>OW818030.2:60730692-61930692 GCA_942486065.2 Calliphora vomitoria | reverse complement strand
CGTTTGGAACGAAGGTGCTCGGATAATTGCTTCCGTAGATGTTCAACGGTGTAGCCTGCCGTAGGTATACCAATATTTTGGCATTGCTCGATTAATTGATCCTTTCGTAGTATCTAAATCCAACCGACTGAATCTGTGTGCAGCGCATGGCTGGTTGATGGGTTATCGTGTTTGCTATTCTCGTAATGTTGCTCAGATTCCTCCTCGTTGGCGTTTGCTTCTTTTTTTCCGAATTGCATCTTGAAACCTGCTCGGGCGCTATTTTGTAACGTGGTTTTGTCGTCGCCTGAGGCAACTTAGTCGTGTCCAGGGCTTACTTACGGGTCCACAAACCTTAAGTAACAAGACGAATATTTTGTACCTTTTTAGGGTTTAATTAAAAGTAGTACCTTATTGAAAACTTTCGTAATTTTATATACAATAAATATATCTATATATATAAAAGTGAATGTGTGTCTGTATGTATGTATGTATGTTTATTATTATTAGTTTGGGACCTATAGACGGCTAAACGGCTGAACCGATTTGCTTGAAATTTTTACAGTATATTTATGTATGTCTGGAAGGAGCTATAGGCTACTTTTTTTTTTGAAATTTTAAGTGGGCGTGGTACCTCCCATACAAAGATAATTTTAAAATTCAAATATTTAGGAAACTATAATAGCTATAGTCCTCAAATTTTGCATGAGCAACTCCACTGTTTGTTTAAATATTTGCGGCGAAAATGGAAGTAGTAGCCACAGAGGGCATGGCACCTCCCATGTGATGATAATTAAAAAAAAATTATATATGGGAAACAATAAGATATATGGTACGGTTATTCTACCATCAATATTAATATTTATAACAAGAATGGGCGGACTACCAAGAGTGGGCGTGGCACCTTTCATACATATGATGACAAATTATAAATAGAGAAAGCTATATCATCTATCAATATTAATATTTAGGACATAAATGCGCTGAATACCAACAATATTAAGTAAATGTTAAAATTTGTATACATTTGAAACCCTTATCTATATATATAAAAGTGAATGTGTGTTTGTTTGTATGATTCTGTGCTTATTTGTATTTTATACGTGGAGAAAAATCATGATCAATAAATAATGTTAAGTTAAAATTAGAATACCTGTGAAAGTATATATAAATACTAATCTTCGAAATTACATGAGGTAGAATCTTTTATTTCCTGTACGAAGTAAATATTATTTATTGCTTATTTAGGAAAATATGTAGATTCTATTTTGTGTGACTTCTGCAGGATGACGCTATCTATAGAAGAGTTAATAAATTACGTTTTCCCCAATATCGGACAAAATTTTAAAAACAAGCAATGGTTATGTGAACGCGCGTTACTGGCAGCCAAAAATATAGACGTTAACTCCATCAACAGCAACATTCTGAATACCATCGATGGTAATCTAAAAATTTATAAATCAATCGACACTGTTACAAATATTGACGATGTCGTCAATTATCCAGTCGAATTTTTAAATTCGTTAGATTTACCGGGCTTTCCACCACATGACTTGCAGTTGAAAATTGGTGCTCCTATTATTTTACTAAGAAACATTGATCCACCACGACTTTGTAATGGCACTCGACTTATAGTAAAGAGATTAATGAACAATCTAATCGAGGGGACCATTATAACTGGAAAGTACAATGGATCAGATGTATTGCTGCCACGTATTCCGCTGATAACTTCGGAAATGCCATTTGATTTTAAGCGATTGCGGTTTCCTATTCGCCTAGCATTTGCAATGACAATTAATAAAGCTCAAGGTCAGTCTTTGCAAGTTTGTGGACTAAATCTAGAAAATCCATGTTTTTCACATGGACAGCTTTATGTTGCATGTTCGCGAGTGGGAAAACCCACAGACTTATATGCACCAGAAGGTAAAACCAAAAATATTGTATATCCTAAGGCATTAGAATAAAAAATAATTAATACAAATAATGTATATATCAAACAATAAATAAAAAATGTTTTTCTATAAACTTCTATATTTAACATTAAGGTTATAAATAAGAAACAAATAATGTACTACTTATTAAAATAGAAACTAATTTTAGATAAATTAAATAAGTATATTGTAAATCATAAGATAATATAATAAGAATTAATTTAAAAGGAAATCTGTAGATTTTAATAACTTAATAAATATATTTGTTTAACTCTAAACTTTTTATTTCATTACAATACGGGTAGCGAAGCACAACGGGTTTTAGCTAGTATTAAATAAATTACGATGGAATAGCTACGTTGATTCAGTCGGGTTAATATCGGCTACTATTGGGATTCGGTTTAAGTTCAGGATCGGGCTGTGTAATCGGGATCGCTGTTAGTAGTTCTAAAAAAACTAAAAAAAACACAACTGTTATTTTCTAAGCATAAGATAAAACTCAATAATTGACTATTATTTTCCGAGCTATAAACAAAACTCAAAAAATAGTTATTATAAAGCTATTTTCAAATAAAATGTATAACCGTTACGGTCGACTGCGTTTCCGGATTTTGGCGCTTTCAAACACAATTCCATCTTAATCAAAATAGCGCTTCGTACAGTGTTTGAAGCTTTTCGGATTTCATTCTCATTATTATGGTCTAAAAAAACTTTTAATTTTCGTGATCTTTTAAATAATTTTGCACCACACAAAATGAACGATCTAATTTTCTTTAAATTTTTCGTATCTCCAAATTGATTTTAGAAAAATTCTTCAATCTAAACCTTTTTAAATTGAGACATAACATTGAAAAATTGAAAAAAATTTATTTTTTAAAAAATAACAATTGCTGACCTTATAATTTTGATTTACTTTAAAATGCATATTTTTGAAATTTTGGTATATAAAAAGAACTTACAATAATCAGATGATTAATTGTTTGACATATGGGCAATTCCAAGAAAGACAACCACGACTGAAAAAAAGAAACTTTTTTTTAAGATTATTTGAATAGGAGAAAACACTAAAATATTACTATGTAAAAGTATTTGGAGCTTATTACAACATTTGAAGGGCAAAAATAATAGTTTAAACTTACTATATTTAATATTTATTTTAATTGGTATGTTTTAGGCTAAAATTGCGGCGATAACTAATCTCCCAATTATCAAATTGTTTATTTAAGAAAAATCTGTCATGTACGATATTAAATTTTATTTATTATTAAACCATCCAAAGATGGTTTTTATTTAAATATGACGGCTTGTAAAGGAAAAATATTTGGGTTAGTGTAAGAAATTAAAAGAAAACATAAAGTCTCTTACGATTCGCATATTTCTACATGTACCTCAAAATTACTTCCGTTTTATGTCGCGTTTGATATACCCTTATTTCGCTGGTTATGTTGGACAACAATGTTTCAAAAGAACATATTATTTTTTTAAAATATAGTACCATCTGAATGGAATATAAAGATCAAATTATTTTTCAGATACTCTTATCTTTGCAAAATCTTTTCCACGATGACATGGAATTGCCCATATGTTAATTGGTAGAGTATATTTAGTTGAACAAAAAAGAAACACTTAACTCTTTTTGTTACGAAATTGCACTTACTATCATTTTAAATTTAACGGTTTTAACGTCTAGTTTCCACATCCACAATATTTTTTATATATTGTCAGCACAGTGCTGCCAACATTAACATTAAGCTCCGGTTCGTTAAAATAATTCATGAAACTTCTAGAAGATGGTACTGTGTATATAAATAGAAACAGCAAGTTGCTGTCAGTCAGTTTATCCTGTTAGTGTATTACCAGTTTATTCTTGTAAATTATAAAGTGTGTGTATTAAAAGAGAGTGACTATTTAAATTGTTGTGTAAATTTAAATATTATTTTTAAAAACGTAACAAGATATATTAAGGGTACTCATTTAAACGCTTAAGTTTCCCATTTGTGCAAATGTATAAATTTGCACGGCGTGTTGGAACCCACCTTTTAAATTTTGTGCAATTTTATACAGATAATGTCTATATGATAAAAATGTCAAACAAAAATAAATTCAACAAATGCTTAAAAAAAAACATTTTAAAATTAAAGTGAAATCTTTGGAACAAACAATGGTAAACATAGTTTGGAAGATTTTGCATATGTTCTAGCTGTTGGCTAATATTTCCAAACACAATGCCATTCAATCCAATCATTCTGTTCCAAAGTAACACAATTTTCACATGTACAAATTATTTGTATTTTATTTGATTTTTATAAACAAAAGTTCAAGTTTACGAGTCAAACTTATCGGAGTTGTGCAAATAAATTTCCATACAATTTTTGACAGTTCATTTGCGAGAGTGTAAAAATGCACAGATTGCACAGTTTGCGAGGCATTTAAGTGTTTACATGAGGACCCTTATCGTTTATTTGTACAATATAACATTTTTGTTTGCTCTCTTGAATACTTTTTTGAATATAAACTATCGATATACTACGTAAATATTTTTTAGAAATTGCATTTTTCAATAACAACATAAAATACTTTTTTTTGTTTTTCAGGTATCATGACAACAAAATGGTAAATTATGATACACAAAATGGTTTTTTTGTAAAATCAAATATACACAAGGATACCACAGTGTTAGATGCCAATACTATGAAAAATGATGAAACTCTTGGTAAAGGAAATAAAACTGCTCAGTCGTTAAAGTTTTTACAGCCAGTTGGATTTTCACTGCCAACATCTATAAGTACTTTGACAATTCAGAAAGTACGTTTTCATCACGCTGGAAATTATACTTGCGCCCCTTCAAATGCACGATCAGCTAGTACATCGGTTCACGTTCTACAAGGTATATTATCTCAGGTCTTATTTTAAAAATCTCCTTATCAATAAATATTATAAACAATTAAAATATATATTGTTAACAGGGCAAGTAATATCCGCTCATATCTAACAAGAATTCAATAAGTACTGTTCAGTAACAAAAAAAAAAAAAACTATTACGAATGATTACAAATTTTCAATTTTATTGAAAAAGTAAAAAATAAACATTTTATAAAAATTCTGTATTTCGTCTCAAATAAAAGTCAATACATTCTAGTTGACAATGATATTATTGATGCTATTTTTGGTACTATAGCATTGTGTATGGTACCATGGCTTACTCGATAATATTTTGACGCCTTTTGAAGACTTATAAATAGTATTATTTTTAAATTATTTAATATCAATAGGAATAATGGTCATACGACCATATGGTATTGTCATTACTTGAAGTAAGTTTACTCCTTTTAGACATTCCGTGGCATATTTTTTAATAAGCCGCGAATACAATATATTGGTTGATTAATCTTAGCAAAAAAGCTAAAAAGTACAAGCAGCTATGAAAACATACATAAACATATTGTTACGCTCTACCTCTAATACAAACTCATAGTTCTGAGGTGTATGAGATAATAAAGCTTCCTGTTGATAACGAATTTAGCGCTGTTATGGCAATAGTACAAGATGATTTTATTATACACAATTTCGCAACGAACATGTACATGCTGATTGCTCTTTTATAGCTGTCCCCAGGAAGAGTGTCTGGAAACAACAATCTTCAGAGAATCACTGGATTTTTACAGTTTTTGGCAAGTTTTTCAATTAAAAGAATAACGTAACAATTGGTGTTAGAAGTGGGATTGCAAAATAAGAAGCAGTCATGAAGTTTGAAGAATTCAAAGTGGAACAAAATAAGAGAGAATTGATTAATTTGGAGCTAGCAACAGCAGGTAACAAAGCAGAATTACAAAAAGGGTAGATGAATTTAAGCAACGTAATATTGACATCGGAACCTATGAATTTGAGTATAATGAATAAATGGAAGTATGTACCCGTGCAACAACAAATTGCATGGATTTAAGCACAATGTTTTTCGAGCTATGATGAACAAAATGGAAACGTAACTTCAAGAAAATTCTAGAGCCAACAACGAAAAACTGTCAGCTGAAGTTCAAAAAAACTTCTAGTATCAACAACGAGAAATTGTTAGCTGAATTTCAAGAAAATTCTTAACAGCAGGGTTGATAATCTTGAAACGCAAGTCAGAAACTTTGACAAAAAGCCTAGAGAATTGCATAGAAATACAAGCCAAAGTCGTTTCGGAGTTAGAGAATGAGATAATCAAAGATGTCGAAAAAAAAACTGTATGATTTATAAATAAAGGTGAATAATCTTCAATCCCAAGATGGACCCGTACAATTTATTCCAGAAACACCCAGTAGAACAAACTTTTGATGGCAGCACACCATTTGGTATTTTCAAGTTCCAGTTTGATACTGTTACGTTTTAACCTTTTTAAAACGTTGGCTTATTTCCTTTAAATAAACCGGATACTTTTGATTGCAAATAACAGCCGTTTAGTAGTTTAAAATTGTAACAACTCTTCATTTATATAAAATCTACAACAACAATAGTTCAAATAGTCACTCAGTGTCTTTACACACGTTTATCAATTCGCAGAAATGCACACACACTTTATAATGTACAAACTTAAATATACAAGGCAGTTGATGTTAACTCTAACAACGGCTGCCACTATTTATACACACGCCATCTTTTGGGAATCTTCTCAATGCTCTTAACGAACAAACTAGTATGTTCCATTGCAAAATCGTAAGATACTTATGGAGCAAAGAAGAAAAATCTATAGAAATGTTAAATGTTATAACTGCGGTAAATCTGGTCATATTCAGCGAAACTGCAGAGTACCAAGAAAACGAACCAGATCTGTTTCGCCACCAAGAAATAACCAGCAGTCGAGTCAACAATCATTTATTTAAAGCACTACGGGGCAAGAGCTAGCTCCCACATATGAAGGCTCCACAATCTCCATATCTGTAATGCAGCAGAAAAATAGCAATCTTACCTCTTGTGGTTACATAAAGGTCATTTTCACTATAGACACAAGATACAATTGAACCAAAAATTTATGATTTGGCGAAATGTGGAAATACCCCCTGACGTCGGATATGAAAATAGGACTCATGTAAGAGTAGATAATCAGAAATTATCACTGCAGTCAGAAACTTTAGTATGGGCCCGTATGAAAGGTGGTTGTGAGGACAACAGTTTGTGGGTGGTAGAGCCAGCAGAAATAAAATGTGATCTTATAACAGCAAAAGCCCCATCCATCTTCTTCTTAAAAAGTCAAAGCCAAGGTAGAACTGCAATTGTAAAGCATCAAATAAATACTGGCGAAGCGAGGCAAATAAAGGAGGCACAGTAGACGGCAGCACTAGATTTTGCGTCGATTATAGAAAGCTGAACGACGTCACCCGCCACCAAGAATTGGAACAGGTGTTGAAAAGACTTTACTGGAATACATGCTCGGTGTACCTCGATGGCATAATTGTCATAGGGAAAACTTTTGATGAACACCTGAAAAACCTTGAAGTAATCCTTAAACGAACTTAGTGTTAATAACTATGCATTATTCAAGAAAGATGTTAAGTATTTGGGGCATAGCGTAATAACAGATGACATATCAACAGATGAAAATAAAATATGAATAGTAAAGGACTTGCCTCGTCCGAAAAATCTTCAGTTTACTAGGCCTTTGCACGTTCTACCACCATTTGTACCGAATTTTGCCAATGTTGCCGCAGGATTGCATGAGCTAACCAAGATTTCCCCGCCGCACGGTGGCTCTGAACTTAATTTCATCGGCCAAAAGTAACTTTTGTTGTTAACACTGATTTCCAAAATGTTAAATTCAAAAGTAAACATATTTTTTTTATAAAAAAATTTGATTTTTGGCTCACACAACAATACATTTGCTTCGTATTCTATAGTGTAACGATGTGTGTACACTGCACCAAATTTCTTATAAAAATATCCGCTAATGTTTTTATTCAATATCAAACATATTTGTGCACATTTGTTTTGGTCAGTGCAACAACAACAAAATGTGTATGCAAAAAAAAAACCCGCACAAGTAAATGTATATGTCAACACACGAATCGGCAACACTGGCCATGCCAATTGTGTTTTTTACTCAGTCGTATAAAAACTAACAAAAGGGAAGGCTGTGTGCGGGTTTTTTTCTTTGCATACACATTTTGTTGTTGTTGCACTGACCAAAACAAATGTGCACAAATATGTTTGATATTAAATAAAAACATTAGCGGATATGTTTATAAGAAATTTGGTTCAGTGTACACAGTGTGTACTACACACATCTTTACACTAGAATACGAAGCAAATATATTGTTGTGTGAGTTTGGTTAACTCTGATATAGACGTAAATCACACGACCTTATTTCATGGCGATAGGTCCATAACTAGTCATAGCTCCCATATAAGGCCCTCTTTCGAAAATCATTCACGAAAATAAATTATAGTGTAGGGTGTTATATGGTCAGGCTTGACCAAACTTTCTTACACGTTTTTATCTACTTATAACTTTTTTATAAGTAAAGCCGATGAATGATATAAAAAAATTAAAAGTTCAACTTTAGCTTTATATAAAAAACTTACAGGCAGAAGCATGATTTGATAATCTTCCCATACATGATAAAAAATTGAAACTACGTTTAGTACACAAAATATGGTGTACCAAATCTTCTTTACGTTATAAACCTGTGACACTTTTAAGTAAAAAAAGAAACGAGCTAAAATGCCCATCAACTTTGCACACATCCTTTAAATGGTAAAAAAGTTCAACATTCACAAATACAAAGCCACTGTAGAAAACTTCCCACCATGGTATTTAGACGAAAATATCTTTCTAAACAATGAAAAATTATTTAACAAAAAACTCTATCGACACTTTCGTATTTAAGTCACTATTTAACGAAGTTTTCACTACACACAAACATGATAATTGGCAATTTTTGTTTACAGATGGCTCAAAAACATCTCACAATGTTGGGTTTGCAGTGACTGAAGAATCAGGTTCTACCTTGAAAACGGGAAATCTTCCCAATAACGCAAATGTATTCGAAGCCGAGAGTATAGCCATAATAGATATACTTTCACAATCTAATAAATATATCATTTGTAGCGATAGCCGTTCAGTTTTTGATGCCGCTGCAAATATTCGAAATAAAAATGACTTAATTATTATAATTCAACAGCTTTTAATTCAGCTACTGGAAAAATTTAAATTGTTATGGATACCCAGTCATATTGGCATTAACGGTAATGAAGCTGCAGATATAGCAGCTAAAGCAACTGGCAAAAAACCCACATTTCTTCACATACCTCCATCTAAAAGCTTCATTTCTGACAATTAATCCAGAAAAATTACCCATACAACTAGCAATTACAACAAACTGCCATATAAATAAATGTTTTACGAGGTTTCGTTTAACTCATGCAAGGCTTACACACCAACATCTAATAAGTAAGGATCCTGCACCTATATGTTCTTCTTGCAATCAGGCAACATTAACCATTATGCACCTTTTATCAGAATGTCCATCACTTGAAAACGTACTCAGTAATATATCTAATTCAACCAGTATTATAGACATACTTAAGTCCGCCACTGGAACCCATGTAAATAAGATTTTTGAATTTATACAAGATATCCAGTTAAGCAATTTGATTTAACATATACTTCTATATATTACGAAACAAGCCGACATGCCTTAGCTGCTAGTGCTTTAGAATTTAAAATTTATTGTAATTTAAATTATAATAAATTTATAAATAAATAAATAAAATTAAAGTTCAACTTTAGCTTTAAATTTCTCAACAACTGCTAAACCGATTTTTATGAAGTTAAATGTAGAAAAATTCCAATCTTGGCATATACCTGTGGCGTAGCTTGTGCTAGACGCGATACGAGTGGATACGGAATAGGCGGTGTGCTTTCGCAGGTTATCAACAGAATGGACTAATTAATAGGCTACTACAGCTGAATACTATCAAAGCCTGATAGTATTCAGCTACGCGACCTCCTGACACTATTAGAGTGTGTGAAGTATTACCACAAGTATCTCTATGGTCAAAACTTCCAACTGAGAACCGATCATTCTGCCCTCAGATGGTTACTGCAATTAAACAACCTGAAGGGCTACTGGATATTTGGATTTAGCGGCTTCAGAGATATGACTTTAGCATCGATCACCGGAAGAGTTTGATACATGCCAATACGGATGCGCTCTCAAGATGGCTCTGCAACGTGGAATACAATCATTGTACAAACGCCGAGGAAAAGGAATGAGTCATCGATATTCGACTAACGCATATAGAGTCCAGTGAAGATTGGTATGTGGCACAAAGAAGTGACGCCTTACTAGCAAAAATAATGTTGGCTAAAGAAGTATACAGACAGCCTACTCACAATGGGAAAGTGCACACGGCAACACGGTGATAAATCTAATCTTGGTGCCGTCCTTTAAAATAAACGAAGTGATGAAAAAGTTTCATGACGGTCCCAGTGGTAGTCATCTTGGTGTGACGAAAACCATAGAAAAATTTAAACAATGTTTTAACAAGCAGTAGCCAATTAGGTAGCCAATTCTTTACAATGCATAGCAGCCATCGGCTCAGTAAGAAGAAGTCGTGGACAACTTCTGCAGTACAACTGCTGCGGATTGCAATGGAAGTAGCTGGTCCTTTTCTTGTCAGCGATTCCAGAAACCGTAACGTTTATGGATTATTTCAGCAAGTGGCCAGAGGTATATGCCATACATAATCAGGATGCTAGGACAGTTGTAGGCGTATTTGTGAACAACTGGGTGTGCCTCTATGGTGTTCCGTTGGAGTTACACTCTGACCAGGGTAGAAATTTTGAATCTGCCGTATTCAGGGAAATGTGCGAAGTATACGGTATAAAAAATCCAAAACAACTCCGCTTTATCTACAATCTGATGGAAAGATGGTCGGAGAAAAAGTACATGTTGTTCTGTCGTCACCTTCTACAAATTCGTCTTGAACTCAGGCTAGCAGTCTCATCATGAGAAAAAATTAAATTAATAAGAACACTTTCTTATTAATTTAATTTTTTACATTAATACAAAATTGCTGTATACATACAAAATTCAGCAAAAATAAGTTTAGTGGTAATAGAAATCACAAGACTAAATTTTTCGTGGATCAGCCTATATATGACAATAGCCCCATACAAGGTTCACTTTCGGAAATCACTTAAACACGCATAAATCTTATATATAAATAGGCCACACGTTTTTTTTTTTGTGGTACACTTTTAAGTATGTTATTGTCCACCAATATTGATGAAACACATATGGTTAAAAAGGTTATTTTCTCTAGATATGCACAATATAAAAAATTGTTTCAAAATTCCTATTATCTTATAAATATCGCTATGGAGTTAGTCGACAGAGCCGAGACAAATAATTCCCTTGTATACAAAAGTCGCTGCTTCGAATTCTATGAACATCGGCTCATAATTGTTTATAGCTATCATAGGACCACTTCCGAAAAACACATTAACCTGCATAAATATCTAAAAAATATCAATATCAGAGCAAAATTTTACACAGATCCGTAATTTGTATTTGAAAATCATAATACAGGATTTTTTGAATATCGGTCCATATTTAACCATGGCTCCCATATAAGTTCCACTTTCTAAAATCATTTATGTACTCATAAATCTCTTTTCATTCGACACAAATAATATATAGAAATCTCTGTACCGAATTTTGTAAAGAATGGCCCATAATTGGTCATAGCTACACTATAATGACCATTTCCGAAAAAGATATTTAATGTATTGAAACGCACGGAGTTTGATTAACAACTTTTAACAATTTAGAACACTAAAAAACCACCAAAACTATATAACTATTACCTTAATTGTCCAAAAATGTAATAAAATGTCTGTCCTAATCCAATTGAACGTATAGATGTATAATTGTACTTATTCGTTATTAACAGCGACTATTAGATTCAACAACCTTTTTTTTTCTTTTCTAAATGATGAAAATTAAAATTTTTCCTGACAATTTAGAAATTACAAATTCATAGCCAACTCAAGAACCAAACAAAAATCAAAATAAATAAAATGTAGTATTCTTTTCCAAAGTTAAATTTCACTACACCCAACAAAAAATGTAGTAATAATTAAAGGCAAATTTAAATAATTTAGATAATAAGACAGTCACCCTCACAAAGCAGATGAAAAGCAAAGCATGCTGAAGAATTTTATCTGAAAAAGATGACAAATTATACTTCAGAATTTTGTAATTGCAAGAGAAATCATACCCATATATCTTGTATATGGTATATTCCAGTATAGCCGCCATCAACATCCTCAAGTTTATAGTTCACGTTGCCAATTCGTCTTTTCACAATAGCTCTTACACCAGTAGGTGCCAGTTTCGCATTAAAATTATTCGCTAATGAACTTTGAGTGAAATTTCGACGTATAACAGTTTGTCCAACATTTAATTCACGTTTTCGGGATCTTACCAATTTTACAAAAAGTAGTTATTCCTAGTTGGTATAACACAAAATTATCTACAAAGGTGAGAATTCATGGATTTGCAGATGCATCTTAAAAGACGTACACAGCAGAGGTATATTTAAAATAGGCGCAACACTTAATTTAACAGGACTGGACAAAGAATGAATAGAAGCAGTAAAGAAAAATTCTTCTAAAGAAAAATTCTTCTAAAAATTATACACAAATTTAAGAAAGAAAAATTCTGGCAGCGTTGAAAAGATGAGTAGTTAGAGACGTTGCAAAAGAGATACAAATGGCGCAATAAAATGCCCCTGCCTATTCTATAATTCAACAAGAGTTTTTAGTTTACAATTACGAATCAGATGTCTAACATCAGTCCTGCGAACTAGCTTTATTAAAGCCAAGTAATATGTATCATTGCTCTGACAGTGAAACAAAAATTAGAAGTCTCTGGATGGAACTACAGGAGAGAGGTAATTGGCTTTTCCGATTATACGAAAAAGCAACAGCGCATATTGTGTGTTAAACTATGCCACAAGAAATAATTGAATTGCCTATGCAAGGAATTCTTACATTAAAATCTGGGTGTACCACACGAATAGGACGAACTACGTTAACTTCACCACACGAAGTAAAATCAGTACAGGTTTAAAGATTTAAAAGCCACCTCTTCAAAGATGTTCGAGATGTTGAGATAATTGAACCCCTGAACGTGACAATAGGGAATTGCTGCGATTAAGGCGGAAAATATAAGGCAAAAATCGCTGAACTGCCATCACTCCATTGGCCATTTATCTTTAGCTATTATAATAATTTATATTAGAAAACGTTGTATTTAATTTGCCCCGGCAGAATGTTCAAATTTAGTTGAACATAATTTTATATTAACTTAGGCTAGTATGTTATATTGTTATTAACAATTTAAGAAGTCTCACACTTGTGTTGATGATAAGGGTTTATCAACAATGAGTATTTAAAGTGTTACAAAAGTCATAGGGATTGTTTACATTTGGTTTGCTTACAATACTTTTATGTACTATCAGTGATTTTATGCAATATCATCTACAACTACACAACCACAAGATGTTATTATTTGACAAAAACAAATTTGAAAAATTTGAATGCAAATGACAAGAAATGTTTTATTAACAACTCATGAATGCCTGTTGTCATGAATTTGGGAAAAAATTAGAAATTTCATTTAATTTTAAACAAGCAATAATATGTATGTGATTTTAAATAATTATTTTTTTATTTCACAGATGAAAAGCCGGCAGCAATGCAGCATTTTAATCGGACTATATGGGATGGAGAAATAAACAATAACAGCATGAGTACAACTGGAACTACCACTGCGAACAATTCTTTGAACGTCATACCAAGCATATTTTACCTCAAAATAATATTATTTTGTACATATGAGACGTATGCCATGAGCATAAGTAATCTGATTTTCAACATCCTATCAGACGTAAAGTTACACAATATTAATAGATGAAGTTTAATTAAATTAAAAATGAGATTGTAAATTTGTAAGGTTAAATAAAATTATTTCTAAATATCATGCATGAAATTTGGATTAATAACAATGTTAATGATATTTAAAATAAACCATACTTCTACTTAGTACGAGTATTCCATACATACAAACATGAGTTTTAAGTTACATAGCAGCTGTTCACACAAACAAAACTATATTGAACATTTTGAAACGACAACAATTTATTATGCACAAAATTTGTTCAGCAAGATAAGAGATTTTAAAATAAGCTTATATTTCAATAATGGAATCATAAATAAATTGCAAAATGCGAACAAAATTCCATTTTGGTTAAATTTATGGTCCAATACTTTTGACACATAACTGATGCAAAAGTGTTTGCTCTCACAAATTTTTGGAATTTTTAAATACTTATGAAGATTAATATATCTGATATACCATGAAGCACCCGTCAATAATATTCGCAAGAGTTTTAACTATATACTCTGTAACTTTTCAATATTTAATGTATATGTCATAACTACTTTTTAGAAAAGCACTTCCAAGTCTAGGGTTTTGTAAGTGTAATGGGGACTAGTAGGCGGGCTCTTAAATAGGGTCAACTCAAATCTACAAAAATAAAAAAAAAATAAGTAAAAAATTTACATATACTTGAATATATCTACAAGAAAATGCCTTTCTTCATTGGAATGTAATTTTTGGAATATCAACTATATTTGTGATAAAATTTTAAATACAATAAAATAGAAAAACTTTCATAAAGTTTCTAAATACAGGGAAAACAAACAAAAAATTTTGAAATTTTTGATATTTTGTTTTCCATGTAAGTATTAAATGGATGTTTTTACGTAATGTTACGTTTTTACCTTTTAAAAACGTGGTTTATTTCCTTTAAATAAACCGGATACTTTTGATTGCAAATAAAAGCCGTTTAGTAGTTTAAAATTGTAAAAACTCTTTATTTATTATAAATGTACAACAACAGCAGTTCAAATAGTCACTCAGTGTTTTTATACACGTTTATCAATTCGCAGAAATACACACTAGGGTGGGTCAAACATTTTTTTTCTAAAATTTTTGAAAGGCTCAGCGATAAAAATGTGCCAAATGGTGTACCTAATATGTATATAAAATTTTATTGCATTGTTTTAAGTTTTACTGCCTCCGGATCACTATTGAATTTTTAGAAAAAGTAAATTTTTTACATCACATTAAAATACTTTTTTATGCGAAATAATATTAACTACTGATACAAATTTTACCATTCAAATCCGAATTCTTACTGTTACATTTCTGCAGAACACGTATTTACATATTACTTAATTAATATACAAAGACCTTAACAATTTTTTAATCTAGTTTTCTACTTATTTTGATAGATTAATGAGTTAGATATCGATATACAGCATAGTCATTAAAAGTCGTTAAAAGGAAAAATATTATAAAATTCAGCTTTTTTATATATTTGTATACATACAAAACAATTCAAGGCAAATGTTAAAATTTGGAAATCCCCGTGCAACTTCTTTGTTTCTTACAACACGGAATTAGATGAGACAAGTGTTGCGTTGAAAAGTGCTATTATTTATTTTTTTTTTCATAATCTGAATAATGGAGCGTACTAGGAATAATTGGAAGTGTCCCTTGTTTGTTGTTTTGTGTGATTTGAAAAGTAATATATTGCCAATCTGATGAAATATTATGAGTGGACCCGTCATAGCCTTAAATATGAGAGGGAAACTAAAAAGGAGCCAACATATAAAGAAATAGAAGCCATCGATATTGGAAAATTAATGGAAATATGGGAAAAATTTTCAATACTTACAGTATCTGATAAACGAATGAAGGTAATGCTACGAATATATGATTTAAAATGCAAAAATCTTTTAAAGTCTCACCCGAAAATTCCTAAAGATAAGATGGAAAAGTTTATTTGTGAAAGCAAGACTTTGTTTGATATTTCGGTATGTAAGTGCAAAGATTTTCTTAAATGTACTTGCATTAAAAACAAGAAAATACCTGCCAGAGAAGGAATTTTTATAACCGACCAGAGAACGGTTAAACAAATGGCTATAAGTAGCGTAGATATTCGCACAACAAAGCAGATTAAAAAGACATTAAAAAGAAAGTTATTACTAGAAAAATCTAATCTGAAACAACAAAAAATTGCCGAAATACCTGCAGATATACTGAGCAGTGCATCTGAACTTGAATATGATCAGTCGGATTGTGAAGAAACAGAAAAATTACAATTACGAACACTAAAAACTGTAACAAAGGGAAAGCCAATTGATTTTGGTTTATTATCAAAAACATGCGATAGGTTTGGAGTATCAGACAGGGTAGGAGATGCCATCGCATCTGCAGTTTTGCACATTTCAAGTTTAGAAAAAAGAAAAAAAAACAGAGAAAATATAACTTTTCAACAAAGAGTTTCACATATATCCGCTTTATACTTCGATGGAAGAAAATACCGAACTTCAATCATATCGGAAAAAGATGGAAGGAAGTACAGGCAATGTATAGTAGAGGAGCACATTTCTTTGATAAAAGAACCTGACTCGAAGTTTCTAGGATATGTTGCACCTTCTCCTAGCACTGCAAAGTGCATAGAACAAGAAATGTTCAATTTTTTCTTGGATACGGGTATATCACAAAATTTTTTAACTGCAATTGGTTGTGATGGCATAAATGTAAATGTTGGCAAATGTGGCGGTATTATTCGTTTATTAGAAAAAGATTGGGTAGACCCTTACAGTGGATCATTTGTATGTTGCATATGAATGAACTGACATTCAGACACCTGTTTCAACATGTTGATGGTGGTACAACAGGACCACATACATTTTTAGGAGAAATTGGGAAAGCACTTGAAAACTGTGAAAAAAGGCCAATAGTGAAGTTTCAACCAATTCCCACAAACTTACAAGAGCTTTGCGTTGAAGATATAAGTACAGATCAAAAGTATTTGTGCAAAATAGTTGATACAGTTTCAAGTGGTAAAGCTTCAAACAACTTGGCAAATAAATCACCAGTCAAAATGTTTCATGCTCGATGGTTAACACGTCCTAACAGAATTCTTCGTCTACATATTTCTAATAATATTATTTTTATTATCCCTTCATTCACTTCATTTTTGTAATACTTTTTTCTTTAAATATTTAATATGTTATATGTAATTACAATTAATTTCTATTTTTACAAACAAATACAGTTACCTAGAAAAATCTTGCATATCATACTTTATTGTTTTTTCTAAAATCCATTTTTGAAAGATTCAACTTGAAACCGGAGGCAGAAAATTATTTCCGATTGCTGCCAAACTTAGTGACATGAAAATACTCATAATTTGGCACCTTTTTGTCACCGTGCTCATAAAAAAATTTAAAAAATTTTTTTTTTCATACACCAGTGACCCACCCTAATACACACACACTTTATAATGTACAAGTATACACTGACAATTCAGTTGATATCTTTACTTAACGATTCTCCAAATTAGACTTACTATTGTGGTGTTCTCACGGCCAATTTATATACACTGCATGGTAATAATACCCACATATATGTTAAAGTATGAGAAGCACTGCTGATGAGAGGCATTATACAACTTTAAACCGGCCGTTAAAACAATTATATTTAAATTCAAGTACAACTTCGTAACACTGCCTCCCGCTTAAGCCAGTTCGCCCCTAATAGGCATAGATTCACTTCATTTTAGATCTCGGGCTCTTTTCTTTCTGTATACCACGTCGTTTAATTTTTTAATCACCTTGTATGGTCCATAGTTTGGAAGACAGTCCTTTCTTACGTTATGGGTTATACAACAGTACAAGCTGGCCTTTGTTAAATACTTCAGATTTCGCTGCTCGATCGTATCTGGCTTTCATTTTGTCGCTGGTAATTTTTATTCGCCTGCGTACGATTTCATGAAGTTCGTTTAGGTCATCTTGTTCTTGGGAAGTGTTTTCATTATTTGTTGATGAGGGCTTAATACCGAATTCTAAATCACCAGGCAACGTGAGTTCTGTCCCGAAGTCAAATTTTGGAGGTGTTCGAGTGGTTGAGTCATGAACAGCTGATTTGTATGCCAATAGAAATTTCGGTATGTGTTCATCCCAGTCCTTCTGGTGTGCACTCATTACTTTTCTTAAATATTCCTCCAGAGTGCGATTGAATCTTTCGACCATGCCATCAGATTAGGTATGGCATATACCTAATCTGAAGTAATTCATAACCACCAGAACGTATAACGGTTTCCGACATCACTGACAGGGAAAGGGCCTGCTATATCCATTGCAATCCGCTCGAATGGCGCACCTGAGTTATACTGCTGAAGTTGTCCACGACTTCTTCTTACTGGCCCCTTCGCTGCTAAGCATTGTGGACAATTGGCTACCCAATCGGCTACTGCTTGCTGACAACCCACCCAATAAAATCATTGTTTTAACTTTTCAACGGTTTTTGATACACCTAGATGACCTCCACTGGGACCGTCATGGAACTCTTTCATTACTTCGTTTATTTTAGAGGATGGTACCACAATTACATTTGTCACCGTTTTACCGTCAGCACTTATCCATATGCGATATTAGCAGCCATTTAACAACTGTAGACTATTCCATTTCCTTGCGTTACAGACCAATCTACACTGGACTCTATATGCATTAGTCAATGACACATTCCTTTTCCTCGGCTTTTGTACAATGCTTACATTCTACGTTGCGGGGCCGCCTTGAGAGCGCGTCCGCATTGCCATGTATCAAACCCTTCCGATGCTCTATGCTAAAGTCATAACTCTAAAGCCGCTCAATCCAACGAGAGAGTTGCACTTCAGGTTGTTTAAATTCCAGCAACCACCTTAGGGCAGAATGATCGGTTCTCAGTTGAAGTGCTGACCATACAGATACTTGTGGAAATGCTTCACACACTCTAATACTGCCAGGAGTTCACGTCGCGTTACTTATGTGTCGATTATGTATGGCAACCGAACTTCAACTGAAATAAAAATGTATATTATGCACGGCAACTTTTGTCAGTTGCCATTTTGACAGATTGGCAACCGCAAAAATTTTAAAAATTAACGCAATCAAAAAATAAGTTGTGAAAATTAATGTGTTAAAAGAAAAAAAAAATATGACGAATTCCGTGGATTTGCTTTTCGATGACCAAGAAACAGGAGTGAACGTGGTATCTGTTAGGTGGCACTTGAGGGACAATTCTAATACACTGGAATTACCGTCTGTACTGTAAGTATCCAAATATTTGAATTTTTAAGCATGTATATTTAACAGTATTAATATATAATATTTCTAACTTAAAGGCCTATTTTCGTCATCCCAAAGATGCTGAGATATACTTAGTAGTTACTCTCTATAAAGACGATTCACAAGTTCATCGGTCAACAGCATACCTCCACTTTTAAAAGTTTGTGCGGCTTTGAGATTTTTTGCAGAAGGAAGTTTCGAAAAGTCTCACGGCAACGACTTTAATTTAGGAATGGCTCAGCCTACGTTGTCTGTGGTATTAAAAGAAGTTGTAGAATTAATGGAACAACAAATTAGTACACAGTGGATAGTTTCCAAAATGACGGACGAGGAAAAAACTCAAAATAAAAACTATTTTTATTCCAAAAGAAAGTTTCCTGGGGTTGTTGGCTGTATAGATGGTACACACGTTCACATAATGGGACCCAAGGAAGGTGTTCGTCACTTGTACCTAAACAGAAAAGATTATTTTAGTTTAAATGTCTTGCTGGTAAATAAATAAATACATATGTACTTCTATTATTAACGATAACTTTTTTGTAGGTGTGTGATTAAAAGATGTGTATAAGGTATGTTGACGCCAGGCATCCCGGTTCTACTCACGATGCCTTTATATGGAACAATAGCCCATTGAAGCAACTGGTCGCCGCAGATTTCGGTCAAAACGCATGGCTATTAGGTTTGTATTATTACATTTTACAAAATCATTCTGGCATTCGCCAGAAGGAAAATATAATACAATACATGCAAAGGCGCGAAATATTATTAAGCGAACAAACGGTGTTCTAAAGTCCTTATTTAGAAGTATTTCTGCTGAACGTGGTCTGCACTATAATCCCGATAAGGCTGTGCCAATTATAAATGCATGTTGTGCATTATATAATATTGGTAAACATTATAAAGCTGATTGGGAAGAAGAACTACCGGAAGCACTTATTGAAGATAAATATTAAAAAAATAAAATATTAATGAAAATGTAGACAATATTTTAGCAACAGACATAAGAAATAGAATTATGCGAAGTTTAAATGAATAAACTGGTTTATATTTGAAAAATTTGTTTTTTATTTGTTTGTAACAATTAATTTAAATGAAAAATACTTAAAAAATAAAGGTAAAGAAAATAAAAGTTTAATTCAGTCTTCAGTTCATAAAATAATAAAATAACAAAATCACATTATTGGATTGTTTAAAAATATAGTACTGCTTAAACATAAAATTCAGGTAAATAAAATCTTAAAACTACTACAATAGGAAACAACATTTAGTTATTTAAATTATGAAATTTTTTTTGTTTAATTTTCATCTCTAGCTTTTGCTGTTCTAATAGAGAATCAAATTTTCTTTGTTTTATTTCATTCATATCTTAATACTGTTTCCTGTTTATGTTCCGCATTTCCTTTAAAATATTATTTTCTTTGTATAGATTTTTTTAAATTTTTTTCTGTGAACCTTTTGTTCCACAAGTGTTACCTTTAGGGTTCGCAGATAATTCTACATGAAGCAGATCCGCTGCCGCCTGCTCTAATGGGGACAAACTAACTTCCTCTGATGGCCCACCTCCTGTAGTATATAAATTGCGATTGTTCTGGTCCATTTTCTTCTTGAGTTTTGCTTTGAAATGGACCCATACTCTCTGCCATTCTTCAGACTTTCGCATTGGCGGGCCGAATGCGCCTCTTCAACAGTTGCTTTTGTTTCGCCAAAAGCCCGGACACCACGAGCAATACGCGATTCAATTCCATTTGTTCCACTAGCAACTCAAATTGTTGTTTTGTGGTAATTTTAACCATTTTGTTAGCTATAATTTGAAAAATATAAAAAAATGTCCAAAATTATAACAATAACGTACTTACTTCTAATTTTTTTGCGGATTTTTAAATCAAAAATCTACTCGGCAACCAAAAATACACGGTTGCCAAAATATTCACTATTCGGCAACTGAAATTGACAACTGTTAGTTGTCAGTTGCCATCTGTAATGTGTTTTCGGCAACTGGCAAGGCAACTTAAGTTCGGTTGCCATACATAATCGACACATTAGTAATTTCTCTCAGGCTTGGAAAGTATTCGGCTGTAATAGCCTATGACCTTTTCCGTTCCATTGATCACCTGCGAAAGCACACCGCCTATTCCGTATCCACTCTCATCGCTGTCTAGCACAAACTTCGCCCCAGGCATGGGATATGCTAAAATTGGTGCTATACACAGCAATTCCTTTAACAGGAATGCCTGTTATTGGGAATCACTCCACAGAAACGGTAGCGAATTTTGGGTTAACTCATGTAAGCTTGCGGCAACACTGGCAAAATTTGGTACAAATCGTCGGTAATACGTATAAAGGCCTAATTAGTATGTACGTTCCGTTCCGTAACGGATCAGCTGCTTTGTTTTTAGCTTATGGGAAGTTGTATATGTCGTTAGTTTTTCTGTAATGTTGCCGTTCTGTTGCGGATGAATCTGTTGAAAACAGAATTCGGTCCGCAACGTTAAGTGACAGCTACAACAGCTGTTATCATATGCAGACAAAAATGCTAACAATATGAAGGCAGTGGTGCCAACATTTTTTGAAAGGCAAATATTTATTATTTGCAAAAGAATAAAAAATATAATATTTTAAAAAAAACATTGAACATTTTATAAAATATATGTAAATTTGTACTGATGTATGTAAAAAATTTAGTTTAAATTCAATCTTGCAAATGAAATCATTCTAAAAATCTTCACAATAATATGTTGACGGTCTAAATACAACAAACACTAAAAATAGTAACAAAATCATCAAGTTGGTTTTTATTTCAACAGCTGATACGTTCTTACGGAAAAACTAACTACAAAATGACAGGCTACAGAACGGCACAGAACCGAAACGTTACAGAACGCAAAGACTAATGGAGCCTTTAAGGCCTAGAAAACTGCGCAATTCGTGAAGATTTTTCTTCTCGTATTTTATCTTCATATGTTGATATGCCGTCTGCTGTTACACGATGCCCTAAATACTTAACTTCTTTCTGGAACAGTTCACATTTATTTGCGCTGTTTGTTAGAGTTTGAGAAGCACTGCTGTTGAGAGGCATTATACAAATGTAAACCATCCGTTAAAATAGTTATATTTATATTCAACTAGCTTGACCCGGTGCGCTTCGCTACCCCTGTCGTAGTCTATGTTGCAAATTTCAATAAAATCGTTTCAGCCGTTTAGTATTTATTGTTTAAGAACTAAAGGTACCAATTTTACCGGTTTTCCCCCTGTTTACCCCTTTCTGGTCCAAGTATTGAAAAAAGTTATAGCCTATTGACGCTTCCAAGTAAGGATCTATCTACGTTCCAAATTTCAATAAAATCGATTCAGCCGTTTAGGCGTGATGCTCAAACAAACAAACAAACAAACAAACAAATAAACAAACAAACTTACAAAGACATTTATATATTTATATAGAGTACAATTTCGTATTGTTTGTATGGCAACACTAAATGACATCGAAAGCTCTAGAATTCGAATATTCTAGTTTTAAGATCATTGTAGAAATAGAGCTTTCTAGATGGTAATGCATCGTATATAAATTGGCCGTGAGAACACCACAAAGGGGAGTCTAATTTGTTACGCGCCGGTAAATTTCAATTTAAAAAAAGATCAATTAACCACTCAAAACTTGGTTAAGGGGTATAAAAGCTGACCCGCTAGCTCAGTGAACAAAATGTGGTTCTTAACACGAGTTTTGACGCGTGAACACATATACATACTTCACACCCGGAAGTACGTAGAAAATTAAAAAAAAAAACAACAAATGCAAGGGCAAATGCCAGAGGGGAAAATTATATAAATCGCCTACAAAAGTAACAAAGTAGGAAATTAAAAATTCATCACCATGAGTGACGATATGGCTTGGTGGTGGGCCATATAGGGGTACGTTTGTGCCTTCCCCAACCTATGACAGGCGGAGTACCCTACAATTTATAAACCTGTCCCATATGCGATCCTTTACTTACCCGGTACCCGCTTGACCTAACATTCCTCCTTTATACAAAATTTAAAACTTCATACTCATTTTAATTTTATTACAACAAATTAACATTTGTTGCTTGTTTATTTAAATACATTTTTTTAATTTCTTAAATTTCAGTTACAAAATTTAAATTTACAAAGTTCTAGGTTTCAGGTTACAAAATTTCGGTTACAAAATCTTTACAGAAAAAGTTTATTTATTTATATTATTTTTAGAGATATACAATTTTTAAATTACTAGACTTTGATGGTTTTTTATTTTGTAATTCCCAATATTTATTATTAATACAAATCGTTTCTTAATAATAAACTAACCCCCATATGCATAAAAAAATTTTAAGTTTATCAAAGGTTTATAAAACAAATTTTGTATGGAAATTTTGTTTTATAAACCTTTTATAAATTTAAAATTAGTTTATGCATATGGGGGTAAATGTGTAAAACATAGAAAATATAAAAAAACTTACAATACGCAAATAGGCTAATTTCGGGATCTGCGGTGATTCAGGTGTTCTCAGTGGTGATTGTTAAAGTTGGTGTTGTGATGCTGTTGTAGAATTCTTTTTGTTGCTATTGTAGTTATTGTTGCATCATATTGTTGTTGTAAAATTGGTTGTTGGTGTAAATGTTGACTTTGTTTATGTATATATTTGTTGTTTGTGTTTATAAATTTAGTTTAATTTAAGTTATAGAACATATGTTGTTTTTTTTTGTATTTTAGTCTTATATAATTATTATTTATAATTCAATGAAGACTTTATTTTTGAGTTCCTTTTAATAAAACTTACTTATTACATCATGATTTTGTCTTTCAATTAACTTTTAAGTTTTTGTTTACATTTTGTTTAAACTTGGTTTTTTCAATATTCCTTTTTTATGTTTATTTCCAAATATTTTAATATTATTTCTCATTTTGCCTTGGGGTTAATATTTAGAAACTACTTTTAGCTTTAAGTTAAATATCACTTGAAATCCTTATTTTGTTCCAATAAAATTTTTAACAAATTATAAAACCATCTTAACATTTTTGGCTTTAAATCATGATGACGCTTCTTGCGTGTTATTTTCTTTTAAATTTACTGCAATTATACAATATTTTTCAAGTTAAAGTTTTTAGAGATTTTCTTGTTTTGTTTATTATAGTTTTTAGGGAAGTTTATATACAGTGGCTCACAGCTTATTTCGTGTATATGACTTTTTTTAAAAGATTTCGTTATATTTTTATAATTATCTTACATATTAAAAGAAAAACACAGACAAATAGTTGAAAATATATTATTATTTATTGTATTTACAAAAAAACTTAAAAACAATTCACCTTTTTTGAAATATTTAACAAAAAATCGAAATGTTAAGAAAAGTAACCTCACAGCTTATTTCGTGTACATATTAAATTACTATATTAATTTATTACAAACAATAAATTAAAATAGTTTTAGTCATATTTCAAGGAAAACTAATATTTTGTGGGATTTCCCTTTTGTTTTAAAACAGCTTTAATTCTATATTGCATAGATTTATCCAGTTTTTGTGTATATTTCGTGGCTATCTTCTGCCATTCGTGTTGGAGTGCATTTTTTAAGTCCTGCTTATTACTTATCTGATGTTTTCTAATATTTCTCTCCAGAACACTCCACAAATTCTCAATAACATTGATGTCTGATGATTAAACTGGAGTTTTAACGATGTTTGGACAATTCCAAATAAGCCATGCCTGTACAAGTTGCTTCATGTGCTTTGGTTCATTGTCCTGGTAAAACCTAAAATCGTCTCTTATAGCCAATTTCTCACCACCTAGCAATAAATTATTTTTAAATAAGTTAAAATACAAATTTTTGTCCATAGTGTCATCCATAAATACTAAATTTACGATCCTTCTGACGACATGCATCCCCACACCATGTCATGACCTCCACCGTGTTTAGCAGTGCCAGCTAGATTTTTGAGTTGCAGTTTCGTATTTGGTTTTCGCCAAACATATGACTTCCATCAGACCCAAAAATATTGAATTTGTTTGTTTGACAAAATTGTACATTAGGGTGGGTCGATTTAGCAATCGATATTGCGCCATAGATTTTTCGATAGCTTTTGGCATGACGAAAAAAAAATTTCCACTACGACATATAAAAAAAATCATTTTCGAGGCGCCTAAATTTCTTTTATTTTAATGGTTTTTTAGTACGTAAAGCTTAGTACTCATATAACATATCTGGAATGAAATCGTAATTGTAATTTTTATTGGGACTTTCACGATAACAATGAATTAGATACAATAATTGTCAATATCACATTTTATACTTAAAGCTATTAACGTTTTGCTTTATCACATTATAATTGAACATGCTATTTGCATACACATTTCAAATGTATTATAATATATACCAAACTAGCTTGACCCGGTGCGCTTCGCTACCCCTGTCGATGTAAAAATCGCTTCAGCCGTTTAGTAATTATTGTTTAAAAACTAAAGGTACCAATTTTACCCGTGGACCTTATATGGGAGCTATGGTCAAATATGAACCGATATTCACACAATCTAGCAGTATCATTTGTGAATTAATACTACCGATCTGTGTAAAATTTTAATTCGATAACGATATTTTTCAGATATTTTTAAAAATTAATGTGGTTTTTAGCAGTGGTCCTTAATGGGAGCTATAACCAATTATGGGCCGATCTTCATGAAATTCCCTACAGCGATTTTCATGTGCATGGGGATCATGCAAGTCGAATTTCAACCTAATACCGATATATATAAGATATTTAAGTGTATTTAAATGATTTTCTGAAGTAAACTTTATATGGGGGTTAGGGTCAAATAGTGCCCGATCCAAAAAAAAAATTGGTCTCGCGATTTCTGTTTACACGAAACTTAGTTGTGCTGAATTTTGTATGGATACTGCAATTCTATGGGCATTTATATACCATAGCACCATATTTCGGGAAGAAATTTGTATGGGGGCTACGAGAAATTATGAACCGATTCTTTCCATTTTTAACAGAATTTTTCCTTTTATCATATCAATAATGAGTGCAAAATTTCATGGTATTCTCTGCAATGAATTTACCCAAAGTCACAAAAAATCATATGAAAATTTTCAAAATTTTTGGAGGTTGTCTTACATTTTGATCCATAACGCTGGTTCTACCAATTCGATTTTGCTGATTTTCAATACCAAACTGCTTAGAATTGTAAACATTTTGGTATACATTTCATTAATTTTGCTTATGTAGTTTGGACGTGAGAGTGTTTTACACAGACAGACAGACAGACAGACGGACATTGCTCAATCGACTTAGAATTTCATAAGGATCAATAATATATATACTTTGTTGGGTCTCAGATGAATATTTCTCAATGTTACACCACTTGTGGTGGTGGAGGGTATAAAAATTGCAATATTAATAAAAAATGTGTTCCTTTTTGATAAATTCAGTAAAACTTTTAACCCAAGTATTATTTTTTTTGATAAAGTTACCTTTGTTAAGCATGTCAGTTATTATGTTTAATGTCAATTATGTTCATTTGTTGTTAATCTGATTAAAATTAGTGACCAGAAAAAAGTGCGTACTAAAATTATTAAATATTTTCAATAAAACCCAACTTGGTCCTACAAAAAGTTGGTTTATTCAACAGTACCGGGAGAACTTGTCCGTTGATAGAAAACCTGGTTCAGGTAGAAGGAATAGTTCACATTATGTTTATTAACCCAAAAAAATAGAAAGCATTTTCAAAAGAGCTCCCAACACATCCGGTTGGAAAGCAGTCCGGTTAGCTCAGTGCTCGGACTAGTTGGTACGAAAAGTTAAAGCTAATGCAGGTTCAAAAACGTACAAGGCACAAAAAGTTTCTGACAGGAACGCTGCTAAAAATTTAGAGGCCAAAAACTGAGCACGGAAATTGAGGTCAAATTTTATAAAAAAAAAAAATATATTCCTGCTGCATAATGGATGACAAAACGAATGTTCTGGCAGATTTTTCGCTACTTCCTGTTGAAGAAAAGTTTAGGACCCAAAAGCAGACAAAATTTCCCAAAAAGTTATTGGTATGGCAAGCAATATGAAGTTGCGGCAAAAAAACCAAACATTTGTTACAAAGGGCTCTATAAATACCGAAATTTACATCAAGGAATGTTTACAAAAAAAGGATGTTTCCATTCATAAGACTTCTTAGAGTGTCCACTTATTTATGGCCTGATTTGGCACCCTGTCACTATGGTAAGAAAGGTATTGAGTGGCAAAAGCACAATAATGTAGAATTTGTACCAAGAGAGGCAAATTCTCCAAACTGCCTGGAGCTAAGTCCAGTGGAGAGATATTGGGCTCTTGTTAAAAGAGAATTGAAGAGCACAAAAAAGGTTTCCAAAAATGTGGTAGATTTTAAGCGAAGATGGACAACCTGTTCGAACAAAGTGACAGAAATCACTATAAAAACCATAATGGAAGGGTTTCCGAAAAAGGTTCAAAATTTCATCACTAGTGATTAGAACTACAAAAATATTTTTTTTTTATTTTTTTTTGTGAATTGTAATAATAATTTCAATCAAATAAATAAAAATCAAAACTGTAAGTTTAGTGGTTTAATTTTTATTAACATATATGTATGTTAAGAATTTTTTGATCTCAGGCCTTATAAACAAAAACGAATATATTAAAGAAATGCAAAATTGATTTTTGAATATGTCTGATGTGTTTGCTTTGGAAACTATTTCGCAGCATGTTTTCATAAAACCAAAGTATAAAATAAAATAAGGCTTGGAAAAAATAAAATGCCTAGGTCATACGGATAGATTGAATCTAGCCATTTTTTACGGCTAAATGAAAACAAAATGCCTATATCGGCAACCTTGTTTCCATCCAACTCCCTGTACTTTAAAGTCCGTTAAATTTTTAAAAATTTAAATTTTTTTATTATTTATTCCTGTCTAAGACCTTAATTTCAGTTAAATGTGAGAAAAGTTAACAGCCTTTAATAGTAATATTAATTTAAAAATTATACATGTATAAAGTTAAACATTTATATATTTTATAGTTGATACATTATTTTCTTAATTTGTTTGGCTGTGTAACAGATCGATTATTTTGTGCATTCTGTCTGAGACCAGTATTGCTTGTAGTTGTTCCTTGTGGAGCTCTATTGTTGAAATTACTTCTATTAACACCACGCACACGTTGATTTGGATTCTGTGCACCACCTTGGCCACCTCCTCGGCCTTTATTCATTTCAGCGCGATTTCTTGATTTAGCTTGAGCATCTTCTTTTACCATATCAATTACTTCATCTGGAATACGGAGGTATTTAATTGTACTGCCACGTATATAACACTCGGGCATACGCCAGAACCGATCGCCGTCCTATAGACAAATTATAAAATTGAATTAAGTTTCATACCTTAACATTTAATATTGTAGTAGAAGCTTACCTTTGATGTACAAATAACATCACGTAAATTAATATTCATCCAAGAATCACAACTGACTAAATGCCCATTATATGTTTCACCATTTTTTAGTTCCACCAGCTACAAAAAATTAATTTATTTATTAATATTAACTGGTAAACTTGTAAGCGTTTGGTTTAGTAAAAAGGATTTTACACTACAATACCTTGTATCATAATAAGAATAAATACTTTAAAAAATGCTCTTTTCACACATATGTGTGATACAATAATAAAAATACATATCAATACAGTCTCATGAATTCGACAACAGACTTAAGGCTTAAATAGCACACAATATTGCTTTTACATTTTATTATTTTATATAAAAACAACTTTTATGTCAAATTCGTGTTACATATTTTTAATGTTCTATAATCGCACTACAGTGTTACGTTCAGTTAACATTACGGTTACATTCCATAAACCGTCGGCTAACCCAGCCTTTAAGGCCTAATTAGTTTGTAGGATCCTTTCCGTAACGAATCAGCTGTTTTGTTTTTAGCTAAAGGGATGTTGTTGTTAGTTTTTCTGTAACGTTGCCGTTCTATTACGGATGATTCTGTTGAAAAAAGCATTTTGTCCTCTACGTTAAGTGACAGCTAAAACAGCTGACATAATATACAGACAAAAATACTAGCAATTTGAAGGCAGTGGTGCCAACATTTTTTGAGAGTGAAATATTTAACATCTACAAAAGAATAAAATATATATTTTCAAAAAAACATTCAACATTTTATTTTATAAATTATTTATAAATTTGTACTGATAAATAAACTCAATATTCGTACTAGTGTATACAATTTTAAATTTATTTTATCAAATTTTAAACGTATTTATATTTGTAACACTTTAAAGTAACATTTAAATTAATTCATTAACAACAAAAGTCATGGACAAAACTCTATATGCCCACAAAATTTCTTCTAAGTCTCGAAAGGCAATAATATGTAAACAAAAAAAAAACTAATGATGCAGATTTTCTTCAAATTCATTTTAATTAATAACAAAAAAAAAAAAAAAGAGATAAAAATAAAAAATATTATACTAACAACCAAGCCAGTGACAAAATTGTACATTAGGGTGGGTCGATTTAGCAATCGATATTGCGCCATAGATTTTTCGATAGCTTTTGGCATGACGAAAAAAAATTTCCACTACAACATATCAAAAAAATCATTTTCGAGGCGCCTAAATTTCTTTTATTTTAATGGGTTTTTAGTAGGTAAAGCTTAGTACTCATATAACATATCTGGAATGAAATCGTAATTGTAATTTTTATTGGGACTTTCACGATAACAATGAATTAGATACAAAAATTGTCAATATCACATTTTATACTTAAAGCTATTAACGTTTTGCTTTATCACATTATAATTGAACATACTATTTGCATACATATTTCAAATGTATTATAATATATACCAAATGAGTTCGTTAATAATACTTGCTCCCGACATTAGCAAGTCGGGACTTCAGAATTCTCAAGTAAAATACCCACGGGAGACAAATATAATGCATCCAGGCAGCTCGTGTTGCAATCATCATAATAAATTTCGTTCATTAGTATATTATCGTGAAACTGTAATCTATCCACAAAGTTCCTTTGTGGGGAAAAAGCATATTGGCAGAGTGGGACAATTGACGCTCTGTCGTAGACGTATTTGATGGAGTAACGTTTAGTGTGAGTTTTAAAATGTCCGTTAACACAGCTTCTCAGGATTTTCTTTTCAAATATTTCAAGTTCCTTTGCAACTGATGGTGAAATGGTAAACCTTTGTAAACCAGTAGTTTTGTTTTAGAAAGACTTTGTTAAGAGCTGCCTGCGGTGATACGCTGTGACTGGAGATCAAACAATCATCTGCATATAACATTGCCATTGAATCATGTTTTTTCTTGAGGGAAGTCGTTTAAATATAAGTTGAAAATATATGGAGCCAATACGCTGCCCTGTGGCACTCCGCTTTTTACTTGTCCAAATTCAGATCGCATCGAAATAATTTGCACCCAGAATTGACGATCAGAAAAATAACTTGAGAATAATTTCACTAAATATGGATCGATCTCTAGGTTGATTACACAGCACAGTGGGGCAGAATCAAAAATTTTTGGAAATAAATCTGCATTTCTAAACGGATAGCCCGGTAATGCAAAAAACGTTTCTGAGCGAAGCCAGTTTTTGATACACCCCAGAGGAGACAACCTTAGCTCCCGGCCTAAGGCCGGCAATGCAAAACAACTTTTCTGAGCAAAGCCAGTTTTTGATACACCCCAGAGGAGAAAATCGTACCGCCCAGCCGAAGGCCGGCAATGCAAAACAGCTTTTTTGAGCGAAGCCAGTTTTTGATACACCCCAGAGGAGAAAACCTTTGCGATACGCCATAGGTCCGCTATGCAAAAAATGTTTGGTGAGCGAAGAATAATTCCTCCTTTGTAGTTCTTTATTTCATTGGGAGTTAGATTACATAAATCCATTGCTTCGGATTGGGAATTACCTCATTTCTATTAGGATTTATTTCTTTGGGAGTTATTTCGCTTTTTTTCGGACTAATATTTTTAAAATTATGAAACCGCCGATTATTGGGAGTTATTTCACTTTGGCCTTTGGTAGTTATTTAGTTTTTGATGTTTGGGAATTATTTCATTTTTGATGGATATAATTTTACAATTTGCCTTTTTCTATTACCTAAAGTTACATTTTACCATTACGAGCATAAAGGCAAGTTGTAATAATGGCCCTAAGACTAGCTGTGCTATATGAATATTTATATTTTTTAAAGAATTTTTTCAATGTTTAGTAACTATGGTTCCTCCCAGTAATATTTTTATTTTACTTTGATGTCTTCTAACGTTAATATTGGTTCAAGAATGACCTAAAAATTGCTCAATTGAATTATCAGAGCATTAAACCCTCGGCAAATAGTTGCAAGTTTGATGAGTTAAGAAATAATTTGAGATTTTCCTCGATTGATGTTTTTGCTATATCGGAAATCTATATTTCGAATCGGGCTGTAAATATTTTATTTATTTATTTATTCAATTGTAATATATGTAGCCGTTTGGCCAATAACAAATTATATTACACGTATTCTTATTATCTATGAGAACATCCTGACGATTCCTACAAAGATATGTGTAATTAAAATAAATGAGATAAAATTTTTATAACCCTAATTATCAGCATAAAGTCAGATTTCACTCAAATTAAAACAATCAATAAGTTTATGCTTAAAAATTACAACTGCCATTGTAAAAGAGCGCATATTTCTAGGCAATAAATTCCAAAAACGCGCAGCTTGTACAACAAATAATTGTTCATATATTGAGTTAGGTATGGAAGATATAATAATTTGGGGATTTCTAAGAGATCTTGTAAATGATAATTGTTGTACAACATGCGCCGGTTTCTGAAACAATTTTATAAATATCACTGGATATAGTTTTTTCGTAATGATTGTATTGGTTCTAGAGGTGGTGGTGTTGGTTTTTACGTTTCTAACAGTTTGAAACTTAAAATTGTTTTCAAGTCTTCTGTTGTTGGATGCTGCGAGTCAATATATTTGGACATTTGTAGTGATATTGTGACGTTTGTAATTGGTGTGGTATATCTGCCTTATGGTGTTCAAACTGTTATAGAATACTATCATTTCCAATTTCTCTCGAATTGTACTAACGTTGTAATTGTTGGTGATTTCAACTTTAATCTATTCAACACTTCTTATTCGACAAATGTTCGATCTTTAAGCATGAGACTTAATCTTAATAGTCTGCATAATTTGGTGCCTACACATTTTGATGTGTCACATGGTTTAACGTCGTAAATCGACTTTATATTGGTTAGTGACAGTTCAAGACTTACTTCTCCGCTCAATATCAATGTCCAACAATTTCGGATTATGCCTCGAAATGCGCTGCTTTTAATTTTAAAAAGTTTCTGATACATGAAATTTATGTGTATCGTGACTACAATATCATTGATTTGGAAAATTTGACTCTTCTATTATTTTTAATTCTTGTGAAGTTGATATACTGTGCTCCAATATATATTGATTTCCTTATAATTTACTTTATTTCGTTCCTATTGTTAATTCTAAGTCTATTGATTGGCTATATAGTTAAGGGATTTGGCTTTTGCTGCCTTTTTGATAAGACAGGCCTGCTAGAAATTGGAAGTGAAATTGAGTTATTAGAGACTTTAAATAAAATTAAGACATTTTCCGTTGGTACTAATAGTATCTCTAATAAATTTATTAAGTTTATGTTTCCTCATATATCAGCGTTTTTGACATATTTATGCGATCCCAGTTTCCTGCAATGTGGAAGGTTATACACAAATTTCGCTCCAAATACGTTTTGTATATGCGGAACCCATGCCATCTAATTTTATGGCGATCATTCCATCGGCCATAGTTCTGAAGAAAATGATTCAAACTAATTTGTGTTCATAAAATTGTTGTTCTCCATAATTAAGTTGAAATAAGACTCCAACCAAACAAATCAGCGATATGCAACCAAAAGCATACATTCTTTAAATTGAAATTTTTAACAACATGGTCGATTGTGTATCACCTGCTGTCCATTAAAGATGGACAGGACCAAACTCAGCCAAATCTCTCAATTTACAAAATTTTAAAGACAAATTTATAATTCACTCAACCGAATTTTAAACATAAATAAATGTATGAATGTAGAACTTGAAGGAATTTATATAAAAATCAAAAGAATACGCATGCAGACATTATAAATGAAGACTGTAAAACTTACCATTGGGTGACTCTGGGCAGTTTTAAGGAGTGAAAGCGGTAACTGTAAAAAGTAATAATTAAAATAAATGTATATGTTTATTAATTTTTTTAATAATTTACCATTTTAGCGTTAAAGTCTTCTCGTAAAATAGAAATAAACAAATTTTGCAAGTTGCAATCTGAATGTGTCAAATACCCAGAGTTGTAAAAGTGTGTAAGATTAACAATGTGTTAAAATGTATATGACAAATAAGTTATAATAGTTAGGGTTCGACATTCGACTTTTGGACCCAAAAAAGTAGACCAACTAAATGTAAAAAAAATGCTCATCAATTAACACTGAATGCAGCAAATGAAACAACAAGTAGAGACAAAGCCATTTATTTTGCTAGCCACACAGACTCAAGGTATTAATCAAGGCGAATCTAATAAGGTGAGAGCGCCACGGCAACAAATACAACAAGGCAAAAATAACATGCTTTTTGTTATTGGAAAAAAATCGGCAAAATGTCAAAATCAGCTGATAATAAATACAAATTGTAAAGAAAAACTTTATTTTAGGAATAATTAATATTTTGTAATAGTTTAGATGAAAAACCAGTCATTTTTACATTTGCGAGTCATTGAACAACTTGTACTTCATATAATTCACTTGATGCTGTAGAATTTCGATATTTGGATGTTGTTTATAAATTTTCTTGCCGCAAGTCTGAGTTTATAGGAGAGACAGACAAGAACACACTTGCTTGTACTGGCAATTCTCTTTTGTTTTCTCATTTTCAGTATGGCGTCTGTTAGGTTTTGACATACAAAATTGAACACAGACTTGCTGTATGTAAAAAACGAGCAAGTTTAAAAGAGAATCGAAGAGACTTGCTTCAAGTAAACTTGCCCTGTGTAAAAGCGGACTAATAATATTTCATTGGCAGTACATTGCGAGCACATTGACAGATCTGACAACATTGTAAAATCTGACAACCGTGTGTACGCAGCTTAAGACTACTTTGTCTTGACAACAAACGACATTAATTATTATGATAAATATTTGTCAAGTATAGACGGGGGGTTAAATAACAAATGTAAACATAAACAAAGTGTGACAGAAGACCTATATTAAACGACGTCGAATTAAGGAATAGCTGATTTTATGTGGTCCTTTAAGGTGACGAATGAACTAAAATAATAATTACAAAAAGTTGCCTATTTTCCCCCGCAAGAAACACAGGTAAATTTTAAAGTTAAAATATCTAAACCACCGAAGAAAAAATACTCAGATGTTCTTCTGAGGTCACTATAAATTCGCCTTGATTATAAAAAAACAATGTTTGACAGTCGCTAGAACTAAAAAAGCGAAAAATGTAATCAGCTGTTTTACTTATACGACCGTCTGAATTCGTCTTGTGTAAAACCAAATCATAATGTAGATTACGTTAACTAGCGTTTACACATGCAAGTAACAGTTTGAAAAACTCTTCACATTCACACTTAAGACATGCATCAATGATTAGGTTAGTGCAAAAGTATGAATGTGTTCAGTTTTTCGAACTGTTACTTACATGTGTAAAGGCTAGGTAGGTAGTTGACAGTAAAAGGCAGCGATTAATAAATAAGAAAAAAACAAATTTATATATCTTAAAGCATTAAAATGGAAAAATTTTAACTTACTAATGACGGAACTGTGAATATTGATTGATTATATAAGGTTGTTTATAAAAAAAACCTTCTGTCAAAATTTATTTATCGGTATTACACCTGAAAGGTATATTCTTCATCATAATCATTTTGAGGTACATGTGTTCTGATATGTTATTAATGAAATGATTAAGTTTTAATCATGTCAATTTGAATTGATCCAAATGTATCGAATACATGTCCCAATACATATGGAATACATGCCGTGTTTCCCACCTTTAACCATGCACAAAACACGCTTTTTGATCACTTACTTATTTTTTACGTGTAGATATATTTTTACGTTGTATGTATTCGTAAATGAAATGTGGCAACATTGTGGAAATTGACGAAGACGTAAATAAATAAACGAAAATTAGCTTACAATTTATTTTGCGTCTAAAATACGAGAAAAAATCACTGTTTTAAATAAAAGTAAATAAATTTCAGAAACATAAAATGGCGAGCACCTCCAGGTATTGTGATTTATCATATCATTTTTAAGAGTTTAACTTAAATACTTTTGTTACAGAGATACTAATAAAGTATGCTGTTATGCACATCCAGATGCTCCCCTTATAGAGGATTATAGGGCTGGCGACATGATTTGCTCAGAATGTGGCCTTGTCGTAGGTGATCGTGTAATTGATGTAGGTTCAGAATGGCGTACATTTAGCAATGAAAAAAGTGGAGTAGACCCCAGTCGTGTTGGTGGTCCGGAGAACCCTTTGTTGGGTGGTGGTGATTTATCGACAATAATTGGGCCGGGAACTGGTTCCGCATCATTCGATTCATTTGGATCCCCCAAGTATCAAAATAGACGCACAATGAGCAGTTCAGACAGATCTTTGATATCAGCATTTAAGGAAATATCAATGATGGCTGATCGTATCAATTTGCCCAAAACGATCGTAGATAGAGCAAACAATTTATTCAAACAGGTAATTTTTACGTTTTTATTAAAAAGTACACACATGTTTTGTATATTGTAGCTTCATATGCATCATTTCCATACCAAATGCGAAACCGATGCACTATGTGACCATTTCCAATTTTTGCGTCAAAAATTCAAATGTTCAACTTTCGCTTTTTTAAAAAAAAAATACGGTTCAGTTCCTAACACTTCGACGACATAAATGCCAAAATTTTTGCCAATTGGCCACTCAGTTTTTATATAAACAGCTGTGAAAGTTTACATTTTTTAAATAAAGTTTTCAAGCTGAAAAAAGTAAAGAAATTGCATTAAGGATAAAGTGATTTTTTTTCTAAGTTAGTTATAACTAAGACTTTACCAAAATGGATTACAATACCGGAGGTGTGTATTTAAAAAAAAATTAAAATATTTTGCTAAATGTTTATATTATGTGTATAATTTCGTGATTTTATTAGTCATGTTTTCTTTGTGAATTTGCGAAAAACTTGTTTGTCGTCTGTAGTATAGAACTTACGTTGCCTGCATTTGCCCAAGGAATGATTAATATGTGGTTATTCGTGGGAAGTTCAGGCTTCATCCCATACTCAAATTTTTTGCACCTAAGCAAATACTTGTACCGAAGCATAAGAGCTTAATTTAGCAAGTTTTATAACGATAGCGAATGTCAAAGACATATACAATTGCTTACCCAAAATTTACTTATAGCGGAGCCCCAAGAAAACGCCAAACAAACGAAGAAATGCTATTTGTAGAAAGTCCTATGAATTTTTTTGGAAAATTGTTTGTGAGTTAGGACGGGTTTATAAGAAAAGTGAGGGGGTTAATGGCAACTTTTTTAAAGTGGTATTTGTGGAAAGTGCTATGAGAATATACAGTATCGGCCATAACTAAAGCACACCCTCAGTGAATTTTTTTCATATTATATTTTTTGGTATAAAAAGTTTTATATTTGTATTATGTATTATTTTCAATTGTTAATATATTTACTATTGATAAACAAATACTTTTAAAGTTAATCTTATTATAAAAGGTAACATTAAATCAAAAGATATTTAAATCTGGAAAATAAGACGGACAAAACTAAAGCACCCCTTCATGGATAAAATATAAAAAAAATTTAATTTATATTTTGTTGCAAATCCTTTGTTTTGGATGACAAAAGCACATCTCTTAGACCTAGAAGATTTTAAGTTTTTTATGGTGTCTTGCGATATTCCTTCCCAGGCTATAATAACGCCTTGAAATTAATCGTGAAAATTGCCGATCCTTATTTCTGCAACATTCACGATTTATTTTCATATTATCAATCTCCCACAAGTTCTCAATAGGATTGAGATCGGGAGATTGTGCAGGCCAATGCAGAATTTCAATCTTATTGCTCTGTTGTCAAGTCTTACAAACTTTGGATGTGTGCTTAGGATCGTTACCCTGTTGGAACCTCCCTATAAGTGGAATCTCTTCACTGGCATTAGGCAACATTACATCTTTCCATATATCAAGGTGCATGAACCGATCCATAATCCCATTAACTTTATGAATTGGCCCAATTCCTTGACCAGAAAAGCAACCCCAGACCATTACATTGCCTGTCCATGTTTAATTGTTCGTTTGCAATACTTAGGATTCAGTCTTTCTACTTTTCGTATGCGTACACGTCTTATTCGATCGGAACTTTTTTATTTGTATTTCAATTAGTCAGAGAACAGTACATTCTTTCATTTTCGGACACTCCAGTTGATGTGGGCTTTGTCAAACTTCAGTCTAGCTTTCTTGTTTTTATCTGATATAAACGGTTTTTTTGCTGGTCGTCGGCTGAATAACCATGCTTCTACTGCTCTTCTACGGATTGTTCTTTCGCTAACGCATAAACTTAAACTTGTTCTTACCTGACTAGCTGATGCTGTAGGATCGTTTTGCATTGCTCCTTTGATCAAAGAATCATCATATCGTGTTGTTTTAATGAGGACGTCCACCAGAATGCCCCGGTGAAATACGACCAGTCTGCAAAAACTTTGGAATCTGCGGGGAAATAACTGATCTGTTAAGTGAATATTTTTTACTCAATTCATGCCGTGATAACCCCGCCTTCCAGTCTTCAATAACTTTAATTTTAAATTCACTGGATTACTTGTTCCCTGCGACCCATAGTTTTTTCACAATAAACTGTATAAAACTTAAATTATACAGACTACGCCTGCCTTTATTTTTATCTTCTGGAATTTTTAAATGCATCCGTTGTGAGTCCCGTTAACGGACATTGCAAATATGCAGAAAAAAAGTCAAATTTTTAAACATCTTATAAGGGGGTGCATTTGTTTTGTCCGTCGCGTTTTGTGTTTTTGTATGTTTTATCACTTTTATTTAATTGTTCATAAAATTATCCTTTCCTAAATGAACACAATATGAACATTAACAATATAAGGTTATAAAATATACACAAAATACGTCCCAAAAAAAACATTTTTATCCAAAAAATTATGATATGAAAAAATCCATTGAGCGGGTTTTTATCGCTGGCTGCGATGGTCGTCCATAAGGGGCGAATTTAACAACACCAAATAAGAACACAAAAATGTTTCTGTGCGTGCGTGCGTTTATTTCTATCAAAAAATTATTAAAATTAAAATAAAGAAATACAAATTATGTTCAACTACTTACCACAGTGCTTTTCCCTTATGAACTGACTTTACTTTAAATTATTATTTTATTTGGACCACTACAAGGCATATTTAATACATCTTGGACCACTAGTTATTTATGTGTATAACACATTAAAAATAACGGTACCAACTTAACGAAACAAAAGCACTGCAGTGAGATCAATGTAAAAAGGAACAACAACTAGTACATAATCTCACTAACAAATAGGTAAATAAGACAAATAAACAAAACATTAACGCCATATAAATTCAAATAAATATTTTAAATGAACTACAAAATTATACAATGACAAATTATAAAATAATAAAGACGAATAAATAAAAACAAATAATAAAATTTATGCTCGATTATGAGCCATTCCGCGACAGGGGTGCTTTAGTTATGGCCAATACTGTAGATTGAAATTATATTTGAAAATGTTTGGAGAGAGGCGGGGATGTTTATCCAATTTTTTTAAAATGCTTATTTTAGCAACATGGGTCTCTACACAAAGTTTTATGATGCTAGCTCCCTTGGAAATAATTTTTGCCGTAATTTTGGTTTTTGAACATATAGTGCAATGGTGTAATATTAAGTTTATTTTTTTTTATTTTCAATAACCTAGCCTATAGGTCATAATCAGGAACAGGAAAAAATAAATATTATTTAGGCACATGCTGTCATGGAATGAATTTTCATGGTTAGCCACAACCATATCTACTGCATCCTTCTGTGTCGGTATTACTATCACTGTAAACATCATCTATTTACTTTGTTTAATTTTTGTATTAAAATTTCCAAATCTAGTAAAAATTCGCAAGCAAACAAACAAACCACATTTAACTCAAAAGTTTTAGAGAAATATAATTAAAGGTTTATTAACAAAGCTTTTAATCATACTTTTGTTTTACTTTTTTTGAACCTCAATAATATTTCATATAATTAATCATTAATGACTATGCTAGCCTGTAAGAAATTGCAATTTCATTTGGACCATCCTGGTAGGCTAATTGGCAGTGTGAACATGTAGAAAATACCATGGCTTAATTGTGACTGGTAAAATTGTTATATTATTTTGTTTCAATTTGCCAGGTAAAATTATTAGAAAGTATGTTGAAAGTACCTCAACATTTTGCCTTCAATAAAATTCAAATTGCCTACTATTGAAGACAAAATTTATCTACCTCAACATTTTGTTTCAAACATTTTGTTGGTGAAAAATTTGGTGGATGCATAACTGCTCCAAACTTATAGAAACGCCTGTACAGAGCCCAGACCTTAATGTAAGTGAGCATTTTTTGGAAGAATTAGAGAAGAGAGTGTATCAAACAAAACTAACCACGTTACTTCAGCTAAAAGAGGCCTTTCTAGAAGCATGGAACTTCATAGAGCCGGAAGTGTGTCAAATCTTGGTAAAATCGATTACAGGCCGTTCTAGACAACAAAGGATGTGCAACTAAATATTGCTTGCTCACTTTGGCAAACTTTTCCCGATTATGCGTTGACCGCAATAAATTGAGATATTATTTATTTTAGTTTGTCTCTATTATTCTGATTAACAATCAGGTTTTAAAATTACTAATCTATTAGTAAAAAATTGCTAAATATTTCATAATTTTAAATGAAAAATTTAAAAATATTTTAACAAAATAGTATTTAAATAGAAATATGAACACTATTTATGAATGCCATATATACGCAAACTTCACAAAAGAAATAGTTTTTCCAGTTTTTCTAGAAATATTTTGCATTACAAAATATTTTGTGCCGGAATATATTAATATTTTTAGCCCGACCATATTATACCCTACACTACAGTGTATTTCGCAGAATAATTAGTTTCCTTCCTAAGGTCTGCGATTTAATACAAATTTAACCCTTTCAGGACCATAACGAAACTGTGAGCAAATATTAGTATCCAGTGGGGTTTTTTAGATGATTTTAGATTAAATTAAAGAAAAATTAAAACAGAATTTCAAAAACACAAACAGATTTTTTGGAATTTTATGGGAAACTTGTCATTTCTAAAAACGCTTTCATTCCATTGAATTCAATAGTAAAAGATCTTCCGTGGTGCTCCACGTACCTTACACACTCTGGTATTATTACTTATTAGCATATCCAGCTTGGTAACATCCAAAAAAAAAACACCATTGAAGTCAAAATGTTGAATTCGTATACGCTTTCGTCGAATACATGAGGTACATAAGAGTGTTTTCTCCATCTGAATATAAGTTCCAATTCCAGAGCAGTATCCTGACGTGTATCAAAAGGTACATTATTTTCAATTTCTTGATGATTGTCCTCGATTTCCACCACATCTGGATCGTTTTCAATATCCTCTTCAATGAATTGTTTATCCTCTTCATCCGAAAGTAGTTCATTTTCTCATCATCTAAAATGTAATAGTAGCACTAAAAATTTCACTTGTAGTCCATAGGGAAAAATACTTCCCATGGAATTCATGTGCAATTTCAAAGTACATTTTAAACTCTTTAATTTTTTAATACCTTTTCTACACTTCTATACTCACATATTATTATGTATCAACCGCCAAAATTAGAAAATATAATAAAATAGCAGTGCAATAAACGAAAACTGTTAAGCACTCAGCGCAAGAAAATTTTGGGATTCCTTGTCAATGATTTGGCAATATATTTATTCAATTCTGTCTACTTTAACATTTAACAAACAAAAAATTATATTAAGTACTAAAAATATGTTTTAATTACCAATTGAATATATGGGAAAAATGTTTCCCATTGTCGTCAAAGGGTTAAGAAGTACTGAAGCCCGCCCGCCACTTCAAGGCTTATTCTAAGTGAGAGTAAATATGATATCATATTCAAAGTCTAGTAAAATAAGAAATAACCATTATTAAACTTATTATAGTTAGAGAGAAAAGTAAATTTAATTTGAAATTCAGAAAAAATATTCAAGATAAATAAACTTATGTTTTCAGTAAAATGGTTTGCTTTTATACGTAAACAACGTTTTACGAAATTTATAATTTATATGAAATAAAAGTATAATAAATTGCTTTAAAATAGTTGAAATTAATCAATTATTTAAAAGTAATGTATACACTTTAAAATAAAATTAATATGTGATTATTGTTTACATTTATTCGTTTATTATCATTCCATTTAAGAACAATATGTCAGTCAATATATACATTTATTGTTAAAATTATTAAAACTTTTAGAAATCTTATAACTATAAATAGTTTTAGCACGAATAGTGCTTTCGTTTATATTTGATAGACTCCAGTCTATCTGTGTTACACTTTTTGTAGTGCTCGTCGAAAGTAGTGAGTTAAAACCTCTATCTTTGAGCTGCCTTTCAGTTTCACAGCAACCATTTCTTCTACATATATTGAAATCACCAATAATAATCGATTTTTTCATTAAAATAGTTATTGAGGAAATAGTTCGATTAAATCTCTACTTAAGGCACTTGCTGGAAAAGTTTTATTTCTATACAAAACCATAATGTGCAAGTCCTGGTATTTAAATATTAAATATTCGAACGTTTTATTCGCCACGTGAACTTGTTTACTACCGCAATAATGTAATAAATTTGCAATTTAATTTTTTACGTAAACAATTATTCCACGTTTGCATCGTCTGTTAGCATTTTCATTTGAATCTAATCGCAGTCTAGGTAAAATGCTAAACCCTGGAATGTCATAATTTTCATGACTTAAAGTTTATGTCTCGACGAAACACAGGATATATGATTCCAATAATAGATTGAGATGGTCTTCAATGTGAACGTCTTCAATGTGGGCATGTATTGAACATTGTGATAAACTACATTTATTGAATTTCTATCCATCAAAAAATCAAAATTTGTTATTAATTTTTTGCTATTTTGAAGATTGTTCATCTCCACCTGGACTAAGTCATTATTTGTTGTTAGGTTGGTAAATGTACCTCGAGAAAGTCCCACTGATTTCACGTTATCATCAGCGTATGAAATTATTTCTTCGGTAGATGTTCTATTAAGTCTTATAGTATTCCAGTTATCAACTTCGACATTTGTAGAAATCAAATGAATTGCTTCATTAGAAACATTGGATTCAAGAACTTCCCGTGATTTCATTAGAGGAATATCTTGTTAAGACATTTTCCCACATGCCATATTATTCAGAGCTCTAGCAAATGATTGATCTTCTCTTTGGCTCCATATATAATATTATATGGATCATTTGAAGTTGCCGAAAATTTCCAACTATCACCTACGGGCAGATCTCCCGCAGATTGGTTTATTGGAAGGGAAAACATTGAATGTAGCGTAGCTCCACCAATACCAAATGCTGCCTTTCCGATTGTAGCACACAATAAAACTTTTATTAGATTTGGGTCCGTACGTATATAATTATATCTGTAATTGATTGACTGATATATAGCAGATATTAATCTACTTTTACCAACTCCAGCACCACCACCTACAAATTCGTGAAATATATTTCCCGATTTTACATCATGTAACAAATGACTCAAATAAATCGTTTGTTTGCTATTTAAATATCTCACCATTGTTAACAAATCGGCTACTGCTATATGAGGTGGAAGTTTGATTAAACGAATCGAACCTTTTGGAGACTCTTCGGTTGGTTCGTTTTCAGGTATATTAAGTATATTAATATCTGGATTAATATCAGGTACACCAAGAACTCTAAACTCATTATCAATAGCAGGATTTTCATCTTCTTCATTGCCATTATTTTTAGCTTCGTTTTCGGTCCTTAGATGAACAAGAACATATTCCAATTCTCTTTCTTCGAAAACATCGTATCTTCTCCTATTGTACCGTCTATATCGAATAACATTGGGCTTTGTTTTCCTTTTGATAAATCCGCTATTGTTTTTGAGTCTAAAAAATCGGGCTGATAAATCGTTTTCCTCCAGGTCATCGTGCTCTTCATAAGTTTCTTCGTTTTGAACATTTCTTGCAGTTCGAGAAACTTATAATACGCTGCAAATTCCGGCAAATTCTTTCTCCTTTGTATTCTCTTGTGCAGGACCGATTGTGATTATGTTTTGATAATCTACAGTCAAGGAAAAAAGTCTACATACAACCTTAGATTTAGGGGTTTTAGAGAGTTTGGGAAGAAAATTAAAAAAATGTTTATGTCCATATTTAAGGCATTAATAAATAAGTTTATCTACATAACAAAAAAACAATAATAATAAAAACATTAAAAATTCAAAAAAAAAAAAATCTACATACAGCTACAAAATGTTCTATAGGCTATTCAAAATGTTCTATAAAATTAAAAAAAAAAAATAACTCTTAATAATTGGTTGGTCCACCTTGGAGACCAAGGCGACGGGGCATTGATTTCACCAAATTCTTTGTAATAGAGAGTGTTATTTCGGCCCACGTTCTAATAAAAGCGGTTGAAGGCTACTAATTTCATATTTTCGCACACATTTTTCAAAAACGTACCATATGTGCTCTATTGAGTTTAAGTCTGGTGTATAGGGTGGTGAATGTAGCTGTCTTGGGGCATAATAAAGAATCAAGTTTCGAACAACGTGCACAGTATGCTTGGGGTCGTTATCTTGCTGGAAAATTTATTGATTTCCAAGGCCCAAGCTATCAACAGATGCCTTAAGATTTTGTTCCGATATGTTTTTATATTGATAGCGGTCCATGTTACCCTCGAAAAAAACCAAATAACCCACTCCAGATGAAGCCATGGCACTCCAAAACAATAACGTTGCTCCACCATGTTCTACTGTAGGTATAATATTCTTTGGATCAAGGTGCAGTGTTTGGTTTTCTCCAAACTTTGGATCGGCCATCACATTATACTTACTTTTGTCGGTAAATATAACACGATTCCAAAAATCGATTTTTGCCAATTTTGGTGCGCTTATTTTAAAAATACTGGTAACATCACGTCTCGAAAGTTTCTTAGGTCTGCCAGATCGTGGCTTATTTTCGGCGCTATTGGTGTCTGTACAGTAGTCCGACTTAATTTTGTTATCTTAGGAATTTCTCCATAAGATTTATTTTCCTTTCGGAGATTTACTGCCATATTTCGAACTGAAATGTGAATCTCTTTTCGATTTGCTATTTTCAAGGTAAAAATTTAAAAAATATCTTTAATTAACTGTTATTTACTTTTTTTGTTTTCAATATTCTATTTGATGTTAGAAGATGCCACGTTGTATGTAGACTTTTTTCCCACTAATTATTATGTTTTTCCCCAATAATTTCTATGTTATATTTTTTTACTTCAAACAGTCTTAATTATAAATACCATAAACATTGCTATAAATTCATTTTCAATTTTCGACACTAATTTTCTAAATCTTCAAAATCATATGGTGTATGTAGACTTTTTTTCTTGACTGTATATATTGAGTAACATTTGGATCGCTACCATTAGCACTTATATATTTATCAAAAAACGTAATTACAGCCGGGAATGTGACCTGATCGTTTAGTGGCTATCAAAAATTGCATTATCCATTTTGAAAAGTGCAAACAGTTGTCGGAATCTGAAATCAAAATAACGTGCACAAGTAATCGAATCACTACGTATTAGTCTAGGCTTTTCTGAAAAACTCAGATTAGCAGCATCCTCTTCAGTTATTTCTGTATTGTCAATAGTTTTTGTCAAAATAACCAAAAGTTCTGTCTACTTTGTATGTGCAGCAGAAAGTGTTATAAAAATGTGGGAAGGCCAAATTGTCGATCATTGCGATAGCTTTTTCCTTCTCAGCTTCCCAATGAGCTGGAGAAGAACGAACACCTTTTAAAATTCGATACCCATCATCGTGTTGTATTAGGTTGTTCATGTAGGCATCGTTAAGTGCATTACCTGTGACATTTGTCTATTGTGTATGCTTGCGTAAAGCAATGGATGTAGCACTCTTTATAGACAAAAGTTCCAGCTTTTTGTAGCTGTACAGTAGCTTGTCAATTCTACATGCACGTCTGTCATATCTACGCAATTCTGATCTAATAATTTTGATGTATGTTTCCGATGAGGTTCTCTTCGTTCCTCCATAAATAGTAACAAATGATAGTTCTTCCAAATCTTAATCCATTGCAATATTATCCTCTGTAAGGGAACATTTTCAACAGGAACATTATCGAGCAAGGTTTCTTGCCCACCTGGATTAGGATTTTCTACATTAAACTCATCAACATTATTATCATTGCCACCTGGTGGTGTCAAACGTCCTAGGCAGAGCTGTAACTGTTTCATTAACTGAAATTGGAACATTTACAACAGCTCCTCGTATCATTACCAAGAGCTACAATTATCATGAATGGTAGTCGTGCCGTTACTATGCGTTCTTCTATCGACGTTAAGTCTTTCAGACATTAAGGTATATCTGGGAAGTCAAGCCCATTGTATAGACGAATGTTTGGCCTTCGCTTATTTTTTATTAACCTGCTACAAGTTTTACAAAAGTAATACTTATTAGTTTCGTATGGAAATCGTTCTGCAAGACAAAACACATCATTAATAAAATCAGTACTTACATTAATTCTATCCCGTGATATTTGTTCTACATGGTGTTTGAACCATAATCCTCCACAAAAAGTACATGCTAAAGTTGGGTTGATTTGTGTATATATGAAAATTATTTGGGTTGAATTATATTTGGGTACCAATATTTTGAAGAAATTTATACTTGTTAAATTGATTTTCGGAAGTGGGCCTTATATGGGAAGTAAGGTCAATTATTTATGGAACCGCATACAATTTTTATACGTTACTTTTTTTTGTATAAAACTTATAGGTGGCGAAATTTGTGTCGATACCTGTTTCGGCGTATTACAATTTTACCTTTTCTTCAAATATAATGTATAGCACAAGGCTTCCAAAAAACGTTGGTGACGTTTTTGGTGACAAACAATCACCCCTATCGCCAATCAATATTTCACATGAAATGTGTTCCCTTTTCCCATTTTTCGTTCATCAACTTTGTTCACGTGAAAAAATTCCCCTACATGGGAAATTTTTAGATGGAATTTTGTAAACAATAAACATCTGTTACGAACAAAGTTAACTATTGTGAATGAAAAGTTTAAGGGAATATCACGATTGCAAATTCCCCTTCGAGGGAAATGGATATTTCATGGGAACATAAATTTCACATGTTTTGCCGATAGGAGTGAATGTTTAAATAGCGTTAACGGTTTACTCGTTGAAAATAGTTTTCCAACAATGGTGTAAACTAAAGTACTAAAACACTAGGATTTACACTTAGCAAAAAAATACCGCAAATCATAGATTTGTACTTAAACAATACCTATATAAATCAGACATTTATGTTCGATAAAGTCGTATTTCAGTAGGACATTTGTATGGGGGCTAACTTTATAAAATAGCCCATTATATTGATTTCATGTAAACAAAAAATTTATTATATTCAAGTACTTTTGTGGCAGTTATGAAGAAATTTATATACAGGTGTTGAAAATACCGATGTTCGCACTTTTCTGAGCTCCTATTTGAGTTTCATGGTCTTATTTTTCTCGATATTTATTTTAAATAATCTACAAAAACTCTTCTATTTAAAAAGGTCCAAAAACTCTCAAATTATTTACAATTACAATATTTATCAACAATTTTTGTTGTTTGCAGTAACGATTGTGTGAATCCCTAACTTCTTTTAAACAATAGAAGACAACTGCCAAAAAAAAATAAGCGAAAAGCTCAAAGAGAAATAGAAATAAAAACAATCGAATTTATGATATTCAAATACATTTTTTCGTAAATTTGCATACACATGAATTGTTTTGAAATCCAAGTTGATATACAATTTTATGGAAGGGACTTTTTCAATAGTTATTTTTATGTCTGCTTTGAATGCACAGTTAGCATGTTTTTCCACGAATTAGAAAATTATTTTGTGTGCTCTAGTCTTTGATTGTTCGTTAACATGCGTTTAGCAGGGTGGATAAGAAATACATTATAAATAACTCGCATGTTAACTTTTGGTTATAAATACGGTTGTTACAGTCTTCTTTATTCATGAAGAAAAGTGAACTATCAACAAAAACTATATATTTTATTGTATATATGGAGACAAACATACCTCCTATTTTTTGATCTTGAAAAATTAAATTATTATTATTCTAGGTCCATGATGGTAAAAATCTTAAAGGACGTTCAAATGATGCTAAAGCATCAGCTTGTCTTTATATTGCCTGTCGTCAGGAAGGTGTTCCACGTACATTTAAAGAAATTTGTGCTGTTAGCAAAATAAGTAAAAAAGAAATTGGGAGATGTTTTAAGTTAACACTGAAAGCCTTGGAAACCAGTGTCGATTTGATTACAACAGCTGATTTTATGTCCAGATTTTGTGCCAACCTTGGTAAATTTATTTTCAACATCCTTATATTCGTAAACTATAACATATTTTTATAATTGCAATTTATTAAAAAAATTTTAGATCTCCCAAATATGGTTCAGCGTGCCGCTACACATATTGCAAAGAAGGCTGTTGAAATGGATATTGTACCTGGAAGGTCTCCCATCTCGGTTGCTGCGGCTGCTATATATATGGCATCACAGGTAATTTAAAATTTTGAAATATGTCAACTAAAAGAAATGCTTATAATGTAAAATTGTATGCCATTATTATCTTAGAGTTTGACATTACTGTCAAAAACTCTATGCTTAATTTTATCTTAATTGTCCTATTCATTAACAGTGTTGTATCGTTGTAGTGCCAACATATCTTTCAAAAAAAAAAAAAAGAATTCAAATAAAATTAGTTTAAAAATTATACAACAATACATCGTACAACACGCCGCGCGGTGCTTTGTCTCATAGACAAAAATAAAAAAGTTTAATCTCAAAATATGATAAAATATATATTGATCGATAGCTCAAATAAATTTTTAGAAATTGGTTTTATTTGACTCTCCTAGACTTCACCAGAGGTCGCTAAAGCCTGTCAAATTTAAGAAAAAATTAATGAATAATAAAATGAATTGAATTGCTTCAAGAAATTAATTCTCAAAAATTTATTTTTTTAAAAATGGCTTTAAATTTTTGTTTTTTGTATTCTTTAGTATTTTCAAAATTTGCCAGTAATACAATTTTTATTGAATATTTCTACTAAAATTATTATTTATCGCTAAAAAAATCTATTTTTTTTAAATTACAAAAGTATGTTGGAATCTAAAAAAAAATCGGAAAATTTTTTATATTTTTTTTCTTAGTATATAGTTTTCTTAAAAGAGTCGTGAAAAGATTAATGACAACTTTTTGTCACAACATAAAAAAATGCATTTTAAAATACATAGGTCTAAATTCACAATTTTTACTTAAATTTTATGTATTATAGAGTAATAATGTTAAAGTAATGTTACAAGCTATATGAAATAATATTAAAATCTTAAATTCGATCAAAGAAATAGTGTTATATAGAAGTCAAATTATGCACCAAACATTAACCAGAGTGCGCTAAAATTATATCATTTTAAGCAAGATGAGGTAATGCCTGTTTTTGTGACACAACTCTCAATACTTTTTTTATGGATTAAAAATCAACAACAAACAGAAAATTTACACTGCACTGCGTTGCCGACTATGTAATAAAATCTTTATTTATTGACAAAACTCAATGAAATTTTCAAGGTTTTTTAAATTTCTCATTCTAAATAACAAAGTGTAAAAAAACTTGTCAAAGGTCAAAGGGCATCCCACAATTCCTAGAAAATGAAGCGAAAATCCCAAAAATGGCATGGGAAAATACTTTGGGAATAAATAGGGTTTCACATCAAAGTTTCCAAAGCAGCTTTCCGTTTTCTGATCCCAGCTTTGGGATTTTACAACATGTGGCCCAAAGTAGAAATTTTGATAAAAAAAATAGGTAAAATTCCGAAGGGCGTAGGGCCGACATGTTAAAAAACAAGACCAAAATGTTCTCCGTAAAGATACCTTACGGAAACACATAAAATTGTTATGTTTTTAAATAAAGTTTTTTTTTTTAATAAAAAAAGAGTAAAATCAACCCAACTAGAGTTGGGTTTATTAGCTCAGTGAAGTGACCGCTCTTTTCAACTCAGCTCACACAAATGAACTAGGTCGCTCTTTTAGCTCATTAGTTCAGTATGATGTATAATGACCATTTCATTTTGTGAATTGCTTGTAGTGAATTAAATCAAACATTTCTGTTGTTAGTTGTAAAAACACACAGTCTTTTGACAATTAGGGTATGCGTGAAATAACTGATAACAATTAAAATTTTAATTTCAAAAAATTAAATTTTATTTTTTTTAAATTAAACAAACAATTTACAAAAGATGATGAAAGCGAGGACGCTTTGAATGCAGGATAGCCGACTGTGGGAAACCCTAATATATGTTTTCAATAATTTTATTTAAAATGTACTTGTATTTCTATTAATTTCAAATTTTATTAACTTAGTAACTTTTCTTATATATATATGTATTATATTTTTCTTTACTGTGAGATATATGTCAAATCCGTATACGAAATTTTCTTTATAATAAATTAATATTGATTGAACCCATAGTAGACAAATAGAAGGTAGTTTCATTATCTCTTTGTTTTTTCAAATTCTATATCTGACATGCTTAAGGATTAATTTTAAATTTTCCCTTACATCCTTTGGGAATACATAATTTTCATTAATTTGAAAAATATTTAAAATCTTCATTTGCAAATATTATAAAGCTAATTTGTGAACATTATTTTAATAATTAACAAGCATGAGTTTAATTTTCCCCAACTGCAAAAATATTAAATATTTTTGCTAAAATTCAAACATAATTTTTTGTAAAGTTTCTACATTACAAACGACAACAGTGGCTGGATAAAAAATATTAAATATTTTTGCAAAAATTCAAACATAATTTTTTGTAAAGTCTCTACATTACAAACGACAACAGTGGCTGGATATATGTAAAGCTTGCGAAGAAGATTTGCCAAAACAGCTCCGACCATTTCCTTAAAAGTAATATTTCAGTTAAAACGCGTGAGATTGGATAGGAATGCTGTCCCAATGACCACAGTGGAGCAGAATCGAAATTTTTTGGAAATTAATCTCGCATTTCTAAACGGCTGCTCTGATCGGCATAAAATTTGACATGGACGTAGCCAAGGAGTATTCGAGTTTAAGATTTGAAAATGGACCACAAGAATGCTTCAGTGGCGGCGCTATGGGCAAAGTAGGGCACCTTCGACATGTACATTTTTTAAACGCGTGCCTTTTTTTGTTTTCCATCCGATTTCAAAGACTTTTTATATTTTCTGAAAGTGCTCGTCTACATCTTGAAAATACATTCTTGCGCGTCCTCTTTGTCTCTTATAATTAAACCGCCATTTAAAAGATATATTTCTGGAGATTATATTGGAAACTATAGAGCGTTTATTGTTCGAGATAATGCGCGGCGTAAAAGGACGATTCCATTGCCGGAGACATTTTGCAGTTTATTTTCGATACTTTGGTGTATCGAATTTTGTGTATTGATTAATATAGTGGAATATTGTAAAATATTTAACTATATTATTCATCATACGAAGTCTCTGACAATTGTCCCAATGATGTTATCTCTCATGTTACAACCTCTCTTAAATCTTATGAGGAGAATAGACAAAGATTAGAGATGTACATTTGTAAAATTGTTCTTTTATTCGTGCATGTGCAAGAGGTTCGTGTCCTCAAACAGCTGTGTGATTTAGTTGCCGATATAACCAGAATCAAGCATAAACAAAATCATTCCGCTAACGATACTCAGCAATTGAAAACCTTGGCCAAATTGGCTGCTCAATGCCTTGGATAAACGCACAATAATATTTTGAATAAAATATGTTTTTTATGTTTTCAATAAAAGCAAAAATGGGATTCATTTTAATGAATATGGTAGCTTTATTTTACACATAAACTTCAAATCTTCTTTTATTGTTAAATTCTTAATAATGTTAACATAAAGAGAAAATGAAACTACCTTGTAATCTTTTTATATCATGGTTTGCCTTGTGATTTTTTTTTTTTAATGCTTGAAACCAATAAAAAATAATTATAAAATGTTCATTAACTTAAATTTAAAATAAAATTGATTCTGTGTATAGTTTAGTACATACATTTCATATTTATATTGTTAACACCATGATAGAAAAAAACAAGGTAGTTCTACTTCTCTCTTTCAAAAATATTTTTGAAGTTTGTTGGAAGTATTTGAAATTCGATTTTTGTAAACAATGAAAAAAATCGTTGCCACATATGAATAAAGGGAAACAACGTTCAAGAAATATTTAATGTGTAATTTATATTATTTCTTAAATATATGTTTCTTTTGTAAAGTTTGTCAAATCAAAAACATAGTTAAACCACCATTTAAATTATTCGTAGACAATATACAGTGTTGGAAAAAATAATAGAAACGACAGCGTAAAAGGATTCAATTTTTATAGGCACATCTTTTTAATTTTTGTTAAAAAATTATTTTACTTTAATATTTTGTTGCTCTACCTTTGTTTTTCACAACTTCATTGCATCTGCGACTCATGGAATCAACCAATTATTTTGCAAAAGTCCTTGTCAATGGGAAAACCACTCCTGGATTTTTTCCCACAATTTGTCCTTATTTTTCGGACTGAAACCCCTTTTGAGCACTCCCCAAATGTGTTCTATTCTATTGTCCGTTGACTGCGAAAGCCATTCCATAAGAGGTACTTTGTTGACAGCAAACCAGTTCTTTGCCAATTTTGGGGAGTGCTTCGGATCATTATCCTGGTGAAACTTACATCTCAAGGGCATCTCTTCCTCAGCAAATTGAAGCATTATGCAATATATTTACGTAGTCCGAGACGCATATTTACTTCTTTATCCAATATATTGAACCGACACCAGAAGAAGAGAAACACCCCCATATCATTGCGGATCTACCGTCGTGTTTTACGGTCTTGCCTCTAAAAATTGAATCCTTTACATTGTTAGTCATATAATGAATTAAAATATAACTGAAAACAGGAATTATTATGTTTTTTCTTATGCTGTATGCCTGATAAACAAAACTGCATATCATTTTTTTTTTTACAAAACTAAACTTGAGTAATATACTTACAAGATTTGAAAAAGCGCTCGTTTCTTTTATTTTTCCAACACTGTAGCTTCATCCATATATTTATGACCATGTTACAAAATTTATTTAACTTTTATTGCATCCTTCACCTTGTCCGTCCGTCCGTAGAAAACTTTAACCAAATCGATAAATTAGCGAAAAACAGTAAAAACTGTAGTTCACAGAAAAATGCAGATTTTTAATTTTGTTAAAGTTAATTTTGTTTGTCTGCTTTTTGAGCCAAACTAGATAAGTATATGCTAACGTTAGTGCTTGACGAAATTGCTTTCCTGGTCAATTCGCATACGAATTTTATGATATGATTGATTGAAGAGAATCTTACATTTTTACTCATTACGAAAACTCAATATAAATGTTCGGTCAGATTAGACAAACATTTGACGCACTTATATTTATCTGTATTTGCCCAAAATACTTTTGAAGCAATACCAATTTAATTTTTTGGTCACACTACGCACATTGGTTTGCGCATTTTTGTTTGATAAAACAGACATTAAATATTGTCAAATACACATATGGGAATACGTGTTTGACTTGCAGTCACACATGCACAAATATTTGCCTCATAAAAACATTTGTTCAAACTGCCAGAAAACATAAAATTATTTTTATAAAAATACAAACGAACATGGGGGAAATGAAAAAAAAAGTGGAAATAAATCTGTTACCAATAGTCTGAGGTTAATAAAATTGTCCACGACTATAGAGAAGGTTTAGTTGAGTTTAAGTTTTGAATTTGGACTTTAAACTCTAAGGTGCGGCGGAGCTCCAAGGCCCCACATTAGAGTATATAAAAAATGAAAAATGATACCAAATTTTTGTTCTCCGATTTGAAAGATTTTTACATGTGTAGAATCTACAAGAAGATACCTACAAAACTTTTATTTATCTCTTATAGTTAACGAGATATTCACATTTGAAAATCAAAAAATTACCTTCCTTTAGTCTGAATTTTGGCTAATATCGGATCAAATTCTCTCCCAATTTTGCTCAAATATATATTTTTGAATTACCAACAAATCTATTAGTATTAAGAAAAAATTTTTCAAAATCGATACTAAGTCAAAAAGTTGTTTTTTCGTGATTTTTTTTTTTTTTAAGTACTTGCATTAAGTTTATTATACTGAAAAGAAAAACAAAATAAATAATCTGTTTATATTTTTCTCAAAGGTAACATTTTGGGAAGTACTATAAAAGTAAAATAATTTCAAAATTTGTATAACTGCGAGTTTTAGAGCCTTTGTTTGGCTAAAATCATCTGTTTTCTTGTTTGCCTGTCGAAATTATTTTGTAATCAGATTACGGCAAATAAATATTTGACAATTTTAGTCAAATGTTTTCCTAATCTGACCGTACCTTAAGTTTCATCATGTTTGACCGCAATTTCATTTTAAATCTTTATGCGTCAAGCACAGATATTACCCTTGAAAAATAAGTTTTTTTTTTTGTACGGTTTCTTGACATCCGCGACTTTTTTGTTCTTGGCTTTCTTGAAGGCTGTATAAGGGATGTTTTCCTTTAAAATAGCATAAATAGTTTATTTTTATTATTATTTAAAAAATTTATTTCTTAATATAAATTGTTTTATTTTTATTAACTTTTAAATAAACAAAAAAAAATGGGATTTTAAGTAGCACGATTTTTCATAATTCCAGTAAACGTCAGAACGTTAATATGGCGACAAAAAGGAGAAAGTGAGACAACTTGTATATTTGTGTCATGGGTAACACTATATAATGATATATCCGTAGAAGCGTTACTGAGAGGGAAAAAACCTAAGTCTGTTGTCAAAAACCTAAGTCGTGAGAATGTATTAGTACATAGTTTTGAGGTTGTATTGGTGCGTTTTTAATTTTCAATAGACACACAAAGTTCTATAAAAATGTTTACATTTTAATTTATTTAAATTTTCTTCTATTTTTAACACCAAAAATTGAGACTGTTCCATAAATTAAATTCTACCACAGAATAAAATTAAGTGTCAAAAATTAATAAAAAATAAATTTTTTCATTAAAATTTTTGTCATTCATCAAAATTAACGTGCTTCGGAAATAAAAGTGTAGAGGTGTAATAAAGTGGTTCGGTCTATATTTAGTCGGAAAATCAAAGTTAAAATTTCAAGTATTTTGATGTGTTTAATTCTCTCACAAGTATGTTAAATTCACACAGTGATGTTAACCGTACGGTAATTACCGTATTGTACGGTAATTTAGACCTCCGAACGCTAGGCAGGTAATTTCTACATTTGTACGGTAATTTTAAAAAGCTTAAATTTTTAATCGTTAGACCACAACAGTTTTATTTTCATAATGTGTCGACACATGATATAAATATTTCTCATTAAAAATCATAAAAAGTACGGTTTCATACAACTATCCAAAATAAACCAATTGTAGTTAAATTTTATACGTATTTGCCATATACATTGATTGAAATAATTAAAAACCCATGCATGTGAAGTTTTACCAAACAGTGTTGAAAAAGGACTAAGAAATATAAACAACTAGCTTGACCCGGTGCGCTTCGCTACCCCTGTCGTAGTAAAAATCGGTTCAGCCGTTTAGTAATTATTGTTTAAGGTACCAATTTTACCAGTTTGTCCCCCTGTTTATCCCTTTCTAGTAAAAGTATTGACAAAAGTTATAGCTTACTTGGAACTGAAGCTTCCAAGTAAGGATCTATATACGTTCCAAATTTCAATAAAATCGATTTAGTCGTTTAGGCGTGATGCTCAAACAAACCAACAAATAAAAGACATTTATATATTTATATGGATTACACTAGATTGACCCGGTGCGCTTCGCTACCCCTGTCGATGTAAAAATCGGTTCAGCCGTTTAGTAATTATTGTTTAAAAACTAAAGGTACCAATTTTACCCGTTTTCCCCGTTTTTATCCCTTTCTGGTCCAAGTATTGAAATTAATAGCCTATTGACGCTTCCAAGTAAGGATCTATCTACGTTCCAAATTTCAATAAAATCGGTTCAGCCGTTTAGGCGTGATGCTCAAACAAACAAACAAACAAACAAACAAACAAACAAACAAACAAACAAACAAACAAACAAACAAACAAACAAACAAACAAACAAACAAACAAATAAACAAACAAACAAACAAACTTACAAAGACATTTATATATTTATATAGATTCATGATAGTCCACTGTGAACGTTTGAGTAAACAGCCTTTCAGGAGTTGTGGAATATTAAACCTCAAAAGCTTACACATCCAAGTACTACTCGATGGCTTTCAATAAAAGAGTGCGTAAACTTTCAAGATTTAAACATGTTTTTTAAGGTTAAAGAAATTTTTAATAAAGTAAGTTCAGCTGTACAGGTAGTTGAATGGTTTGATGATCCCTTAAACAAATTGTATTTGGATTTTTTGGTGTTTGTGTTGCCATTATTTACAAATTTCTATTTAGAAATGCAAAGTGAAAATACTAAAATTCATATTTTATATAACCGCATATCTTTGACATTCAAAACAGTCCTAAGCAATTTTATTGACTCTAAGAACTTAGACAGCAATTTGTTGCAAGATTTTAATTTTGAGGACGATGATAATCACCTACCGCTAGATAAAATATATCTAGGCGGTAAAATAGTCGCAAGTCTTTTAAATATAGATATTTCAACACACAAATTAGCTGAATTTTAAACTGATTGCAAGAAATTTTATATACGAAGTGCTCAAGAAATTGAAAAAAGATTTCCTTATGAATCACATCAAATGCAATCTTAAAAAAAAATGGATATGATAAATCACGAACTGTTCGATACCAATAAGGAATTTAGGCTAATAAGGCAAATAGAAGATGTTGATAAAAAAGACAGTTTTACAAAATCGCCTTCAATATAAAGAAAGGGGAAACCATAATGTTTCTAGTTTTAAAAAATGTTTGGTTTATATTTTCTTTGCCACATAGTTCAGCTACTGTAGAACGAATTTTTTCAGTAATAAATCAAAATGTTTGTTAATTCTAGTGACAATTTAAATATTAAATTCAATATTTTTATTATATTTTAATCAAAATGCCTATGATCCTATTAATACAATCAAATTAAGTTTTAAAACTTATATAAGCAGTCACGAGCAAAACAAAAGCAATCAATATAATAAAACCAATCCAAATGAATGAATAACATGTTAGCTAAGCTGTAAATATTACAAAAATATATACATTGATTTTACTGCAAGTACAAATTTTAATTACTTTATTTTATTATTACTACTTGTTTCTTTAAGTTTTTAAATAAATATATTGAATTATAAATATAAACCCGTTCTAAAAAGAAAATATTATTATTTTTGTACAAGACAAAAATATACGGTAATTTTACCTAAAAAACGGTAATTTTTTTAGGGCTGTACGGTAATAGAATTAAAAAAAAGGTCGTGCGAAGAGAGTAATTATTGTTACTCTCAGCTTTCTCTCAGTTGCGCCTGTACTTGTACCCTATGGGCAGTATTGCCATACATTGTTTGAAGAAAACTTTTTATTTCTAAAAAAAACATACTAAAATTACAAAACCCAATTCGTACGTAAATCGGACTAAGATAATTTATGTGAATTTAGTACTTTAAATATATTCAAATCAATCTCCCCATTTAGTAAATGAATTTGGGGACAATCATTTTCAAATAAACGGTTCAACTTATTGATATAAAAAATTTACAATTTTCCAAAAAACTTTTTTTTTTTTTAAATAAAACTTTTTGCATCTTAAAAAACTTGCAAAAAAGGGAAAACTTGACAATGGTAACACTTTAGCAATAGAAAATTATACATAGAGACGAGACACTCCGATTTGTCAAACAAAAATACAACAATAAAATACGTTGACTAGCATGTATTTTGTTGCTGCAAGAGTTAGGTTTTTGACAATTACTTCTCGTCTCTATGTTACCCTATGACTTCAGCCATAGAGAAAATAATATTTTCAAAACATACATAGAGCGGAAACTATGTGAAAACAAAAGCAACACACGTATGTCTAATTTTTTTGAGAAATTTATTTTTTAGAGTTTTTTTCTAGTTTCCGCTTTATGTATATTTCTCTATGACTTTAGCTATAAATGTATACACTATTTTCAACAGTAATTCGAGAAAAAACAATTGTAAATTAGATTTTTCATTTGATATTCAGAAATATTCAGAATTCTCATTTAGAATTCGGAAAAGAAAAATTGAAATTTTTAATTTCAAATTCGAAAAAAAAAAAACAATTGATAATGAGAATTTTCATTAAAAAATCGGAAAAGAAAAATTGAAAATGAGAATTTTCATTTAAAATTTGGAAAAGATCAATTGAAATTGAGAATTTTTACTTTAAATTCAGAAAAACTCCATTAAAAATGAGATTTTTCGTTTGAAATTCAGAAAATTTCAATTCAGTTTTAAATATTTTGTATTTCTTTAAAACTTTATATTAAATATTTCGCTTAAAATTATCATTTTCATTTATTTTTTTTTCTCATTTTCAATTGTTCTTTTCCGAATTTTAAATTAAAATTCTCATTATCAATTGTTCTTTTCCGAATTTGAAAACAAAAATCTTTTTTTCAATTGGGATTTTCGGAATTTCAAATTAAAATTCTAACGGTCCAATTTATAATAACTTAAAACAGCTTAATAAGTCGTTAATAAGAAAAAAATCAAAAAACTGTATTCATAAACGTTTAATAGTCTTATAAGTCTGTTATAAACCATTCATAAATTTGAAATATTTATTGTAGCTTCAACCATAGAGAAACATAGAGCGGAAACTAGAAAAAAACTCAAACAAAAAAATTACTCAAAAAAGTTACACATACGAGTGTTGTTTTTGTTTTCACATAATTTTTTTTACTAATACATTCTCACCACTTAGGTTTTTGACAACTGAGTTAGGTCTTTGACAGGAGAGTTTCCGATCTATGTGTATTTATCTATGGCTTCAACACTACTATAAACCAACTTTAAGGTATTCTTTTTACATTTTATCTGGAAAAAACTGAATTTTAAAGATAATTTTTTATAAATTTGCAATAATAGACGATACTATTGCAATTGACAAACGTAATTTTAACTCCGCTGGGGAATATGTTCCAATATAATAATATATGATTTTGTTTCAAATTCCTCCGGCAGTGAGCTATTTGAGGTTCGCAAGTGAGTTTGATTGCCTTTTTTCTCATTTTCTTTTAACCTGTAACGAAATGTAGTAATAAAATGTGAAAAAATTGTGAAACGAGGTCCACACAATCTAATATACCCATTCCGGAATTAAAATTATGTGTTTCCTTATATAAATTCATTAAATTTTGTTAAAAATTAACAAAATGACAATAAAAATAAATTAATAAAACAAATTATAAAACAGTGATGTTTATTTTATCACAGAATATTCGTCATTCGAATACTTTTGATAATAATTGAAATAAAATATATAAAAACGTTTGTATATTAATACATTTTAGCTTAATATAAATTTAGTAGAATCAGATATACATTTTTTATCTAAAAATTAGTTTTTATCTTCAAAAATGTATTAATACTAAAAACAAACAATTAAAAAAAGAGAATTAACGAATATTTTATCCTAATTGCAAGCAACACTAACAACGAAAAAGGGGAAGCATTGCCAGATTAGACAAAAAACAGTACATTACTAATTGTGGCTTTAACAAACGTTTATGAATAAAATACCTTTGTTAAAGGTTTATAAATTTGTGTTTTAAATCTACAATAAGGTTTTATTATGAATTAGACCGTAAATGTATTTCTTTAAAACTTTAAATTAAATATTTCGCTTAAAATTCTCATTTTCATTGATTTTTTTCCCATTTTCAATTGTTCTTTTCCGAAATTTAAATGAAAATTCTCATTTAAAATATTTTTTTTTCGAATTTCAAATGAAAATTCTCATTTTCAATTTTTCTTTTCCGAATTATTAAGAAAATTTTCATTATCAATTGTTCTTTTCCCAATTTAAATCTTAAAAATCTAAATTGAGAGTTTCTGAATATCGAATGAAAGAAATCAATTCCAATTGATCTTTTCTGAATTGAATTGAAAAGATCTCATTTTCAATTGAAAAAGGTGTAGTTTTTATACCGGATATACCATTTTTAAATTTTAAAAAGCTCTAAAAACAATGCTAAATGCACTGAGCTGACAACGCTGGTGCCATAAGAAACTTTATCCAGTAATCTATATCTATATAAATATATAAATGTCTTTGTAAGTTTGTTTGTTTGTTTGAGCATCACGCCTAAACGGCTGAACTGATTTTATTGAAATTTGGAACGTAGATAGATCCTTACTTGAAGGCGTCAATGGGCTATAACTTTTTTTAAATACTTGGACCAGAAAGGGATAACAGGGAGAAAACCGATTTTTTTAAAATAAAATCCTTACATATTTTTCTTACTACGACAGGGGTAGCGAAGCGCACCGGTTCAAGCTAGTCTATATATGTATATAAAAGAGTAACGTTACTGACTGACTGATTCATCATCGCACAGCTCAAACGACTGAAGCTAGAATCATGAAATTTTAACTGTAAACGATCCGATAAGATGGGATTTTTGGAAATTCGAACGTTTAGGTGGTAAAAATGGGTAAATTCGGTAACCTTATATCTTCAAAACTAATAGAGATACAAACAACTTTAAATTACATGTTACTCCATTTTAAAAATGAGCTGACAGGTGTTTCGTACTTTTTCGAAACTCGAACCGTTTAGGGGTGAAAACGGGTAATAACTGTATTTTGGTACTTTTTTGGCACCCTATGTATCTTTTAAACTAATAAACATAGAAACAAATTTTAAATCGTATTCTTTACTTATCAAAAAATAAAAAATATAAGTTTGGTACTTTTTGGAAATTCGAACCCTTAAGGGATAAAAATTGTGTTTATTTTTGGTACTTTTTTCATAAACTATGTTTTTCTACAAATTGATATAGACATATAAATATTTTATTTTAAGCTCCCACCACGATACAGAAATTTATTTGAATAAAATTTTAACACTACAATGGGGATAAAAAAGGTACCAACAAAGGGGTAAAAACAGAAAATACATTTTATTTAACATTTTAAGCCAATTTTGATAAATTTTTAACATTGGTTCCTGGATTCATGCAAAAATTAACTAACAGGGTGCTATTTGGAACTCGACTGCCAAGCTGTATATATGTCCAAATCCGGGAAAACAGTTTGGTACTTTTTTTAAAACTTATTTTTCTTGAGCACATTAATACAGATTTTAATCGTTTGAGGTATGTCTTTAGCATAAACAATTTTGGCAAAATGGAATATTTTTAAATTTCAAACTTGAGGGGATAAGGGGATTTGGTACTTTTTTCCTAATGGTACATTTTTTAATATTTTAAATTATTTCACTTATCGACATTAAAGTTAGCTGATATGTATCTGAGTGAAGTTAGAGTTAAGAGAACCGAGCTATAGGTACTTTTTTGTTCTTCTAATGGTACTTTTCGAATTTTCTTTAATAATGGGCCTAGAAAAATGAAATTAAGCATATATGGTAATAAGTGAGTGAGGGGGGACTTTTTGGTACTTTTTCTATATTCTAATGGTACTTTTTGATTTTTTTTGTAATAATGGACATAGAAATACGAAATTAGGCGTATGTGGTCTTAAGTGAGTGAAAATTCAAGCGGAAACTTCATGGTACTTTTTCTTTATTCTAATGGTACTTTTTTTAATTTTCTATAGGAATGGACTTAGAAACATGAAATTAAGCATATATGGTCCTAAGTGAGTGAGAATTCTAGGGGGAGACTTTTTGGTACTTTTTATTCGAATGGTCCTTTTTGTAATTTCTGAACCTAGAAACAGAAAATAAAGCTTATATGGACCCGAATGAGTGGGAAACCACAAGTGTGGGCTTTTTGGTACTTTTTCTATATTCTAATGGTACTTTTTGATTTTTTTTTTGTAATAATGGACATAGAAATACGAAATTAGGCGTATGTGGTCCTAAGTGAGTGAAAATTCAAGCGGAAACTTCATGGTACTTTTTCTTTATTCTAATGGTACTTTTTTTAATTTTCTATAGGAATGGACTTAGAAACATGAAATTTAGCATATATGGTCCTAAGTGAGTGAGAATTCTAGGGGGAAACTTTTTGGTACTATTTCTTTATTCGAATGGTAGTTTTTGTAATTTCTTCACCAATGAACCTAGAAACAGGAAATAAAGCTTATATGGACCCGAATGAGTGGGAAACCACAAGTGGGGGATTTTAGGTAATTTTTCTATATTCAAATGGTACTTTTTGAATTTTCTGTAATAATGGAAATAGAAATATGAAATTAAGCGTATATGGTCCCGAGTGAGTGGGAATCCACAAGTGGCTGCCTTTTGGTACTTTTTCTTTATTCTAATGGTACTTTTTGAATTTTCTGTAATAATGGACATAGACATATGAAATTAAGCGTATATGGTACCAAGAAAGTGAAAAATCAAGGGGATACTTCATGGTACTTTTTCTTTATTATAATGGTACTTTTTTAAATTTTCTATAACAATGGACTTAGAAACATGAAATTGAGTGAAAATTCAAGGAAAATACTCTTTTTAAATGTTCTATAATAAATCTAGAAACATGAACATAATATTATATGGACTCGAGCGAGGATTCTATAGCTGGGAGCATTATGGCGCTTTTTCATTATTCTAATGGTACATTTTGAATTTTCTATAATAATGGACCTAGAAATATAAAATATATGCTCCTCAGTGAGTAAAAATTAAACTTGTGACTTTATGGTACTTTTTCTTTGTTATAATAGCACTTTTTAAATACATTTGTAGTAGAGTTTCTAAAAAACAAAAGAATTTCAAAACCGCGGTTTCGGTTTTAAAAAATTGAAAACCAATCGGATTCGGTTCGGTTTTGTGATAATTTATTAAATATTAAGTGTTATAGAAACAAAATCAGTTGATAATATAGGAAATGCTATACAAATTTAAAATTCAAACTTAACGGGTGTTCTAGAGGATAAAGGAAAATTGGTACTTTTTCTTTTAATGGTACTTTTTTAATATATTAAGGGCCATTATTACAACTTGCCTTTATGTTCGTAATAGTAAAAGGTAACTTTAAGTAATAGAAAAAGGTAGCTTTAAAGTTACCTTTTACTATTACGAACATAAAGGCAAGTTGTAATAATGGCCCTAAATTATTTAGCTTATATACATTATAGTAGGCTAATATGCTTCACAGTAAAGAAATAATCAAGAATAGGGTGCTCAATTGTATTATGATACCAACAATGGAGAACTAAACCAAACTAAGAAGTATTTCTTAGTTCTCCAAATAGTACTTTTTGAATTTTCTAATATAATATTGAACTTAGAATAAGGAAATTACTTTGATTTAAAACTTGACGGTGGTTCAAGTGTGGAAAATTGGTACTTTTTCCTCTAATGGTACTTTTTATTATATTAAATTATTTTACTGATATGCTTCTGAGTAAAGAAAGTCACTAAGCCATCTATATGACATTGAGGATACAAAAAATATTAGTATTTTTTCGTTCTTCGAATGATTCTTACTGACCGAGTAAGAATCTAAAAAAGGGACTCACAGGTACTTTTTCCAACTAATAATACTTTTTGACTATTTAATAATAATATAAACCTAAAAATTCAAAAGTAGGCACACATGAGTCTGAATGAGTTAGAATTCATAAAAGGTGACTTTAGTGGTAGATTTCTTTAGCATTTTCTATAATGGACCTAGAATCATGAGTTGAGTGGGAATACAAAATGTGGGTCTAAATGGTACTTTTTTATAATAATACGTTTCGAATGAGCTAGAAGCCACATTACAATGATTCAATAAACATAAAACTAGAGACATGTTATCCTGAATTAGTATTAATTCACAAAGGGGGACTTAATAGTACTGTTACTTTCATCCAATTGGGGTGGCGAAGCGCACCGGGTCAGCTAGTAGGTTAAATAAAGTTCTTTATTCTAAAAACTAGTTAACCGATCCTGTCGGCCGAAACCGGTCGGTTTTCAAACAGAAAACCCGGTTAACCGGTTTCGGTTTTTGAATACTCTAATAATTAATTATATTTAATACAATTTTTTTTATTTACAGGCTTCGGAGCACAAGCGTAGCCAAAAAGAAATTGGAGATATTGCTGGAGTTGCTGACGTGACAATAAGACAATCGTATAAGCTTATGTACCCAGAAGCGGCTAAATTGTTTCCAGAAGACTTTAAATTTACTACACCAATTGAACAACTTCCACAGATGTAAAATATAACAAAATACTTTAAAATGTTTTTTTTTTTATAAAACAGAAAAAATGTTATGTTTTTTTTTTAAGAAAATAATAAATATACATATATACATAATACCAATAATAAACGATTATAAGGTTTCATATAAGCGGGCATGTTTAAATATGCGTCACAAATTAAAAATAGTCAAGCAAAAGAGCTCAAAAACTGGAAAATATGCATTAAAGCTTTTAATTAATTTTAATCTAATAAAAAATTTGGTTTGCAAAGAAATATATAGTTTTTCTCCAGCTTTCAAAATTAAATTATATCATTTGTTACATAAATTGACAAAAAAAAATATTTTGTAAGAAACTAAAAAAATTTATTAAAAAATCATGACAAGCAATATTTTTGCCTTCAAGAGACAGACAAATGGACATAAGGAACCAATATATATATATATATTAGTTATATTGGATAGTAATTCAGACACAAATTTTCAACAAGATCGGTCGAGAACTTTCTGAGTTAGAGGGGGTAAAAATTTGATATTTTGTCCAAGCAGATGTTTTTTCTCATCCATGTAACTTATTACCTATTGTTCTTAGCAAAATGAGTCCCAAATAGTTTACATAGCTATTTTTGCAGTCTTTCGGAAAAAAATTAAAAATAAAAAATTGTTGTGATTTTTTTTCCAAAATCAAAAACTTTTTTGACTTTTTTTTTTCAAAATCGGCACTTTTTTCTCAAAAGAAATCATAGATATTTTCCTTGAAGACCTATTTGGTCGCTTAGTGGGATGCGAGTGGGATATGGGCAATTCCATCATGTCGCACGGGACGGTCGTACACATTTAAAGTAAAAAAAATCAAAATAAATCAAATTTTTATTTTAACAAAAGGCTTTATTTATAGCTCTTAAGTTGCCCTATAATTGGTGCTAAGTTTGGTTTTGGGCAAGTTTTCATTTGCAAGATAATTTCAAAAAATCGAGGCATTCGCACGGGACAAATACAGAAGTCATTTTCGCGGCCAACAATTCAAACGCCAATTTCAGCGAAACCTGAGGCAATATTTCAATGCGACTAATTTTAGAATGTTATGCACTGATGTCGCTTAAAAATAGTTTCGGTTTTACGCAAAAAATTAGTTATACTTTTATTTAAATTAATTTTAATCACTGACGCACGGGACATTTTTTTCCATCATGATATTTTTGTAGTTTCTATTGCTTTTTTAACGAAATAATATATAGTATATTAGTATAAATGTTTTAACAGAGCTATTCAATGTATTTATTTCAACATAATAATATCAACAAACTAAAAACTTAACTAAAATATTTAGTATGATTAAGTCACTGTCTATATTTACTTGACAAATATTTGTCATTGTTTTCAAATGGGGACTATACCTGATCATTTTTTATCTTGACCATCATTTTGACGTTTATCATGACAAAAATGTATCAAATATAGATATAGGGTAAAGTATTGTGTAGTAGTAAATACAATAACAAAAATAAATTTAAATGAAAATAGTATCAGGAAACATAGTTTTTTTTCCAAATACGCTTTTACTTTTTGACAATTGCAACAAAAGTAGTCCAACTGGGCTATACCTGGAATGCTTTTCACTTCTTTCCATTTTTTGTCTAAATTATATAACAACAAGGATTGCTTTTCAATCTTATCGGACGGCATATGATATATTTTTACCCCATTTATGTGGGGTTGTGCATATTTACATGCTTTATTTAATTTATGTAGGTACAAATAATTTACAAATTTTAAAATTTCACACTTTCGATGTCGCACGTGACCAACTTCATATAAGTACCATGATCACAAATCTTCATATTTTTCAGTAAGGTTTTTTTTAATTGTTTATGTTTTACGTTTGCACTGAATATTTGATAATCTTTCTGCATGTATTTTCGACGCACTGATAACAAGTGTTGTTTTTCACTGTCGCACGGGACATCGAAATATGTCCTAATCCAATCCAAAAACTTACAGTTATTTGCAATCGCATAGTTTCTTATGCATTCTTTTTTGACTCTTTGTACGCTCAGAAAGATCTTAGATATCAAAAGTCTATACATAATGTCTCTCTTTAGGAACTTGTATCAAAACAAAACTTGCACTATAAATATTCAAATGCAAAAAGTTGCCCTTTAGCAACTTTGCATTCGAATATTTCGAAATGGGTTATGAATAAATGTAAAATTTCTTTAAAATTTTTAAATCTGATTGTTTCCCTATGAAAATACTGTTACGTTTTTACCTTTTAAAAACGGGGTTTATTTCCTTTAAATAAACCGGATACTTTTGATTGCAAATAAAAGCCGTTTATTTATTTAAAATGTGCAACGACAACAGTTCAAATATTCACTCAGTGTCTATACACGTTTATCAATTCGCAGAAATGCACAAAAACTTATACAAATTCAAATGTACACGACAGTTGATGTTAACTCTAACAGCGCCAATGATGAACTAAACTCACGACTGCCACCCATTGTTGCCAATATGACGTTTTTCCCGTCAAATCTGACGTTTTTGCAATGCCAATTGCGGGAAAAAATGCTTTTTAACGGTTAGCGTGAAATCTGGAGTTTTTTACAGTGCTTAATGTTTTTTTAGCGTTTTTTCCAAGGTTGAATTATATGATATAAGTAAGAAAAACTTCAACCATGTATTTGTATTCGAGAGTCGAAAAACGGTTAATAGAATAAGTACAAAGCAAAAATCGAAAACGTAAAGTTTAAATCTATTTCAAATGAAAGTGAAGTGTGGTGTTATGTTGAAAATAAGAAGGCAGAAAAAAATCAAAAAAGTAAGTACATGACAAAAAAGGATAAACTTGTTACAAAATAAATTTTCAAAACTACATTTAAATTGAATTTCCTTTAAATAGTTATGGCACCGCAGTATCCACAAAAATTTCGGAACGAATGGCTGGACCATTATAAGCTAAAAGGATGGCTAACAAAAAATTAAAAAGATCCGACAAAAAGTTTTTGCAAGTATTGTAAATGTGCCTTATCCGGAAAGTTGAGCGATTTAATTAATCACGGAGAAACCCAAAAACATAAAACCGCAGTCACTTTAAGAGGTTCATGTTGGCGGAAACTTGACTTTCAATTGCATTGGCTCTATTTTTGTCACTTCCGTGGTCTAATGCTGACGTTGAAAGAGTGGTTAGCCAACTCAATCTAGTTAAAACCAAACTACGAAACAGGCTAATAACCAGTATAGTCAGTAGTCGAGTATGGTAAATTTACTTTTAACGCAAACATTTAAATTTATATAAATTTTTTATTAAAATATTTTAAGAATTCTCAAAAAGCTAAATTCTAAATTAAAAAAAATTTATATATTTCTAAATCTTTCCAATAATTTAAGGAAAATGGGAAAATTAAATCAATTACATAATTTCTTTAAATAGTTTTAAAATGCAATTTATTATTATTTATTTATTTATTTGTGGTTTCTTATTTTTATTCAATAAAATTTTTGAATATTGATTTAATACATTTTTGAAATGTAATTCTTTGTAAACGAATTCAATTTTAATTACAGATATGGTCTCAAACTTGAGAATAAATGTTGTTTTGATTATGAGTTTCCAAAATCTGTTCTAAGAGAAGTAGGTACAATGGCCACTTATACACAAAATGCTGAAGACTGGCTCATTATTTTTGAAAATACCTAATTTTGTTTGTAAATGATTAAAAAAAACAATTCAATAAAAAATACACATGTGTAATTATTTACATTTTATTTTACCAGCTATTTTTATTAAAAGTAAATTAAAATTTTTCAAATTATTTATTTGACGGGTTTCTGACGGTTTTGTAAAAATTTTATTTAGCGATTTCTGGAGATTTTTAAAGCCGAATTTGACGGGAAATTGTGAAAAAAATTTGGCAACACTGCTGCCACCTCTGTGTGTATAAAGACACTGAGTGACTATTTAATTCTGTTGTTGTTGTACATTCTAAATAAATAAAGAGTTGTTACAATTTTAAACTACTAAAACTGCTTTTATTTGCAATCAAAAGTATCCGGTTTATTTAAAGGAAATAAACCCCGTTTTTAAAAGGTAAAAACGTAACAATATTAATTAAAATCTAGACATAAAATTTATTATTTGAATTAAAGTTTCAAAAAAATATTAAAAAAATTAAGATTGCAATAATTTTTTTTGGTTACTTGTTTTGCATTTTCGTTATTTTTTTTTAAAAATACTTGGCTACAAATATTTTGATGTTTCGGCAACACTAATGCAATATTATGTTCGTAAATTGTAAATCAAATTCGAAAAGCCGAATTTATGTTTGAAAATTCAAACTTATGTTCGAATATATATAAAAGCTGTTAAAATAAGCATATTGAGATTCTTAAAAAAGTACTTTATGTTTTGTTTGAGTCCTATTGCTTACATTTTTCAATTTCAAAATTTAACATTTTTTATTTTCTTTGTTTTAGAGCATTTAAATAAAGGTTTTTTTTTTAATTTTTTATACCCACCATCAAAAAAGATGGGGTTTATATTGAATTTGTCATTTCATTTGTGACATATCGAATTATTGGTCGTAGAACCAAAAGGTATGTATTATGGGTCATCATACGATTCTAAGATTCTAGCCATGTTCTTCCGTTTATTTGTTTGCCTATTGAAAACACGATAGGGCTCAAAGGAGCTAGCTGGCTAAAATACTTTTTTTGATAAGGTTTGCTTGGTATTGAAAATGAGCATAATAAAATTGGTCTTTGATTTTATCTGGCCCCCATACCAATGTCCCCCCGGAATACTGTTTCAGTAGTCATAAATATGTTGGTTAAGCGGCAATCCCCAAATAGTCTAGCACAAATTAGTTCTTAATACTTTGAAATTATACTGGACATTCATAATTGTCTTATTATAAATAATATCGTAATGAAGCTGGACACAAACAAGTTTTATTTCATTTGAATGTGTGCGAAATTTTCCAAAAATATGACGCTAATGTACATTTGTTTCTTCAAAGGAAAGAATGATTTTCAAAAGAAAATTTCAATATTGTCTCCCCAAGTCATTACAAAATTCCTGGAAATGTTGCTGTCGTACCTTATGCCTCAAACAAAATTGTAACATTTTTATGAATCATGTTACAAGACAAAATCTCTAGTAGACATTTACAATTATTTATTTCTTCCAGGACAATTATCTTTCAACATTTATTGTTATTTTGACCCATTCAAATAAAAAAAAAAAAAAAAAACAGAAAGAAGATAAAATTGTAAAAGATAATTTTTGCAATAGAAATTTCTGTATGTGTTCATCCCAGTCCATCTGATGTTCACAGATCACTTTTCTTAAATATTCCTCCAGAGTGCGTTGAATCTTTCGACCATGCCATCAGATTAAGGGTGCATTGGAGTTGTTCTGGTTTTTCTCATTCTTGCTTCATGTTTGGGAATGGCATATACCTCTGGTCATTTGCTGAAATAACACAGCGGAACAAACATTTTGGTGCCCAAGATTTTAACTACGTTTTGAACTATTTGATAAACCCTCATTACTATGTTATACTTATTTTTTTCCAGTCAGCTCGGGTTTTCGAAATATCGCGGTTTTTATATTTCCGTCACATTTTTTTGGCGGTTTAATTCTAAATTTTGGGTAATGCAGCTTAGAATATGAACTGGTCTAAGTAAGCATATGTTTATTTTGAGTATAATAATTCTGGTGGATGTTTTGGCATATTTGTCTGATCTTTCAAGAATGTTGAAATTTAACTCTTTTAGCTTTATCCTTAATCAAATTTTGTATTCCGAAAATTCGAAATAAAAATTTAACACTGCACATTCATGGCAATACAGTGAACCTAGTTTCTAAAAAAAATAAAAAATTAGTTAAAAAATTAAACGAAATATTTAGGTTATACTCCAAACCTAAATATTTTTAGGTAGTCATTACTTAGTCTTTCTTAATACACATTTAAATCTAACTACAGCAATAGAAATACTTTGTATCAGATTTTGTTTATTTTATAGAATAAATTTTTACATACATATAAATGTCTTGAAGCTGACAATCACTCATAATTGATTTTCGCTGAGCTTTTATCATATTTTCGCCACATTATATTTATAAAAAGCAGTAAATTACAAAAAAAAAAAAAAAAGCTGACCCTTACCTAACAGAAATATTGATTGTTTAAGTAGTATTTTTTATCATTTTAAAAATCTTAGATATTTTATGATCGCTCTAATCTAGAAAAGAAATCTTTAGTTTAATCTAATGTCAAGTTACATTTGTATAATTTTTTTTTAAGTACGAAACATAAGAAAAGTATTGTAAAACTTCGAGTTATTTGCCAAATAGTTTAATATATTTTCAACGAATTTAAAATTTTATTATACAAATTAGTTTACATAGGGATGCCAAAAAAACATAAAATTTAACAATGAAAACAATATATATCATAAATATAATTAAATAAAAGTAAAAAAAAACAAAAACTAAAAGTTTATGCTCAGTTTTTTAGAAAACGAAAACAGCCTGTGAATGCAAGGAAGACTTGCATTCACAGGCAAAAAAATAAACACACAAAAAAATAATCGAGGCTATATTAACTAAGTTTGCATAGTGAATTTCTTTTTATATGAAAATAAAAAACTAAGTTTTATTATCTATGCCAATAGGTAATTCAAACAATACACTTTACCTAAAAACTATGTTAATATAACTATTGGAATTAATAACATCTTCGAATTTATTTATTTTTGATTTATTTTGTTTATTTAATTGTCAATTGAAAATATTTTTGGAGCAAAAGAGTATGTATATGGGGTATTTCATGTCAAGTGAACCAACTTTTGAAATCGATGTCTTGTATTGTGATGAAATTAGCACCATAGTTAGTTCTATTGGATAGTAATTCAGACACAATTTGTCAACAAGATCGGTCGCGTTAGAGGGGGTCAAAATTTGACATTTTTGACAAGCAGGTGTTTTTTCTCATCCATGTAACTTATTACCTATTGTTCTTAGCAAAATATGTCCCAAATAGTTTAGTAAGCTAAAATTAAAAATAAAAAATGTTTGTAATTTTTTTTCACCAAATTATACTTTAAAATAAAATGTTTAAATATTTTTAGGTAAACAAAATAAAATTTTTTTTCAAAATTTAAAAAAAGAAATTTTTTTTTTTTCAAAATTTATTTTTTTTTTCGAAATTGTTTTTCAAAATTTAAATTTTTTTTTCGAAATTGTTTTCTTTTAATTTTTTTCAAAATTTTTGTTTAAATTTTTTATAAAAATTTTTTTAAATTTACATATATCTATTTTCTAGCCATATTGGTTTTATAACTGTTTTGTACGAGAGCAGTTTGTATTCCAAGTCTAGAGCATACCGTGGGCCAATTAGCCAGTGCAATTGAACTGACTTTCAAGATCAAGATGGATACCGAGATATCTCACATGGCTCTGTTTTGGAATCCTGATATTATTTATCTGTATGGAAGGACAACTTTCTCGTCTTAGAGTAAATGTAACGTGAGTACATTTTGTTGCATTGACTTTAATTTTCCATTTGTCCAGCCATTTTTCCAAATCGCTGGAGTTGTGTAGAAGCTATTGCGGGGTTTTCATGTGTACTTAAAAAAACGGTATCGTCCGCAAATGTAAATGTGTGAGTCAGTGCGCTCGTAGGCATATCTGCAGTATATAAAATATATAGGAACGGCCCTAAAATACTTCTCTGTGGTACACCAGCGGATATTTTTCGACGTGAAGAGATCACATCTTTTGATCTGATTTGGAAAGATCTATCTTGTATGTTATTTTTAAGCAGTTTATGTACATTCGCAGGTAGTAATCTAATGATTTTGTGTATTAGTCCATCGTGCCAGACTTTATCGATGGCTTGAGATATGTCAATAAATAATGCGGAGCAATACTGCTTGCTCTCGAAGGTTTTTCGAAAAAGAGTTATCCGCTGTACCTGTTCGATAGACTATGCTTCCTTCTGAAACCAAATTGATGGTCAGGAATAATGCAATTTTCGTCAAGGTGTACTATAAGGCTCTCAAGTAATGATGTCACTTAAGTGACTCATACACAATAGGGCATTGCACATTTTTCACAGCTTTCCAGAGACTATATTCTGTTTTTTTAGTAGGGTCTAAGTTTTTAAGATAATTTCTCATATTAGATTCCTTATTAATCTTTAAGGCGACGCACAGTGGGGGATTTGAAAAAAAAAGTGGAAATAAATCTGTAACTTCTAAACGAATAGCTCGATTTTAATAAAATTTCCCATGGCTATAGAGGGGGTTTTGATAAGTTTAAGTTTTGAATTTGGGCTTAAACAACCAAGGGGGGGGCCGACCCACAATGCCCCAAAGTGGGGCACCTCGGGTATATCAAAAATTAAAAATGATGCCAAATTTTTGTTTGCGATCCGATTTAAAAGATTTTTATATAAATGGAATGTTCTAGACGAGATCTACAAAAAACATTGCTGTAGCCATATATTATCTCTTATAGTTTACGAGTTATTTGCATTTGAAAAGTAAAATTTAATTTTTTTTGCCTACCTTGGTCTGCTATTTTGCTAATAACGGATCCAATTCTTTCCCCATTTTCTTGAAGTGTCTTTTTTTGAATTAACAACAAATTTTTTAATAATCTTAAGAAAGAAATGTTAAAAAATATCTACTGAGTCAAAAGTTATGTGCATTCAAACATAAAAAAAATAAAAAAGTCGTTTTTTCCGCCATTTTTTTTCGAAAAAAGTAAATACATTCATTTTAAATTATACGGAAAATGAGAAAAAGATAAATAATGTGTTTATATTTTTCTGAAAGGTAACATTTCAGGAAATATTATAAAAGCAAAATAATATCAAAATTTGTATTATTGCGTGGTCCAGAGCCTTCCGAAGTAGACCTATTTTTTAAGAAAATTTCCACTTTAGACAACATATTCTAAAATCGCATAGCTGCTTTCAAAAAATTAAGACCTGTTTTGTAAGTCCCAATATGTTCTTCAATATTGTGCAAAGGGATTTCATAGCCCCGAGCTTGGTGCGTTCAATAGATTCAAAAATCAAAAAAATCACAATTTTGGGATTTTTTAAAAGTTTTTTGGGAATTGTGGGATTCTCAAAAACAATTTACTAATTTCTTTTTCACTTTTGTATTTCGATCAAAAGTCTCTGTATAAGTCTAAAGTTTCATTAAAAACGATTCATAAACAAAATTTTTATTGCATTTTAAATATTGAAATTTTCCTGAAAAATTAGCTACCATTTTTTATTCCCATATTTTTAAAAAAAGTCTTCTATCATTTTTGTAATTTTTAAAATTTTTTTATATTTTTGAAAATAGGACATAATTTCCTACACGTTGATATATAATACGTATATCTTTTATTTTCCACTAGTCTCATTAATGGCTTCAAAACCCATAACTCACAGTAATTAGCTTCATCTTATAGTGTTCTCCAGTGTTTGGTTATGCAAAAGTCGGCAAGGCAGTGCAAAAAATATATTACAAAACGGGAAGATTTTATAATTTTCTGTATGTTGTTGATTTTGAATCCATAAATTTAACTAGTGGAAAAGAACAGATATACATATTATATATCGACGTGTAGGAAATTATGTCCTCTTTTCAAAAATATACAAAATTTTTAAGATTTTAAAAAATTATAGAAGACTTTTTTCAAAAATATGGGAATGGTAGCTGATTTGTCTGGAAAATTTCAATATTTAAAATGTAAAAAAAATTTTGTTTATGAATAGTTTTTAATGAAACTTTAGATTTATATAGAAACTTTTGATCGAAATTCAAAAGTGAAAAATACATTAGTAAATTGTTTTTGAGATTCCCACAATTCCCAAAAAACTTTTAAAAAATCCCAAAATTGTGATTTTTTTGATTTTTGAATCTATTGAACGCACCAAGCTCGGGGCTATGAAATCCCTTTGCACAATATTGAAGAACATATTGGGACTTACAAAACAGGTCTTAATTTTTTGAAAGCAGCTATGCGATTTTAGAATATGTTGTCTAAAGTTGAAATTTTCATAAAAAATAGGTCTACTTCGGAAGGCCCTGGACCACGCAATAATACAAATTTTGATATTATTTTGCTTCTATAATATTTCCTGAAATGTTACCTTTCAGAAAAATATAAACACATTATTTATCTTTTTCTCATTTTCCGTATAATTTAAAATGAATGTAGTTACTTTTTTCGAAAAAAAATGGCGGAAGAACGACTTTTTTATTTTTTTTATGTTTGAATGCACATAACTTTTGACTCAGTAGATATTTTTTAACATTTCTTTCTTAAGATTATAAAAAAAATTTATTGTTAATTCAAAAAAAGACACTTCAAGAAAATCGGAAAAGAATTGGATCCGTTATTAGCAAAATAGCAGACCAAGGTAGACAAAAAAAAAAAAATTTTACTTTTCAAATGCGAATAACTCGTAAACTGTAAGAGATAATATATGGCTAAAGCAATGTTTTTTGTAGATCTCGTCTAGAACATTCCATTTATATAAAAATCTTTTAAATCGGATCGCAAACAAAAATTTGGCATCATTTTTAATTTTTGATATACCCGAGGTGCCCTACTTTGGGGCATCGTGGCTCGGCCCCCCCTTGGTTGTTTATACCCAAATTCAAAACTTAAACTTATCAAAACCCCCTCTATAGCCATGGGAAATTTTATTAAAATCGAGCTGTTCGTTTAGAAGTTACAGATTTATTTCCACTTTTTTTTTCAGATCCCCCACTGTGCGACGTGAAGTCTTCTTTGGCACTGATTTAGTTTAGTCTTTACGCTTGGAGATCGCGATTGTTGCCATTGACGTCTGAGTGTTATCTTTTGATAAGAGACTCAATGTATCTAGGGCATTTTGAATGTCCGTAATTTCCTAAGGTGACTGGGGGCGTAGACACTATATCGATAGCGGATTGTATTTCATATTCAAGTGTGAGCTAACATACATTTTATACTTTAACCAGTTCGTTTTCTTGTTAGGGAAACAAGAGTAATAGTTTTCCAATTTACTTGGAACTTCTAATAACGTTAAAACTGTAGGTGAGTGGTCTGACGAGAGGTCCAGCAAAGGAATCACTGAAATAAATTCTCGTTTTATATTCTTGATTACAGCGAAGTCAATTAGATCGGGAATCTTATTGATGTCTGTAGGCCAATAAGTAGGTTGGCCACTAGATATGGTATCTAGTCTGTTAGACGATATTGCTTCTAACAGTTGCCTCCATCTAGGAGTAATAAGGCGAGAGCCCCAAAATGTATGTTTTGCATTGCAATCATCATCTGCTATAAATCTTGGACCTAGAGTCCTAAAATATTCGAGAAACTGCTCTCGATTAACATTATACCTAGGAGGACAATATATTGAAGATATTGTAACTCTACCATCAGGTATATTTATAGATGTGGCATGGATGTGGTCCGTTTTATATTCTGGCATTGGGAAATGCCTGATATCTTTTCTCACTAATATATCTGTTCCGCCACATGCTCTACCACTTGGATGTTTTGTGTCATAAGTGTAGTATCCGTTAATTCTAAAACAGTTCTTTAGGGTAAAGTGTGTTTCAGATACGAGTAGTACATACATTTCCTGAAGCTGGAGATTCCTGAATGCGTAGGAATACTGGGCATCCCCGGTAGTTTGCGGTGTGATTTTGACCACAGTTACTACATTTTCTTATATTATCTGTTTTTGAGTGGGGACATTCTTCACTTTTATGAATATCTCCACATCTTACGCATACAGAAAGTAATTTGCAGAATGTTCGGGTCTGACCGAACTCTTGGCAGTTAAGGCACTGAGGTGGACCTTTGCGCTTAATTGGTTCTTCTACAATTATTTTACGATTAAGAAGATATCTTAAACCATGTATTGGATGAGTGTTGAATGTAATTTCAACTCTAAAAAGTGGTTGAGGAATTTTGTGCTTATTTAGTATATTGTGAATGGACTTAACTTCAGACTGTAGCGCCTTTTTTATATCAACAGTTGGCTCAGAACTATCTATGCCTTTGATGACTACTGTCAAACCTTTTACACTTTTCAGTTGATATGTATAGTAGTTTCATTTCTCGGAATCTAAATTATCAACTACTATTCTGAAATTTGTTTCCGAGTAGGTTTGTATCTTTGTCTCTTGTATATTTCCTTTACGCAGAGAGGCCACGTGGAAATTCTTCTTACCTACAAGTTGGGACAATTTGTTCACCAAAACATTTGTAGAGGGTTCGCGCAAATATAGGGGAGGTGGCTTGTAGTCTGCTACAGGCTTTGCGGGTGTTTTTTTACTTTCTTGATTGTCAAGAATTCCAAAACGATTTTGACTTACCAGATTTGTTTCGCCTGTTTTGGATTTGGTTCCAATTTTGATGTCCTAGGACTGGACTTGCGTTTAGTTATAGTGATGTAACGGTCCATTCCTGTTAGGATTTTTTCCGTGTTTTTCACTATAAATTGATTATTTTTTGGTATGGCACCAGTATTTTTTGGTATGGCACCAGTATTTTTTAGCATTGCGGCATTTAGCGGTTTTTATAGAGTTAATACTCGTATTATCATTACTACTATTTGTGACATTGATCACAGTAGCGTTACTATTTTCAGCAACCATTTGAGTTTTTGTTTGTCTTTCTATATTTTCTTTTATGCTGTCTTCTACACAATTGTTTTGGCGCACTAGAGATCTCTCGTTTGTTGTTGTTCTCACACTTACTGGCCTACCTAAATAAAAGCGTAAGGCGGAACGTTTTTTTCCGCTTAGCCTTAACGCTGAAATGTCCGCATTTGACTACAAAACCAGAGGTTATGTGTTCAACCTCGCTCTCTGAAAAATTTATTTTTTATTTTTTTTCTCAAATGCTGGAGTAATCGTACTATTGAATTTAATAGTGAAGTGTTATGCAGAGTGTGCCAATCGGCCACCTGCAATGACATCCCCGTGTTAAATTCACCAGTCAATAATGTTGCGAGTGGGTTGAAAATTCACTAGTGGTAGTTCTCAGTGGGGTATGTATATACTTTGTGGGGTCGCAAATGAAAAATGTAGAAATTACAAACGGAATGACAAACTTATATATACCCTTGCCACTCATGGTGAAGGGTATAATAAGACGTTTTTGTTGTAATTTATGTAAAATACAAGATTTCTCGATGTAGAATTAATATTGAAATAATATTGAGTATTTAGAGAATGGTATGAAAATTAGAGTTGGGTATAATCGTTCATTTTACTGATTGGTTATTTTTGTTCACAGCAGATAAATGAATAAGTTTATTCTTTTTGTTCAGTTATTTATTTTTATTCTGAGGTGTTTGACTGAACTATGTATGTGCTTGAACGATTTCTCTGTGAATCTTTTTACAGAGTGTGAACAAAATGAATAGCTTACTACTGCTAATTTTTCCAGTTATAAGCATGATTTAACAAATTTCAAACACTGTGGCATTAGTAAAAGCATTTTCTACAGTAATGTCAAAATAATGAAATAGTAACATAAATTAAAAAAAACAATAAACAATGTTCCTTTGACTGAATTGTTCCATTGAACTTGTTCGTTCATGAACAATCCAACTCTAACGAATATTACTCCTTAATAAGTCATTAGTTTGGTAATTGTAAAATAGTAATTCTTAAAATAATATTATAATTTTACATATTTGTATTCAGGATCTGTTAACTTAATTTATCTTTATTAAATTCGGTGTTTTAAATGTTTTATAGATTAAAGGCTGCTGAATTGTTTGTTTCGCTTTAAATAAATAATATACTTATAAATAATAAAATTTAATGAATACAACATGATTTTAAGTCATGACGATTTTATGACGATTTTAAAAAAAAAGAAATTTTTCACTATTTTGACGATTTTTTTCTTAATTTTGACGATTTAAAAAAAAGCCTAACAGCACTGCATGCACGTGTTAAAATAACTACTTATATAACTATTGAAGTAACTAGTTCTCACCCTAATTGATGGGAAAAATCACTAGTTCGGGACTGTCTCCTAGAACTGCAGGGTTGTTATACTTTGTCTGATATTATAAACGACTAGCCAGTAGATTATCGAGTTTTCATCTTTGTAAACTCTACCGGTTTCGGATAGAGCCTTAAAAATTCAAAAAAGGTAAAGTTTCCGAGGATTTCGTACACAATTCTTAACATATTTCTTTTTAGCGTCCACAAAATTAAAAGGGTGGCAAAACTATAAGGATTCAATTTTAGTATTAGTATTTAAATGTAAACACATTATCTAAATTAGACAACACAGTAATGGTTTTACGATATGAATGAAATTACACATAGAATTAAATCCAAAAAGTTTTTTTATTTCATTATTCTGAAAAATTTTAAAAAAAGTTAAAATTGTATGTTAAAATCTTTTTTTCTTATGAAACATGACTTTACACATGTAATTGTTTTTTCTTTAACAAAAATGCCAATACAAATTTAATATAAACCGGTTAACCGTTTTTTTTAGAAGACTAGCCAACCAATTAAGGGTTAAACAAATTTGACATCTCTGTTGTATGTGCACGTATTTTTATTTCCGTATCGTATGTACGCATTATGTGCGCTGTTAAGGAACGCAGAAGGTCAATACTACGTTAACGAATATTTAAAGAAAACTTGCATTAAAAAAATATTGGCCAACTAAACAGTTAAAATTATTAAGTTAAAGTTCTAAAATCACTCGTTGCATACTTTATTACTTATGTATATATATAAATAAATAAAAGTTTATGGTTGTTAATGTAGTACGTTCGTTCGTTTTGTGACTTTAAGTTAATGTGCAAAAATAATTTATCGATTTTTCCTCTTATGTTTTTTTTTGCAGATTTGTTTAGATTATTTTTTATTTTGATGGTGGTGGTTCAGAAACAACAAACAATTGTGAGTGGTACGATTAGTCGTATAATTAAAACAGTTAATTGTTTATTGAGATTGGAAACAGTAGAATTGTTATTCAAGTGTTGAGATTAAGAGTACATTATGCCCATCGCAAATATTCTTAAGAAGGCATCAAGCTTAATACTTGGCGAAGAGAAAATAAACGAAAAAATCGATATAGCGTACGAAGACAACGAAATTCTGTTTTGTAAAAATAATGTCTGCATACATCCACCAATTGTAGCTCGACAAGAATGTGACATGCTGCACTATCCAGGTTACTTAACGGTTACAACGAAAACATTTGTTGACCAATACAATAGCGCCAAACGGCCAACACTGCTCCTTACATGGATACCGAATTCATCTCTTTGCAAGTGCCCATCGGCCGATGAGAACTCTACTTTGGACTACATTCGTGGTCCATTGCCGCCATTTTCGTATGGAAAAGTAGAGAAGGTTTTTGCTGGCAGAAGTATTAGCGAGGGTGATGATGTCAACAAGACAAAACATTCGGAGCATATTGCGGCTGCTCAAAGTGATATCGGAAAAGAAGACGATGTAACTGCTACAGTAGATATGCAGGAACTACGTAACGAGTTGCAACCCTTGTTGGGGGGAAAGAAAGCGTCTTTGGAAGATTTAGAGGCATTAATAAAAAAGAATCCAATAACATCTGTTAATATAACAATATCAAATCCGCAAATAGAGAATGCCAATATATCACAAACGTACAATTGTGTGGTTGTTGCAGATCGGGAACAATTGCAGCTTAATTCTGATGGATCTGTCTCAGACGACAACAATCCTAATTGGATGACGCCAGAATTGTTGGCATTCAAGCACAATCTTGCATTTCCAGATAGTGCTAATACAACACCAACCGTACGACGCAGGGTTAATATAAAATGTCGTCGATTTTCTGTGGACTTAAGTCAGATGCGATCGTTGCGTCTATTCTTTAATGACAACAGTTGTACATCAGGTCAGCTGGTGATAGCTTCTCGAGAATCACAGTATAAAATATTACATTTTCATTATGGAGGATTGGATCATTTAGCACAGGTAATCAATGAAAATACTACTTTCCTTTATATCATGTGTCATATCGATTCGATTGATAAAAACATTTCTGTATCTTGAGAAAAGCTTTCGAATGGGAAAATATGGTCACGTAGTTTTTAACATGGTAATTAAGGTTTTTATTTTTATTAACGGAGCAGTTGATCGTTTGTGTAGTATGTAAAGTTGTTAAAGCAGTTATAGTGAACAAACGTAACTTTAACGTCTGAACCTGTTGAAAATATAATTTCCTTACTTTTCTACATGACATTTACTAACAGTTCATAACACTTCTTGATTTTATAAGTCTTCTATAAAAATACTTATTTTGGAAAGAAAACTTAAAAAAACTATTTCATGTTATGTCAGATTTACTTATACAAATTATTTCATATAAACATTTGTAAAATTTAAACTAATAATCGTTGAAAGAAATTATGTTTGAAAATATTAAATTAATATACTAACCCATATATGCATAAAAAATTTTTAAATTTATAAAAGGTTTATAAAACAAAATTTGTTTTATAAACCTTTGATAAATTTAAAAAGTGTTTATGCATATGGGGGTAAGTATCGGACCTTTAATAAATAAAATCTCTATGACAAGATAATAGTATTTGTAATGTTTTACAAAAAACATTAAATTTATTTAATATTATTGGTGCAGGCCAAAGAGTGTTTATATAACAAATATAGTTCCGGCTTTAAACTGGCGGATAAAAAGAAAATATTTTTTTTGTTTGTTTATGTCAAAAACATATGACACGTTTTTAAAGTTAATTCGGATGGTTGGCCGGACTTCACATACGATCCCTTACGCTTCGAGTTATCGCCGATCCATTTTTTTTCGCATGTAATGATTCGGTGCGAAAATTATTATCTTTTATAGCGGTGAAGCAGCATTTCAGACATAAAAAATGTCTTTCAAAGTCTCTCAGCTGCTTGCAAAAGTTTTGAAATTGCTGATTGAGTAGCTCTCAATGATTTTGAGATTGACAACAATCTTCATGGAGTAATGCTTCCAATTCTTGGATTTTAAACTTTTTTCGCTAGTCTTTGTCTTCCGTGTCAAAATCACCACATCAGAACCGAACAAACCATCTCTGGTACGTTGAAACCGATGGAACATTCACAATAAGCTTTGCTGAGCAATCGATGAGCTTCCTTCATAGAACGCATAAAATTCGACATTTTCGAAGCAAAAAAACTTTGTATGCGAAAGTTTTGCTTTACTTCTACAATTTTAAAAAAAGTGCCGCAAAGCTTAATGTTAAACAATTAAGTTACAATAACTAACAGTTATTTAAAAAAAAAAATAGCGTTTAAAAGATACGTCATCTATTAAAAATCAAAAAAAGCGGGAATTACGAATACCGAGCTCGACGCGGGATTTCATGTCTAAAAGCGGGACAATCCCGCGAGAATCGGGACATTTGGCAACCCTAGTCTGGCCGCATATTCTGGGCGTTTTCCGGCCAATGCTCGCTTCAAACGAATCAGTTGTGTTCGGTACAGGTTCCCTGTGATGGTTTGGCCACATTTCAACAGCTCATAATAACTTCCACTATATAAAGGATCCATTTTTCACTGCAATTATTAATTTTGTGCAAAAATTATTTTCTTCTATAGCATTCAAGCATGATTTCGGACAAAATCTTCAAAGTGTCTCAGCTTCTCTGCCTTTGAATGAATCCTGCTGCTGGCAAACATTTTTAAATTGCGGCTTGAGTAGCTCCCAATGATTTTACAAAGCTCTTGTTGAGTTTGACAACAATCTTCATGGAATAAGGCCTCCAATTTTCGGTCTTCAAACTTTTTTGTCTAGCCTGGGCGATCATTGTATTCCGTGTCAAAATCACCACTTCTGAACCGCACAAACCATCTCTGGCACATTGAAACACATTTACTATAAACAAGTATTTAAATATTAAATTAGATTTTAATATTTGAGTGAGGTGTTAAATTGATTTTTGAAATCGGGGAGTGATTACTTGCAAGAAATTTAGAATCATTAGTAGTATATTTATAGGGATTCTGGCGTGTTTGGGAAGAATTTTTTCCAAATGGCGGAGAAGAATGCAACCAAAATTTTATGAGGATGAATTTTTGGCAGAGAACAAGGCACAACAATTTGATGACGACGAATAGAAAAAGGCAGCTACAGTTTGTAAATTTTTGTTTTCTAGCTTGAGGTAATTTGTGTGGAATTGATTTTGTTTTTTTATTTCATTTGTTTTTTGTTGTATATTGTTTATTTATTTAAAATGTACAAAAACAGTCTAAAAAGTCACTCAGTGTTCTTAAACACTTTTATCAATTCGCAGAAATGCACACACTTTATAATGTACAAACTCAAATGTACACGACAGTTAATGTTAACTCTAACAGCGCCAATGATCAACTCACTCATGACTGCAACCTCTGGCACTATTTATACACACGCCATGTTTCGTTAATCTTCTACAATGATCTTAACGGACAACTAGAACATTTGAATTCTAGAGCTTTCGATGTTAATGTTAACAGCATAAACATTTAGTGTTGCCATACTTATAAAGAATGCTAATAACCGCATTCTATCAACATTGTTGATAAGTAGAAGCTTCTACTGATGGACGTGTTTATAAACATGATGAATGTTGCAGACCGTTAAGTTCAAATCACAATTACACATTCGTAACAATATTATTGTAGCAATTGTTTATGTTTATAGTTTAAAATAGTTGCAACAAATGTTAATTGATGTAGACACTGATGTAAATATTTAAAATTTTGAAGACTCTGATAATGGATTTTGATGTTGCTAGAGTTTTTGTTGCTTTAATTTTATGTTTTAAATATTTTAAATTTTACTATAATTAGCTTTTTGAATCTAAAAATGTGATATTTATATGGGTGGTTTTCATTTGTTTGAGTGGAAAATTTTATAATGGATGTTGTGTTGGATGTTCTGGAGACTTTGAGAAGTTGGGCTTGAGTTTGTTATAAAAAATGTGGAGACTTCTGATTTGCATTGATCAGCAATTCGGATTTTAAAAATGTTGGAAGTGTGGGTTTGTTGAGTTAGAATTTTTTTTTTATCAGATTTTATCAAGATTTATATTTAAAGCACAAAATTCTGTTTTGATTTCATTTATAATTTGTAATTTTATACCTGTGTAATTTAAAATTTGTATTAAATCCGATTTAGGGTATGCGTTAAATTAAATTGAAGTAAACATAATTTGTATTGTTTTGTGTAATATTTTAAACTCTCTATCCTACTTCTCTATCATTAATTCTCTTGAGGTAGTTTAATATTAACATTTATATTTTTTGTATTTTGAAATCTTTGTTTGATTTTGCATTAAAAATTATTAATCTATTGTTACGAATTTGCAATAGCGATTTGAATTTAACGGTATGTAACGCTGCAGGCAATTCATCATGTTTATAAACACGTTCATCAGTAGAAGCTTCTACTTTTCAACAATGTTAATATCATGCGGTTATTAGCATTGTTGTTATGGCAACCCTAAATGTTTATGCTGCTAAGGTTGACATCGAAAGCTCTAGAATTCGAATGTACTAGTTTGTCCGTTAAGATCATTGTAGAAGATTCACCACAGATGGCGTGTGTGGTTGCAGTCGTGAGTGAGTTGATCATAGGCGCTGTAAGAGTTAACATCAACTGCCTTGTACATTTAAGTTTGTACATTATAAAGTGTGTGTGCATTTCTGCGAATTGATAAACGTGTATAAAGACACTGAATGACCATTTGAACTGTTGTTATTGTACATTTTTAATAAATAAAGAGTCGTTACCATTTTAAACTACTAAACGGTTTTTATTTGCAATCAAAACTATCCGGTTTATTTAAAGGAAATAAACCAACGTTTTAAAAAGGTTAAATCGTAACAATGGGTGTTAGAAGTGGAATTCTAAAATAATAAGCATGAAGTTTGAAGAGCTAAAAGTGGAACAACTCAAGAAAGAATTGAGTAAGTTGGAGTTGCCGACAGCAGGTAATAAAGCAGAATTGCACAAGAGGCTGATCGATGAATTCAAGCGGCGTGACATTGACATCGGAACTTACGAGTTTGAGTATAAAGGCGAAATGGAAGTCTGTACCCGTGCAACAACAAGCAGCATGGATTTAAGCACAATGTTTGCTGCTATGATGGAAAAATTTAAAGAGACAAACGAGAAATTTGCTGAAATTCAAGAAAATTCTAAAATCAACAACGAGAAGCTATTAGCTGAAGTTTAAGAAAATTCTAGAGAAGTTCAAAAAACTTCTAGAGTTAACAACGAGAGTTCATCTGTATTCTCATGAGAAGCAGACGTGTTTTTTATTCGCTCCGCGATTTAAGTGGTTTAAGTAAAAATTTAAATACAAAAGAAAAAAATTATGCGATTGGACTCAAAAATAAAAATTTCTCTAAGTGTTTAATATAAATAAACAAATAAATAAATATTACAATATATTACCAAAAAAAAAATAGAAATTTGTTTAAAAGTGTTTTGTTTATTTTCTTTTTTAAAATTTCGTTAAATTGCTGTGAGCATATGAACTCTCATAATGTGAGTATGCTCAGTTTAAACGGCAGAAATGCCTACATAATTCTGAACGGGGAGGGTGAAAATAGAAGTGTAAATAAAAATATAAGAGATCCAGACTTTAACAAAAATTATTTAACCGCCAAACCGATTGAGAAAGCGCGCTCTTGTTCCCCCGTATACAATTACATGAGAATAATATTGCACACACATTATCACCTATAAATTCTTGTTTAGAACAAAGCATAAAAGAAAATAAAAAGTGTTCTGGTACAACAACAACAAATACTGCAGTAATAACAACAGAGTCAACTATGTTAAATACACAAGCTTATGATAATCCACTAAAAACACCTAGTGAGGGTTTTAATGTATTTAACACTGAAAATACCGTAATGGGAGATAATGATACATGAAGAGGTGCTATACCTAAGGTTGAAAATAATATAAGTAAACCTAAGTCTCCAGTTCAGAGGTAGACAGCTGTATAAAGCCCTAGTTGATCGCAAAAATTGTTTAGACTTCATGTATCCTGGACACCCAACTTTTTGGCCAACTGATCCTAGAAAAATTCTTGATTTAATAGACTTCGCCATATGTAGAAATATTAGTCGAAATACTGTATCCACAGAAATATCCTATGATCTATCTTCTGACCATTCTATAGGAAATATATCAGCAGTCATATCGACACAAATCCTAATTTACAGAGTGAGGAAGACATAAATAAAACCGTCAATGACTTTTCGTCATTGATAATTTTGGCTCTGGAACACTCTAGGTGCCAAACCCCTACAAAAACTAATACGCCTATTTTAAATTCGGATATTGAAAGACTTCTTCTCGAAAAGAGAAGACTCAGAAGAGAATGGGAACATAATAGATCACCTGCTGCAAAGCAGAGGCTGTCAACAGCAGTACGAAAACTGAAAAGAGCCCTTCATTTAGAAGAGGATCGCATAAACGAAAATTATATTAAGGCAACAAGGAACATTAAGCCATCTGTAGAGGCACAAAGCGCTTTAAGAAATGCGGACGGAACCTGGGCACGAAGTGCTATAGAAAAAGCCACAGTATTTGCTGAACATTTAAGTGCAGTATTTCAACCTAATTCCACGGCAAATGAGTTCGAGCTCGACGAATTGCCGGTTTCAACAATTGCTAATGCAGCCTAATTAATAGAGTAATTAAAAATAAATTGAACTTGAAAAAATGCGATCTTGAAACTTGGAATTTATCCAAAAAATTGGAAAATTTCTCAAATAATAATGATACCGAAACCGGGTAAAGATTTAACCCTGCCATCTTCTTATAGACCTATTTGCCTACTCCCTTGTTTGTCGAAGCTATTTGAGAAAATATTCCAGGAAAAGATCATACCTTTTTTGAATGATGGAAATATTATCCCAGTACACCAATTTAGTTTCCGTGAACATCATGGCACTATTGAACAAATCAATCGTTTAACTGGAGAGATTAGAAAATCTTTTGAATTAAAGAAATATTGTTCTGCCGTCTTTTTAGATGTTGCCCAAGCTTTTGACAAGGTATGGCATAAAGGTCTAGTACATAAAATCAAATGTTTACTACCACTATGTACTCATAAATTACTGGAGTCTTATCTATCGAATAGACTTTTCAGAGTTAACTTCACTGATTATGTGACGAGAGAATACAAGATTAGAGCTGGCGTTCCACAGGGAAGTGTAATAGGACCTACGTTATATTTCATTTACACCTCTGACTTGCCTACGTGCGATAAATTAACAATTTCTACATTTGCGGATGATACCGCCATTATCAGTTCACACGAAAACCCACTCATAGCATCTAGTCAACTACAAAATTATCTCGTACGTGTGGAGACATGGTTCAAAAACTTGCGAATAAAGGTGAATGAGCTGAAAAGTAAACACGTTACGTTCGCTCTAAGGAGAGCGAACGTAACAATCTTAATATACAGTCTGATTATGTCACCTACCTTGGTATTCAACTTGATAGAAACCAAGAAACCATCACATAGAAACCAAGAAACTTCACATGAAGCTAAAAGCCTCTAGCTTTCATTGGTTATTGAGTGATCAATCAAAATTAAGCCTTGAATATAAAGTCATCCTGTATAAGACCGTTTTAAAACCAATTTGGACATTAAAATCCAATTATGGGGAGTGGCTAGCAACACCAGTATTGATCTTATACAGAGGGCCCAATCTAAAATTCTTAGGACCATGACGGGAGCACCATATTATATAAGAAATGAAAACATCCACAGGGACTTAGAAGTGACATTGGTAAAGGAAAAGTTCAAGAAAGTCCGTGAGAAATATATTGTTAAGCTGCAAAACCATACCAATACGCTTGCAAGACAACTTGTGCAGATCCCAACCCGATCCAGGCTCCGTAGAGCTGATCTACCACCCCGCTAAGATGAGTGCCAGTTAACCATGAAGGCTCTCTTGTTGGAGAGCAACTATTTTTAATTTTAGTTATAAGATTTAAATACTTATTGTTAGGCCTATAAGAGGCAGATTCAACAAATTAATAAAAGCGTTAAAAAAAACAAGGAGAAACTTCTAGCATAAGTTAAAGAAGAAAATAAAATAATGGAAATGAAATTTCAAGAGACTTCTAGAGCGACAACAAGAAGCTTCAGCAAATATCGGAAGTTATAAACGGCAGAGTGGACATTGAGAAAAAGGTATCCGACTTAGAAAGCTGCCTAGAAATACAAGCCATAGACGCCAATAAAAAACTGTCCGACTTAGAGAATGGTGTCGATAATAAACTGCATGATCTGAAAATAAAAATTAATAATCTTCAATGTCAAGATGGACCGTGTGCGAATTATTTCAGAAACACCCAGTAGAATAAAGGCTACACGCAAGTCAACATTTGCGGAAACCGTTTTTTTCGCATTGGCACAAGAAACAGCAACATTAATGTTTAAGCTGCAAGTATGCAAGGTGTGAAATAAAAGAAGCAGGTTGTCGCTGAAAATGAGAGAAATATAGCCAACGAATTAATGGAATTAATTGAGGCAGTTTTAAAGGCTTTAAGTAAGAAACTAAGTAAAGCCAAAGTTAAATGCTATAACTAAGGTAAAATTGATCACATTCAGCAAAACTGTAGAGCACCAAGAAAGCTAACCAGATATGTTTCACCAAGAAACAACCAGCAGTTACAAGAACCACCTTTAAAAAAGCTAGCACTGAGAGAGAGGATTTGGTATGGGCCCGTGAGGAAGAGGAGGATTGTGTAGATGGTTTATGGGTGTTAAAATCAGCAGATGTGAAAAGTGACCATGTAACGATGGAGGCCCTCGTTGAACGGTACAACGCAAAGTGGTTCCAGTTGGAGTGCTTGGTCTTTCCCGAGGTGAAAAGGTCATAAGGCCGGGTTCCAGGTTGGGTGAATGTGCTTCAGCAGTGAAAAATTTTGAGTAAGATACTGCCAATGAATTCGCCAAAGAAATGCATGAATTCTTTCGGAGACGAATTAAAATGATCAGCGACCAAGTGATGGCCAGATGTAGCCTACAACGTGTTAAAGGTTTGTCTTCCAAACTACAGAGTAACTAGAAGGGACCACATAGGGTGCTTAAGAGGTTGGATGACGTGGTCTATAGAATAGAATATGGAAGACCGATATCGGGAATTAAGGTTGAACATCCAAAACGACTAGCTGCCCACTGGAGAGGTGAGTCTGTGCCTATTTGGGACGAACAGGCTTAAGTGGGGGACAGTGTTACGAATTTGCAATAGCGATTTGAATTTAACGGTCTGTAACGACTGCATGCAGCATTCATAATGTTTATAAACACGTCCATCAGTAGAAGCTTCTACTTATCAACAATGTTGATAGCATACGGTTATTAGCATTGTTTATAAGTATGGGAACCCTAAATGTTTAGGCTGCTTACATTGACATCGAAAGCTCCAGAATTCGAACATACTTGTTTGTCCGTTAAAAGCATTGTTGAAGATTCACGAAAGATGACGTGTGTATAAATAGCGGTAGAGGTTGCAGTCGTGAGTTGAGTTGATCATAGGCGCTGTTAGAGTTAACATCAACTGTCTTGTACATTTAAGTTTGTACATTAAAAAGTGTGTCTGCTTTGCTGCGAATTGATAAACGTGTAAATAACACTGAGTGACTATTTGAACAATTGTTGTTGTACATAGAAGTTAAATACTTGGTATTTGTTTTTTTAAATTTTAGATGAAATTTGGATTAAAATATTTATTTTCGTTCTTATATATTTAGTGAAGACTTGTGAATTTATTTTTATATCTTAAGACCTTGTTCTGAGATAAAAATTTTTGTAATTTGTAAAACTGGAATAGTGTAGAGATTTATTTAATTTTTTTTTTTTAAGTAATTCATATTTTTTCTTGAAATTTGGTTAAAGTAAAGACTTTTATTAACATTCTATTATCGTTTCAAAGTTGTATTTAGTGGAGACTTGTGAATTAAAGGCTGAATCTGTAGTGCGATTCACTAACTTTTAACGATCCGACAATCGTAATATTTATCGACATAAATAATCGCTTGCAGTAACGATAGTGTGATTTAGTAATTTATTTTATACGATTGTTTACAGCTGTATTTCTTTGTTTTCTGTATTACTGTGTGAAAACCATTATTTGACGCAAATTGAAATAACTAAGCAGTGGTGTAGTGAGTACAACGTTGACTAGCAATCGGATGGTTGTTGGTTCGACTCGTGGCTGCGATTTATTTTTTTTTTTTTTGTTTGTAAATACATAATTAAATAAAAAACTACTAACAAAACAACTTATTTCCGGCCAAAATATAAAGGATTACTTTTGGAACATCTTCCAGTAGAATAATAAGTAGTCTATCGTCAAATTTCTCTTATTATTCCGGTTATATTTTCATATTTTTGTGTTTTCATTATTTTTACGATAGTTCCAGCTACAAAAGGTGACAATAACAAAGAACAAAACATAACGAACAAAAAACTTCTTAAAGTAACAGCTGACTTAAACCGACAGCGAATATCGTTAAAAATGTTACTGAATACCAAATTCGATAAATTTTCGTTACATTTATTTTAACGATGCGATTATCGTTATAAAATTTAGTGAATCGCACTACTGCTGATATCGTCATTTAAATTTTTATTAGAATAAAGAGATTTTTTATTTTTCGTTTTTATATTTCCTACTATGAAAATTGTTTAGATGTTATGTTATACTGAGGAGACTTTTAATTTTTGTGGTTATATTTGCTATTATGATGTTAAATTTTTTTTTTATTTGATGTAAATCAGAGCCCGGCAACACATGCGATTGGTCAGTTGTTGTAAGAGCGAAAAATAAGAAAAGAGACAAATTTATACTCTCATATTCTCTACAACAAAGGCATGGAAATTTTGTATTTTAATTAAAAATAATATTTTTAAATTTAAAATTTCTGTTAGACTTCTTTATCGATTTAAGAAAGCATTTTAGATTAAAATTCGTTTCTTTTGGGATGTTTAGAATTCTAAAAACGTTCACCATACGTTGATGTTAAAAAATATTAAGTTTTCCATCCCTGCATTAGTAATCATCATGTACAAAAGCAAGAAACATGCGACAGCACAACCTTCTTCAATGAACGCTCAAACGAGACTGAATGAGTTTTTAATACGTGTGAGTACGTTGTTGTAAATTTAAAAAAGCACGCGTGCATAGGAAATGCCTAGCTCTGATGTAAATGTATATCTACTAAGAATTTTTAAGTGGCGTCTGCTTTAAAATTCTATTTTTATTTTGTAAATTCAAATTGAGAAAAATCTTAGTTTACGTTCGTTATGTAAATATTGAGCCATATACTAATATGAAAAAAAAAATTTACTAATATTAATTTATTATTACAATATTCAAAATTAATCATGACCATACTGAACAAAATATTAAAACTGCATTAAAATCCACTACACAATAATACAACAAAAAACAAATGAAAAAAAAAAAAACAAAATCAATTCCACATAATACAACACACAAATTAACTCAAGCCAGAAAACAAAAATTTTCAAATTGTCGCTGCCTTTTTCTCTTCCAAAAAATCATCCTCATAAAATTTTCGCTGCCTTCTTCTCTGCGATTTGGGGAAAAAAATTCCCACACACGCCAGAATCCCTATAAATATACTGCTATCGTTATAAACCTACATCAAGAGGATACTTCTATGGGGATAGATGAAATAATGAACCGATCATAACCATAGGTTTTGTTGAATTTTTTATAAATTTTCAACATAAATGATTTTTTTTTTTTAATTTAATAAATATTTAATTCAAAATCAATTGCTCTTTAAAACTAGATATGTATGAAGTAAGTAGTTATTAGATGTGGAAAATAAATAATAATCCGGGAATTACGAATCCCGAGCGGCACTCGGGATTTCATGACTAAAAGCTTGACTCTCCCTCGAAAATCGGCCACTTTTTGTATCCATATGTAACCATTCATAATTTTCGCTATCACACCTACCTATATTTTTCCGTATGACATAACCCATAAATGTAAACAACAGCTGACTTTTTAATGTGTATGAATTGTTAAAATTATAAATCTGCTGAAATTATAAAGTTGTTAAAAGTAAAATGGATGTAACAACCGTTTACTTTTCATGTTTATTATTCATTTTATTTAATTTTTCAAAACAAAACAGCTGTTTTGTTTATGTTTGTCACAGTAAAATAGAGCATGCTCTAATCGAATTGTATGCATTTCCACATATATTTTACACATGCAATGTTTCATATGTATCAGACGATGTGTACAACTTTTTCAGATGGAAAATTAAATACATGTCGTGGGCAGCACCTTAAGCAGAGGCTGTCCACTGCAAATAAGAAACTAAAAAGAGCTTGTTTGTCTAAACTATTTGAAAAAATAAATAGTCAAAACATTATACCAGACCAACAATTCAGATTCCGTGAGCATCACGGAACTATTGAGCAAGTTAACCGTCTAACTGGAGACCTTGTCAAAAGCCCAGGCTTTTGACAAGGTTTGGCATAAAGGTCTAATACACAAGATTTAATGCCTACTGCCTTCTAGTACACACAACATTCTATAGTCTTAGCCATCGGATCGCTTGTTTAGGATAAAATGCGTCTATTATGTAAAAAGCGACTATGCGATCAATGCTGGTGTACCTCAGGAAAGTGTTCTAGGACCAACCCTGTACCTATTATACATATACGGAATCCAATTATGCGGAACAGCAAGCAATACCAGTATAGATCTCATACAGAGTGCGCAATCCAAAATTCTTAGAACCATGACGGGAGCTCCATGGTATATAAGAAATGAAAACATCCACAGAGACTTAGATGTGCTTTTGGTCAAAGACGAATTTATAAAAAAAACCGCGAAGCTTATTTGTCAAAATTACATCATCATCCGAACCCGCTCTCAAGACTACTTACAGTATCTCAAGATAGATAAAGGCTGCGTAGAGCTGATTTACCACTCATCTAATTTGAGACTAACTTGCCAAATATGATTCTTCACTGAAAGAACAATAATTTTTTAGTTATAAGATTTAATTACTTATTGTAATGCTTAAACATTAAAGGCAGGAACATTATTATAATAGACGTATACAAAAAACTTTTAGGACACATGACTATGTATTTCCATACAAATTCCATATAGGTCTGCACAGACCTGGTTATACCGTTTAGCTCCAAGAAACCCCTATACCATCTAGAGTTAAATTTGTGTGAAAAAATTTTGTTATCAACATTTCACGAAGAAAAACAAAGTACCAACTTGAATGAACATTTTTGAATAATTTTCTCAGCAATTTCAGTGATAGTTTTTTATAAGGATTTTAACATTAACATATTTTTCACGTGAAATCGAACAGAATACCGAGCTTAAGGTATGAATAAGGTACTTATTGTAAGTAAATAACTGAATATGAAAGAAATATTTTTACCTTCATATATATATGTTTTTGCTCCTTGAAACCAATTACTACAAATTATCAAACATTATTTTTATTATTATTAAATAATATTAATATATTTTTTATATTTTTTGTCATTCTTTGTAGGTTCTTCACCAATGGCACTGCTTTCTTCATAACATCACACATTCAGTAGGCCATGAAAAGCAAAATTTACCTTACCGACAATTCATGGTTTGTAGACCAGAGGTTAAAAAATCCGAATTGCACCCTGACGAAGGCAATGTCCAAAAGATTACTACCAACTTTTTCTATGGGACTCTTCTCAATGAAAAGGGCCAGATTGACGATGATTTAATGCTACGAAAATGTGTATTTTTTGGAGGACTTGAGAAGAGCCTTCGTAAGACCGTTTGGCCATTCTTGCTGAAATGTTATTCCTTTTCATCGACTTTTGAAGATCGTGCAGTTTTAATGGACATCAAGCGACAGGAATACGAGGAGATAACTAGAAGGCGCTTATACTCAATGTCTCCAGAAGAACAGATTCATTTTTGGAAAACTGTACAGTGTGTGGTTGAAAAGGACGTTGTGCGTACCGATCGATCAAATCCATTTTTCTGTGGAGACGACAATCCTAATACTGAAATAATGAAGAACATTTTGTTAAACTATGCATTCTATAATGCGGGAATATCCTACTCGCAGGGCATGAGTGATTTGTTGGCTCCTGTTCTCTGTGAAATACAAAATGAATCGGAAACCTTTTGGTGTTTCGTAGGACTTATGCAACGAGCATTTTTTGTATGTACCCCAACCGATAATGATGTCGATAGAAATCTTAACTTTCTGCGTGAACTTATACGAGTTATGTTGCCTCGTTTTTATGAACATCTTAAACAGCATAGCGATGCCTTGGAGTTACTCTTTTGCCACCGCTGGCTTTTGCTCTGCTTTAAGCGCGAGTTTACAGAAGCTGTTGTCATACGAATGTGGGAGGCATGCTGGTCAAACTATTTAACAGACTATTTCCACCTTTTCCTTTGTTTAGCCATTATCGCCGTATATGCCGATGATGTTATTGCTCAAAACCTTAGAACTGACGAGATGCTGTTGCACTTTAGTTCTCTCGCCATGTACATGGATGGCCAATTAATATTGCGTAAAGCTCGCGGCTTACTGCATCAATATAGACAACTTCCTAAAATACCGTGTACATTAGCAGGACTATGTAAGCGATGTGGTCCCGGTATGTGGGATTCGGAACATAGGCCAGCCTTGGAATGTGTTGGACACACTGAAGATGAAAAATGTTCCTTAGCTATAGATTAAAATAAAAATAGTTTTAGAATTATTTTTAATTCTACATGTTGCACACAAATATGAAATTCTACGATTTATTTTCTTTTATTTATTATTGAGATATATGTATTTATAAATTTGATGAGAAAACTACTGAACAAAAACTAACAAAAATTAACAAATAAAAGTATCTTATTAAAAATAAGTGTATCAAAAATTAACTATTAAATATAAAAACGCTTCATGTGCTTTTTGCAATAATTACTTATATATAATACGTATGTATATCACAGATTCAAATAAAACTTGTTGTTCGAATTGATAAATAAAAAAAAAATAATAATACATTGTGATAACTTTTATTTACTAACGTATAAAACAGTGTATCCCAACGTGGTCCGTTCGCCTCACTGGATTCGAAATTTATTGGTTTTGTAGGACCATATATATAAACTTGATAAAAATAGAAAGTGTTATTGCAAACGTGTACAATTTTTGCACAATGTTATAAATTGAAGTCTACTAAAAAGGCGAAGTTTTAAAAATTCGACAAATGCTGTCATATTCTTAGGGCCAATACTACAACTTGCCTTTAATGTGCGTAATAGTAAAAGGTGACTTTAATTAAAGTGAGGAATAAAGTGACCTTTAAAATTTTTCGTTATTACAACTTCCTTGTAAAATAAAATGAATTTTTTTCGAAAACATGGCAATACCAGAGAAAAAACCGATTACTTTTGGCAAATTAATTGTACATAGTGGCAACGATATACTTTTATTTGTTTACTCACAGCAAACAAATACATTTGATAAATATTCTATAGGTTGTTGATATAAATTAGCAAAATAAAATATAAATTTATTTATTTTTTATGAAGTTACCATAGTTTGCAGAAAATATGGCAACTTCGTACATAAACCTCTCTATAAAATTTAATGGCAAGATGATCTTGCCTTTAGCTTATCGGTCACTTTTAGCTTAAAGTAAACTTATAATAACCAAATGCTTCTTATCTGTCCGATAACATCATACCTTTAACTATTATCAAGTTGTAATAATGGACCTAAGGGGCATTATTACAACTTGCCTTTATGTTCGAAATAGTAAAAGTTAACTTTAAGCAATATAAAAAGGTACCCTTAAAGTCAGCTTTTACTATTACGAACATAAAGGCAAGTTATAATAATGGCCCTTAGTATAAAGTACAATACAATATTAATTAATTTTTAAGTTATCGGACATTTAATAAATAAAGTCTGTATGACAAGGTAATAAATAATATTTATAATTGTTTCCTAATGGACAATGATGATGAATACATTATGTGTAAATAAATACGGTTTATATGTTATTACCAAACAAAGTTAAATAAATATTTTTTTAATCGCAGAAAAAAATTATAAAATCGCTTGAACAGCATTTAAAACAATTGTGTTGATAACACTTTCAAACAGCTGTTTACAATTTCAATCAGCGACAAGCCTTGGTATTCATCTTGATAGACGGCTTACTTGGCGCCGTCACATAGAAACCATAAGACTTCACATGAAGCTAAAAACCTCTAGCTTTCATTGGTTAATCAGTGATCAATCAAAATTAAGCCTTGAATATAAAGTCATCCTGTATAAGACCGTTTCAAAACCAATTTGGACATATGGAATTCAATTATGGGGAATGGCTAGCAACACCAGTATTGATCTTATACAGAGGGCCCAATCTAAAATTCTTAGGACCATGACGGGAGCAACATGGTATATAAGAAATGAAAACATCCACAGGGACATAGAAGTGACATTGGTAAAGGAAAAGTTCAAGAAAGTCCTTGAGAAATATATTGTTAAGCTGCAAAACCATCCCAAAACGCTTCCAAGACAACTTGTACAGATCCAAATCCTTAACCATTTAGGCTCTCTTGTTGGAGAGCAACTAGTTTTAATTATAAGACTTAAATACTTATTAGTAGGCCTATAAAAGGCAGATTCAATAAATTAATAAAGCGTTTAAAAAAAATGTTTCTCGTTATTGGCTATAGAAGTTTCTTGCAATTTCATTTCCATTTTTTTTATTTTTTCTTTAACTTCAGCAAAAAGTTTCTCGTTGTTGACTCTAGAAGTTTCTTGAACTTCTCTAGAATTTTCTTGAACTTCAGCTTTGAGTCCAGCTTCTCGTTTATGGCTCTAGAGTTTTCTTGAAATTCTTCTTTGACTTCTTTAAATTGTGCCATCATACTTAGCAGCAATGTGCTTAAATTCATGCTGCTTGTTGTTGCACGGGTACAGACTTCCACTTCGTCTTTATACTCGAATTCGTAAGCTCCGATGTCAATGTCATGCCGCTCGAATTCATCTATCAGCCTCTTTTGCAATTCCGCTTTATTGCCAGCTGTAGATAACTCCAACTTACTCAATTCTTTCTTGAGTTGTTCAACTTTTAGTTCTTCAAACTTCATGCTTATTATAGGTTCAATTAGTCGTGCCTTATGGGAAACAATGTAATGCTTGTGATATGGCTATGGTTACGGCTATGGCGATATGGTAAGTCTCAACTAATTGAACCTATTTTGCAATCCCACTTCTGACACCAATTGTTACGTTTTTAACCTTTTTAAAATGATGGATGAACGTGTTTATAAACATGATGAATGTTGCAGGCAGTCGTTACAGACCATTAAATTCAAATCGCTATTGCACATTAGTAACAATATCAACACCTCCTCTATAGCCTCCTCCAATTTGATTAAATTCGGGATATTCGTTTAGAAGTTACAGATTTAATTCCACTTTTTTTTCATTTTCCCCACTGTGCGATGTTCTGCTGTTACTGTAGATTTTATGGGTGTCGTTGATGAGACACAATTCATAGATATTGCTGGTGATGATGTAGGTACTGAAGATGATGTGGGTGACGAAGTGGTGGATGATGTGGATGATTGGTGGACGGTATACCGTCGTCATCAAAGAAAATAGTCCGCCGTATTTTAGCTTGTTGCGTTGATGAAGTATTGATGAAATTTTTTCGGGACTCTTTCAATTTGTCAGTCATTCTGTATAACTAAAGAGAAGAAATAAAAAAATATATTACAAAAAAAATTGGTTTTAGAATTTAATTTATATATGGTTTCAATTCACTTATATTAGCTCTTCTGTATTCTTCATTCATTCAGCTTTTGAGTTTTACTTAACAGGTAACACAATTTCTTGTACGAGGAATGGACCTCCGAATCTTGGTGCGAGCTTTGCTGCAAAGTTTTAATTTGCCTTTCATAAAGGATGTTGTCGAACCAGTACTAGGTCTCCTATTTTTGGTTTCCACGATCGCCGACGTAGGTTGTAGTATCGTTGTTGATCTAGAGATGTATTCAACAGATTTTTCTGACTATGGTGAAAATCTCGTTCAGTTCCTGGGCATATTCATTTGCCTGAAGATTATTAGCTCCGGTTCCAACCGTAACTTCATCGTAGAAGACATTTGGCAGTCGGGGTTCTCGTCCTTGGGTAAGGAACGCAGGAGAATATCCCGTAGCCTCTGATACGCTGGTACATATTAATGGTTAACATGATTTCGGGCAAGAACTCATCCCATTTGATGTGCTGATGATCAGCGCATTGGGCGAGCATTAGCTTGATGGTACGTTCGGTAGGAATTTCTTGTGATGTGTAAGGTGCTGTGAATTGTTGTAAGACTCCAAAGTCTTTAAGACACTTTCGGAAAATGCGCGCCGTGAACTGAGTGCCGTTGTCTGTGATTATCATTTTACGCACCCGATATCTGGCGATGAATCTTTCCCGAAAAGCTTTGACTAGGCTTTCGGATGTTGCCATCTGACTTTATGCCATTGACAGAATTCGCATCTGCGTACATAACGACTTACGTCTTGAAACATTCCTGGTCAGTAGTATCGTGCCGTCAATTCTATTACTTGTCTTCCGTATGTCAAGGTGGCGAGTAGTTCTTTCCTGCGTTATTGAGAACATTAGCAATAACTCTTTCTGCTTCATCCATTTCCTGTGTTACAACCGCTCCAATACCGTAATCGCTTGCGCCGGTGTGTAAGGTGAAAGTTTTATTGAAGTCGGGACAGGCCAACACTAGTGCAGTTGTTAATCTTTCTTTAAGTTTCTCAAATGTTGACTGCTGTGCTTCTCCCCATTTCCAATGTTTTCCTTTTTATAGTAATTGTGTTAGGAGATGGGAAATTTTTGCAAAATCCGGCACAAATCTCCTATAACTTGATGCTACTCCCAGGAAACGTCGAATTTCCCTTATCTTACGTGGATTTATCATTTCTTTTAAGGCTGCTACTTTTTCGGGATCGGTTCGAATACCATTTCCGCTGACAACATGATTGAGTTATTTCGTTTCGCGTTAAAAAATTTCGCACTTTTCAGGATTAATTCTTAGGTTTGCTAATAATAATCGACTTCTCTTCTAATGTTCTACCAATCACTATAATGTCATCCAGGTATGCAAAGGCGTGTGGCTCCACATCTGGTCCAATAACACTATCTAGTGCTCTTTAAAATGTCGCTGGGGCGGAGTGAAGTCCAAATGGCATTACGCGCCATTGATAAAGCCCACGTCTAGTTACGGCAAAGGCAGTCTATTTTATACTGTTTTCTTCCATAGGAATCTGCCAATAGCCGTCTTTTAGGTCGATACTACTTACATAATTAGCGTTTCTTAAACGGTTTAAAATTGTGTCTATTCTAGGTAACGGATAAGCATCGGGTTCTGACCTTGAGTTTAGTCGACGATATTCCATACATACTCTCCAATCACAATTTTTCTTTTTCGCTAAGGTGATGGGAAAACTATAAGGGCTTGTTGATGGTTCTATGAATCCTCGAGTGATCAACTTATTTACCTCCGCAGCAATAATAGCCTGCATAGCGGGATTTCTTTGGGCATACCTAATTTGAATTATTTTGTGTATCACAATGTTTGATAAACAAGATATTGTTGAATTTCGGAAGTTCGGTTTCCAAAAACGTTTTAATTAAATTTTGTTCTTTAGAGCTGTGTTCTGGGATTGTTCGATGTCCATTTTCTTGTTGAGTTACAAATTCCACAGGTTCTTCATTATGGTGACGCCGGTCTCACGCACCGGTGTTTTCCACTGAAGATTTTTCGAAACGAGTTACTAATAGTTCATATTTTTCTTTAAACTTATGTGTGCTCACTAAGCAGTTTCGACGTGAACTGATGATGGGGGACGTGCGGCAGCTACTCGAAATTGCAACAAAAAATAATAACGGAGAATAAAGTTATTCGAATTTTTAAACACACCCGGTGTCACTGACCGTGGGTCACCATTGGCGGGTTAAGGGATAATCCGGCGCAATTAATGGTGGTATTAAAGGTGCGTAGAAATTCTAATCCCAATAATATATCTTCGAAGAAATTAGACATTAAATAAAAGGTTTATTTTTGTTTTATTCCCAAAAGTGACGTTAAACTGAACTCCTTCCGTAATTCGTTTTCGCGTTCCATCAGCCAAGATTACTTTCATATTTTCTCTAACTTTCATTTCAACTTTCACAACTCGCCTTAAAATTGATTCACAAATTCTGCTTTCATAATATTTCGTGTAGCTCCAGTGTCAATGGTAGAGCTTATTAATGTATCCTCTGTTATTATCGTTGCTGTTACTCGAGTTTCTTTGCGTTTCAATGAAGTTTGGTTAACTGCGGATTGGTTATTCGGGAGGTCTGCGAGCCTCAGTTCTGTCGCCCTCCGAAGAGGTTTTCCGAATTTCTAGAATTGTTGATACCTCAGTTGGACGGCAACTATCTCCATGTGGTGTTCGCTGGATGTTGTAGAATCACATCTCGCATAAGAATTATCGTGATTCTGTTGGGATATTGTTATTATACATTCTAAATCTGCTCATGTTATTAGTTCGTTCAATGACGAAAAATCTTTCCTTCGGATGTAGCATTGATAAACGGGGTGGAAATTTCTGAAAATTCAATCTAGTTTCTGGGATTCGGTGAGTTTAGAATGTCTCATTAGATTCTGTAAAAATAGGACATAATACTTAAAATATTCATTCAGTGTTTGTGTAGAATTTTTAATTTCATCTTCTTTCTAATTTCTTTCCATTTCGGCCATGCCTTATTGTTATTGCGGAACCTACAAGTACCCGACTGCATAAAAATTCAGGCATAATTTGGGGTAATTGGTTTAATGTTACACAGTACATTTGAGATAATTCTTCGATTCATTCGATGAACTCCAAAGGGTCATGAGCCCCATCATATTTTACTCCCCACTTTCTTGTCTTCTCAATTATAGCGGTTCTGGTCTCGGTTCACATAATTATTTTCACTTTTATGTTCTTCTTTCACAGGTGATTTAAATTTATTCGGCTTCGATGGTACAACTAAATTTGGAGCTGGAGAAGTCACTGATGTTTCATGATGCGTATGAATCTCCATCAAACGTTTCAATTCATACCGAAGGTCGCCCACACTACCGTTCCGATCGAGTTTAAATTCGTTTAAACACGACATTAAATCATTATTATTTCAACAGTATTTTTATTTATATATTTTGACTCGGATTGTCCACTTCGTTTTATAGTTTATATATTTTTTCTTATTTATATACTTGTTTACAGTTATTTATTTTTTATATATATATTTTTATCATTTTCTTGAGACAAATTTATATTGTCCCTGCTCGGGCGCTATTTTAACGACTTGTTTTTCATATTCTGCTGGTAAAGCTCTCAGCTTCCAGGGTTCGTTACAAATAAAAAAAATACTGTTTTGTTTTCCGTACACGTTATAATTCTTACACACTACAGTTATTAGTCCGTACAGTGGGCTTTACAGTATTTTCTATAGAAAATCTTGTGTTTCACAGTATTTTCTATAGAAAATCTTGTGTTTCACAGTATTTTCTTTAGAAAATCTTGTGTTTCTCAGTATTTTCTTTAGAAAATCTTGTGTTTCACAGCATTTTCTATAAAAAAAAACTTGTGTTTCTCTTGGTGAAGCTTGTACCACTCAAAGGTTTGGGGTTAGATATCACTGTGATATCTACTAACAGTCAGAAGGATCATCTTCTACCGATGAGGACAAGCGGATCCAACAGAGTCGACCTATAGAAGATCACCCACATGCCGTCCGAAAATCTGTAATATGGAGAAGTATTTTCTCCAAAAGCAACATCAGGATCCTTTCGTTCGGGCCATATCGTGTTTTTGACAGACAGACAGACGGACATAGCTAGATCGTCTCAGAATATATGTACTTATGTGGGTATGCAATGAATACTTCAATGAGTTACAAACGTAATGACAAAATCAGTCTCCCTTATTCTATTTGGCATCGTCAACATCGTCGTCAATTTTGAGTCAACATCACTTTAACACAACGTCAATTCTAATTTTGTATTCCCTAACAGTCTTATGACGATGTTGACTGTTTATCGACACATACAACACGCATATCTAATATCTGAGTCAGCTGATTAGTTTTGTGTCCTTTTTTGGTAAAATTATTTGTGAATAAATCAAAATATTGTTAAAAATAATTATAATAAAATGATTTTCATTCCGATTCTGATTTCAGTGACCAAGAAAATAAAAAAAACTAATAGTGGAAATAATTTATTCTTGATGATGTGACTGTTGGAACAGCTCTGTTACTGTCTTCTATTTGTGAAAGGTCGCATTCAGTGTTCGGGACTCTTTAAAGGGGCCCATACACACATTCTGCTCATGATCATAAAATAAGCATGTGTTGGTAAATTTTAAATTTTTGTTTATGTATGCGACACACAGACAATGCAGTATGAAAAATCAAAATAGTTTTGATTTTGAAATGAACTCGTACTGCTGACAGTTGTTCAAATGAACAATAGTATACATTTCTTCATTTTTATGAATTATAATTTTTAAATTTGACGTTTTAGAAAATAGAAAATAATATTTTTTTTTGTTCTCAAACGCATTTTTTTAAATGATGATTGATAGGTGTGTAGTAAAATATCAATCACACACGTATACGAAGGGTTCATCGGCAGTATGTGTCAGCAGTATGTGTCTATGGGCCCCTTAAACTTATCCCCAGGATTTATTATTTCTGCAATTGGAGCAGATTTGCCACAGCAAGGGGCTCAGTATAAGTTGTTTAAATATACCTCCTCCAGTAGCTTTGGACTCTGCCTAGTTTTCTTCTTCGAACTTCAAGTCCCGCCAAATCTGTAAAATGAATTTGGTCATACTTTTGCAACACATTATTCACCTTACTGATATATCTGGCAAAACATATGCCGCAGTATTCAGTACTACAGAAGAATCCAAATCAGAGCCGATCTTCAGAGAACAAACCTTTCTCGAAACTACAGAAATCGTATTATTTACGCCAGAAACTTTAGCATTTGCAGAATGCGTAGAAAGTTTAAACCTTTTCCGTAATCGACTACTAACATTCCGAAGCTGAATCAATAAGAGCTCGGACCTGTTTGACGTGTATGAAATACTTGTCGATTTTGCATTACATTAGTAGAAGTAGATTTATCAGTGTCGAGTTATGGTTCGAAGGACCTCAGCAGAACTCTGACCAGAAGAAGTTCTACGTTTGAATTTTCTATTGGCTCTTGATAAAGCATAGTATGGTGTCTATTATCGCAAATTAAATCGTCGATAAGAGTGTAAAATGTGAGATTGGTTGGGACATAAAATACAAGAAATATTCGCAGAAGTAACATCGTCAGAAGCAGTGTTGTCAGATTAGGGAATTTTTCCCCAAATTGGGGATTTTATTTTGTAAATGGGGATAAATAATTGGGTTTGGGGATATGGGGAGCAGTTGGGACAATATTGTATGCTTTGGGGATTTTTTGAATATTTTTGGGGATTTTTATTTTACTTTTTATTTTTATTTTTTTGTTTTAGTTTTCGTATTTATGGAATTGTTCTAAGTATTTAATTTATGTAAGAGTTTGTTTTAAATCGAAAGAAAGCATTGGAATACAAATTTAAGTCTGGTAAGTCTTCAAATTGCAATAATAACAAGGATTGCCAATATAAAATGTCAAATAATTTTATATTGGCAATCCTTGTTATTATGTATTACCAATAGATATTTTATTATCCTAAAAAAGTGATTTGATAAGGAGTTTTAATTTTCAAAAATTACCCCCATTAACACCAATCCTGGTTAGGCGTTAACTAATAGTTATACTGTCGGTTAAAATTATTTTTGTATGAAAACTGTCAGTATAAATATTAGTTAACAGACTTCGTGTTACTGGGGGTTAAAGTATTTTCTCTTTTTAAAAATTAAAAAACTAACAAACCCTAGAATTAAAAAAACAAAATCTGAATGGCTTAGTAAATATAAAATTGTATTTCTTATGGAATAAAATCAAAAATTTTAATTTATAAGTTTTATTTTTTAAATTATTTTACATACGTACATAAATAAAATTAATTGTAATGCAAATAATGTATGTATGAATTAAAATTAGACTATTATTTTTACTGGGGATTTTTGGGGATAGCACAAACTGTTTTTTGGAGAATTTCGGGGATGAAAAATTTAAATTTGGGGAAAAGTCTCGAAAAAAATCTGGGAACCCTGGTCAGAAGGTACAGAATATTTAACGTGGTTTGACGTTATCCAAATTTTGCCAAAGGGAAAGAACCGTCTTGTTTTTTACGCTTTGTTCCTAAGGAGAAACTGTCGATGAAGGAAGTCTTTGAATGCATATAAAGACGATAATTGGAAAGGGATGTAAAAACACTATTAATGCGGCATGTTAAGGCATTAAGTCCTGCACTAGTTTCTTTGTCAAAGGAAGGAAGGCTGAACAGAAGTTTCAGTTGGTTGTTTACCAACATACGAGGATTCTCATAAGACCCCGCCAGGCTACATCAAAGCCCTCATTACTCAACGGACTTTTCAAAACAATATCCTTAGCTTCACCTTCGCTCCTCAGGAATCTCATTAAAATCTGCCTCAAAAGCAATAAGAGCATCCGATGCTCTAATGAATCTATTAAGGACTGAGATTGAAAAATATTTAACATATATATTGTTACGAATGTGCAATGACGATTTGAATTTAACGGTCTGTAACTACTGCCTGCAAACATTCATCATGTTTATGAACACTTCCATTAGTGAAGACTAGCATTGTTTGTAAGTATGGCAACACTAAATGTTGACATCGAAAAGCTCTAGAAATCGAATGTACTAGTATGTCCGTTAAGAACATTGTAGATGATTCCCGATAGATGGCGCGTGTATAAATAGTGGCAGAGCTGACAGTCGTGAGTTGAGTATATCATTGGCGCTGTTAGAGTTAACATCAACTGTCTTGTGCATTTAAGGTTGTACGTAATAGAGTGTGTGTGCATTTCTGCGAATTGATATACGTGTATAAAGACACTGAGTGACTATTTAATTCTGTTGTTGTTGTACATTCTAAATAAATAAAGAGTTGTTACAATTTTAAACTACTAAAACTGCTTTTATTTTCAATCAAAAGTATCCGGTTTATTGAAAGGAAATAAACCCACGTTTTTAAAAGGTAAAAACGTAACAATTGGTGTCAGAAGTGGGATTGCAAAATAAAAAGCATGAAGTTTAAGGAACTAGAAGTTGAACAACTCGAGAAAGAATTGAGTAAGTTGGAGCTACCAACAGCAGGTAACAAAACAGAATTGCAAAAGAGGCTCATAGATGAATTCAAACGGCGTTACATTGACATCGGAACTTACGAATTTGAGTATAATGAAGAAATGGAAGTTTCTACCCGTGCGACAACAAGTAGCTTGGATTTAAGCACAATGTTTGCGGCAATGATGGAAAAGATGAAAAAAATGGAATTAAAATTCCAAGAAGTTGACGAAAATTTTAAAACCATCTTAGAAACTAGTAGAGTCAACAACGAGAAACTTCTCGCTAACAACGAGAAACTTCGTGTTGAGGTTAAAGCTGAAGTTAAAGAAATTTTTAAAGTAAACAACAAGAAGCTGTTAGGTGAAGTTAAAGAAACTTCCAGAGTAAACAACGATAAACTTCTAGTTGAAGTTCAAGAAACTTCTAGAGTCAACAACGAGAAACTTCGTGCTGAGGATAAAGCTTAAGTAAAAGAAACAATTAAACACTTAGCTGAAATGGAAGCAAATCAACAAGCATTGCAAGAACCACCTTTAAAAGGAGCTGGCACTGAGGGAGAGGATTTGTTATGGGCCCGTGAGGAAGAGGAGGATTGTGTAGACAATGGTTTATGGGTGTTGAAACCAGCAGATATGAAAAGTGGCCATGTAACGATGGTGGCCCTCGTTGAACAGTGCAATGACGGAATGGTTCCAGTTGGAGTGTTTGGTCTGTCCCGCAGTGAAAAGATCATCAGGACGGCTTTCGAGAATGGGTGAATGTGCTTCAGCAGAGGCAGTGAATAGTTGTGAGAAGGGTGCTGCCAATGAGTTTTCCAAAGGAATACATGAACTCGTTCGAAGACGAATTAAAATGACCACCGACCAAGTGAAGGCCAGATGTAGCCCACAACGTGGTAAAGGTTTATCTTTCAAACTACAGAGTTACTTGAAGGGACTACACAGGTTGGTTAAGAGGTTGGATGACATGGTCTATAGAATACGGAAATGTGGAAGACCGATAGCGAGAATTAAGGTCAAACATCTGAAACAACTAGCTGACCACTGGAAAGGTGAATCTGTGCCTATTCGGAACGAACAGGCTTAAGTGAGGGACAGTGTTACGAATGTGCAATGACGATTTGAATTTAACTGTCAGTAACTACTGCCTGCAAACATTCATCATGTTTATGAACACTTCCATTAGTGGAGACTAGCATTGTTTGTAAGTATGGCAACACTAAATGTTGACATCGAAAAGCTCTAGAAATCGAATGTACTAGTATGTCCGTTAAGAACATTGTAGATGATTCCCGATAGACGGCGCGTGTATAAATAGTGGAAGAGCAGCGTGAACTTTTTTAACAACCGCGAAAAAATAATACTGTAGTTTTTCATATTTTTTAATGCTCTATTCGACTATGCTATGCCAATTTGCATATTTGCAAAAATTGTCAATAGTTATACCCCTAATACCACATTATTGTTATTGTACAATTCAAGACCTTTCTTACGATAGTGACAGATGCCAAATTAGGCCAAAAATAAGTGGACACATTAAGAAGTCTTATGAATGGAAACATCCTTTTTCTAAACATTCCTTGATGTAAATTTCGGTATTTATAGAACCCTTTGTAAGAAATGTTTGGCTTTTTTGCCGCAACTGCATATTGCTTGCCATACCAAGAACTTTTTGGGAAATTTTGTCTGCTTTTGGCTCCTAAACTTTTCTTCAACATTCCCTCGAGCATCTTCAACATAAAAAAATTGACCCAGAGGCTGCGAAAAATTTTCCATACGTAAATTTCGTACATTTCAGCAGGTTTATTTTTTGTATAAAATTTGACTTCAATTTCCGAGCTCTGTCTTTGGCCTCTAAATTTTTAGCAGATTTTCCTTATTCAATTATCGATAATGTATGGAATTTTATCACTAAAATATGAAAAATTTAGCAAAAATATTTCCTAAAACTATGTGTAGTCAAACTGACCGACCGTAGGGTGACCAATACAATGTAAGAAGAAAAAAATATTATTATTATTATTATTGTAATTAACAGATGTAAACCTGTAAACAAATACTAATTTGTATGCGAAATTTGTATTTGTTTGTACAAATTTAAATATATTTACGTACCTTATTTTGTGAAAAAATAAAATAATAAATATATAGTATGGTTGGTGGACTGTATGTTCTATGTTGCCAAATGATAGAATTCTTCAATGACTCGATATCCATTAAATTTCAAAATCCGGTTCACTTGGAGCAAATGTTTGGCATGAATCCAATTTTGGCATGAATCCAATTTATATAAAATGAAACAAACAAATTTAAAGTTCTAATTAGAGACGAAGATCTCGTTTTTTTTTTTGTGTATGTATAAATATTACCCCTAAAGGGGCCCATAGACACATGCATAAGCTCATGCTTATGCATGTGTTGGTAAATTTTAAATTTTTGTTTATGTATGCGACACACGACACACAAATCAAAATAGTTTTGATTTTGAAATGAACTCGTACTGCTGACAGTTGTTCAAATGAACAATATTATACATTTTTTCATTTTTATGAAATATAATTTTTAAATTTGCGTTTTAGTTACTGAAAAATAGAAAATAATAATTTTTTTTGTTCTCAAACGCATTTTTTAAATGATAATTGATAGGTGTGTAGTAAAATATCAATCACACACGTGTACGAAGGGTTCATCGGCAGTATGTGTCTATGGGCCCCTTAAGAAGGATACGTTTTGATGCACGTAGTGCTTTTGTCGAAGACAATTTGACAAGTCTGTTATAATGCTAAAATAACTAGCATAATTTGGTGGCAAACAATATTCAATGTTCCGTTAACGGTTTACTCGCTAGAGTCTAGTAAAATACTTCCAGCTAAGTTGCATAAAAAGGAAACAACAATAGAGAAAAATAGTATAATTCGTTTAATGTAGATGCAACCAAAACACCCCTTCTAATCTAACATTCACAGAGTTGCATTTAATAAAAACTCATTAAATTCAAATATACACGTTAAATATTAATTTAAAATAATAAGTGTAGACAATAGTAACGAAAATGATACAGATTCCATGAAAACTACTATATATAATCTTGGATTATATATAGATATAGTCTAGGATTTATCAGGGGAATAGGCTAGATATTATGAATAACTGTTTTTAGAGAATCCTGGTCTATACTTATTTTCTGTCCTTCAGACCGGTCTATTAATGAAAGGTATCACTATGGATCTATTAAATTCAAAAATAGAAATGTTAATTTAAAATATTAAGTGTTAGAAAATGGTACTATTCAATGTAAATAATATTGAAAAATGAGAAAATAATTAATAAACTGCTTCAGTTTTTAATTTTTGTAAATGTTATTAATAATTTTATTCAGGGTAAAATTACCATTATCATTAAAATACCGTTACCTAAATAACTGCAATTACCGCTACCGCTAAAATACCGTTACCGTAATAATCCAAATTAGCGTTACCCTTACATTTTAACCAATACGAATCGGTAGCCAACCATGCATATGCATCTAATAGATATCAAATTTTGAAAAATTAAAAACATTCAAACAATAAAGATCTTAATAATATTTTATTTATATTGTATTCAGTTACATATTGTTTCTTATGTACCTAACATTATTTATAAATATTTCGTTTATGTTAAACCCATATTGTAGATAAGTCCCAAACTTTAATAACTCGATCTTGTCCGACCGTAAGCAATCTTTTACGTTCTTCCTCTAAATCCATATACACAATTGAGTGCTTAGCATCATGAAAAGAGGCCAATGATGGACGTCTAAAAAGAAATATAACATTGCAAAATTATGCATATGTATTTATTACATGTTATGTATCGTATATGTATTATGCATATGTAACGATTACATGTTTAAAATTAATGGAATAATTCAATTGTTTTAAATAAAGTAAAGAAAAATAAAAAAGTTTAAGATCATGTTGTTCGCCTATTTCTGCCGAAAACATTTATAACATTTTTAGTGTATTTATTGAAAAATAAACAAGTCCCAGGGTTAGATAGCATTATTAACATTATCCTTAAGAATATGTCCGATTAGTTTTTTGAAATTTTTTGTAAGCTTTTAAATTTTTGTTTAATAGAAGGATATTTTCCAAGGATTTTTAAGATGACTAAAGTAATCCAAATTTATAAGCCAGGAATGGATTCTAAATTACCATCCAGCTATAGATCAATCAACATTCTAAGCCTATTGGATAAAGTATTTAAGAAAATAATAAATAAGAGAATTCTAGACTTTTCTAATCAAAATAATTAACACGTAAAATATATTTGTGAAAAAGCAATTAAATGCGGTCGTTCCCTTCAACCCCTACACAAAAAGCCAGATTCTTATTTACAAATTGTGTATTCCGCCAATTATGACTTATGGATGTCAAGTCTGGTTTCATAAAGCAGCTAAAACTTATACTAGAAAATTACAGATAATACAAAATAAAAATCTGGAAATAATACACCTTAGATATTCTACTGACTTATTACATAGTAACTTTAACCACATAATGTTTAATTTATTTGAAAGGGAACTGACTCATTATATTAATGAAAAATGCAGAAGGTCTAAATATAAAATAAGACATTTGCTAAATAATCACTAAGTCTCTTTTGTATTTAAAGAGTCATAATTAGTACTTGTTTTTAAAATTTCTTATAACATTTATGTTTTTACAAGACTTTTCCTTAATACTTTAGTTTAATTGTTGTAATACTTTTAAGTAAATCCTTAAAACAGTAACTAATTATTTTATAAAAAAAATTTTGATTCTTTCAAACTGTTTTTGTCAAACAAATAAAAAGTGTATTAAAAAAAGTAAGACCAAAAATAGGAAAGAAACAAAATTCAAAACGGATTTAGATGCTCACTGCATCAAATTGAAACAAGTTGTACATATTTCTGGAGAAGAAACACACACGCATGGCATGATAATATTAAAAAAAAAAAAACAAGTGAGAAAGCTGTGACGAATCTTAACGTATGCGAAATGAAATTGCAACTAACATTTGACACTGGCCAAAGAAAAAGTACATGAGCTATTAGTGTTTTAGGACTTATTTTGAATTACGTTATTTTTTGCCTTAATACTTTAAAACCCCATTTGAAAATCTGGCCTTAACTTATTTCAAAATGTGAACAAAAAAAGAACTACCATGAAAAAACATTTGTCATTTTTTCCATATTTTATTTATTTTCATCGGGAACAATTTATTATATTTTACATCAAGTGGTAGAAAAAGGCAGAGAAGTGGACATTTTTGGAAGTAAATAGACCTATTATTGATAAGATGTGCAAAGTAGAACATAATCTCTTTTCTAAAAAAGTATATATGGATCTTAATCAATCAGATGTTAATTGAAAATTTTTAATATATTATGAATGAAATGTGTACACAAAATTAATCATTTCATAGAAAGAAACATCAGAGATTATTTTTTTAAAGAAGAAAGTTCTTCTAAATTGTTCCATCGTTCAACTGCCACGCCCTGATGATTATGGTGTTTTAAAACACCTTTCAAATTCCACACTTTCTAAAGTGAAAAAATGTCCCAATTTTTTTAAATTAAAAATGATTTGAGAGTTTTTTGACCTTTTTAAATAGAAGAGTTTTTGTAGATTATTTAAAATAAAAATTGAGAAAAATAAGACCATGAAACTCAAATAGGAGCTCAGATAAGTGCAAACATCGGTATTTTCAACACCTGTATATACATTTCTTCATAACGGCCACAAAAGTACATGAATATAATTTTTTTGCTCCCATTAAATACAATGGGCTATTTTATAAAGGTTTTATATATTATTTGTTTTAACGTTGGAAACAAATATAGCGTTTTCTGATTTGTTGCAATTTCATTCCGCATACGTTATATACCCATCACAAAATTATACTTTAAAATATTTTTAGGTAAACAAAATAAATTTTTTTAATTGTTTTCAAATTTTTTTTTCTCGAAATTGTTTTCTAAATTTTAAAATTTTTTACTGTTTTCAAAATTTTAATTTTCTCGAAATTGTTTTTTTTTTAATTGTTTTCCAAATTTTTTAAACTTGTTTTTAAGTTATTAGTGAAAAGTTATTAGGGAAGAATTCTTGATATATTGATGTATCAATTATGTTTGTAAGTTATTTGGAGGCTACGGAATGTTGATTTCAACATACAGACGGACTTGGCTATATCGACTTCACTATCTATAACGATCAAGAATATGCATATATACTTTGTGGGGTCGCAAATAAAAAATGTAGAAATTACAAACGGAATGACAAACTTATATACCCTTGCCACTCATGGTGAAGGGTATAATAATTGATACTTCCTTTTAATAAGGCAATATTATTGGGCTGCATGTAGTGGACTCTTGTTCATTGGATTGAGCGGTTAAATATGTAGATGGATTCTGAAGAGTTAATACTTAACTTTTTTGTGAACTATTCTTGATTATAATAGGACTCTATTTTGGCTGTTTCTTTTGGGAATTCTTAATCCTATATGTAAGATATTAATTATACTTCTAAATCGACATTATTTACACATTTATTTAATTAATTAAAGCCTGTGTTCCTATTTTTTTAATTCGCTTCTAAATTTAATGAAAATGATCGGAAATTAAAATTTTAATTCGTTTATTTTGTAGACTTGAATTACACAAAAAAAAAATTGCTTGAATTATATTATTGATCAGTTCACAAGGTCTTTTATCATGTCATATTGTCATAATGCCCTAATGTTTCACAACTCAGCGGCTCGGGTTAACCGACTCTTAGGTGTTCGGCGCAGTTCTCTAAATTGTTAGAAAATATGTAAGCACTATTTTTTATTTTTTTAAACAAAATTGATGTGATTGAGTGAAATAATTCCTGCTATATAAGCTATTGGAGGTAATAAGTAAAAGTATTATGTAACAAATAAAATAAAATTCAGCTGGACGTATCTGCACGTTTTTGATAACTGCCTTGCAAAAATACTTTATACTAGAGGGTTTACGGCTCATTTTTTTGCTTGTAAGGTGGTACGCTTTAATGTACATGAAAAAACATAAAATACAACGCCACATTTATATATATAAATAAACAGTAAACTCTCGAAAACGTGAAATAAGGTAGAGCTACACAAATATTTATGCATGTATTTATTGAATGCACTCTAACGTAACCATAAAATATATATTCTGATACTGGAATTCCCCAAATTAAAAAAAGAATGCAATAAATGAAACGAAGCAACTCAGAAAATTTAGTTCACGTTTTAGAGCTATTAGAGTTTATACACGTTTTAAAGTAGTAAACGGACAAATGTCCGAAGATGTCTCATGAATTTTGCAAGAAAACATTATCGTCAAAAAACTATGGAGGATGTTTTCAAACGATTTTTAATAGCATCTGATCCCCAAATTTCCAGTTGTAGCTAATTACCTCTGAAACCATTCAAATCTTTGTCTAAAGACTGTATTACTTTGCTAGCACCTCCGCCTATAAATAATCAAAGAGAAGATGAACAACAATATTTTGACAGTTCTTCTGAGACAGAAACATATGTTGACGATTGCGACTTTAATGAGATTGACAGTGAAAACCTTTTCATGTAATATTATTTCAATATACATAACTTTTTATTATTTTATTCGCTCATGTTCAATAAAAATATATTGTTCTAATATTTTTTTGGATTTTTTTTTAGTATGTAACGTCGCCTTATTGCCTTTCACCATTGTAAATTTGTAAATTTTTAATAAATTTTCAATAATATACACTAATATTATCAAAATAAAAAACTTTTAATCAATTAGCAAATTCATTTAATTTTTTACAAGTTTTTTCGTATGTAATGACGCCATATTAGGTCGGCCATTTTGAATTTGCTAATTCTGATAACAAATAACACAATAAACATAGCATACAGAGCAGTATTATTTTAGGAAATATTTTTCTTGAAAGACAATAACAAAATTTTTAAAACTTTGCACAGTGGGGCAGAACCAAAATTTTTTGGAAATAAATCTAGCATTTCAAAACTGCTGGTCCGATCGGGATTAAATTTAACGTGGTCGTAGCCAAGGAGTATTCGAGTTTAAGTTATTAAAATGCTCCAGGCGCGGTGCTATGGGGGCTCGAAGTGGGTTGCCTTCGACATGTACAATTTTTAAACACGTGCCATTTTTTGGTTCCCATCCGATTTCAACGATTTTTATATTTTTGGAAAGCGCTCGGCATTTCAAAATTGAAATTTTAAAATTTTACCATACCTTGGACTCCATTATTTTTTTTTTATTTAGACAACTAAATTACCAATAATATACAAAAGATTTCAGAGCAATATCAATTATGGATCCAAAAATTAACGATTTTCAATTTAAAAATTAAAAAAATTGTAAATTTGTGCTGTTTTTGGGCGAAAAGGTGAGTTAAATGTTTTTTATTTAAAAAAAGCTTTCTTTAAGGACGTATAACAATTTTATGTTTTTCTGTAATATATCTTATGTCGTCCCTACGACCTTCGGAATTTGACCGATTTTTAAAAAAATTCCTATAAATTGGAGCGAAAATCCAAAAAATGGTATTTTTTACAATTTTGACCATAGGGTCTACATTTTAATCAGGGCTGGAAAATACTTTGGTATTAAATAGGGATCACATCAAGGTTTCCAAAACTGCTTTCTGTTTTCTGATCCCAGCTTTGGGATTTTAGAACATGTGGCCCAAAGTAGAAATTTTGATAAAAAAAAATAGGTTAAATTCCGAAGGGCGTAGGGACGACATATTCAAAAACTAAGACATGTTATTTATACCAAATGTTCTCCGTAAATATATCTTACAGAAAAACATAAAATTGTTATATGTCATTAAAGAATGTTTCTTTAAAAAAAGAAAAGAGTTGACTCACCTTTTCGCCCAAAATACAGCACAAATCTACTATTTTTAAATTTCAATTTTGAAATGCCTATAACTTGGAAATTATAAGTGATAAATAACACAGGCAAGCATGTTTTTTTAAGACCTAAAGCGCTTTAAAAAATATAAAAATCTTTGAAATCGGATGGGAAACAAAAAATGGCACGTGTTTAAAAATTGTACATGTCAAAGGTACCCTACTTTGAGCCCCCATAGCGCCGCACCTAGAGGATTTGTAGGATCCATTTTAATAACTTAAACTCCTTAATACCCCTTGGCTACGCCAAAGTCAAATTTTATCCCGATTTGACAAGCCGTTTAGAAATGCTAGATTTATTTCACAAAAATATTGATTCTGCTCCACTGTGCATTGTTGAATTCCCCACTTGGGGCATGGATAAGCATCTTGGTGAGCTCCACACCTTGATGTTATGCCTCAAGGGGAAATATGGGGCGAAACCGGGGTTCCGAGGTGCACGGACCTCATTCCTGGTAAGAGTTTAATATATTAAATTCGCAGCGGACTGGAGTCTTATCTAGTACCACGGGGATCCTTTGGTCCCAGGACTTCGGTCCTGTAGGATCATTGGTGAGGTCACTTCGGTGAATTCGTGGTGGCTGCGGTTTAAAACCCAAAGCGGGGAGAAGAGCGTTGGTTAAAGGACTGATATTTGGGCTAGTGCTAAAATTCGGTCTACCAAATGTATCTTACTAGGTGCTGTTGCTGACTCAACAGAGCCATTGAAAGTAGCAGATACCAACTGGCGTTTGTGCTCAGGAAACGTATTGAGGCAGTATTATTCGTGATGTACTGGTCGTTGGGCTTGGTTCTCTGTCGAGGTCAAAAGTGTGTGATATAAGTACACTCACTTTGACTTTTATCGGCTGGGAACTTTTGAAGTCAGAGACCATACATCGGACTGTATCACCAGGCCGGATATTGCAGCTTTGATAATTGTCCTGTGCTGGTCAGTTGGCTAGCTAGCTATGGATGACAGGGATTAGATAGCCCGAGCTCTCGAGCAAGGGGATTGTGCATTGATCTGTGCAATCATTGTACAAGAAGTTGCCAATTGATTGTACTTTGCAAGTCATTCAATGGCGGAGATAGACCCATTGTTTCTATCCGGTGTTAAGACCACCGTGGGATTAAGCCTATGCGGCAGATACCCACGTAAATCTTAGACACTTTCTGTGCATTGTTGAATATTAAGACATTATGACAATATGACATGATAGGAGACCCAGTGAATTGATCATATAAGTCAAGGGTTGCTTTTAACTGTATTAACACCGCAATGTTCGACATGAATTATTGCTTCCTTTTCACTGGAGAATGCTATTGAATTAAAGTGTAAATCATCTGTATTTCAACCTTTGAAATTTGAATGTATAGCTTGAATTCAACTTGTTTTCCACGTAAATTCCAGTAAAAATGGAAAATTCGGAAATATTTAATACATCATTCTTTGTTTTCAAATCGAATCGTTTTCTAAATCGATATCCCCATGACGTACCTTATAATGTCGCAACTGCATGTTGATTAATCATAAAGTATATGTATGCAACAAGGTAAGATATTAAACATTCTCTTCTTTGTTACAAATACTAATTTAACATATAACCAACATATATGGATATGTTATTTCGTATACATATAAAAGTCGTTACGAAAAACGATATAAAAAAACTAATAAAATAATGAATAATAAAAAAGTCTTAAACACATAACAAAAATATAACTTACTCAACAGTTTGTAATTCATTAAAGCATGGATTACAAACACGGACGTCAAATTCAAAACCCATTATTGGAATGTTTATCCGATTGACAGAACAGTTATCGCAAATAGCTTTACCACAGTGTCTACAATGATGTTGGCGTATACCTGGTGAATATAAAAAAAAATTTGTATTATTTAATTTTCATTGAATGAAAATATATATAAATAAATAATAATAACATATATGTACCCATAAAGCATGTTTGCTGTAATTCAAGTTGAAAACAAGTGTAATTAAAGTCTTGAGTCCAGTGAAGCAATTGAATTGTTTTTGTATTACACTTTATATCAATAGCATTCTCTAGTACAAAGGAAACATAAATTCAAGATATATGTTTTATGATTGAAAAATATTTACCCGCTTATTTATAATAAATTTTAAATTTTATAAAAGCTTTATAAACAAAATTTCCATATAAAAATTGTTTTATAAACCTAAAATAAATTTAAAAATTGATTATGAATAAGGCCTTTAATGTTTTCAAAAATTATTCAAGTTTAAACCATATTTATATTTGCATTCAAGTCAACTTCGAATAAAATGTTTCAATGCTTGAATTTTACAGCTTAAGTGCTTATTGAGTAATTATTAATTCAAAAAAAATATATACATATATATACAATATATTATAGTGACACCCGATTTTTTTAGATTTCAAAGAGAGCCAGGTGGAATATTGTGACACTAGGTCTAAAAGTTAAGTGCTGAAAATTTGAGGCAAATCGGACAACGATTTCGGGACGCGCATCGTGGTCAAAAGTCAGATATATGCAAAATTTTACTATTTATATGAAATAAATTTGTTAAACTCCTTAACTTTCTGCAATATGTTTTTGTAAAAATTTTGCTACTAAATAATTATTTTTGCAATCGAATGAAAAAGAATCTAAATGTGTACGCAATTTTCGTTCAAATGAGATATAAAAGTCAAAAATGGATGGTCCAAAAATTATGTTTTTTTTTTTTAAAAAAATGTTATAAAAATTTCAGAATTTTTTGATCATCACATTGGGATTTATTGAGATCATAATAGAGAATAAAAATATGAAAAAATTATGTCAATACCTCTTACAGTTTTACCGTACCTACGATTTAAATTTTATGATTTTCGGGGGTAAATATTTGTTGGCCATATTTTGGCGAATGAGAGCAATTTCCTTACTGTTACGAATTTTAAGTAAAACCTATACAAAATCATATAAGGGCTCTTTTCAGTTTTCGTACTTCTTTTGCATTCGATTGCAAAAATAATTATTTAGTAGCAAAATTTTTACAAAAACTGAAAAAGTTGCATTTCTTCCGAATTTTAACGATAATACAGTTTGTGGGTCAATTTGACCCAAAGGAGATATAGGTTTAATCTGAAAAATATTTTTTTGACTGTAATTTTCATTAATACAAATAAATCTACATATTTATGTAACATAATGCAGAAAGTTAAGGAGTTTTACAAATTTATTTCATATAAATAGTAAAATTTTGCATACATCTGACCTTTGACCTCGATGCGCGTCCCGAAATCGTTGTCCGATTTGGTTCAAACTGTCAGTACTTATCTTTAAGACCTAGTGTCACAATATTCCACACGGCACTCTTTGAAATCTAAAAAAAAAAATCGGCTGTCACCCTAATGGGCAAGTCCCAGAAACAGTCAACCAACAAACAAATTTTGAAATTAATCAAACTTGATATTTTTTATTTTAATATTAGGCTAGATATGTATATTATATATAAACAAAATGTATTTCGATGGTCATTCATACAAAAATTATTACCAAATTCTAAACTACCTCAGTATCTTAATATTATACAAAAAAATTTAAATTTTTTATGTGTTCATATCATTACTTAAGTGATAATGTAGAAGGTTCCATCGAAAGCTATATTTTTGATCATTCAATTATCTTCAATGTTGGTAAAAATTTTTTGTTTACTTTTTTGGAATGGTTGAAATTAGGTATGAAAACCAGGTTTTTTTACTTTGTGAGTAAAATAATTTATTTTTTTTTCAAGTCGTCTATAAATTTAAATCAATTGTATATGGTGCTTTTAAGCAAAAAAAAAATTAAAATTCCACAATTGGAAACAAATTTTTTGTTTGGAAATTCAATTCTGTAACGTGCGTCACTATATTGAATTATCGGTGTTTTCCAAGTTAAAAAAAAATTAAGCTGTTGAAAAAATGAAGACGTGTGCAGAGCGTGCACGAAATTATCGCAAAAAAATACAATCAGATGAAAGTTTAAAACAAAATGAACGGTTAAAAAATGCGAAAAGGATGAAAATTTATAGACAAAATCTTAAAGAAAAACTTAAAAATAATACTTCGTTATCAAAAAAACTAAAGGCTGACACCCGAAAGTGTGTGGAAATTTACAGAAAGAAAATAAAGCAACAAGAGCAACCAATAATATCGTTAGACGGTGCATATAAGTGCAAAAATACCTTATACAAGGCCTTAAAAAAAATTGAATTAGCTATACCAAAAGACATTAACAAAAAAAAGAAAATTGTTGAAATGCTTACAGAAATATACTTGAAAGAGGAAGATAAGGCTCTAACAAAATTTACGGTTGACGAAGATATTAAATTGATTCATGAGTTTTACAATAATGATGATATCTCAACGGAAACTGCCGGCAGAAAATCCACACTTATATCAAAATCAAATAACCTTCCAATATCCAAAAGGTTCATGGTTATTACAGATGAAGAAGTTTATGAATTGTTTAAAACAACTTTTCCAGAAAAAATAATTTCACGTACTAAATTTCATAACAACCGACCAAGACACGTAGAATTATCTAGTAAACTTTCACATAACATGTGTGTTTGCCAGTATCATGCAAATTTTTAATTTTTATTAGAAAATTTGTTTCTCATTTTTCCTAACTTCCCATCGAACTTTGGCAACTTTTTAAAAGCAGTGTGTTGCGATGAAGCCAATGAAGTTTGTATGACTAATGAATGAAACAAGTGCATTAAAGATGTAACAGATGGTCTTATCCCTTTAAAAGATGCTAATCAGCTGGAACATCTAACTGAATGGAAGCATTGGAGATTAGTCGATAAGCGCATTCTCCTTAGTAATAGGATGGGACCAATAACTGATTTGATTAATGAATTGGAATCTCAGTTACCTTCCTTCAAACTGCACTGTTATGTAAAAAGAACTCAACAAAAATACTTTCAAGAACGAAAAAAGATTGTACAAAAAGATGAAGCTATTCTTCAAATTGATTTTGCGGAAAACTATCAAAATGAAATTCAGTCTGCTCACTTTAGTTACTCCCAAGTAACCATTTTCACTTGCGTTGCCTGGTTGCACAGTGGCACAAGATCCTTTGCTATCACGAGCGATCAACTGGCACACAATAAATATGATGTTTATTGCTTCCTGAAGTTAATGGTTAAGGAACTTAAACAAAAACATCCTATTTCTAAGTTGTCCATATTTTCTGATGGTTGCGCAAGTAAATTTAAAAACAAATTTATTTTGAGTAGTATACCGTATTTTAAAGCAGAATTTGATATGATTCACTTTGAATGGAATTTTTTCGCAACTTCCCACGGAAAAGGTGCAGTAGACGGAATAGGAGCTGTTGTGAAGAGAAAAATTTGGCAGATTGTTAAAGCTCAAAATGTTATTCTCAATAACGCACACGACTTTTTTAAATTAGCAAAAATTAATATAAATGGAATTTATATTTCATATGTTTCCAGTAGTTATATAAATAATACAACTGGTTTTCTTTCCGAGATATGGGCTAACGTAAAGAGTATTCCTGGAATTAAAAGCAATTACCATTTTTCATCACAAAAAATTAATTTGTAAACAAATTTATAATATTGTATTAATCAACAAATTAATTTTTAAACATACATATTTTCTTATAAAACGTTAATAAAAACCAAAATATATTATTTTGTTCAAATGAATATAATTGTGTCTACTTCCAAGGTACTGGATAAAATGTAACGTGCGTTACGTAACGTACGTCACAAAATGTTCTCGGCTTTTTATAAAAACGACAAAACTTTTTCATGCAAATAAGTTATATTAGAAATCCCTTTCATTCATTTTTCTTTTAGGAATAACATTTTGTGAGCTTTATTATGCAAAATTCGCTAAAATTACGAAAAAAAAAACACTTCAACTTTCAAAGTAACTTCCATTTTTTATAACGTGCGTCACAAAGCTTTGCGATCAATTATTTCGCAACAATTGGCAATAAAAGATAATATCTTATGCCATTTAGAATTGCACATAAAAAACCAAAATTTTTTCATATTTTAATATGAAAATGTGTACGAATGAAACGTTCGTCACGCAGGATTTGCCGATATATAGATTCAACGGTGAATTTAAATCTGTAACCACTTTCACCCTCTTAATGCAGATTTGGATTTTTTTTTTCGTTTCTCCTTTAGCTATTTTTAAAAGACTACATTTCCTCTTCTTTCATTTCTTTAGGTCCCCTTATTAAGGCTTGGCAAACTTTTTTTCTGAGTCTGACTCTTGAAGGAAATCACAATGGACCTTATGGTTTCCGAGTAAAATGCACATAGAGCAAACCCCTTCCAAACTAAACTATCATGATCCTCGTCGAATAGAAGGGCCATGTTCTCCAACCCCTGAGTGAGTTCAAAGGAGTCATTCGACAACCTTGGAAGTTCGTACATCTTCCCCAATTGCTTCCTAATCAGTCCTTCCTGCTCTACGATATTCGCATGCACGTCCATCTCTGTAAAGTCCCCTCCCGTAATAGTGTCGTCCAAACCGCCCTGGTTTCCGTAAAGGACGTACTAACTCTGTCATCTACCCTATTTTTCATGTAATTGTCTGTCATGTTTTCCCCATTGTTTCCTGTTGATTTTGTGTTCCATAAATTTTGTCTCCACGAGTATGCACTAAGGTTTACAACCAAACCTTGCTCCGGCGATGGAGGTGAGTTTTTTGCAACTAGTTTCTTAATGCACTGCTTCCAACCACATTGGCCTTAAAAGTGCGTTTAGAACAAAGAGTCTGTAACGACTTCTTGCAACATTCATCATGTTTATAAACAAGTCCATCAGTAGAAGCTTATACTTATCAACAATGTTGATAGCACGCAGTTATTAGCATTGTTTGTAAGTATTGCAACACTAAATGTTTAAGCTGCTAACATTAATATTGAAGCTGCTAAAAGCTATAGAACATTCTAGTTTTATCCGTTAAGATCATTCATGAAGCTACTGGAAGGAAGATGGCGCTGTGTATAACATCAACTGTATTGTACATTATAAAGTGTAATTTTAGTGTGTGTATTATTGTGAATTATAAACGTGTATTTGTTTAAAAACACATAGTGACTATTTAAACTGTTGTTGTGTAAATTTGAATAAATAAAGAGTTGTTACAATTTTAAACTACTAAACTGCTCTTATTTGCAATCAAAAGTATTCGGTTTATTAAAAAGGAAATAAACCACCGTTATTAAAAGTTAAAAACGTAACAATATTGTATTTATAATAAATAATATAAATTCATTTGATATTGATTCAAAAATGTTGTTGGCATATTCCCAATACCTTTTCCGCAAGCGCTCAGTAATGAAAGAATATTCCGAACTCAAATTTTAAGGAATTTTAGTTTTTGGTAACAAATTAGTTAAATATGATTCTTAACAAAATATTTCGATTTCTAGTATTTAATTTCAGATTGCTAATTTACGATTTTGAAACTTAAAATTTCCAAAACTTTGTTAATCCTTTCATATCTAGATTCAAACACAAACAATTATTAAATATATAAAATAGATGAAATTATTTTGTTAAGATACATTTTTGTGCATACATAAGTTTTAATATACATAATAGTCGTTTCTGTAATAACTTTATAATGGATTCGTATTTTTTGTTTTCGTAACTTACCAATTTGTTTTTGATCCATCATAGAGCGAAAATTCCAAAAAAATGGACGTGAACATATCTGGCAATTATTATTCTCCACCCATGCAGGGACTTCTTTGCGCATTGCGTTCATTTCCCAAAATACAACAACATTGTCTTCACCACAACTAATCAATTGCTGTGTATGGTTTGCATAAGCTAATGATGACACTTTATTCCTAGGAACATAATAATTAATATTTTTCTTTTCATTTTAAATAATTATACAAACTTGTGTCCTTGCAATTCATATATTGTACCCCTTTTGCCACCAACATCCCATACGATAACGGAATGATCACTAGCACCACTAAAAAGTAATTGAGGTCCTTCAACCCATTTAAGACAACGAATACTTGCTAAAATTATATTAAAGTGAAGATTTGTTAATATAATTATGTCTCTATATTTTAATATAATTATATCTCACAAAAAATCAAAACAAAAATGAAACAAAAGTTTAAATATTTGTAATATTTTATCAGAATGGCTGTTATTTATTTAATGGAATTCTAAAATTCGGATTTCATATTCGTGTTCACTGACAATCATATACACATATACATTAGACTCATGATATACCATGTTTGATAAAAACATTTAAGAGGTTATAAAAATACCATTTTCAGAACTACTTAAAAAAGCATTTCCTTATAAGGCTGTGGGCATACTTAAGGTGTTTACAGACGACAATACTGTGTAATAATACTTTTCAAATTTAAAACAATATTAAATCCATCCGGTTTGTCATTTCTTGTTTACATGGTAGAATTGAAATAATTTTGTGTGGGTTCTTAATGTTTTTATAAAAAATATATTGTATTATTTGAAAATCTTATACAGTTTTTGTTTAGACGATGAAATTGTATTGATACATAAGTTTTTGACAAATATTAATACTCAGTATTTTGGTCTGTAAATACCTTTTAATAACATATGTTATAGACCAATTCTGTTTTACAGCATTTGGTTCCTATCAAGCAGAGTTTGGGGCAGTGCACTAAGCATTTCACTAACAATAAATATAGTGGAACAAGTTCGATTTTTCACAATTTTTTTTATTTATTTATTTATTTTCAACATTTGAAGGAATCCCATTAATAATTTCAACATGATTTAGTGTTACAAGGGGGCCGACAATGTTTAAATTAGATTTGTTGTGAGTTCCTTTTTTGCGAAAAATTACTTTAAATAAGTTATACTATTTTAATCATCGTTAGAATATGATATTGCTTCCCTTATTTATGCAAATTTGCTGGAAGTTTTGATACATCAATTATATTTAACTAATCTATATATATTCATATACAAGGCCTGAATCACTCACTCACTGACTCAACAACGCCCAGCCCAAACCGCTAAAGCTAAAAATTTGAAACGCGGAACCTATTCCTTCTGCATCATTTAGATCCACTAAGAATGGATTTTTTTAAATTCGAACGCTAAGGGGTATAAAACGGGTAAAACCTGTACCTCTATATCTCCAAAACGAATAAATATAGAAACAACATTTTAAATGTGTCGTCTTTAATCAGAAAAATAGACGACAGTTATCTGGTACTTTTTAGAAATTCGATATTCTAGGTGGCCAAATCGGGCAAAAATAGCACCAGTATAACCCTCTGTTAACCTTTATATTTAAATAGATAAACATAGAAATATAACTTTTAATACATCTGACCCGGAACAATGAGTATAAATCTTTTTGGTACTTTTTTGAAATTCGAATTTTCAAGGCTGAAAAATTTTATAATTTTTTGGTACTTTTTTATTGAAATTTATTTTTTCAATAAAAGGACCAAGAAATATTATTTTCTAATTGCAGTAAAAATACTGATAACACTATGCAACAAATGAAGACTTTTGAAAAAAGGATATTAAAACCCTATACTCAGTTTGTCCATTTTGGTGACCAATTTTTTGTTATGGGCCCGCAAAGATTCTGAAAATCAGTGGGCCCTCAAAAAATGGTGTCGTCAGTTTTTGGCCAACAGGCAAATCATTATCGGTATGATCCGGGCGTATCTCGTTACCCAATCCTGATCATGCAAGACCGGCTTAATGCAAGTGGGCAAGGTTTGTGGAAGATTAAATATAAGCTTTTTATATAACTTTTTGATATCGGTGGAATCCTTAGGAATTGAAGAAGGACGGTTACAGACATCACAATAAAATTTGAAAGTAATATAGATCTAAATTTTTTTAAGTCAACGGCATCACTATTGTTGCCATTCTTTGTTTTCAAACACTAATATTCCGAAAACGGAAAACATGTGTTCCAAAAACTGAGTTTTTTTTAGAAAAGTGCCCACTATGACGTGATTTACAGTGTGATGTAAAAACGTTTTGTATGTATATAAACAACATATAGGGCTATACAAATATGAAGAGTTTTTGAGGACCGGTGGTTTGTGTTTTTAGAATTTTTTACTTATAACTAAAATTTTGTTTCAAAATTGGCTAAGTTTGGATTGGGCTGGGGGGACAATGTCCGCTTAAGTGAGTCAAATTTTACATTAAACGTTTTTGCATTAAGTTTTCTTTCCAGATCATAAAAGGTACATATATAGTCCCGAAGCAAATTTTTTTTCTATAAGAGGAAAAATATGGGGAATTTTTGGGAAAAAATTTTTGGATGCGTGTAACTTTTTATAGGGACGAGGTAATTGTTATCAGGTTTGTTTTATTTTCTTTAGAATTTTATCGGAAATATACGTCATATTTAAAAATAAAATTTTGATCATCCGTAGGCAAAATTTAAAAATTGAATCTAAATATCTCTTGAACTAAAATAGATAATCTACAGATATAAGCATATTTTTTTTCAAGGACGATTTTTTTTACATGAGAGACTTTGAGGGTCCAATCACTGATCCCCATTCCGTCTACGAAGCTGAACAACTGTAAATCAACTAGAAAACACCTCAGCTGAGTAAATAATATAGCACATTATAGAAGTGTGGACTTGATCATACTATTTTAACAAAAAATCTTTGTTTTATCGTCAAAAAATAGTAAAAACGAAAATTGTTAAGGTACAAAGTGATCTTTATGTGCTATTTAGAGTACCAAGACACGTTCAGAACGCATTGATATGTTCGCAAGAGTTGTTCAGCTTCACAGTAGCTACAACTTTGCTAAATATTGTTAATGAAAAATTAGGAGTGCTCGAAAAAGCTATTTTTGGGAAAAATTTTTTCTCTTAGCTATATTATTGCCATTCGATGCCATTCGGAACTAAAGTACTAAGGTCTTTAAGTACTTTTATTTTGATGTTTTCAATAAAATTGTATTGTCTCCACTGTGATCCGAACCCAGGTTGTTTGGCTAAAGTTCAGTAGTCTAAACCCATACCCCCATATTCATAAACAGTTTTTAAATTTATCTAAGGTTTCTAAAACAAAATTACCATACAAACTTTAATTTATAAAACTTTGATAAATTTAAAAATTGTTTATGAATAAGTCCTTTAGACTACACCAGAATGTTTATTTTGGTATAGGTTTGGCCATCGGCTAGGTTTGGTATAAGTGTTGCTCTAAATTTTAATTTTTAGTTTAGAGATAAAGTGAAAAGTAGAATTTATATTGTGTTCTGTAGGGTTTCTGAGCAGGCTTATTTCGTTGCTAGACAGATATTTATTATGATTACATGTTGAAAGAATATGTATTACGCTATTTGATGATCCACAAAAGGTACAAGTGTTGGCAATATTTTCTTTTATAAGATAAATGTGCGTAGTGATTGTGTGACCCATACGCAGTCTTGAAAAGATTTTAATCCTATTTTTACATATGTTGGTTGGATATATAGGCGGTGTGTAATTTAGGTTAATTTGGGAAAAATGGGGGTGATGGTATTCTTTAAGCTTATTTCCTCTTTGTATTGAAGTTTATTTATGAATGTGTTACGAAGTCATTTTTTTCAGTTGTTGGATCTCTGACAATAGGCGCAAAGCAGCCATTTTTTGCGGCTAGATGTGCATAGTTATTAACCAAAATACACCAACGTGACCGGGGACCCATACTATTTTTATTTTGTTCTTGGAGTTTATTAGCAAGTCTCGAATTTTGTTTACCGTTTGCCATTTGATATTAGATGTATTATTGATTGTTGGTTGAAAACAATTTTTAACGAGTAAACTGTTAGCGGTATTTAAACATTGTCACCAACTACTTAGAAATAAGTTTATGCTTAACTCGTCATTTGGAAGCCCTATAAGCACTTCGTGCCTTATATTTGAAAAGAGGTAAATCTTGATTGTTAATAAAGCAAAGAGTATTCTGCTCCTTATTTTTTGAATTTACCAATTTACTAATTCTTGTGTTTTTATTTTATTATTTTGGAACGGATATACGCCGAAACATTGGTCCTTCTCCCACGGATAAAACACTAAGAATTTCATAATCCAACCAAAAAAATTAAGTCTCCTTGCCAAGGAATTTTTGTGACCTTTTATTTGGATTTTATAGAAACAGCTTTTGAAAAATAAGGTTAGTAAATTGATATAAAGTGATAGTGTTCAAAATAGAGAAAGTACATAAGCATACATAAATTTGTGTGTGCGCGTTTGAAAAAAAGACGAAAGAAAACAACTATTGGTTATTGTCGAAATAAAAAGAGGGAAATTAATTACATTGTTGTGCATTGATTTCATCATAAAGTGTATTAAATACATCCTTCTGTGAATTATATTTATACAGTAATTTTTGACATTTCGCGATCGGTACCATTTAATCAAAGCTGAGTTTTGTTTACATGGACGGACAGCCATAATTAATAATTAAAATTCTCATAAATTTACAAAATAACAATTTAAAAATCTACTACAATAAAGAACTAATTAATTGAAAGTGAATAATAAATATATTGTGCATATTTTGTTTTGTGTGTGGAACAGTGACTGCTATTAAGGCAAGTGGTTATATGCACATAATTTAAATATTGTGATATTATTTATTGCAAAATACATATCTATTTTTATTTCATTAATTTAAAATTTATTATTCCTTAGAGAATATTGAAATCAACAAACAAATAAATAAAATAAAATAAATATTAGTTTGTTGCACTTTACGGTGATTTTGTTGAATTTTATTCATATTATTTCGTGTGTCGGTAATTGCTTTGTGAGATTCATTTCTTCTTCTTCCTTCTTTTACTAATACATCGGTAGTCACTCTACGGTCGGTCGATTTGACTTTTACGATTTTATATTACAAAGTTTTTACAAATTTGCATTTTTATTTTTTTTGTAAATTTTAAACATCGTTTCATAGTTTGTGTGTTTGTTCACTTCTTTACTGATATTTTATTTGAGAATTTGAAGATGTCATTGACACCTCTTGAACGTTTTATACGCGAAGAGGAACATCACGTCTACTATATAGAAGTTTTAAATAGTGAACTGAAATTATTATGGGAAAAAGTGAAGATTACTTTCGAAAAGTGTTTGGATGATCTTGAATCATCTGATGACGCGGAGCCAGAGGATATTAAAGCGGCTGAAAGTAAATATCAGAGTACCCTTAATATTTTCGAGCGGTGTTCAAAGCCAATAAAGATCAAGATTGATGAGTTAGAGGCTAATTCGAAACCCAAAGATTTCTCTGCCGAAAATAGTGAATCGAAATTTGATAACGTCTGTCATAATTTACCGCTTCCACCGTTTCATAGCCTACGTTTAGAGATCTTTTTACTGCATTGCATATACACAGTCTTACAAAAATTTGCATACCCCTAATATATTTCATCTTTATTAATAAATATTTAGTGAAAAATTCTTTAATTACTTTTTTTTATGCTATTTCGGATTTATTGAGATAAAATAAACACAAAACTAATTTATTTTCATTAAATTCTACTAAAAAACATAAAATAATTAATTTTTTTGGCATAAAGCTAATTTACATAAGTTTACATACGGGATAAAAAAAAAACATAAAAAAAATAAAATTTAACGCTTAAGTTTCCCATTTGTGTAAATGTGCAAATTTGCGCGACGTGTTTCATGAACCCACCTTTTCAATTTTGTGCAAGTTTACACAGAAAATTAATATTTGTTAAAAATGTCAAATAAAAATAAATTCAACCAAAGCTGTAAAAAAAAGTTTTTCAAATTGTATAAATTTAAATTCTAAAAATCTTGAATGAGAGTTAAATCTTTGGAACAAACGATGATATACACAGTTTGGAAGATTTTGTTTATGTTATAGCTGTTGGTTAATATTTCCATACACATTACCATTCAATCCAATCATTCTGTTCCAAAGTTACACAATTTTCACATGCACAAAATATTTATATTTTATTTGATTTTTATTTTTCATAAATAAAAGTAAACAAAAGCAGCTGATTAATCAAATGCACAATAAATTCAAGTTTGCGAGTCTAAATTGTCGCGCAAACTTATCGGAGTTGTGCAAACGAATTTCTATACATTTTTTGACAGTTCATTTGCGGGAGTGTAAAAATGCACAGATGGCACAGTATGTGAGGCATTTAAGCCTTTACATGAGGACCCTTAATATTTCTTTCGGGGGACTGCGGGGGATGTTCCTATTTGTTTTTAACGTTATATAGAAGCCATTCATTAACTAACTTTGATGAATGCTTCGAATCGTTGTCCTGGAGAAATATTGCGTTGTCCTCCTGATCTAGAAGTTGGACGCTGGGAAGGTAGCTATCCTTTAAAATATCGATATACATGGCCTTATCCATAGTACCATCGATGAACCTGAGCTTACCGACACCATTTGCCGCCATACATCCACAGACCATGACTGACCCGCCTCCATGTTTTACGGTGCAAATAACATATTGTGGCAATAACTCTGCATTATGCTTTCGCCAAACTTTTGTTCGTCCATCTCCTCCAAAAACCATAAATTTACATTCATCTGTGAATATTACCCTCTCCCAAAATGTAGAGTAATTTACATGAGCATTTTCGAAGTTTTGGGCATATTCTAAGCGCTTCTGGATATACACAGATCTAAGTAATGGTTTTTTTCTGGCAACTCTGCTACATCTTGATACATCGGCGATCAGTCTGATCAGAAACTGTAATTTGTAGCGGATATTTTAACGGTACAACATTTTTTTTGCAGAGTATGTAAACTTATGTAACATTAAAAGGATACCAATTACTCGTGTTTTATTGTTATTTATTTAAAATACCAACAAAATATTATAAAATATGATGGAAATATATTTTTTAAGTGCATTAAACAAAATTGTAGTTACAACTCTTAATAAAATTAGATATTTTCCAAAAAGTAGAAAAATTTCAAACGTATGTAAACTTTTGTAAGACTGTAAATAACAGCCGCCTCAGTATTATTGAGAGATTATGTTATTTGGTACAAAGAACTGAAGATGAGGCAAGAGAGCTTGTATCTAAATGTCCGTTGACTAATGCAGGGTTCGAAATCGCGTGGAAAAATTTAAGGGATGTGTACGAAAATCCACGAATGTTAGTTAACAATCATTTAAAGTGTTTGTTTGGTCTGGATACGGTAGACAAAGAGACTAGTTCGTCATTAAGTTACAGCGCGGAATTAATGGCTTCTTAACGGCTATGTCAGTTTATGAGATTTCCACTCAGAATTGGGATCCAACAATAGTTTTTATTTGTATTTAGCGACTACCCTCTCAGACAGTTACACTTTGGGAACAAAGTATTAAGGATAAAACTGCCTTATCTTTATGGAAAGATTTGGACATGTTTTTAAGCGAAAGAATTCAAACTTTAGATTGCATTCGCGATCTGACATGTTCCGAAACTGACAAGAAAAACAATGAACGGAAGGTAAAGGCTCATGTTTTAAATACAAGTACATAGAATACTTGTATTTTATGTAATAACCAGGAACATTTATTACGTTTTTGTCGTCAGTTTAAAATAATGTCCGTATCTGAGAGATTTTCTACAGTTAAGAAGTTTCATTGCTGCGTTAATTGTCTTGCGAGAACACATGAAGTTAAAGTTTGTAAGAGTGATCATAGTTATTTTATTTGTAAAAAAGACACCATTCCCTACTTCATTGTGAAACTGTAGCTAATAATTCTGCACCATCGTCCCCAGTTAATACTACATCGATACCACTTGGTTGTCTTCTTATCTTTCAAATTATATATGTTTTATTAAAATTTAAAGAAAACTTTATTTTCGTCATTTGTCTTTGAACAGAGTACTGTGCGATCATTAAACACATCGCACAGTACTCTGCTTCAGTGCATTTAGAAGAGTATTATCTAAAAGGGGCTTAATAGTATTTTTATTTGAGTCTGATCTTATTAAATCAATCATAAAATATATGCTATATACTTCAGTGGTAAGTTAGGAATATAGCAAAGAGTACTTTTTATTTATACTTATGGTGCCGATTCTTTTTGAATTAGGAATCTACATAAAAGTGAATGAAATATATTAATTGCTGTATCATTCAGCTAATCTTCAAATATGTGCTTTAAACTTTAATTGACTTGCTTCGATAACGAAGTAGAGAGTTAAAAGCTAGTATTTTATAATTTGCATCATCTAGAATTGTAATATCGTTATGATACTTTTATTTTTCAGCTCAGGTGTTATTACTACGTAATATTGTTATTTGATCATTAAGGCTTAATATTACCAAAATAAACGTCGCAAATAAATTTAAAATTTTGCAAAATTAATGCATTTTCCGTGGTATAACAGAGTCAACTTTTGAGTTAATCTAGAAATATGAAATTTCAGGTCGCAATTTAAGTAAATGTTTAAAATTACATTTACATAAAAAAACATACAAATTGTGTAAGTTGTCTTGGGAGAAAATATAAATATTAGTTTTTTTCTGAAAACAAACCAATGTTTATTTTGAGGGGTAACCAAATCACTTTTTTCCTCTCTACTGCACAATCATAAAACATATGAGTCTGAATGAATAAAATCCCTGCAGTTTATTGAACTAGTTCAGCTATGTCGAATTAGTCAGCCACTGAGAACTATCACTAATAAATTTTCTACGTTATTGACTGGTGAATTTAACACTTTACTATTAAATTCAATAGTAGGAATACATTTGAGAAAAAAAAAAAGAAAAAAATTCAGACCGGGGTTGAACACATAACCTCTCGTTTTATAGTCAAATGCGATAATCACTAAGTCACAAAGCACTTATTTGTACTGTGCACTATGTGTTATTAAGAATTACATGTGTGTCTACTCTCAATATTTGATTTTTTTATCATCAGAGAGAACAAAAATACCAACGCCACATTCAGCATTACTTGTGGCCATCGAAGTGGTATATTTTAGAGGATTTTATTTTACATGAATTTATTTTCAAAAACTTAAGGCGAATATCTGACTATTGTTTATTACTGAATATGCTGGCGAAATGTAGAGTAAATTATAACTTTATTACCACTTTAGCAACCACAGCGAACTAGTTTTTTGCACAAGTACTAATATAGCTAGTGTAAGATTTCTAATTGGCACTTTTCAAACTGCTGGGATGTATTGACATATGGTGTGTGGTTTCATGTTATCAGATTTATCCAACAATGATTTTTTTTTAATTAATCTTACCAGTATGTCCTTTGAATGTTGTTATTAACTGTGATCCCTGAAGGTCACAACGGAGCATTGTGATTTGTCCAGCATAATCACCAATAAATGCATATTTGGTCAACGCATCAAACCTTAATAAAACCATTATTATAAATGTGAATAAAAATATATAACATATTCATACGACTTACTGTAATGCAGTGCACGGAGTCTCAAAATTGTATGTTCCTATGCGCCGTGCTGTTTCCGTGCAATGATAAGCAAATATTTTGTCTTTACTACATGACAATATCCAATTATGCGCTTTAGAATGTACCACTGCTACGACACGAGCTTGGTGTGCCAAATAGTCCCGTATAAATGACAGTCTGTTGCAATCCTCCGACAATATATACTCTGTAATTGTTCCGTTCTCTTGTCCAACATACAACTGTCTTGTGTCCTGAACATAACAAATGCATGTACATCCGGATGGCATGTATTGGCAGATACTCGGCCAGTATTGACCAGAATCGCGTTTAAGCCAAACACGTATAGTTCTTCAAAACAAAAAAGTAAAATAAATTATGTCGTCTTTTAATGAAAAAAAAAATAATTGGATTAAGAATTTTTTCAAGATGTATTTAATAATATATATACTGAATACGCCCTTACTTATCGTCTGACACACTTATAACACCATTTTCACCGGGCACTAGTATTGCTGCATTAATATCGTCACTACTCCCTTCTAATTTACTTAACAACTCCGGCTTCTTCGTACTGAAACGTTCATTTCGTTTTGGAGAAGGTTTAATTTCCGCTGCCATAATCGTTGTTTATACAAAAAAAAAAAACTAAAAGTCCAGTTTTTTGTGGGTGTGAATCACTAAAAAATTTTATAATAATTAATAGCTTACATGCGAAATTTATCAACAATAATACACCTCGAAAAACGAAAATTTTATATCTTAAACAACAACGTCAGTGTTTATTCTATTCCATTAATTGTTTAATATTGCCATATTGAACAAATTTACAACGTTTAACTGTTATATTCTAGGGTTCTATAGTTGAAACAAATAGTCGACTTTTCAACTTTTGGAAATTTATGAAAAGTCGCCTTTCGAGCTTTCGACTTATATTTAATAAAAAATATAAAGAGATTAGGAATAACCCAAATGAAAGTCGACTATTTTCGACTTTCCGACTATTTTTGACTTTTTTCAACTTTTTGCAATATCTAGTAAAAAATACATGATTTCTACATTTATTGATGCGCCTTTTGTAATGTTTAGCAATAAAAATGAAATGTATCAATGCGATAATGTATAAAATAACATTATCACTTTTGTTTATAATAGTTAGATTTAAATTTATTGAATAGTAAACAAATTCCTAAAAGTTTCTGCAATTCGAGTACATACGATATGTCTACAAACTTTTAGTTTTATAAAACAACTTTTCAAGAATTTTGTGTAGAAAAAAACATATCAATGTGTATGAGCATTATTATATATATTGTTACGTTTTTACCTTTTGAAATGTTGATTTATTTCCTTTAAATAAACCGGATACTTTTGATTGCAAATTAAAGCAGTTTAAAATTGTAACAAATCTTTATTTATTTACAATGTACAACAACAACAGTTCAAATAGTCACTCAGTGTCTTTATACACGTTTATCAATTCGCAGAAATACATACACACAAACTTTATAATGTACAAGTATACACTGGCAATGCAGTCGATGTCTTTACTTAACGATGCTTCAAATCACAGAGTATACAGAGGTGTCACGAGACAGAAAATAATCTCGTTTTCTATTCGTCTCTTTCTTTATAAACTGCCTTTTTCATTGTTTTGTTTTGGTTATTTGTTTGTTTTGATTAGATTACTTTGTCTACCATATTCGCGTTGTGTATAGCGTTTTGCTTTAACACATCACTGATATTGTAGTACAACATATTTGCTATCCTTTTTTAAGAGAACTGCCCTTTCATCTGATTTTGAGTTTTTGAAACGTCAAATTTGACACCTCTGTATACTTTGTGCTTCAAATTAGACTGACTAATTTCGTGCGAACTGCTGTCAAACTACATATAAAATATTTAGTATGAAATACATGCGAAATAATTTCGCAAAAGCTGTACTCTGTTCTTATTGTGGAAAACATGTGAAATACATCTGGCAACCTTATTTTTCCACACGAAATAACATAAGCAGCACTTATTTCGCACGAAATTAAAACCAACAGCTGATCATTTTTTGCATATAAAATTTTTCGCATGAAAAAACTAACATTTTTCGCAAATATGAACAGAGTACTAGGCTTTAGTCATTAATCATTTAGCGTTGCCATACTTTCAAACAATGCTCAACTCAAAGCTTCTATTCAATGTTGTATGTTCTACAGCAATGTTAATAATACCCACACATTTGTTAAAGTTTGAGAAGCACTGCTGTTCAGAATTTTTTTCAACTTTAACTGGCGTTTACACATGCAAATAACAGTTCGAAAAAATCAACACATTGATACATTTGCACTAACACAATCATTCATGCATGTGTAAATTTACACATGCATGAAAGGCTAGGTTAAACCAGCCGTGTAAACAGTTATATTTAAATTCAAGTACAATTTCGTAACAATATTTTACCATACACTAGAAAAACGCAAGTGTACCAAAATCGATCTAAGAATTTTCTGGCCCGTAGTTCCACACGTTTTGTACGAGTTTGTGTACGCCAGTTGCACAAATATTTCACTTTCGATACAACACAACCGCCCGTGGTATAGTTGTAATTTCCTTCGACAAATTCTTGGATCCCACTTTAAATACTGCCTTTTATCTTGAAATATTAAACTTTTTTGGTTCAAATAAATAATTAAATTTATTTGTTAAACATTTGTAGTAGAACAAAATAGTCATATTATTTTGTATACCCAACATTTTTGTCGTTCCATCAACACTCTTGTATTTCAAATCAAAAACAAATTTTATAATAGGTCTTTTTTTAAGTGGTTCGTTTGAACATTTTTTGATAATTTTTGTAAAAATTGTCAGAAATGGCTAATAACGACAACGATATGCCTGAAACAAATAATTCTGGTGGTTCAGAATTGGTGTTGTTAAAACAACAAAGAACCACAATGAAAAGAAACAATTCAAATATACAAAAGAAGATAGAAAAAGATGGAGATAAGGTTGATCCAACAATTTTGCAATGTCGGCTGGAAATTTTGGAATCGTATTTCAAACAGATTTGCCATATCCAAGGGCACATTGAGAAAATCTGTCCCACCGATGCCACAAAGAGCGATGTGGCGGAAATCTATATTACGGCGAAAGTAAAATAATTGTCCACATTGAACAAAAATCGTTGTTTAACTGCGATGGAACAAAGTTTTTTCAATTCTATGATTGGTCTTTCTAAAAAACTTGTTTGCCCTCGTTGAAATTGCCCTGATTTGACTGCAAATACGCAGATTATAATAATTCATCAATAATCACATTGTCTTTCTGGTCTAGATCTAGCTGTCGACGAAACTTTCCAAGTTACGAATGAAAATTACCTGTAGGCTCTTGAGAGATTGAGGGAGAGGTACGACAACAAAGTACTAATCTTTCTAGAACAATTACTTAAGGTGACCATACGTCTTTTTTTTAAGACAACAATCATCTTTTTTAACTGGCTGTCATCTATAAAATTTGTGTCCTCTATCTATCATCTTTTTTTTCCCCATAATTTGCCATCGTTTGTCATCTTAATTTTTAAAAGTATTATTAATTTTTATAAATTAAAACAAATTTTATATCACGCCGGTGACCGGCTTTTTTTATCAAATCGTATGGAAAATGTGCAGTTGTTGTTCTGTTCATACTGAAATTTGAAAATAAATGGTAACACTTATTTCCTTATTGTAACGCTATATTCACACTTAGGTTTTTAAACGCGTTTAAGCAAAATTTTAATTATGTTAATCAAAGTCGTTCACATTACATTTGAGATGATTAAGTTGACAGTACTATGATTAAGTTGACAAATAAAAAAACAACAAACAAATTTATATTTCTTTAAAGCAATGATGCCCAAGCCCTATACTCTTGGTGCTCATTTGTTTTTGTAAATGCTCTTAGGTATAGGCTGTGTGTTTCAATACTCAACAGAACACTCAGGCACTAGCAATATGAAATACACAAACAACTTTGCCTTGTTGGTTTTTTTTTGTCGTTGTTCAATGTACACAAGCAAGTGGAAAACAACAACACTTTCGTATGCTTTGCTGGTAAACATTGACGACAGCGATCATCAATGTAGATTTTGTTTTTGTTTATCGTATGGTATTGTTTAAAAAAGTGTGTATTTTTTTTTTCTTTATTCTTTGTATGTTTTGGTCTTTACAACAAAAAAATTGCATAAAAATTTGTTTTTATTTAAATGTATTGGTGTTTGCTCTTCCATAAGCAACTTTTGGGCACCTCTGCTTTAAAGCATTAAAAATGTAAATTAATACTTTAATAAAATTATCAGTAGATTATTTAAACTTATTAATGATAGAATTGTGAACATTGGTGTATTTTTTAAGGTTGTTTATGAAAAAAAAGTACAATAAACACTATGCTAATTATATTAGATATTGCAATATGAAATTTTGAATAAGTTAGTGCAATATTTATAAGTAAATCAAAATGTAAATTTGTATATATCGCTCATTTGCTGCAACAGCGTCATAATTTAAAAACCCAAATTTCGATTTTATAGCTCCATTGCATAGTAAATAAGTTGTTTTAATAACTGACAAAGTCTTGTGAACTAACTTCTTAAATTACACGCATGTTTGCCATAGAAACTTTTTGTCCTAATTTCATAACCTATTGTCTATTACTTTCAATAACGTATTATTTTAGTTGTGCGTATACGTTTGTGTTCAACATCGTTAAGTTCAAAGTATATTTATACAAGTACATGCAACTCTACAACAAATCAACAATAAAAAAAACAACATTAATTTTGTTTGTGTAAAACATTGTGAGATTGTCAAATAATTGAAAATTTTTGCCACAAATTTCACTTACATTGCCCTTTTAATCGGGTCTTTTCGCACATAGAATAAGTCACCACTGCCACTGGTACATTTTTTTGCACAATGAACCGAAACACAGTTTTCCAAATGTTATTTTTACTTTTATTGTGAAAAGTTTTCAAAATTAATTTTTTTTTATAATATTTTCACATACAAAAAATGTAAACAAACGGAAAGAAAAACAAACAAGTAAGAAAGAATGGTCGGTCAAGCCCGACCAGATAATACCCTACACCAAGTAAATGAGCAAAAACATTTTTCTTTCAAAATTTCAATAATTTATGTTCGTGAGCGATTTTCGGAAGTGGGCCTTATATGGGAGCTATGACCAATTATGGACCGATCACCATGAAATTAGGTAGTGTGATTAATGTCTATATGAAAGTTCTTTATGTTGCATTTTATGAGTATACCAACATTTTTAGGAGATTTATGATCGTTAAAGTGATTATCGGAAGCAGGCCTTATATGGGAGCTATGACTAATTATGGACCGATCATCATAAAATTTGGTGACATGAATTCTGTATATATAAAACTTTTTCGGAGAAAAACTTGTGTAGATACATATATAAATTAAACATTTATGACCGATAAAGTCAAATTTTGGTAAGACATTTGTATGGGGGCTAGGTGAAATAATGAACCGATTTCAGTCAGTTTCAATAGGGTTCGTCCTTGGGCAGAAAAAATGATATCGAAATATCTTCAAAAATGCGACCTGTACTCTGCGCACAAGGTTTATATGGACAGCCAACCAGCCAGACGGACGGACGGAGATCGTTTAATCGACTCAGAAAGTGATTCTGAGTCGATCGGTATACTTTAAGGTGGGTGTTAGACTAATATTTTTGGGCGTTACAAACATCTGCACAAATCCATTATACCCTCCCCACTATGGTGGTGTAGGGTATAAAAAGTAAAAAATTTTGACAATCTCACAAGTGTCACAAGGAGAAAAAAATTAACAGCTGATCACTTGCATGTACTCAAGGCATATTTAACCAGGTGGCAGCGTAACGGCAGCTGACTATTTTTTGCTATACTTATATTGTACCTTATGAAATGTCAAAAACGTGTTTACAAACATTTTTAAATTTGTTATAAGAGTAAAAAGATTATTTTATATTTATAAAAGTGTGTTTTAGTTACCGCTTTATGTGCGTAAAATACTTGAAAGTGCTAAAAGAAACTATTTCGTTTTAAAAAGAGCGTTTTTGTGAATTTATTTTTTAACAGTTTAGAAGGTTTTACACACTGTTGTTCTTGTATTGTTGTAATTGTTGTAGTTACGCTGCCACCTGGTTAATACATCTTGAATGAACCTATATTTTCCACCTAATAGTACTTTTTGAATATTTTATAACGATGGACCACAAAATTAAAATTGATAATTCAAAAGGGATAATTAATGTTACTATTTCTTTATTGTAAAGGTACTTTTTGAAAATTAACCTTAAAATTTAAAATTAAGCACAAATTATTTTGTATTTTCTATAATAATGGACACAGAAATATGAAATTAGACATTCATGATGCTGAGTAGGAATACAAAATGTGGGTACAGTACCTGAGCTAGAATCCACATTACAATGAATCAATAAACATGAAACTAGATGCATGTTTTCCTGAATTATTATTAATTCACAAATGGAGACTTAATAGTACTATTTCTTTCTTCCAATTGGGGTGGCGAAGCGCACCGGGTCAGCTGGTACTCCATACTTTTATCGGATATTTGAAAATAACTAAGACTTTGTAACACAAATTTTGCATTATTTTTTGTTTTTAATTAACAGTCATTTGAAGTTTATTGTCAAGAAATACTCTTAGATCAATATGTTTTGTCATGCTTTATTAACCGGTTTTCTTGCCTAGCCTGCGAAAGATAGCCTGATACATCATCTGAAGTAATTATTGTAATACAATTTAAAAAATTTAAACAAGCCTTAAGATATTTTTACCGATCTGATTTTAGATGTATTGGATGAAAAAGTTTGTTTCTCATTTCTAAATTTTTAATTTTTCTACTGAAAATAGATTAAAAGTAAAAAGCGAAGAATAATTGTCGGTTTCGGTTTTAGGCCTTCGGTTTCGGTTAAAACAGAAATGGAAACTCTAATTAAAACACATAGCTACCATTTAAACTTTTGTTGTTGTACATTTTAAATAAATAAAAAGTTGTTACAATTTTAAACTACTAAACGCCTTTATTTATTTGCAATCTAAGTATCCAATTTATTTAAAGGAAATAAACCAACGTTTTCAAAAGGTGAAAACGTGACAGTATATTTACTGATGGCAAGGCTGCAGTTAACGAAATAGCGGGTGCCTTCACTACATCTGGGTTAATCGAGGAATGCCGGGTATCCCTAAATGAGATAGCGAGACATTCTAGGCTAACACTTATATGGGCCCCTGGACACTATGGAAATCAGGGTAATTGTATACCACATGAATTGGCCAAAAGGGGTGCGATGATGAATGATGAGGCTATCGACACTGTAAAAGCTGTCATAATGAAGAAGAGGAGGAGGCTGTGTCTCACCTTTTCTGCATTGCCCGGCTCTGACAAACATGAGGGAACGCATCCCCGGAACCCCATTCGTATTACGGTTGGATGAGCTATCAAGGATGAATCTTAGATGAATCTACTCCTTCATCAGGGAATCTGGTTGGTTTAACACGGAAGTATTATAAATACCCCACCGTTTATCCTGGGTTAGCTACTTGACGAGTGACTGCTTATGGAACCTAACCAAACCTATGTCCATTTCATTGCACAATTGTGCAAGGTGATTTTATAGAAGGTGACGACAGAACTACAATAACTACAACAGGTACTTTGTTTTTGTTAAAAGATAATTGAAGTGTCAAAATTGCCTGTTGTTGTTTTTGCTTTTGGGTTTGTTGTATTTTTCGCCACAACAAACACAAGCGAATTGACAGTTCAAACATCTAAACAAGTAAAGAAAAAATCTGAGTTCAGCTTCTATAAATACGTCTTGCTACTCTCCAAGCTCACACATAAGCTATCGTCGATTCTACAACAAGTACAACATTAACAAAAACCACATGTAATTTGTTTTTATTTACGTTTATTGTAGTATTTGCAACAACCAAAACGAATTTGACAGCTCGAGCCTAAACAAGTGAAGAAAAAGTAATCAGCTGTCCTCGTTGTACTCGTCCCTAAAACAAAACAATTAAACAAGGTTACGTTTCCAGGCAGCCGCGAAGTGAAGAAGAAGTGCAGGGTCCAAGCGTAAGTCCCTTTGTGTTACCTGAAAGTATATAGGAAAGGAAGAGAAGAACAGAGTAGATATGAAAAAGAGAGAAGGGGACAGTAAGTCAGTTGTTAGTTGGATTAAAGAGTGAGAGAGGAGATACGAGAGAGAGAGGAGAGTGGGTCATCATTGGTCGCTTCATGGAGATCCCTATATTAGGTCTGGTTAGCCAATTACTGTGCCTTACAAAGGCATAAATGCACTCAAGCCTCAAATTCGAGAGCTCAGAGAGACTAATTAGGGAACGATGTCCCAGAAACCTTAAGCGTAGATTTTCTAATGCCGGGCAGTGACAGAGAAGATGAAAAATTGTCTCAGCCTCCTCCTCGTTTTGACAGCTCCTACAGAAGTCGTTATAGGGCAAGCCAAGTCTCCTCGCATGGTTGCCAAAAGTGCAGTGACCGGTAATGACCGCCACCAAACCGCTCAATTGTGAGCGAGTTAAGCCAAGAATATATGTTGTTCGTCCACGATCCAGTCGGGGCCATATCATTCTGGTAATAGTACATGTGGGTTCTCAACCCCATCTTGCCTGAGCTAGCTCATAATAGAAGTTACTAATGTGAAGCTTGCACTTGGATAACGGAATCCCACATAGGAAGTCTATGTGTCCGTGATGCAGAGTGGCGCCCTTTTTCGCCAATTCATCAGCAACATAGTTGCCTATAGTATCTCCGTGTCCACGTACCCACCTGAGTACGACTGTTGAATGTCTCGCCATCCTGTTTAAGGATGCCCGGCATTCCTGGACCAAATTAGATGTTGTATATACACCTGTTAGAAATTTTATTGCGGCCTGACTGTCAGTATATATACGAATATCCCTGCCTGATATCTTGTTATAACTGAACCAGTTAGCCGCCCTTTTTATGGCTGATATTTCAGCCTGGATAATGCTACATTCATTTGGAAGTCTAAAAGATAACCTAGTTCCGAATTCCTGAATGTAGACACCTATGCCAACTCGATCTCCCCTCATAGAGCCATCCGTATAGACTGAGAGACCCATTGTGTCGTGTGTAGGACCGTCAATTGCTTCCGTATTATTCGGAATTGAGAAATCAAAATTTCTCACATGAAGGGCCTAGAAGTGCAGTAATCGATATTTTCCGGAAGATTCCGAATGCTACCTATTATACTGGCGTGACCATATGGAGTATGTCTCCACGCCCCAATCGCGTTTAGCCTGAAGGCCGAATTGAATGCCGTTTTTCTGGCCATTAGATCCACAGGGATCCAGTTTAATAAAGCAAAGAGCGACTTTGTTGCGGTCGTTCTTAAAGCTCCTGTTATCATGATTGCCATTCTTCTTAAAACCTTCTCGAATAGCATACAAATTGATCACTTGTCCAGTGCCTTCCACCAGACAGAGACTCCATAGAATAGTGTCGGCTTAATGACCGCATCACATATCCAGTAAACAAACTGGGGTCTAATACTCCATTGGGTACCTATAGCTTTCTTACAGACATACATAGCCGTTAACGCTTTTGATGTCCTTGAAAGGGCATTGGGTTTCCAGGATAGTTTACTATCCAGAATGACTCCCAGGTATTTTGCATTGTCCGATAGTTTTAGTTCAACACCATTTAATCGGGGAAGCGAGAAATGAGGAATCTTGTATTTCGTCGTGAATAGTACAAGCTCGGTTTTGCTTGGGTTAACACTCAATCCACTGTCTGTACTCCACTGAGTGCGTATTCCAGGCGTTGCGATATCGTGCCCAAGTGGATCCCTGATACTGCTACTGCAACGTCATCCGCATAGGCGACAGTTTTATAGACCATGAGATCCAGTTTCCTGAGTAGACAATTTATTGCCAAATTCCACAAAAGTGGAGATAAGACGCCTCCTTGAGGCGTACCCCTAGTGGCCATTCTCGTGATCGCAGCCGTTCCCTTTTCGGAACGAATAATCCTGCATCATAGAAGGTTTTTGATGAACCTTACAGTTGATTGGTTCAGACCAAGATCATGTAGGGCTGAAACTATGGTTGCAGATTCTACGTTATTAAAGGCTCCTTCTATATCCAGAAAGGCCACTAAAGAGAAATTACCAAATTCATTATTAAGTGGATGTCGATAATTCTTTCAAGGGTTTTCAGCAAGAATGATGATAGACTTATTGGTCTGAAATCTTTTGCTATGGTGTGTGATGCTTTCCCTCCTTTCGGAATGAATATCACAGTGCATTCGGTCCACCGTTTTGGAATGTACGACCATATAAGACAGGCATGATAAATAGCTATCAGCCAAGGTGTTACTAGATTTATATTATTTTGTAGATCAGCAGGTATAATGCCATCCGGGCCCGGAGACTTATAAGGGTCTCCGGGCCCGGATGATCAAGTGCTCATCAATTACAATTGACGGAGTTGTCCGTTCATACGGTTGGGAACCACTATCCAAGTTTAGTGGCAAATTCCCCGGAAAATGTGTGTCCATGAGTACTTCCAGTGTCTCACGTCCATCAGTGGTCCACCTACCATCCTGTTTTTGAATATATCCCTGAACAGTTGGTGTTTTCGACAGGATCTTGCGCAAGCAATTGGTCTCAGAGGAACTTTCGACGCCGCTGCAGAAATTCCTTCAGGATCTACGTTTCGCGCTTTTAACCTGATTTTTAAATTTATTCAACATCGACTTGTACGGTGACCAGTTGCCTGATCTTTTCGCCTCGTTGAAAAGTCTGCGACAGCTACGCCTAGTGTTCGCTATATCCAATGACCACCACGGAGGTCTAACCTTTCCTCTGCGTGCAGAGGGAGTACATGTACGCCTAGTGGCCTCACTAAGAGAGAGTGTCAGCCTTTCCACAGCGCTTTCAATATCCCTAGTGTTATCTATCAGAGGGGGTAAGGGAAGTAAACCATAGAGGATCCGCGAATGATCCTCCCAATTGGTTTTCCTTCTGTTTAGAAAGGGAGTTACCTTTTCAACTTCTAATTCTAGTGAGAAAGTCAGAACTTCCTGCCTATTCGCCACCACGAAGGTAGGTTCTGAGCCACGATTGACAACTACCAGATTACAGTCTAATATGAAGTCTAAAATGTACTCACCCCGTTCATTGATGTCTGAGCTACCCCAGATTGAGTGGTGAGCATTTGCGTCAGCCCCGATTATCACCGGAGTTTTGGCCTGATTTGCAGCACGCATCATAGTCGATACCAGGTTGTTTGGTGGAGGTTCAACCTGGTCGTGCGCCATATAGCTTGAGAGCAGCCACACCTTACCTGCGTCTGTTTCCCAAGCAGCAGCTACTGTATCTTCATTAATAAAATCAGGAAGATATTGAGATGGAATACAGAATACAAGATCGTATTTTACCTGATCGTTTTGTGTACAATAGTTTGTACTCTCCGGCGTTGAGTCCACGTATTTAACCGTTATGGATCCACGGCTCCTGGACCAACGCAATCTCCTCCCCATAATTAGCTATGTGGAGAAGCAGGGCAGCCGAAGCTGCTTTAGAGTGGTGAAGGTTCACTTGGATCACCTTCACCATGGTCTGGATCATATACGACCGTAACGTCGACGTCTTCTGGGTCTGATTCCAGAAGAACATCTTCATCCTCCGCTTCGCCCAGAGAACAGAATAAATCCCCAACCATACTGGAGTGCGATTGGGTTTCCATTTTGTCCTCAGAACTAGCGGGGTCATCCAGTTTAATGCCGTCCAAATCCTGCGGAGCTTCCGATTTGACATCGGAAGTTTCGGGGTCGAGCTTGTCGTCACCACGATAGATGCGCAGCTTGATACTATCGAATCCGTAGTATATCTTGCTTTGCCTTTCTCGAAGTGGCGCCAAGGATTCCTTGTTAAGGACTACGACCACCTTTCTATGCGCACCTTCAGGAGCGGAAACCTTAACCACCTTCCAGTTATGGGTTGGTAGGTTGGGATTTCCGCTCTGAATATACGCCAGAATCTCCTCAGGTTCATGTGGCTCCGCCGGAATAACTGCGACTGATCTCGGTCTGCGAGGTATCTCGCTTACCGGGATCACGTCCAGTTTCGCGCCAGGCCACAATTCCCCTAGGGACGCAATTGCTAGTTTTAGCAGCATAGCTGAGCGCTCATTAGTACACGCTAGCAGTTTCACATGGCCCTGGTACCAGCCAGCATCGTCATTTTGCGGGGATGGACCGGAATTCTCTTTGAGAATCTTCCAGTATACCCCTAGCATACCCTGACGGATCATCAACCATTTATCCTGGGAGATAGCACCGTCTTCTGCGCTCCTATCGATAATGGCTCTCACAAGTGGGTTGCGAGCAACCTCACTATACGGCCTTCTTACCACTCGAGCCTTTTGCTTCGGACGTTTAGTCTTCGGTTGTGTCTTCTGCTGATGAATCATTTCCTCCACCGAGCGTTGCTGTTTAGGCCCGACAGATGCGGCTTGGTCCGCTGCAACTGTGCTGGTGGGTGGATCAGAACTGTCCAGCTCGGATAGCAGGGTTTTGTTCAGCTGAGTTTCGACAGTTCGTCGCTAGTAAGCGCTTCGACCGACTTGGACACAAAGCGATGGATCCCTCCTTGATGGATCTTTGCGAGTGGGGGCAATCGGTACTGCCGTAGTGACGGGAGAGGTTACGGAAGTTGGACCCGACTTCTGGTTCGACGATCCAACTTGTAACGTTTTCGCATGGACGACTGACTTATCGTCAGTATCCGAAGCAGGGGTTTTTGCTGGTACATTACCAGCGAGGGCTAATGCAGCCTTGGAGGTGCTGGGCTTGAAATCCAGTGCTACCTCGCTGCTTGTAATCATGCTGTCACCAGAAGGTTGGACAGATGATTTATTGCAGACCGCTTGCTGTTGTTGTTTGTGTTGTTGTGTTTATATTATTATTGTTGTTCATTTTGTTCCCACGAGTATGCACGTAAGGGGATGGACAATCCATGCAGGGACGGCGTACATGGACTGGGCAAAAACTGTATTACAACCGACCCATGCCCTGGCGTCGGAGGGGAGCTGTTCGCGACTAGTCATCTCTAACCACTAACTAGCCATTCAGGTCTTCAGCACTGCTACCATCACTTTGACCTTACAAGTGGGTGAAGATAAGAGAAGAGAGGAAAGAACAGTTTTGGTCCGCGGGTTGTAACATTGAGAGAAGGGAAATGAATGTGCTAGCACTAGGCGACCATTTGTTAAAAAAATGCATCGCCAGTTATAGCATTATCATAACACCAATAACATCCTACTGTGACCATTTGTTATAAAATGCATCACAATATTATGATAGTTGGCTATCCCAATTTTCATTTACAGACCTAGCTATGTCCGATGGGAGACTGAGAACTCCACACGGACAATTAAACAAACACAGGCATTTTGTTTTTGTTAAAATGCCCAACTGAAATTTATTCACGCATGTTTAAAATTTTGCATTACTTATTACTTTTTAATCTCTTTTTGTTGTATTTTTAACTTGTTATATTATAATTTTTTACATCAGATTTTATATTACTGTTTTATTAAAATTCAATTCATATTTTTTCTTTATAAAACTAGTAGCTAGTATTTTGTATTCAATAAAAAAAAGTTCAATACACAATAATTTTGGTTTCAGAAGTGGGATACAAGATGTCTATTTCACAAGATGTTATGGAATCTCTTACGGGAATGTTTCTCAATGCAATTCAGAATGCGTTTGCAGATGCTTCTGCTAACACATCGACTTCGTCAGCTCAGAAGCATCCAGTGTTCACAATGTCTGAGTATAACTCATCACAATCAACAACAGTGAAAAAAGCATATTGATGTCATCTCAGGATTTAATGCCTTACGATCCATCCTTGCCGATTATTTTAGCAACTAATGCCAGCAAGACTGGGTTAGGTGCCGTTCTTTCTCATCGACTTAGCAACTTACAATGACAGTTACAGAACAACGGTATCCTCAAATTGACAAAGAAGCATTAGCTATAGTGTGGGCGGTTAAGACATTTTTCTTATATTTATGCTCGTAATTTTACTCTGATAACAGACCATAAGCCTCTAACACAAATTCTTCATCCCGAAAAATCTCTTCCAAATTTATTTATTAGCCGTGTGGCTAATTATGCCGATTTTTTATAAAATTTTAACTATGAGATTGTTTTTAAGGACACAAAAGGAAATTCTAATTCATAATCATTCAAGAAAACAATAAAAAGGAATATGATGATTTTGATGAATTGCAGTGGAAAATCGAAAGGATGAACATTTAAGAAAAATTTTACATTTACTGGAATCGGGCCAATGTTTAACTCGTGCTGGTTATAAAGCCCCAGAATCTCACTACAAACTAGCAGCAAATTGCTTAGTGTTTGAACATAGAATTGTTATTCCAACATCACTCAGGAAATTAGTTTTGAAAGAAATACATACTGCGCACTTGGGAATGGTAAAGATAAAACGTTTGGCTAGATCGTTTATATATTGGAGAGGTTTAGATAGAGAGATTGAAACTACCGCTAGAGAGTGTTTAGACTGCGCGAAACATGCTCACGCCGCACCAAAATTCAGAGAACACCTGTTGTTTTTGTTGCTTTTACGTTTGTTGTAGTTTTTGCCGCAACAAACACTATTGAATTTGACAGCTTAAACATCTAAACAACTAAAGTAAACATTGATCAGCTGTGCTAACAACACCACCTGGTATAAAAATTCGCCTTGCTATTTAACCTAGCCTTTACACATGCAAGTAACAATTCGAAAAACTCAACACATTCATACTTTTGCACTAACACAATCATTCATGCATGTGTAAATTTACACACGCATATGTGATTGTGTTAGTGCAAAAGTATCAATGTGTCATGTTTTTCGAACTGTTACTTGCATGTGTAAAGGCTAGATTAGTTAAATTTATACTAGCGGTATTCAGTGTCTTGTGCGTTTTACCTAGCCTTTACACATGCAAGTAACAGTTCGAAAAACTGAACACATTCACACTTTTGCACTTACACATTCATTCATACATGTGTAAATTTACACACGCATGAGTGATTGTGTTCGTTCAAAAGTATGAATGTGTTCAGTTTTTCGAACTGTTACTTGCATGTGTAAACGGTAGGTTAAGTTGGAATTTTTTGCTATTGCAGTAATTTTGTCATTGACAGTGAGCGGTATTTTAAGCAACATTGCAATGCTAGATGCAAATTAGGTAACAGCTGATATACAGAATTATTGGTCGAGAAAATTTATAAAAAGGTGTTTGATTATTTTGTGAAATTGTTTTAAAATGCTGCGAAATAATCAAGAACAATTTTTATTTCATCTAACGTCCACTTTTTGTTGAGTTTTTCTCTTTTTAATTTTTTATTTAGAGTGTTCGGCTCCATTGCTTCAATTTTGTGCGACGATATTAAATTATTGTTTACATATAACAGCTGTTTTTTTTGCTACGCTACACGCAGCATAAAAAACTATACAGTTTTAGTATTGCTCAAAAGCAATGATGTGATAATTGCAATTCTGTGTATTTTGTTGTTGGATTGCAAATAAAAGCTACAGTATTTTGCATTTGTACTTTCGCAAGACCATATACATCAAACACTGGACTCCGCTACTGTATTTTTAAGTTTTTTTTGTGTATGTAAAAATTATTAATTTATCACTAAAAAATTAAAGTATTATTGAATATTTCATTGAAATACAAAAATTTAGAGTAAAGCTACGTACACGCGGTTGTCAGATTGTACAATATTGTCAGAAAATGTCTAACAATCGTGTGAACTTACAATTTTTGTCTTACAACGTTGTCAGAAAAAATTTTGTCTGTACATTTTAATACAATACTATTGTTAATTAACCGAGCTGAAGAAAACAAACTTTTTAGCAAACTGTTTGTTTTCTTCAGGTAGTGTTATCAGACCAGCTGATCGTTTTTTCCTACTATGTTCATTTTTCGCCGTGGTGCAGTATAAATGCCAAACTTTGTTTACATTTTGTAAATATCAAACTTTGTTTTGCTGTTAAATTCGTTTATGTTTTAAAACCAATAATAATACTACACGAAATTAGTTTTATTTTTAAAAACATAAATTAAATTACAAACGGATTCAAATTTATAAACATTTTTTGTTTAACAAAAATTCGCTTTGATTTATTTTCAGCTGTTTTTGATATTTTTCCCTGACAGCCAATTCGTCTTCAAGTGCAGGCACAATGTCAAACTACATATAAAAAATATAACCAATTCGCTCGGTATTCTGAATTCGCCGATGACACTACCTTATAAATTAATATACCTTGGTAAACACCTTATGTTGCCATTGCCAGATCATTGTCAGAAATACTCTGTTCAAAATTTCGTGCGAACTGCTGTCAAACTACATATAAAATATTTGGAATGAAATATATGCGAAATAATTTCGCAAAAACAGTACTCTGTACTTATTGTGGAAAACATGTGAAATACATCTGGCAACCTTATTTTTCCACACGAAATAACATAAGCAGCACTCCTTTCGCACGAAATTAAAACCAACAGCTGATCACTTAAAAATGATCAGCTGTGATCAGCTACATGAAAAACCCATAATTTTTCGCAAATATGAACAGAGTACTAGGCTATATGTGCGAAGTTTATGCATTTTTTGTCAGATAAATTATTTCTATTGGCAACACTGTGCATATGTATTTAAAATAAACAAAAGTGAAGCAACCGTGTGAACTGTACATTTTTGTTGGCAGATAAATTTATTGTTTGACAATTGTCTCACAATGAAATTGTAAGGTTTTCTTACCATCATCTAAACTGACAATTTACCTTTTGCGTATAATATTTCATTGGCAGTACATTGCGAGCATATTGCCAAATCTGACAACATTGTAAAATCTGACAACCGTGTGTACGTAGCTTTAGGTACTTTTTTATTAACTCATGTTTAGAGTACTGGGGGTCGATTCTGGTTTTGTGAAACGGTGGAATGAAAAAAAAACTTTTAATTTTCGTTTTCATAAGAACTTTTCATATTATCATTTCACAATTACACAAATTTCGATTCCTGTTCTTTTAATGAGAAAGTGTTTCATTCCATTGTAGCCGTGAAACTTTTGTATCTATGTTAATAAAATGTAAAAGTCAAATGCAGATGTTGAAGCTTAGCAGTTTTAAACCGGCGATAAGCCGCAAACCAAGGCGAATTCATACAAGGTGGTGGCTGTTCTACAAAAACAACAAATATCTTAACAAAGTATATTTATACAAGTACATGCAAGTGATCAGCTGTTTATTATTTTCTCCTTTGTAAATACTTGTGAGATTGTTAAAAATTTTCCTTTTTTGTTTTTCTTTCTGTTTGTTTACTTTTTTGTATGTGAAAATATTAACAAAAAAAAAAAATAATTTTGAAAACTTTTAATAATAAAAATAACAATTGGAAAGCTGTATTTTTGTAATTGAGAAATAAAAATTGTACCAGTGGCAGTGGTGACTTATTCTATGTGCGAAAAGACCCGATTAAAAGGGCAACGTGAGTGAAATTAGTGGCAAAAATTTTGAACTGTTTTGACAATCTCACAATGTTTTACACAAACAAAATTAACGTTTTTTTTTTATTGTTGATTTGTTGTAGAGTTGCATGTACTTGTATAAATATACTTTGCTTAATAAGAAATATATATTAAAACTTAATATAGTGTAGATAATTGAATAGTGAGGGCTTTACTTATTTATGTAAAAAATAAATATTTTGTTAATAAGCTTAGAATATGTAGATATTTAAATATAAAAGCAAGCTGTTTGACTGACTCCACCTTGTATAAATTCGCCTCGCCGCAAACGAGTTTTTTTTAACAGCTGTTTCATTTCACTTGTTCTTTTCATATGAAAACATTTGAATTTATTCAAGGCAAATTTATTTACAGGTATACCCAATTCTACAACAAATACAATTTTACAAAAAACAACACATATTTTGTTTTTGTAAAAATATTTCCTAGCTGTCAAACAGCAAAACAACGGCAGACTGAAAAAATCAAAAACAGGGGTGAAAATAAATAAATACGTGAAATTTACTTTCACGAAGTACAGCAACGCTTTTTATTTATATTTTTTTATATGTTGATTGTTTAAAACGATCACTTATTCACTTTTCTACTGTTTTATATTTTTTCTTAAAAGAGACAAAAACGTTATATTTAAATTAACAAAGAAATGTAAACAAACTTTGACAGATAGCAGTGAAAAAACATATCGAGCAAAAAATAGTCAGCTGGCTTTTCGACGTCACCTTATTAGATTCGCCTTGAATTTATTTATCATTTTTTCAATAAATGAGAATCAGAAACTCTATGAAAAAACATTTCATTTCACCGTTTCACAGAACGAGAATTTGCCCCCTGTTGGCAAATAGACGGACTACATCTATATTGTTCAAAAATGAAGAATAATAAAATAAAAAAGTCGATTTAAATAAAAGTCAACTCTTCAGAAATTATCAATGGTCGAAAAGTCGTCTATTCAAAAATTTAAAAAGCTTCAGAGTCGACTTTTTAAAAGTCGATAAATTCGCTTTTTGCTCCAACTGTAGAACCCTAACTTATATTTGGTTCTATAATTTGACTTTTTGTACAAAACTACTCAACTAGTTATCTTCAATGAAATCCTCATTATTTAAAATTGCAAATCGACAAATAAGTCAAATTTTTTTTAAGAAGCGAAAGTAGGTAAATGTAAATATATAAACTGTGTAATATAAAAATTCAACAATTATTTTTAAGTGATTTTGGAAAATGCAATACCGTATTGATAGGAAATGTTTCACAGGAGCGAGTTGTTCCAAGCGATATAAATGTGCCAGATTATTACCACCGATATATGAGCCCCGGCAGCACCTTCGGAGAACCGGAAATAAAAAATAGTTTACAAATTAAACAAATGCGAGAAAGTTGTAGATTAGCAGCCAATATACTTAAATCAAGTCAGGATATAATTAAGGTATGCCTCTCAATATGCAACTGCCTTATCTAACATTTTGCAAATTTTACAGGAGAAACAAAACATTATTCATAATGAAAACCACAGATATATATACAGATTCGTCAAAACTGACGTTTACGATAGTGGTGTATCAGCTTTTCTTCATTTAACCCCATCAAAGAAAAAGGATAGCCATACATTTTACATACACATTTGCTATTCCTTTCTTACGTTGGGGTTAAATGTGTGATGCCACTTTGATACATTTTAACACCGTGACGTATCTGCTCATCATCTGTGATGAAAACCATGATATAAAAAGATTAATTTTAATGAATATGGTAGATTTATTTTACACATAAACTTCAAATCTCCTTTATTGACAAATGCTTAATAAGGTTGACATAAGGAGAAAATGAAACTATCTTGTAATCTTTTTATATCATAATGAAAACTATAATAACAATTCGCTATAATTTTTTTATATATAAGGAAAACCCTGAATATGTTCTGTCAACAAAATTTTATGAAACAAAATATCGCTAACAGAAGTTATGTGTATAAAAATTCCTATACATATAACTAGCAATATCTCAAAAACGACTTTTTGCGAAAAAGAACTTTTTTATTGTTGAAAGTGAATCTCTGGGGTATCAGAAACAAAGGTTGTTCTACGACTTTTTCATTTCTGAATATTTTGAAAAGATACCGTTGTTTTTATATTACTCACGAAAATCGCCTTTTTGACCCTTAAAACAATAAAATTTGTTTGAACAATGTTCCGCAACTTTGTCCAGGAGTGTTAGGTCTATATATTTTCTGAATGTACCAAGTTCTAAATTTATAAGAAAAATGTCATTACCGCCAACTTGCGGCCACTTTTTGCAACAATTGGTGAAACAGAAAAATAGATAATTTCAAAACCTTTCAAAAGTGGTATTTTTGATGAAATTCCGATGAAAAATAAGGATTCTAGACGCAAAAGTAAGTAATAGTACACCGAACCTTTTTTCTTTATAATTAAGTTTATTAATATTAAACGACTTTATTCAATTTTATATATGTATACCCGCAGTGTATTTCGAAGAATAAGACTATTAACAAAATTAGGATTAAATATAAAATTAAATTTGTTAATTAAAAAACCATGGTTAGAATTCCGTATGAGTGCAAGTTTTTCAACTTTTCTGTAAGTTCGGTCTCCAAATCCATACTTCTTGTTTGCCAGATTTTTCCACCGCGATATTTGTATTGTTTGTTTCTCAAAATATTAATTTGTTTTTTAAGAATTTTTATTCTGCAACTTCGGTCTCTAAATCCATACTTCTTGTTTGGCAGATTTTTTCACCACGGTATTTGTATTGTTTGTTTATCAATATATTAATTTGTTTTTTAAGAATTTTTATTCTGCAACTTTATATATCAAGGTCAGACAATTGTAGTAATAAGTCGCACAATTCAATAGATTCATTTATCCGGATTATATTTTCAAAGAGAATTTTACTATCCGACCGTCGTTTTTTTTTTAATTTTTTCGATCTCCATTTAGCATTTCCATGAAAATATTTTCTCATTAAAGTTTTAACATTTTCCATCTCTACTTTCGTTAGATCGAATCGCTGTAAATCCAAAAGGTATTGATTATATTTGTTATGGCGGGCTTTTACTAGCTGAGGCCATGTTATATTTCTTTGTGATGTGCAAAGCAGTTAAACATTTTTGCCGTACGTAGTGGTCGCCTTTTTAAAATTTTCGATATATCTTTGGCATTTTCAGTCGGATCTTAAAGTATGATAATCAATGTTTTTGTCTCGAGAAGACCAATGCTTTTTCTCTAAGGATAGCAAAATTGTAATGATTTCCTGCGAGCTTTAATTTTCTGACATTACGGTGGTCATTAGGATGGTAGGAACAGAGATCTGGTAGATAAATACTAGAACGGGATACTTAAAGCCAATGGCTCTTAGAGCTTTTTAAATATTTTTCAAATAATATGATCTATTCAAATTGCTATCATACATCAAGCTCGGTTCACCATGTGGAAAAGCGAAAAATGCCACAAGTATGTTCGATTGTTTTTAAAATGGCACAAAAACGGCTGAAGAGTTTTGCTCGAAACTTTCCTCCGAACCGCTTAACAATACAATGCTTAGTTTCTGAGATATTTATAGCGAAATGTCAAAAAACTAAGAGTTTTTCAGTTTTTTTCCAGATTTTTTCAATTTATTTCCGAACAAAACATTCTATCGTCAAGCGGTTCGGAGGAATTTTAGATATTGAAGTTCTTGCCCAGTGTGCAAAGTTTCGAGTAAAAAAGCCGTTTTTGTTAAAAAATTATTATTAACAGAAAAAAATTTTAAAAATATAAACTGTTACTGGTATCTTCAGATGACTTCAAAATCTTTCTAGAATATGAAGTATTGTTACTGTTCTGTTTAGTGGTAGGGAGTACTTTTCCAAAGAACAAGCAATCTCAGGCTCAACAAAATGCTGTTATAGAGTGGCTAAACAGGAATTTAACAGAGAAAGTTGGAACATTGATAATAGAATTCAATGATAATAGAATCCAATGCTTGGAAAAACTAATTGTAATAGTTACAAGAAAGTTCAATGTTGAAGAGGGCAATTTTCCTTTTGAAAAAAATCATAATGAAGTCAATGAAGATATTATCACAGTTCAAAAAAGGCACGAGCAAGTGGGGGAAATGAAAGTGTAGGCGCTGTGTCTACAACTGAAATAGTTTCTGATACAAATTTGAGTAATTTGACAGCCATAGATTTAAGATGAATTTTTGTCCCAATATACCTTCCCGAAGTAACAAATCCAGTTCGTATAAGTAGCCGAGAAAGACGTTTGCCTAGTAAACTACTTAGTTACATAACAAATAAAGTAATGCTAATGCATCAAATAAAGTAATTCCTAAAACTTATAGTGATATTATATCCGTTAATGATTCGGACAAGTAGTTTAAAGCAGTTGGCGATAAACTCATAACAATGGACAAAAATCAAGTCTGGAAAATTTTTGACGCTCATATGAATAAAAAACTACTAAAATCAAAGTGGGCACGAAAGAAGACGAAAATGATTATCCAACAAAATATAAACTTTTTTGTTTCTCTGTTATTTAAAAAGCCCAATGCATGACTACTGTCTTTATACAAAACTAAGTCCAAATCACTCTGATGATATTATTTTTATAATATACGTGGATGACCTACTTATTGTCGGAACCAGTTGAGAAACTAAAGCAAGATTTATCTAAATTCTTAGAAAACATGAATTCATACATTGTACTTATATACATAGGTACAAAAAACTTAACTTATTAAAGTATAATTAAAATAAAATTAATAAATACATGTGTGTTTTGTTTACGCATGTATCTTGAAGATTTTTATTGTTTTCAGGTTGGTGTCACTACCGATGAGATCGACAGATTTGTTCATGAAAAAATTATTTCAGCAAAGGCATACCCGTCACCCCTTCGTTATGCCGGTTTTCCAAAATCGGTATGCACCTCTGTCAATAATGTTGCATGTCATGGCATACCTGATGATAGGCCGCTGCAAGATGGCGACATTATAAATGTTGATATAACAGTCTTCTTGAATGGCTTTCACGGAGACTGCTCAAAGACTTTTATAGTGGGCAATGTGGATGAGCGAGGACTTTACTTAGTTAAGAAGACTGAAGAGTGTCTTCTCGGCTGTATAAGCTTATGTAAACCCAATGTGGAATTCAATAATATTGGAAACTTTGTACATACATTTTGTAAACAATCTGGTTTAAACACAATTCCCGCATTTATTGGTCATGGTATTGGAAGTTACTTTCATGGCCCCCCAGAAATACTACACTTCAGTATGTTATATCTACAAATTTTATTAAGATATTTTAGATTTTTTTTTTTTTAGAAAATAAATTGCCGGGAAAGATGCTTGCTGGTATGACATTCACTATAGAACCTATATTAACATTGGGAGGACCTGATATTGAAATTCAAGAAGATGGTTGGACAGCAATGAGCGTCGATGGAGCGAGAAGTGCTCAATTTGAACATACCATTCTTATCACGGAATCTAGTCATGAAATTTTAACACTGCCCGATTAAAAGCTTAACAAAATAAAAGTTGTGCAAAAAATTTAATTATTTTTTGATATAATGTCAATATAAAAAATTTATTAGTTTTGCTTGTTTTTTTTATTTAACTACAAATAGCGTGGGCCGTGGTTTTTTGCACTGGTTTTTGTACGGGCAGAAATAATTTAAATTCAGGCGGTAGTTCATCTTCAGAATAAAGACGATCGGAAAAATAAACTCGCCGAATGCGGCAATTTGCATGTATTTGTACTCTCAATGTTTCGACGTAATTGGTACCATACGCTCTTCTCGTAAAATCAGATAAATTAAATTGAATTTGATTCCACCCTTCATCTAATCGCATAGGCATTGTGCAAATAAATGGTTTAACACGTGTCGTTGACTGATAGTTACTTGCTCTAAAACGTCTTCTGACGTTTTTATCATCCAATACCTATAATTGAAATATATGTACAAGGAAATATACGTTTAGATAGGTATATAAATAAAAAACTGCATATGTACATTACCTGAACTTCAAATGTAAAATATTTTTTCATATTTTTTATAATCATTACCAAAAATGGCAATTTTATACCCAACGTTTTTTTTGGATCCGCCGGGCAAGTTATGAATGTCGTACTCACATTAGTTCCAACTATTTCGAGAACTAAGCTTTGTATATCGTTGTCCGTGATACGCTTAATGTGGCCATTTCTTACTTTTTTGTCCCATATTTGCAGAGGTTTACTTCCAATGCTGTATAATATTGATAAAAATCCAGACTGGAAAGTGTTCTTAAACATAATATTTATCCAACACAATAATTTTAAAAAATTAATATCCAAATGGATTTTTGCGTTCACTTCAAAAAAATTAAAACAATTTCATATAAAAAAAAATATGAGGCTTTGTTTATGTCAATAATTACAATAACAATAAACGTTACCAAGGGATATTAATAAGGTCTGTGCAAGGCGAATTTATACAAGGTGGAGTCAGTCAATCAGCTGATAACTTTTTTTTCGTATTTTGGTTCCAACAGTTGTCAAGGCTTGGTTTTATATTTCAATATCTACACATTCAAAGCTTATTAACAAAATATTCATTTTTTACATAAATAAGTGAAGCCCTCACTATTCAATTATCTACACTATATTACATATTTGTATATTTTTTGTTTTTTGACATTAGTTAAGACCTATTGTTGTTTCTATAGAACTGCCACCACCTTGTATGAATTCGCCTTGGGTCTATGCAACTCTACAACAATACAAATCTTGACGCGAGTCAAGATAGCGACGACGAGTTAGCGATTTTAGTTTTAAAAAAACCGGGAAGTAAAAATACCCAATTAGTGAGTATTTTCAACTCAGCATAAAATAATGCGAATTAAGAAAATCGGGAAGTAAAAATAACCAATTATAAATAATATTAATGGAAATAAAATCAAAAAACTTAAAACATAAGAAATACTAGAAAAATATAATTTAGTTTTAACAAAAATTACTAGTTGGAATCCAGCTGTACGAAAGTTAATCAAAAATGGGGGAAAAAAAAATAAAATCGTTATTGATTTATTTCGGGAAACATGGGAAGTGGCTCGATACAAGCCATTTATATTATTTATTTATTTAAGTTCAAGTAATATAAAAAAGACTCAATAGGCCAATAAAAATATATTACAAAAGAAAAATTACTGAATATGTACATATGTATGCATATATAAATATATAAAAGAAAAAGAAAAATTGCAAATAAAATAATTGTGATGACTTCTTAAAAAATAAAAAATGTAAATATGCGAAATGCTATTGGCAACCAGCCAGAGATCAACAAATAATATATGTAGAAAATGTCCCAAAGTTGATAGCTAATAATCAAAAGTCATCGAGAAAAAAAAAATAGAATTAATCTTAATCACGTAGGGAAAAATGAGCTAACAGTTTAACACGAAAAGCATTGTTCGAAAATATGTTGGAAAATATCCGAAGATCAACAGGTACGTAATCCCAACATCGAGCAACTCTAATAATAAAAGACCGCTCAAAACAACTACACCTGATCCAGGGTATAACAATCTGTGGGTTTCTAGCAGAGTGAGTAAAGTGAAATCTGGAACAGATTTGTGAAGGCAATATACCGGCCAAATTTACATCCAATAAAATCCCTAACGTACTCAGAAATATGCTTTCTTCGTCGAACACTGTAAACATAACGAACAATGGAATAAGGAAAACCAATTAAGTTCAATGCTAAGAAATACTGGTGCCATACCAAAAAATAATCAAAGTATAGTGAAAAACACGGAAAAATCCTAACAGGAATGGACCGTTACATCACTATAACTAAACGCAAGTCCAGTCCTAGGACATCAAAATTGGAACCAAATCCAAAACAGGCGAACAAAATCCGGTAAGTCAAAATCGTTTTGCAATTCTTGACAATCAAGAAAGTTAAAAAACACCCGCAAAGCCTGTAGCAGACTATAAGCCACCCCCCTATATTTTTCGCGAACCCTCTACAAATGTTTTAGTGAAAAAATTGTCCCAACTTGTAGGTAAGGAGAATTTCCACATGGTCTCTCTGCGTAAAGGAAATATACAAGAGACAAAGATGCAAACCTACTCGGACAAAAATTTCAGAATAGTAGTTTATAATTTCGATTCCGAGAAAAGAAACTATTATACATATCAACTGAAAAGTGCAAACGGGTTGACAGTAGTCATCAAAGGCATAAATAGTTCTGAGCCAACTGTTGATATAAAAAGGCGCTAGAGTCTGAAGGCTTTGAAATGAAGTCCATTCACAATATACTAAATAAGCACAAAATTCCTCAACCACTTTTTAGAGTTGAAATTACATTCAACTCTTCTCAATTAAAGAAATAGGGTGACACTCATCCAATATACGATTTAAGATATCTTCTTAATCGTAAAATAATTGTAGAAGAACCAATTAAGAGCAAAGGTCCACCTCAGTGCCTTAACTGCCAAGAGTTCGGTCACACCCGAACATTCTCCAAATTACTTTCTGTATGTGTAAGATGTGGAGATATTCATAAAAGCGAAGAAAGTACCCACTCAAAAACAGATAATATTAGAAAATGTAGTAACTGTGGTCAAAATCACACCGCAAACTAACGGGGATGCTCAGTATTCCTACGCATTCAGTAATCAACGAAGGCATGAAGACCTTTATATGCTCATTATAAGGCTTCTAACTTTCCAAGCCTTCCTGATGCTTCTAGTGCTCAATATAGAAGTATCATAAAAAACAATTATCAAAACAAATCGTATCCCCATACGACAAAAGAGAGTTCAGTTACCCAAATAAAAACAAACAATGGTGCTTCTAGTGCTCAATATAGAGGTATCATAGATGGTAATTATCAATACAAATCGTGTGCCAATACGACAAATGAGGATTCAGTTACCCAATGAAAATAAGCAATGGAAATAATGCCCATTATCTTCATATGCACATGCATTAAAAGAGGGTGTACTAGTACCCGACACTAAGTCTTAAAGCTCTATTGAGAATTTAATTCAAACCATGAACAGTTTCATGACGAATATGCAAAATATGTTTCAACAATTGATGCAGAATTAAAGCATGCTCATGCAGATCCTGCTAAATAAAAAATGAATTCTCTAAGAATTTGTTTTTGGAATGCTAACAGCCTTAGCCAACATAAGAATGAAGTACAACAATTTCTCCAGCTTCAGGATATTGATGTACTACTCGTCTCTGAAACACACTTTACCCTAAAGAACTATTTCAGAATTAACGGATACTACACTTATGACACAAAACATCCTAGTGGTAGAGCATGTGGCGGAACAGCTATGTTAGTGGGAAAAGATATTAGGCATTTCTCAATGACTGAATATAAAACGGACAACATCCAGGCCACATCTATAAATATAGAGTAACAATATCTTCAATATATTGTCCTCCTAGGTATAATGTTAATCGAGAGAAGTTTCTCGAATATTTTATTACTCTAGGTCCAAGATATATAGCAGCTGGTGATTACAATGCAAAACATACATTTTGGGGCTCTCGCCTTATTACTCCTAGAGGGAGGCAACTGTTAGAAGCAATATCGTCTAACAGACTAGATGTCATATCTAGTGGCCAACCTACTTATTGGCCTACATACCTCAATAAGATTCCCGATCTAATTGATTTCGCTGTAATCAAGAATATAAAACGAGAATTTATTTCAGTGATCCCTTCGCTGGACCTCTCGTCAGACCACTCCCCTACAGTTTTAACGTTATTAGAAGTTCCAAGTAAATTGGAAAACTATTACTCTTGTTTCCCTAACAAGAAAACGAACTGGTTAAAGTATAAAATGTATGTTATCTCACACTTGCCACAGATCATTTCATTGAAATATGAATATGAAGTACAATCCGCTGTCGATTTATTTACAGATATTTTAACAAACGCCGTTAAAGTGTCTATGCCCCCAGTAACCTTGGAGAATTACAGACATTCAAAATGCCCTAGATACATTGAGTCTCTTATCAAAGAAAAGATAACACTCAGACGTAAATGGCAACAATCGCGATCTTCGAGCGTAAAGGCTAAACTAAATCAGTGCCAAAGAAGACTTCACGTCGCCTTAAAGATTAATAAGGAATCTAATCTGAGAAATTATCTTAAAAACTTAGACCCTACTAAGAAAGCAGAATATAGTCTCTGGAAAGCTGTGAAAAATATGCAATGCCCTATTGTATATGAGTTGCCCATACGCTTTCAGTACGGAGAATGGGCAAAAAATACTTCAGAGAAAATCGAAGCATTTGCCAATCACTTGTAGAATGTATTTACACCAAATGTTACAAATTCATCCATTAGTGATAATATCATAAATAATGAGGTGCCGACCCCACTAAAATTCCGGTTCTCTACCGTGAAGACGACAATCAAAGGTCTTAAGGCAAGTAAATCGCCTGGTATAGATAAAATTACTACCACAATGATAAATAATCTACCCAACTCAGCACTGAGAATTATTTTGTTCACATTTAACTCAATATTACGTATTGGATATTTCCCATCCTCATGGAAAATATCTGAGATAGTTATGATACCAAAACAGGGAAAAGATGTCACTCAAGTGACATCTTACCGTCCCATTAGCCTGTTGTCTATATTCTCAAAACTTTTTGAAAAGTTATTACTTGACAGGCTTATAGTGCACCTTGACGAAAATTCCATTATTCCTGTCCTTCAATTTGATTTCAGAAGGAAACATATTACTGTCGAACAGGTACATCGGATAACTATACTTATTCGGAAAACATTCGAGAGCAAGCAGTATTGCTCTGCATTATTTATTGACATATCTCAATCCTTCGATAAAGTCTGGCACGATGGACTAATACACAAAATTACTAGGTTACTACCTGCAAATGTACATAAACTGCTTAACAATTACATACGTCGAAAAATATCCGCTGGTGTACCAGAGGGAAGTATTCTAGTTCCGTTCCTATATATTTTATATACGCACTGACTCACACATCTACATTTGCGGACGATACTGCTTTTTTAAGTACACATGAAAACCCCGCAATAGCTTCTGCACAACTCCAGTCTCACATCGGCGATTTGGAAAAATGGCTGGACAAATGGAAAATTAAAGACAATGCAACAAAATGTACTCACGTTACTTTTACTCTAAGACGAGAAAGTTGTCCTTCCATACAGATAAATAATATCAGGATACCAGAACAGAGCCATGTGAGATATCTCGGTATCCATCTTGATCGCAGTTTAACATGGACCCACCATATTGAAGCCAAGGTTACACAAATAAAATTAAAATCAGTTCAATTGCACTGGCTAATTGGCCCACGGTCTACTCTAGACTTGGAATACAAACTGCTTTTGTACAAAACAGTTATAAAACCAATATGGCTATACGGCATTCAGCTATGGGGAACAGTCTCATCATCTAACGTTGGAAAGTTGCAAAGAAAGCAATCAGCACTGTTAAGGAAAATAACAGGTGGCCCATGGTACATTCGCAATATTAATATCCATAGGGATCTCAATGGCCCCCATGATAGGCGAGGATATCAAAATCTCCAGTTTAAACTTCCTATCAATACTATTGGATCATCCAAATCCCCTTGCCAGGGAGTTGCTGTCATTTGAGGGTCATAGACGACTGAGGCAATTGGAAACACTGGATCTGGCCAGATAATCATTTTAACGCACTCATGTTGGACATTGCAGTTGCAATAACAACTTTAGTTTTAGTTTAGGTTAAGATTGTAATACTTATTGCCAATTTCTAAAAAGGAAGATTCAATAAAGAAAATATATATAACAAAAAAAAAAAAACAATGGAATTCGTGATGCGATTCATCCTAGCATCAGATCTTGAAAATCCAAAAAGACCACCCAATTTGTCAATCAGTACAGAATAATTAATTGAATTAAATGCCTTGGTTAAGTCTAGAGAAACCAATGTAGTCAATCTATTCCTATTTAGGTTATCCCGAATTAAATCTGTCATATAACAAAGAAGTAGTATTGTGTATCAACAAATACAAGAATTTGATCATTGAGAATATGTTCCACAACCCTCGAAAGCGCCGGAAGTATTGAAATTGGTCTAAAATCCCCCAAACCACAAACAACTCCAGATTTCGGAATAGGAACAGCCCGAGCTATTTTCCATAAAGAGGGAAATGTGGAGGTAGTCAGGCAGAAATGTAAGGAAATATAATCCTAAGAAAGCAAATGGGAATTGTAACGATTCTTGGAGTAGAGGTATTAACTTGAGAACAATGCTACCTATTAATTCGGCTGTGCTCGTCGTTGGGGGGGTGTGTTAAGTTCCCAAATAATCAAATGAATATAAATTTTAGAACCAGTTACAAAAGATTTTAATTTAGGTAGCCGATAACCCACAAAGCTATTCATACAGAAGAAAGGTAAACGGTTGACGATACTGGTATAGCTTATGGTGTAATTTGCCATACCTTTCTGATACCCACCCACCAAGCTGACATGGTACAACATTATTTGTCAGCCCTAAATAAAAAAAAAAATATAAAAAAAAATTAACTACCTTAATTGACCCATACCTCAACTTCACTTTTCGTAATTAAAATATTAACAATTCAAAATTTCATAATCAAAATAATAACAAAAAAGATAATTTTATTTATAGAATTTAAATAAACAAAAGTCAATATTAAGTATATAATAAATTATAACAATTATTAATCTATTTTCAATCAAATTTAAATTTGGTCACCATATGTTAATAAGTTGAAAACAAAAATATGCATATAGCAATCTAACAAGCTTTAAATATTATAATAGGAGGTTTTAATATGAAACATGGTGACATGAAATGTTTGTTGGGTGATATGTATAAACGTAATATAAATAGGGTTATGTAATATTTAAATTAAATCAACAAAAAAAAATGTTAAATATATATATAATTTTAATTTATATTAATATTACGTTTATAGAATTATAGTGTATTTACAAATGTTATTTAAAAATGGTTGATAAAAATAAAAAAAAATTGTCAAAACTTACATTTTTATGGTCCAACGTAGTCAGCAGGCGCCGGATGACAGTGGAACGTTGTTTATATTTACTCAACCATATATATATTTAAATAGTTTTATATAAAGTGTAAGTCTTTAAATGTTTAAAAATGAATTTGTTTGTAGGGTTATTTGATGTATTGTAATGTTTGTATGTAGGGTGTCCGTATAAAGATGTTTTGTATTAACTGAAGGAAGTTAGATAACAAATTAAACTTGTTAGAATATAAAGTTTTTATATCCGAACATAATTTAGGTGACCATATTTTTTTAAATTAAGCGAAAATTAAACAAAAAGTTGGAATTTAGTTAAAAATTTGAACACAAATAAAAAAAATAAACACGAAATGAATTATAAAATTACGTTATTAAGATTTGAATAAAAAATTAAATAAATATTAAATATTTCGTGCAAAAATGAATGCACGAAACTATTCATATATATATGATATTACACCTGGTCACCTCAGATGCTAAGATTCAAACGATATTATGGCCAATCAGAATAATTGCAAATCAGATGAATGTTCAGGTTGATAGTAAGTAAAAATCAGGTTAGGGTTAAACAGGATAAGAATTAGTTGAATTAAACAAAGCAGGATCTGTATAGTTGACCACTTCCACCCCTTGTCAGGGTGGTTTCCCAATATCGATAACGCCAAAGATAAAGGATCAAAAATCTGCCAGCCAAACAGTTTAAAATTGATAAATTAATCCAGATCCGCAGGATATTAAAACAAGGCAATTGCTATTTTCCATACCAGGACAAATCCAACACTCCAAACCCTTATAAAAAGAAATTACAACAAATAAATTTCGGAATCCCAAAAAAAAATTATCCTTAAATTTCCTTACCAAAATTGAACAAAATCTCCTTTTCGCAAATAAAATTTTCACTCCTTCAAATACAAAATAAGGATTTCCTTAGAATCCTTTTCCAAAATTCAAATTAAAGTTGAAAACAAATTTTATCCGTATGTGGAACCTTTTAAATTAATTCGTTTTCGTTTGATGAAAATTTTGAAAAATTTTGAAACTTAAAAAATCAATGCCAACTCAACTAACATTTAAATATTCTAAAACAAATTTCAATAATCAAATTCCTACACTTAAACTTAAATATTAGTAAAAACTATTAATTTTGTAACAAAAAATTTATTAAGAAATCAGTTTAAATATTTAGGGAAATTGTCACCATCACAAAACAGGTGAAATACAAGGCTAGCCACAGAATTTCATCTGAAAAAGGGGAACATGCAAATACGTGAATTACTAAGAACTCACACCCATATATCCTTAACATGATATACTGCAGTATAACCACCATTGACATCCTCGAGTTCATAATTAACCTTGCCAATTCGTCTCTTTACTACGGCCTTTACACCAATAGGTGCAAGTTTCGCGTTGAAATTATCCACTAAAGAGCTTTGAGTGAAATTTCGCCTTACTACAATCTGACCTACGTTAAATTCTCGAAATCGTGATCTCAAATTATAGGATTTTACATTACGTTCATATGCTTCCCTTATTTTCGATCGTATTGAATCCCGTAAAAGTGTAAAATTGTCATGTCTTTCTATTTCATTGTCTGTCTCCGAGAGAAGTTTTAAATTCCGTAAAATTTTATAATCATGACCATGAATAATCATACTTTGTCCGAATAAAAGTTCATATGGTGTCCTTCCGGTTGTCTGGTGAACGCTGCTGCGTAATGCACAGTTGATGCTGGACAAGTACTCATCCCATTGACGCTGATCGTTACGAATATATGAACGGAGAGCTTCGTTTATCGAGCGGTTAACCCTCTCACTCGCATTCGACTGAGGACTGTGTACTGCGGTAAACTTATGGTCAATACCAAATTTGTCAATAATTTTCTTAAACTCAGCAGATCTGAACTGGCTACCGTTGTCGGAAACAATGATTTCTGGAACACCATAACAATTAAAAATTTCATCCTTGAGACACTCTACGATAGGTTTCGCCACAAATTTCTTCAAGGGCTTCAAAAATGTAAACTTGGTAAAGTGATCCAGAATGATCAGAATACCTATATTTCCATTTTTGGAACGAGGGAATGGTCCAATTAGATCGATGTAAATTCGTTGGAAAGGCCTTTCGGTGTCAACTATTTGACCCATAGGTGGTCGGAGCGATGAGGTTGGAGCTTTAGAAGTTTTACACAAGGAACAATTGTTTATATAGTCTTTGACATCGGTGACTAATTTGGGCCAAAAGAAAAATTGCCTTAAACGATGAACAGTTTTTGCAATGCCACCATGCGCTGAGTTTGGTATGTCATGTGCTGTAAATATTACGTCCTTTCGAAGATCTTCTGGAACCCATAATTTCCAACAGACAGACTCATCTAAATTCCCAGAACTAAAATTGGTTCTCTTGTATATAAATTTGTCTATGACCTTGTAATCTGGTATGGATGTTTTAAGAAATTCATTTCTAAGACGATTATATTCGGGACTGTCGAAAGCTTTTGAATTGAGGTCAATTGATGGCAAAGTTTGTATCTCTACTTCAGCTACACATGTGTCATTTTCAAATGCACGCGATAAAGCGTCTGGCACCACATTGTCTTTACCTTTACGATGTTCAATAGTGAAGACAAATCCCTGTAATTTTAGGGCCCATCTGGCTAAACGTCCCGAGAGATCCTTTTGTCTCATTAGCCACTTGAGACTAGCGTGGTCCGTTATGACCTTAAACTGGTGACCTTCAACATACGCCCTGAACTTTTTGATGGCTAATATCACAGCTAAACACTCCAATTCTGTGATTGAATAATTTCTTTGAGCTTTGTTTAGTTTTTGCGACATGTACGCTATTGGTCGTTCGTTTCCTTCGTCATCCAGTTGAGCCAAAACTGCTCCAATTCCACACATGCTTGCGTCACATTGAAGAATGAACGGCTTATTGAAGTCTGCATGTACCAACACTGGTGCAGAAGTTAACTTGGCTTTAACTGCTTCAAAGGATTTCTGGGCATCGTCTGTCCACACAAAAGATTTTCGTTTTGATAACAATTCCGTCATTGGGAAGGTAACCGCTGCATAATCATCAATAAATCGACGGTACCATCCGGCCATACCGAGAAATTGTCGAAGTTGTCGTACCGTTTTGGGTACCGGGAATTCTGAAATAGCTTTCACCTTTCCTGGATCCACTTTTAATGACCCTTCTCCAACAATATATCCCAGATATTGTACCTGACGAAGACAAAAGCTGCTTTTCTTCACGTTCATTGTTAAGTTCGCTCTTCGAAGTTGGGTTGCTACTTCCATTAAGTGCTTTAAATGTTCGTCAAAATCTTTAGAAATTATGAGTAAGTCATCGAGGTATACGAAAACGTTCGATTTTAAATAATACGGAATAACTTGGTCCATCAATCTACACATTGTTTGGGGAGCGTTACATAATCCGAATGGCATGCGTGTAAATTGGTATAAGGGACGGTTTGGGATGGTAAACGCTGTCTTAGATTTTGATACTTCATCCAATTTGATTTGCCAAAATGCATCTTTGAGATCTACTTTGGAAATATAGTAAATAGGAGGTAGTCTAGAAATTAATCCGTCTATGTTCGGAATCGGATAAGCGTCTTTTGTCGTCACAGAATTTAGTTTCCTACTGTCTAAGCAAAAACGCACTTTACCAGGTTTAACAATCAGTACTCCAGGAGATGACCATGGAGATGTTGGGCATTCTTCGATTACTCCTAAGCTTAACATTCGATCGATTTCTCCACACAGCAGTTTCTCTCTTGCTGGAGATATTGGATAATATCTTTGCTTTATAGGAGTTGCTTCGCCAGTATTGATATTATGTTCTAGTAAAGTTGTACAGCCAAGTCCATCGCGTTCCGAGTTTGGAAAATAATCGATTATTTTCTGCAGCTGTTGCATTTGAGAGGGAGTCAAAGGTATTTTATCCGAAGTTTCGTTGACATGATTCATTGTGACAATTTGAATTTTAAACTTGTCCCAGAAATCCATACCGCAAATGATGTCCTGAGTAATAGATGGTATCAATACAAACTCAGTTAACTTCTTCTGACCATTATATTCGATTTCCAAAGCCAATGTTCCCAATACTCGTTGCAATAGTCCGTCAGCTGTTTTCACGTTTAACATTCCATGTTTAAAGTTTCCAGTCTCCAAAATTTCGTTACACAATTCTCCTCCAATGACGTTAACATTTGCACCACTATCCAGTAATGCAAAACGCTTCTTATTTTGTAGGTTGAGGAGTATATATGGCCTGTTATCATTTGTTTTATTCACCAAAGATGAAATAACATATTTTCCGAATTGTTTTCGTCGTTTATAAAATTCCCGAATTCGTTTCGCCGATCTACTGGGCTTATATTCAACTACCGGTTCATTAAAAATTCGATTCCTAGCTTGATTGTATTTCTCGAGACGAATGTGGAAGGGTCTTTGTAGAGGGTGTATTTTGGGTAAATCTAGTGTCATGTTCGGTAATTTTGTTCCATCAGGTAGGTTTGTCTCAGCAGATATATTATAGTTGTCTTGATTAATATTCATATTTAGGGAAACGAATTCACTTAATTTAGTTTCGGATGTCCGTTCTTCAACGCACGGACATCCCTTTGGAAGTTTCCCTGACATTTTGAACAATTTGGTTTGTAAACATTTTTCATCCCGCAACCATAACAAAATACTGTCCGAGGCTCTAAACAATCGATGAAAGAGTGGCCGATGTTGCCACAATTCCAACATTTGCCTGACTTTACAATTAAACAAACTTCTGTTTCATTTTCAAAGGAACCTTCCGTTTTAGGATCATTAGCAACGACTTCTGTTACCTGAGTCTTTTGATAAGGACGTTTGTTCGAGCTAGACGAAGACATGTCTTTAACGAACTTCTCATGTCTCCTTACAGCGCGTCTTAATTGAGCCACTCGATTGATCTCCAGGTGTAAGAGCTCATGTCTCACTTCAGGTCTTAGATTTCGCTGAATGATTTCACAAAGTTCGTTTTCGGATAACGGAGTTCGTAATCTGTCACAGAGAATCATAATCGCGTCATAATAGTCGTCAAATGACTCGTTGTGTTTTTGCTTTCTATGAAGAATGTCATCCTTAATATCAAAATCAGTATTATAGTCTTTGAATTGTCTCTTTAAAGCATTACATAATTCATCCCAATCCATAATATCACAACTACGATGAAAACGCCAAAACCATTTTAGAGCTTTGCCCTCGAACAGAATATGGGAATGCTCACACAATAAATTAAAGTCACCTCTTAAATTGGCATTGGTGAGAGTGTTAACTCTATATATAAATTCGTCCACTGTCACTTCAGACGTATCACCAGTAAAGCGAATTCTCCAATTCCGAATCAAATTCAAAATTCTCTCGGAGTTTCGATCAAAACCCCTGCCCGTATTATCAAAATCACGATTTTGTCTATCATTAATAGAACCTATACTTTGATCATCACGATATCTACTATGAGCATCTAACCGATCCACTCGATCCTGTTGTCTGACCTGTCCTTGATTTTCCAAATTTAAATTACGAAATCCTTCCGCAACCATATGAGCAATTTCCTCTCTGAATCCACTCAAGGATTCATCTACAATTCTACGAACCTGTGCATAATCATTTCCTTGTTCACTCGCCTCTCTTCGCGCTTGTAATCGGGTTCTAGGTCTTCCAACTGAATTGGTTGGCCTATCTCCACCTGCTCCTTCATCCATATTCAATGTAGCGTTTGTTTCCTGCTCCACGTCAGCAGGGATATTACCACAACTACGAACTAACGGCATTTTATATAACGACAATGGCAAAAGGAAAAACAAACTCTCAGAAAATTCAAATCCGGGTAAATAAAGTCAAAACTATTCAACGTAATCAAGAATATATTTTCCTAATTATTAAAAATGGCAAAATATTTAAAAAAAAAAAAAATTTCTAATAATATTTCGGAATGTCACAAAATATGGAAAAACAATATAACGTAATATTACTACTTGGTGAAGTTTTCTCGATATGGGTACAAAAAGATAAATAAAACAAAAAGAACTTAATGGAAAACAAAATAAAATAAGTAGAAAATATTAGATAAAAATGTAAAATAAACAAAACTCTTTACTAATGTTCATCAACCATTAACCTATAAAAAAAAAACAAGAAGAAAGGAGAGAAAATGAATTTACTCAATATTGCCGGAAACTTTTGACTTAAGTCAATAAGAATAAGGTCCGAAACAAAAAAAATAATAAATTAGAAAGAAATAGGGATTGATTACCCTTTGTAGGAAAGTAACCGATTTAGAAACAATTACCTTAATCCACACATCAGGAAAAACCAAACTAAATAAACAAATTTTGAATAAATAATCCAAAGAAATAAAGGAAAGAAAAAGAGAGGAGGGAAAGAGTCAAACGAGGATTGAACCGATACGTACCAGAACAACTTCTCAAGTTCGAACCCAAACCCTGATAACTGATGCTATACTAAATGTTAAACCGGGAATTGATCATCATATAAAACAATGAACAATTACATCCACAGTAACAGAAAATAAAACAAAAGTTATAAGAAAAATAAATAAGAAAAGTTATCTATATGAAATTACCACACACAAAAGATTCAGAGGCCCTCAGCATCTAGATGTAGTTGCACAATATTAAATTTTAAAGTTACGATCACTGAGGCCCCACGTTGGGCGCCAAAAAATCTCTGTAACGATTCTTGGAGTAGAGGTATTAACTTGAGAACAATGCTACCTATTAATTCGGCTGTGCTCGTCGTTGGGGGGGTGTGTTAAGTTCCCAAATAATCAAATGAATATAAATTTTAGAACCAGTTACAAAAGATTTTAATTTAGGTAGCCGATAACCCACAAAGCTATTCATACAGAAGAAAGGTAAACGGTTGACGATACTGGTATAGCTTATGGTGTAATTTGCCATACCTTTCTGATACCCACCCACCAAGCTGACATGGTACAACATTATTTGTCAGCCCTAAATAAAAAAAAAAATATAAAAAAAAATTAACTACCTTAATTGACCCATACCTCAACTTCACTTTTCGTAATTAAAATATTAACAATTCAAAATTTCATAATCAAAATAATAACAAAAAAGATAATTTTATTTATAGAATTTAAATAAACAAAAGTCAATATTAAGTATATAATAAATTATAACAATTATTAATCTATTTTCAATCAAATTATAATAGGAGGTTTTAATATGAAACATGGTGACATGAAATGTTTGTTGGGTGATATGTATAAACGTAATATAAATAGGGTTATGTAATATTTAAATTAAATCAACAAAAAAAAATGTTAAATATATATATAATTTTAATTTATATTAATATTACGTTTATAGAATTATAGTGTATTTACAAATGTTATTTAAAAATGGTTGATAAAAATAAAAAAAAATTGTCAAAACTTACATTTTTATGGTCCAACGTAGTCAGCAGGCGCCGGATGACAGTGGAACGTTGTTTATATTTACTCAACCATATATATATTTAAATAGTTTTATATAAAGTGTAAGTCTTTAAATGTTTAAAAATGAATTTGTTTGTAGGGTTATTTGATGTATTGTAATGTTTGTATGTAGGGTGTCCGTATAAAGATGTTTTGTATTAACTGAAGGAAGTTAGATAACAAATTAAACTTGTTAGAATATAAAGTTTTTATATCCGAACATAATTTAGGTGACCATATTTTTTTAAATTAAGCGAAAATTAAACAAAAAGTTGGAATTTAGTTAAAAATTTGAACACAAATAAAAAAAATAAACACGAAATGAATTATAAAATTACGTTATTAAGATTTGAATAAAAAATTAAATAAATATTAAATATTTCGTGCAAAAATGAATGCACGAAACTATTCATATATATATGATATTACACCTGGTCACCTCAGATGCTAAGATTCAAACGATATTATGGCCAATCAGAATAATTGCAAATCAGATGAATGTTCAGGTTGATAGTAAGTAAAAATCAGGTTAGGGTTAAACAGGATAAGAATTAGTTGAATTAAACAAAGCAGGATCTGTATAGTTGACCACTTCCACCCCTTGTCAGGGTGGTTTCCCAATATCGATAACGCCAAAGATAAAGGATCAAAAATCTGCCAGCCAAACAGTTTAAAATTGATAAATTAATCCAGATCCGCAGGATATTAAAACAAGGCAATTGCTATTTTCCATACCAGGACAAATCCAACACTCCAAACCCTTATAAAAAGAAATTACAACAAATAAATTTCGGAATCCCAAAAAAAAATTATCCTTAAATTTCCTTACCAAAATTGAACAAAATCTCCTTTTCGCAAATAAAATTTTCACTCCTTCAAATACAAAATAAGGATTTCCTTAGAATCCTTTTCCAAAATTCAAATTAAAGTTGAAAACAAATTTTATCCGTATGTGGAACCTTTTAAATTAATTCGTTTTCGTTTGATGAAAATTTTGAAAAATTTTGAAACTTAAAAAATCAATGCCAACTCAACTAACATTTAAATATTCTAAAACAAATTTCAATAATCAAATTCCTACACTTAAACTTAAATATTAGTAAAAACTATTAATTTTGTAACAAAAAATTTATTAAGAAATCAGTTTAAATATTTAGGGAAATTGTCACCATCACAGAATGCCATCAGTTCCCACTGACCTAGACTTAACCTTACAAATAGCTAGCCAAAACTCATCCTCAGTTGTGCTCCTAAAAGAAAAAGATCCATAAGAATTGCCAAAGTCAACATCATTAGTCCGATCCGAGATAGCAACATTGGCAAAGTAATAATCATTGACCTCACCAACATTGAAGTCACACTGCATTCCAACATCACCAATAAGGCCACGTCCTTTTAATACTTTCCACATAGCAGAAGAGTCTAATCCTGAAAACAATTTGGCAAAATATCTCCGTCTCTCCCTACGAATAAGGTTTTTGGCTCTATTCCGGTACCGACAAAAAATTCTCCAATTCTCATTAGTAGAAGACATTTTAAAGGCAGAATAGGCAAGACCTCTCAGAGAAGTAGCCAGCAAAATACATCTAGCTTTCATCCAAATATCAACACCATTAGGGATCCTCCTTCTAACAATAGGAACGAAACTAAATAGAGAATCTATCAGGGAGCTCAAAAAAGAAGACTGGGAATCAATTGAAGTAGAACTAAAGAAAGGTGTTTATCCAAATTCGTCAAAAGTTATACAATACCATCCCAGTCAATAGCATTGAAATTTCTATATTCAAAAAATCCGAAGGAATGTCGAACGTTAATACAAAAGGATGCAAAAAGCAAAGCATGATGAGAAACCGAAGGACATTGTACCTGATCAGAAAAGTTAAAAAATTTTAAAAACAACTCGGAACCGCAAGGCATCAGATACATATAGTCATACAACACCATCACGCGCACCCAACCTGACATTCCTTGTTGCTGGCTGAGACCTGAGCCTATATGTTGAGGACAGCGAATTTAACAAGTCCCAAATAAATGAACCACAAATTTTAAATTAATGATACATATATTTGAGCAAGCGTTTATTTCTATTAAAAAGAAAAATTATTAAAAAAAAAATAACTTATTAATAAATTAAGCGACTTACCGCAGTCTTTATCTCCAACAAACTAAATTTTAATTCTAAAGCCAGGTACTACTAAGCCTACAAATTTCCTTTTGATATGTACTTTTACAACAGTTCATTTCCAGATAAATAAACTGAACGAAAATACTGCAGTATCAAGATGTATTAAATATGCCTTGTGCAGTATAATTTAGGGACAAAAAGTGCGATTAGTTCGTAAACAAATATGAACAAAGGGGAATTCAAAACAATATAAAAAATACTAGCGGACAAATAAACTAACCCACAACGATCATACAATTGGTAAATAAGACAATTTAAGTAAACATTAAGGTTGCTTGCAAACAATAAATATATACAAACCAAAATAATTCAAAATTAATAAAAATCGTAATAAATTCAAATAAATAAATGTATGAGCCATTGGCGACATTCCTAACTAAAGTATAACCAGATCTCAGAAATAGCCATCACATCGAAGTTTCCACTCACAATTCTCTTGAACTCATCAAATTTAGCACTAGGCCTAATACTTTGGTAATTAATATGATCAACCCTCAACTGATCAGAATAATTTGGAAAGGGTAACCTAATGGAAGAACTACCACTTATAAAGGGACCAATATTATCGTTACCTAACATAATATTGACAGATAAGGGTGGGGAACCAAAAGTAAAACACTAAACTAATAAAAATATTCATAAATTACAATTACTTATACATATTATTTCATAAACACAGCCATCAAAGGCAATAATACGAGATCAAAAAAAAAAAAATACAAAATTAAGAAGAAAAAAATTTTAAACATTAAAGAGGAAAATAAATTGTATGAGATGCTAGACATATTAGCACAGATATTTAAAAGATAGAAAAAATACATAATTAAAAATAAATAAAAAAATCCTTAAAAAAGACCAGGGCGGTTACTGCGTAACTCAATCAGAAAACGAAAATGTGTGTTAAATATATTGTAATTCAAAAAGATTTCATTTCAAATCGAATTAGGGAGTAATCAAACAGAGGAATAGAAAGCAATTAATATAAAGGTAAATAAAGAGAAAATAAACTATAGTTAAGAGTTATTGCTGCTGTTATATAATTCGGCACATTGCTCCATACTATAGACGACTTTATTCCCATCAATTAAGGTCAACTTAATTTGAACTTTATCAGAATTTAATATCTAATATTTTGAATAAATTTTTCTGTCGCTTCAATTTCCGACACAGTAGTGGTCGTTCAGATATACTCGACTACTAATTTCACCTCCAATAGCATCACTCACCTTCAGCGTTCAGTCTTAAAATAATCCTTCATAAGTCTGTCTCTCAAAGATACACAATTAAACTTAACAAGGATCTGCTTATTGTAGTTCATGCAAAAAACATGATTAATATCACAATCAGAAATATCTATATTACTAGCGGATACCCGGCGTGTGCTACTACGCTAATAATTCTTTATTAATGAATGGGTTATATAATAAACATTTTTTTACCATATTAGTACATAAAAAATAGTTTTGTAAAAAAAGTACCAAAAATAAGTACGTTCAAATTTCAAAAAGGGCCAGAGTCCATTTATAATTTTTTAATAAGGACTGCAATTCCATTTAAATTTAATTTCTGGGATATGGGATACAAAAAAGTATTAAAACTCGAGTTTCGCCCATTTTATCCCCTTAAAAGTACAAAACGTACCACACACCTGTCCACTTATTTCTTGCATAAATTTAGATTAAGTTGTAGTTTTGGTGCTAGCTTTATTATTTCCGGAGATACCGATTTTACCTAATTTTACCCGCTTAGTGGATCTACACATCGGGAGAGGTGCTTACATACAAAATTTCAAGATTAACTAATTTTTAAATTGGAAAAAAAATTTGTATGGGATAATTCGAAATTCTGGTTCACGAATGGACCAATGCATTGCTTAAAGTGTCTAAAACCATCTTCACAAAATTGCCTTTCTAATGAAACCAGTTTGGAGCTAATCGGTTGGATGGTTTCAGAGTATATAATGGACATAGGTAGAAACATTTTTTGTGCTTTATATATATACTAGACGATACCCGGCGTGTGCTACTACGCCTAAAAAAGAAATGCATTTTGTTTATTTGTTGGAAAAAAGGAAATTTTGTTTATATATTAACCTTTTTATGTTAATACTAGCGGATAAACAATATTTTTAGTTTTTTCAGTAGGTGTGTAAACATAAAGATTTTTCAATGACAGCTTGTTCCTCGTCTATAATTGTGTCAATCTGTACTTGACAGCTTGACCGGGTAGCTTCAATTGAATTTGATTGTTTATCATGATTTTTGAAATTGTTTGCAATATCTGGGAAAACTTTCTCCACCATCCAAAAGCTGTTTGGCGAATATTTGCGTCATCGGCTGGCGTTGATCTTGGAATCACTGGCGAAGTTTGTCGAAAATCACCAGCAAGAAGCAATAGAGCTCCACCCATTGGACGGTCATTTTCTCTGAAATCTTTGAGAGTACGGTCAAGAGCTTCAAGAGATTTCTTATGTGCCATAGTGCATTCATATCATACAATAAGTGAGCTTGTTTTTAATACTACAGCCATGCCAGAATTTTTACCGATGTTGGTGTTTCGGTATGGTTTACTTTTAATAGAAACTTAAGAGCTGCAATTTAATTTTTCGATCAAATTTCAGGGAGTTTCAAATTGAGCGTGAATATAATTCCACCACTTTCGTTCGCTACGTGTTGCATAACTTTTTCTAAAACAATTTTTTGATCAGAAGTTTCTAAGCATGGACAAAATAGCGCAATCTGATCTCTTATATGTTCAAATTTCAAAAAAGTGCCAAAATCCATTTGATTTTTTTTTAAGGACAACAATTCCATTTAAATTAAATTTCTTGGATATGGGATAGAAAAAAATACTAAAACTTGGGTTCCACCCGTTATATCACCTTAAAAGTACAAAAATCAAAAAGTACCACAACCTTTCCACTTATTTTTTTGCATAGATTAAGTTTGACTTTTAGTAGTATTTTAGGTGTCTAAAACCATCTTCAGAAAATTTCCTTTCCAATGAAACCGGTTTGAAGCTAATCGGTTGGATAGTATCAGAGTTTTAACGGACATAGGTAGAAACATTTTTTGTGTTTTATATAGATAGATGTAGATCAGCGAAAGGCAAACTCACACCACTACAGTTTTTAGATATTGTAGTTGTATGAGTTGAGTAAAAAGTTGAGAAAAAAACAATAACTGAAATAAACAAGCATAAAAGCGAAAAGCGTAAAACAACCTGCTTCCATCAATGCTCATGCGAGACTGACTGGTTTTGATTGTTTTTATACAATGTGTGTGCTTGCGTACATGTGAAAACAAAAACAAAAGAGCTCATTTGAGAGCTCAATGCCTTTCGCTGATGTAGATATATAAGTATTCAAAATTGTAAAAAAATGGCGGTTTGGGAAAATTCGAAAATCGGCTTTACGAATGGACCGCATGATCCTAATACAGTATTTTAGGTGCCTAAAACCATCTTCAGAAAATTTCCTTGTCAATGGAAAACCTGTTTTTTTCTGAAGATTATTTTAGACACTTTAAGCAATACATTAGACCCATTCGTGAACCGGAATTTCGAATTATCCCATACAAATTTGTTTCCCAGTTTTAAAATTAGTTTATCTTGAAATTTGGTATGTAAGCACCTCTCCCGAAGTGTAGATTCACTAAGGGGGTAAAATTAGGTAAAATCGGTATCTCTGTATCTCCGGAACTAATAAAGCTAGCACCAAAAATCCAACTTAATCTAAATTTATGCAAGAAATAAGTGGACAAGTGTGTGGTATCCCAGAAATTAAATTTAAATGAAATTGCAGTCCTTATTAAAATATTCTAAATGGACTCTGGCCCTTTTTAAAATTTGAACGTACTTCTTTTTGGTACTTTTTTTACAAAACTATATTTTATGTACTAATATGGTAAAAAAATGTTAATTATAAAACCCATTCATTAATAAAGAATTATTAGCGTAGTAGCAAACGCCGGGTATCCGGTAGTTTTAAATAAAGAGCAGTTACAATTTTAAACTGCTTTTATTTGCAATCAAAAGTATCCGGTTTATTTAAAGGAAATAAACCCCGTTTTTAAAAGGTAATAACGTAACAATATAAAATTTCATTGATAGCCGATTTAAACATTTTATACAATTATGAAGAGGCAAGGAATTAGTATTTCATAAAATGTATATATCAAGAAATTATTTAAGTTAAAATCGGTTTAAATTTGCAAAAGTTTTTGTAACTTGTAAATTAAAAACAGTCTAAAAATTTCTTTGTTTGTTTTTTTTATTCATATGCGCAGGGACTTAGAAGTGACATTGGTAATGGAAGACTTCAAGAAAGTCCGTGAGAAATATATTGTTAAGCTGCAAAACCATCCCAATACGCTTGCAAGACAACTTGTGCAGATCCAAACCCGATCCAGGCTCCGTAGACAAGATCTACCACCCCGCTGAGATGAGTGCCAATTAACCATGAAGGCTCTCTTGTTGGAGAGCAACTAGTTTTAATTTTAGTAATAAGATTTAAATACTTATTGTTAGGCCTATAAAAGACAGATTCAATAAATTAATAAAGCGTTAAAAAAGAAATGCGCTGGAGTAGAAAGTAGGTGTTAATGAAAACTTGAATGTTTATCCGATTAGAAAAATTAAAAAGGTGTTTTGTGAAGAACTAAATTTTCTTTATATATTGTTTCAAACAAAATAAGCAATGAAAAGCTACAAAAATCAAAAAATCTGAAAAAAAATTTTTTTTGTTAATTTCTGATTTGTTCAACATTTTTGCCTGCTATTTGTTTATAGGCACGAAAAGTCAGCTAGTTTTGATACATCTTTTAAATAATAAGTTAAACTTTAATTCTATTTTAAAACTAGATCCAGCAGTTAAAATCCGCAAAAAACATATATTTTAAACTAGCTTGACCCGGTGCGCTTCGCTACCCCTGTCGATGAAAAAATCGGTTCAGCCGTTTAGTAATTATTGTTTAAAAACTAAAGGTACCAATTTTACCCGTTTTTCCCCCTATCTGGTCCAAGTATTGAAAAAATTTATAGCCTATTGACGCTTCCAAGTAAGGATCTATCTACGTTCCAAATTTCAATAAAATCGGTTCAGCCGTTTAGGCGTGATGCTCAAACAAACAAACAAACAAACAAATAAACAAACAAACAAACTTACAAAGACATTTATATATTTATATAGATTAATAAATTTCAAATATGCTAACAATATATACAAAACTCATAACGAAAATAGAACAAGGTAAAACAATTATAAATATTAAAAATACGCCCTTGAATATGGTATAATTTTAACTCCCCAAATCTTTAAAGTCGAAAGTAGTGTGTTCTGTCGCCATTTTCGAACATTTCTTTCTGTTACACTTTATATTGTCCACTGTGCTTTGTAACCCCCATTTACACGAAGTCTACACAATATAACTAATAGTTTTATTGTCGGTTAAATTTATTTTTGTATGAAAACCAGAGATGTGCATGAATACTAGACTGTCCACTATTTGTATGGGGGAAAAAAAATGTCGGAATCTTGTTGGTCTTAACCCCACAAAATGATTCCCCTTTCCAGATATTGAGATAGCCGAAATTTGAGCTCGATTAAACGACGTTAACCCGTGCCGCTCGTCGCTCAAAGTTTGAAAAAATCAACATTTTTGGCCAAAAAGCTAACATATGAAGCTATAACTCCAGAACGGTAAATAATAGAAACACGATTAGTATCTCAAAACAAAGCTAATATTGTTCTTCAAAATTTATTTTATATACATTATTCTTGTTACTTTAAGCCAAACAGAGTTACAACAGCTTTTGTCTCCAAAAACGTGACCTAGTCGCGGTAGGAGCATACTTCGTATATTTTGATATTATGTGAAAAATGTTGCTAGTAAGTACATAGTTTTACATTTTATTGTTATTGAATCATAATGTACATAGATTTAGTATTTCAAAAAGATATAAAACACAAAAATTGGTTGAAAAATGTAAAAGTTATTAAAAATTCCCCAGGCCATTAACGTGTCTCGGAGCACTTGATTATGATATGTGGAAAAAAATTTAACTTATTTTGAAAACTATACGAATAAAACTATTTTATTACATAAAACATATCTATGTTTGCTCAAATATAAGTTTTTTTCCTTAAAATATAACGTGAATCTGTTCTCAGCTATGGTCAAAAAAAAATTTTTTTTAGACGACAGTTTCAAAACACCATTTTCAGTTTTTTTTAAACTTTGTTAAACAAATTTTTAAATTTTTTAAATATCACCGGGGGGTTTATGGTCAATAGATTAGGGAACAAAACAGTGAAAAAATTAGGTCAATACCTCTTATAGTTCAGGTGTACCTGCGGTTTGAATTCTGCGGATTTCGCGAAAAACTCATTTTTTTGGAATATTTTAGAAAATATGTCATAATTTTTTATTGTTATACATTTTAACCAAAATATTTACAGAATATTATTTCTCAGATATTAAAAAATATGTCCCTGAAGTTATATATAAATCGGGAAATCCTAAGGCGTAAACTTTGGAGGTCAAAAGTCAAATTTCGCAATATTTGGAAATTCACATTGAAACATATGGAAATAATCTTTATTTGTCGACCATATTTACTAAAATTACAGGATTTTATGGTATATGGTCCGATATTTAGAATAACATAAAAAAAATCAAATTAACCCTTTAAATATAAATTATATTCATTTTTTTATTTTTAAATTTATTAAAATTGATTTTATTAACTTTGGGGACATATTTGACCCAAATGCTTTAAAGGGTTAATTTGATTTTTTTTTATGTTATTCTAAATATCGGACCATATACCATAAAATCCTGTAATTTTAGTAAATATGGTCGACAAATAAAGATTATTTCCATATGTTTCAATGTGAATTTCCAAATATTGCGAAATTTGACTTTTGACCTCCAAAGTTTACGCCTTAGGATTTCCCGATTTATATATAACTTCAGGGACATATTTTTTAATATCTGAGAAATAATATTCTGTAAATATTTTGGTTAAAATGTATAACAATAAAAAATTATGACATATTTTCTAAAATATTCCAAAAAAATGAGTTTTTCGCGAAATCCGCAGAATTCAAACCGCAGGTACACCTGAACTATAAGAGGTATTGACCTAATTTTTTCACTGTTTTGTTCCCTAATCTATTGACCATAAACCCCCCGGTGATATTTAAAAAATTTAAAAATTTGTTTAACAAAGTTTAAAAAAAACTGAAAATGGTGTTTTGAAACTGTCGTCTAAAAAAAATTTTTTTTTGACCATAGCTGAGAACAGATTCACGTTATATTTTAAGGAAAAAAACTTATATTTGAGCAAACATAGATATGTTTTATGTAATAAAATAGTTTTATTCGTATAGTTTTCAAAATAAGTTAAATTTTTTTCCACATATCATAATCAAGTGCTCCGAGACACGTTAATGGCCTGGGGAATTTTTAATAACTTTTACATTTTTCAACCAATTTTTGTGTTTTATATCTTTTTGAAATACTAAATCTATGTACATTATGATTCAATAACAATAAAATGTAAAACTATGTACTTACTAGCAACATTTTTCACATAATATCAAAATATACGAAGTATGCTCCTACCGCGACTAGGTCACGTTTTTGGAGACAAAAGCTGTTGTAACTCTGTTTGGCTTAAAGTAACAAGAATAATGTATATAAAATAAATTTTGAAGAACAATATTAGCTTTGTTTTGAGATACTAATCGTGTTTCTATTATTTACCGTTCTGGAGTTATAGCTTCTTATGTTAGCTTTTTGGCCAAAAATGTTGATTTTTTCAAACTTTGAGCGACGAGCGGCACGGGTTAACGTCGTTTAATCGAGCTCAAATTTTGGCTATCTCAATATCTGGAAAGGGGAATCATTTTGTGGGGTTAAGACCAACAAGATTCCGACATTTTTTTTCCCCCATACAAATAGTGGACAGTCTAATGTGCATTCAAATGACATATATTTTATTTTGCAAAAATGAATACTGAGTTATCACTATACATGAACTAAACGAAAACTGTCATTGCATGATTCACCACAGCAAGTGTTTTGTTACAAAAAGCATGTTATTGCTTGCATATTCTATAAACCCTTACCATTCACAAAAGCAGCGAATCAATATGAGTGTTATGAATATAAGAGCTTTTTGAGTTAATATACACTTTCCTATATGAGTTTGTTTGAATTAATTTAAGACTGTATTTAGAAGGATTTTTCTTGCTTATTTAAATTTTTAACAATGCATATACCTATATTTTAATATTTTTTTATTATTTCGGAGTTTATTGTATCAAAATAAGACCAAATTTATTTCTTGAACCACGCGCGAAAAGTTATTTAAAACAAATTAATGCTCTGATTTTGTACTATGCATTCAACTTATCATCGAGCTTCTGTGAATCATTTGAATGCTATGCTTACAAATCAAAACACAGTAATCATTTTTGAGTTGTTATTGCTAATGGCATTTAAAAAATGATTAAGATGATGTCAATCAATGGTGAGACCGCAAGCACTGCAAACAATATAATTATCACATGTTGATGATGGAAAACACAACAAATACAATGATTTCATTCATATAGAAAAAAAGCGAATCAACTCAAGTACATCTCTGATGAAAACTGTCAGTATAACTATTAGTTAACACATAACCAGACTTCGAGTTAAAGGGGGTAAAAGAAATAGTGAAAATAATGTAAACAAATTAATATTAATAAAGCAAATCAAAAAAACAACTGCTGTGCGGACTTGTTTATTTTATTTTACAGTTGTTTGTACTTTGGCAGTTCTAACTTAGGTTTAGCTCGCCAATGATGCTCAGTTAAACCTAGATAATATACAAAATAAATAAGTGAAGAAAACTAATTTTGGTTTAAGCTAGGTTTAAACAGAGAATGTAGATTATCAGCCCAATCATGAATAAAAAAAATCTGCGGGAGTTTTTTTCCATTTTCCCATTTTTAACTCTGAATTTGAATAGGAAAAGGCAAAAAAAAAAAAACTCCCGTTGATTTTTTATTCATGGTTGGGATATATATTTATCCCAAAAACTAGTTATTAGCTCCACTTTGTTAATCTCTAGTTATCGTTTTTCGTAACGATATACTTCCAGTTAATGTAATTTTTGTATGCGATAAAAAATAACCAGAGATTGAGAAAATTGGGCTTACTTGTTAAACTCATTTTAAGTTGTTTTAAAACAGTGATTGAATATTGTAAAATTGTTTGTGCTGCTACAAGAACAACAACAAATGTTTCTAGATAAAGTTATGAATTTGAAATCGCAAATTTTATGAATTTATATGAATTAACTTTGTTCGAAATTAAGACTTAATTCCACTTTCGATCGAATTAGACTTCCTTGAAATGCCTTATGTAAAAATTACACACAGCTCGAAAAATTAAACATAATATTATACATTTACAAATAAAGATCAAAGTCTATACGATTGCTTGTATAAAAATTCGTTAGTTCTCCCACTTTTCTAACATAAACTCCGGTTTTGAAGTATCCATCTTTCGACCACTTGAGCATTTGTTTGGTATGGAATGGTCCTTGCAGTTTGGTATCTTTTTCCTTCCACTTGAATTCCCAAAGAAGCTGCTTCGATTTTGATTCCACTGTGGCTTCTTTTTCCTCGCTTTCGTTATTCTTGTTAAGCTGATCCTTCTCCTTTTTGTTGAAGTCATCGGAATACATATCAAAACTTGTTTCTGTTAATTTTACACCATCTTTGCTTGTGCTCGGAATGGAATTAACTTTTTCTTTTATAGATTCATAAGTTGCCTGATATATATCCATGTTGCCAGTTTTCGTTAAAATTTCGTTAGCCAACTCTGTAAGTTTTGTAATTTTATCTCCATTTACATCTGTGATACCTTGTTTTTTTAACCTTAGTCTTTCCACAGAACTCATCTTGGCTCTATTTTTGCCGAGTCGCTTCAGTGTACAAGCAACAGATTCACCTTCATTTATATATGATAACAATTGTTTATAAAGCAATGCTTCATTATAAACATCCATCGATTTTGCATCAGCTGTATCATTTGCGTCATCATTCTTCGAAATTTCTTTTTCCTTTTGAATCTAAAGAAAATCCATTAATTGATTTTAGAATTGTAATATCTAACCGAAATACTTACTTTAACCCAGTCAATGTTATCCAGCCAGTTGTCTTTGATGTCATTTGATTTATTCCAATGATAATTTCCTTCCTTGTCAAAATGGCCTTCTTCTAATTCTTCCCGCATATTAAATGGCGTAATTTTGACTTCATCCTGGACCTTAGACACACCATCTTCTTCACCCTCGATGTCGCTGCCACCTAGGTCATCTCTGAAAAAAATTATATGAAACTTGTATTATCAAAAATCGGTGGTGCGGTAGAGTTTTCAGCTCCAGGATATATCGAAAAGAGATTTCAAACAATTATTCCCTAAGTAGCTAGCATTTGCCCGGATGAGTTCGTTTTTATCTCTGACACATGCAATATAGCTAATTTTATTACTGTATAACTTTGTAACCAAAAGATATCAAGAAAAAAATGTTTAAACAATTTGTCTTTAAATCTGAAGAGCTATTATTTAATGAAAATCGCAGGCGTTTAGGATATAAAGTATATTTTAGAGAATAATGTTTACTTATTAAGAAAATATTTAAATGCCTTTACTTCTCATAATCATCGCTATCCTCTTCATCAGAATCCAATGTATGCTTTTTGTTGCTCACATGGATATCTTGTAAGTTGTTGTCATCGTCATCATCTATATTATATTTTCTTTTCGTGGACATGTTTTTATTGCAACTAATAAATATGATCAGCTTAAAATAATTTTTTGTTTATTTATCGTGCCGTATAAAATGCGAATTCTTACAAGGTGGTAGCAGTTCTACAGAAACAACAATTGGTATTAACCAAGGCGAATCTAATAAGGTGACCTCACGAGCACAGCTGACTTTTATTTTTGAATTCGCCGACATCGTTAAACTGTCAAAATTGCTTATTTGTTTACAATTGTTAGCTGTCATAAAATAATAATTTTAGTTTTTAGTTTGTGAAATAATGTATTAAAATGATTAATTTATCACTAAAAAATTAAAGAATTATTGAATAAATCAATTTCTTTAGCACAGTTTTAATTTGTTTTTACTGTTAATAACTTCTTGCATGTATTTGCAGCCTTTGCCCGGACGCACATCTTTAATACTTAAAAATTTCATTGAAATATACAGAAGCTTGGATTGTATGCAGTACAAAGCTGTCGAAACATCTTGCTAATGACACGTAAAATGCATAGGTTTTTTATTTATTGGCAATAACTTTGATCTTGTACAGGCGGCCTTTGGCCGGGTGCACGTACATACTAGAGTTATATGGTAGTTTTTTCTTTCTTAGAACAACATCCAAATATCGAAATTCTACAGCATCATGTGAATTATATGAAGTACAAGTTGTTCAATGACTCGCAAATGTAAAAATTACTGGTTTTTCATCTAAACTATTACAAATTACAAAATATTAATTATTTCTAAAATAAAGTTTTTGTTTACAATTTGTATTCATTATCATCTGATTTTGACATTTTGCCAATTTTTTCCAATAACAAAAAGCGTGTTGTTTTTGCCTTGTTGTATTTGTTGCCGTGGCGCTCTCACCTTATTAGATTCGCCTTGGGTAGTGTCATCGGCGAATTCAGAATAGTTGAAGCCAAGGTATATTAATTATAAGGTAGTGTTATCAGACCACCTGATCGTTTTTTGCTACTATGTTCATTTTTCGCCGTGGTGCAGTATAAATGTCAAACTTTGTTTACATTTTGTAAATGTCAAACTTTGTTTTGCTGTTAAATTCGTTTATGTTTTAAAACCAATAATAATACTACACGAAATTAGTTTTATTTTTAAAAACATAAATTAAATTACAAACAGATTCAAATTTATAAACATTTTTTGTTTAACAAAAATTCGCTTTGATTTATTTGTCAGCTGTTTTTGATATTTTTCACTGACAGCCAATTCGCCTTCAAGTGCAGGCACAATGTCAAACTACATATAAAAAAAATATAACCAATTCGCTCGGTATTCTGAATTCGCCGATGACACTACCTTATAAATTAATATACCTTGGTTGAAGCTAAATCCATTAAAAAGGTATGAATTGTTTTTTATGTAAACGTAAACATCATTCTTTTAATGTATTGTAAATATTCGTGATCATACCACCTCAAAAATTTAGAAAACTAAGAGCAATACTCAAAACGAAAATGACGGCCAAAAATATTTTGATAAGTCAATTTTTACATATGGAATACATGACATATCAGTACAATAAATTAATGTACCTTGCAACATACAAGCAATGATCAATAAAAATGCAAATTTACGCCACGTTCTTTATGTTCCAAATTTCTGTCAACAATATTATCTGTATTTTGTGGTTTTTAATATTTCAAAATCCGAAGAAGAAAAATGACAATATATTTACAAAACTGTAACCATAGCGAAATATACATAGAGCGGAAACTCTCCTGTCAAAGACCTAACTCAGTTGTCAAAAACCTAAGTGCTGAGAATGTATTAGTAAAAAAAACTATGTGAAAATAAAAACAACACTCGTATGTGTGATTATTTTGAGTAAAATTTTTGTTTGAGTTTTTTTTCTAGTTTCCGCTCTTGTTATTTCTTTATGACTGTAACTATGTACATATATATAAAATGCCACACGAAATACTTATAATATGCATATTTATCTTTAAATATTTATGTTAATACAACTTTATCAATATTAATAATTAATTAAAAATATGTATGTTAACGTTTAATATAATTATGATTTTTCAAACGCATGTAAAGCTTTAAAAAATGATAATACCTACACATTATTTATAAATAAAATATTGTAATTATGTATAATTATATTAGAAAAAAAATTTATGAACGAAATCTACTTTGTTTTTATTAAATATAAAATTTATATAATTTAGGTTTAGTATTATTAAAAAAAAAAACTATAATTTACCAAAAAAAGATCGTTATTTTAACATAATTATTTGTTTTGTTACAATTGTTAAGTAGTTAATTTACAAAATAAAAAAATATAACTTTACTTGGCTATATTTATAATTTACCAAAAATAAAAATATAAATTAACTTCGCTATTATTGGTAATTTATAAAATTATATAAGGAATTTGAACAAAATTTTTAGTTGATTTTTCGAACTTAGAAATCAACTAAAATTTTTGTTATATTAACTTAGAAACTTTGTAAATGCCATTCTACCCTTGCACTTAGTTAAAATTATACTACATTTTTAGGAAATATAACCTATGGATTTTTTTGTGTGTAAACAGACTTAGTATAATTAGTTGTTTTTGTTTTTATTATGGTTAGTAAAATATATATTAAATATTGGCACAATACCAATTTATTTATACTTAATAAATACTCTGGGTTTTATTCGAATGTAGTTTATGTTTTTTTGATTGTAAAAAAAAATAGAAAATTATAAAGAAAATAATATATATAATATAATATTTTAACTTCATTTTTAAGAGATTGTTTTGTTTTTCTTGTTTGCTTTAATATTAACTATAAATAGTAATATTAAAAAAAAAATTGTATAAATAAAACTATTACTTACTAGCTTGACCCGGTGCGCTTCGCTACCCCTGTCGTAATATGTAAGGATTTTATAAAAAAAATCGTTTTCCACCTGTTTATCCCTTTCTGGTACAAGTATTGAAAAAATTTATAGCCTATTGACGCTTCCAAGTAAGGATCTATCTACGTTCAAAATTTCAATAAAATCGGTTCAAACAAACAAACTTACAAAGACATTTATATATTTTAACTTTATTTTTATTTTTAAGAGATTGTTTTGTTTTTCTTGTTTGCTTTAATATTAACTATAAATAGTAAAATTAAAAAAAAAAAATTTATAAATAAAACTATTACTTATAGCAAATAAGTAAACAAAACTTCTTCATACAAGAACAATTTGAAAAAATATTATTCTTTAATATAATTAAAAAGTATATTTTAATTATTGAATTAAATTATTTTTTTAATGACAAAAAAGAAAATCAAACAGTAGTTGAATTAATAAGTCTCCATCCATACTGTGAAACATTTGCTGCAAAACATTTGAGTTTGTCGATAAAAGGGGAAAGAGGAATGAAAAAGGTTACTATGTTTCATGCAAGGTATATTAATTTATAAGGTAGTGTCATCGGCGAATTCAGAATACCGAGCGAATTGGTTATATTTTTTTTATATGTAGTTTGACATTGTGCCTGCATTTGCAGGCGAATTGGCTGTTAGGGAAAAATATCAAAAACAGCTGACAAATAAATCAAAGCGAATTTTTGTTAAACAAAAAATGTTTATAAATTTGAATCTGTTTGTAATTTAATCTATGTTTTTAAAAATAAAACTAATTTCGTGTAGTATTATTATTGGTTTTAAAACATAAACGAATTTAATAGCAAAACAAAGTTTGACATTTACAAAATGTAAACAAAGTTTGACATTTATACTGCACCACGGCGAAAAATGAACATAGTAGCAAAAAACGATCAGCTGGTCTGATAACACTACCTTATAATTAATATACCTTGGTTTCATGTACATGAAGTTTTTGTTGAGTATGTCATTCACATTTATTCGTTCATATACGTTCTGTACAGAAATGTCAAAAACTGAAAAGCAAAAACTTCACCATGTGGACACGAATGCAGTTTCAAAAGAGAATTTAAAAATGTTTTGGAGCAAATGTTTCACAGTGTGGACCGGGACTAAGTATTTTCTAGGAAAAGTTTTTTTTTTTGACTTTTTCACTAATAAATTTCAACAGAGTAACGATTATTATTATCAGTTAAATTAGTGATGGTTAGAATTTTCAAACTTAAATTTTCAACTTCTACAAGACACTTTGTACAACAATATATTAGTTAGTTTTATTTTTGGTTTTGTTAGTTTTTTTTTATTATTGTTATTATAAACAGTTTCAAATGATGTTATGTTTTAATTTTTAATAATTATTGTTTCTACTCTTTTTTTCGATTTCAGATATGGCTGGTTGATGTGAATCATTGAATTTGATTGTGTGGCAGTTTGTACATGGTGACTCTGAATACTATTCTTTGATGCTTGACAGTTACAAATATTATATACATTTTCTATATATTATGAATTTATATATGGAATTGGCACGCTAGTCTATGCACGGCATTAGCTCGTCGGAATGGTGTAGGATATTTTCCACTTAGTTCTTCAACATTTAAAATATTTATTTCTGCCATTTTTATTGAAACATTAAACACTTCACAAGATCACATGGGACTGGAAACCAAAATAGACCAGACGGACATTTGACAGTAGATTCACTAGTTTTTTTATAGGAGGATAGAGTCATTGAAGGTTAAGTTGGAGTTATCTTCGCGGGTTGCCCACCCCTAGTATGGCACTATTGCAGCCATCCTTGGCTCTAATTTACCCGCTTTAATATTTCTTGGAGCCCCTAAATATAACTACTCACACATCAAAATATTCACACCATTACCTTTTTTCTAACTTAGCCTTCTATATTTAATAATATGCTGTGTAATTCATATGATCATAATGTTTATAAACAATATTTTTATTAAACAACTATAAATCATTGACAAAATAATAATACTTAACAAACGAAATACTTCGCAAGAACATAATGTAAATATAACACAATATAATATAAATATAATTTTAATGTTAATTTATTAATATATTTATTTAGTTATTCGTTAATTTAGTTGTTAATTAATTTATTTATTATATTAATTTATGTTATGTTAGAATAGGTTAATTTTATTTGTTTTAGGACATATTAATCTTATTTGTTATTCTTTATACATATATTAACTTATTTCAACATTATATCAAACGATAATATTTAAATATATATATATATATATATAAATTCTTAAAATATCAATTATATGTAAATGTTAAAATAATATTAAATGTTTTTTTTTTTTAATGTATTGAGTGTAAATAATACTATAATTTTTTTATATATATATATATACTGATTTGAATATTTTAATTAAGCAATAATTAGGAATTTTGTAATGAAATTAGAAAAATAATAAGAATTTTAAATAATTATAAATATTTTAAGCTGAATTTTAAACTACGATAAATATACATACAACTTTTATATAACATACACATTTACACCACATATAACAATATGTTTTGTGTTAATTCATTTCTTTTTTATCATTCTATTTCTTAACTTGTAGAAATATTGACCTTCAAAGGTCCTTTAGGTATTTTTTTGTCTTGAACTATCACCAGTGTCTTCTAACGGGTTTCTTTTTTTAAATATAACGGCTTACCCTGTTTTTTTATGCGTATACTTAATAGCGGTATTCACAATGTAGAGTACTTGGATTTGTAGTGTAGTAAAAGAGCACAATATCAAAAAACTAAAAACAAAATACATTAGAAATTGAAATGTTTGTCAATATATAGCTTTTCTGCTTTTATACTAGGCCAAGTACTCTACATTGTGAATACCGCTTATTTGTACTAAATCTTACGTCACAGTTTAACATCTACATGACCTTCCCAGTTTTTTTAGGTTGTTGTCCGGGTTACAAAAATAGGGACTTTATACCTAGGGCGAATTTACACGTGGCTGCCGTACTTTTGTCGTTGTCCTCACTAAGCTCTAGCACTAGTTCAGTTTTTTCGTACATAGATGGCTCTTCGACACTGCTGATTGATTCCTTTATTTTATTGTGATATTGCATAATATGACAAATATTTCAAGACCATGAAACAAACAACTACATTTTTTGATTTGAATTTTATAAAAGTATTTTTCAATTAATTACTTACTTTATCGTAATTAATTGAAATTGAAAATGGTATAATGTTATCCTTAACTCTTTTTTTTAATTATTATTAAGTTTAACTTTTTAGTTATATTAGGTTTAACTTTATAGTTAAAGAATTTTTATAGCAGATCATTTATGCAGCTCAAAACACCTTTATTTATGTTGGAAGGATCGTTAACCAACATGCACTTTAAACGCAAGTTACAAAATGATTAAGATGATCTTAAGACATGCGTGTTAAAGCCCATATGTACGATCGTGCCCATCAACACCCCTCGGTGTTGTTTGTCTTAACAAGGGCACAGTAAGATCGTTCTATGTTCTTCTCAGTTTTCTTTATTGTGAATGACCCTTTTAATCTGAGAACGTTATTACCATCTGCACGTTACTATCATAGGGCGTCATTATCATAATAACCATATGACAGTACTACTAAAAAAAAGGTAAACAAACAATACAAGAATAAAACGTATGCAAGATTGGCAAACATTCGTAATTCAGCTCTGGCACAAAGTATACGGAGGCGACAAATTTGACAGTACAAAAACACTAAAATCAGCTTTTTTTGAAATAGTTTCGCTAGAAAGAGAAAACAAATTTTGCGGTTTAATACAGACAGTGCGTTAAAACAAACAACACTATATAATACTATAAAAAAGCACAAAACAAAACCAGTTGAAATTGTTTCGAGTGAAAGAGACAATATTTTTTTTTTGCCGTGACGCCTCTGTATACTTTGTGGCTCTGGGTGGAGGAAGAACTCGCGCATCATTGTCATTATCGCTTAAGGGCAATCAGGCCGTCTTTTTTTCGTTGCCTTCGAGGGGTTACGTTTCACTCGCATTGGTTAATGTGTGGCGTCGTATAACTGTACCGCGTTACGGTTCTTCGAAGTTTGTATTGACCACATGCAATCGAATTTGAATTTATTTTGAAAACAAAACTCATTTGAGACCATAAAACTCAGGAGCTGAGTTCGAGAATTCCGGCTTTTCTATACGAAGGTATAGGTCTATTGGATGTTCCTGGACGAGGTTCCTTTTTAGGCGTATGCCGTAATTGGAGATGGCGTTTTTTATGGGCCAAATAATTCTTAGCTGCTAACGCAGCTAATTAACCTAAAACTAAACAAACAAACAAGATTGGCAAATTTTAATTTAAAAAGAATTTTATTAAATAAAGAGTGCATTTAATTAAGATAAATGAGAAATCTCGTGAAGATGAGGCAGTCATAAGTACGTATGTGTACTCTTCCATAATGATGGGTTACTGATTGACTTCATTTGGTCATGAGCATTTAGGTGATTTGTTGTTCAATATTGTTGTGGGCTGTTAATAAAAACAACGTACTCGTCACACATATATGTGTTCCTAAAGGTAACGCCAAACAAATTTGTGGTAAAAAAGTGGTTACGCTTTTTTAATTAAATATTTGTCATGTGTGACCTTAACTTACTAACAGAATTTCTTAACCAAATTATTTATCTCTAATAATAAAATTAATTAATAAAAACAACGTACTCGTCACACATATATGTGTTCCTAAAGGTAACGCCAAACAAATTTGTAGTAAAAAAAGTGGTTACGCTTTTTTAATTAAATATTTGTCATGTGTGACCTTAACTTACTAACAGAATTTCTTAACCAAATTATTTATCTCTAATAATAATTTAATTTTGCCCTAATATGTGGTTTTTGTGAATGAATACAAAATTAATAATAAAAAATAAAAACCGTTTTTATTATTTAATCCTTAGCGTCTTCACTACCTAACAAAGTTCTTTACCAAATTAAATCTCAAATCCTGCCTAAATGAGCTCGCTTAGACGGAACACCAAAATTACCCAATACAAGGTTTAAAATATTAAAAATTCTAACTTTGTATAGTAGAGAAAAGACCTATTATTCAGTAAAATTTTAAAATCTCACAAATTTAGGCTAAATGACTCTTATTATTGTACTTAATTCTAACGTTTAATGGCAAAAACACAAAAATATTAAATTATACAAAAATGGACATTCACTGACACTTAATAAATATATTTATGGTATAACATTTTATTTTGTAAACCTATCTTCTATTGTTTTTTTTATAAAATTTTACTGACTAATAAATGTTTGGTTATATGTGGGGTTTTATTCATATACCAACGAGTATGCCGTATTTCCTTTCTTTTCTGGTTGCTATCTAAGCTTATTAGAAACATGTAAGAGAGCTATATTCGGCTGTGCCGAATCTTATATTCCCTTCACCAAATTATACTTTGAAATAAAATTTAAAATATTTTTCCCGATTTTGACCCATTGTAGGTCCAACTTACTATAGCCTTATATACATCGTTTCAATGGACGTTGAAATATCTATCATTAGATATCCATATTATCTATATTTATGACTTAGTAATCCAGATATAGATCAAAAATAGGCCAAAAATAGAGGTGGTCTCGGATTTTTGCTCATATCTCCGTTATTTGTGGACAGATTTTGCTGATTTTAAATGGGAAACTTCTCGAAAGCATGTCTGACAGAATTATTGAAGATTTGGATCCCAAAGATATCTGGGGTCTTCAGAAAATTGATTTCAACAGACAGACGGACATGGCTAAATCCACTCCGCTATCTATAAGGATCCAGAATATATATACTTTATAGGGTCGGAAAATTATATTGTGGAAATTACAAACGGAATGACAAACTTATATATACCCTTCTCACGAAGGTGAAGGGTATAAAAACAGTACCTATGCTGGAAGACTTCAATTATGGAGTAGCCACTCAAGTTTAGTTAGGAGCTGCCACTTTTCTCTATATTAATAAATAAATTTAGTTCGTTACTTTTTTTCATCTATTATTATCGTCTTATCATAGATTTTCTGCTTACACATGAATTCAGCTCCTTGTTCTTATTGAATTTCTCTTCCCAGTAATACAATTTAAGTTTTGGCTATGATGGCTGTAACCCTCCAATACATATATTTATTAATCTATTTAAAAAAACACAACATCACTAAAAGTTATAACGACTAACATATTTACTTTTTACTCCTTACCTTATTTATTTATGCTATACTTTATTAGTCACTATTATCACTTCCTTTCGAAAAAAGTCGAATAGTCGATAAAAGTCGAAAAAAGTCGACTTTAAGATTGTTGAAAAAAAATTTTAATTGCAACATTAACTAAAACAATATATGTACATACAGTGCACTCGCGGTAACGTGAACTAATTAACACCAAGGGAGTTCATGTTAGTGAAATTGTTCACGTTAGCGATTGTCGAATTTCATGGAAAAAATATAAAATTTTATAATATAAACCTGTGTCTTACACGCTTGAACGTGAAATAAAAAAAAATTATTGATTAAAATGCATTACAAAACAAAACCAGATCACGAGAAATTATAAATTGAAATAAAATTACATAGCAAATAAAATTACTCATCCGTTGCCACTAAAAAAATTAATTTAGAGGATATAAATACATTTTTTTTATAAGGGGATTCTCAAAACTTTAAAAATTGAATTTAATGTATGTATTGAAATGTTGTCTACATGATTAGAAAACAAATGCAGTGAAAAAAAATTGTTCACGTTATAGAGCTTTCTGAGTTTGTTCACGTTACAGAGTAGTCAATGTAAGCAAAAGGTTGCTCACGTTAGGCGGTGTTCACGTTAGACGGTGTTCACGTTACCGCGAGTGCACTGTAATAACATAATAATTTTATATTATTGCAATTTGGTACACTTACATTTTTTCTAGTGTATACAAAAATAAATAATAAGTAAAAATGTTCATAAAAAAATGCTCTTTCTCCACAAAATATTTATATAAAAACTAAAAGTTCTTAGACATATCGTATATACTCAAATTACAGAAACTTTTAGGAAACATTTAATAATAAACATGCCAAATTAGTAATGTAATTTTTTTTTACTATTTTATAAATATAAATCTAACTACATATTAAAAACAAAGTGATAATATTATTTAATATATTATCGCCTTAATACATTTAATTTTTATTGCTAAACATTACACAAGGCGAAACCATGTATTTTTTGCAAAAAATGGTAAAAAGTTGAAAAAAGTCGAAAATAGTCGGAAAGTCGAAAGTTCGAAAAGTCGACTTTTCATAAATTACCAAAAGTCGAAGTTCGAAATGTCGACTTTTTAAAAATCTAAAAAAGTCGAAAGTTCGAAAAGTCGACTTTTTGTTTCAACTATAGAACCCTACAACATACACATAAAGGATAGGGTCTAGGGTTCTATAGTTGAAACAATAGTCGAACTTTCGACTTTTTAGTTAAATCGACTTTTTTCGACTTTTTTCAACTTTTTATCATTTCCCCTAAAAAATACGGAATGTTTAGCAATAAAAATTAAATGTATTAAGGCGATAATAAATTAAATAATATTATCACTTTTGTTTCTAATAGTTAGATTTAAATTTATAAAATTGTAAACAAATTTACATTACTAATTTGGCATTATTATCAAACATTTGCCTAAAAATTTCTGTAGTTCGAGTATATAGTCCCGGTCCACACTGTGAAACATTTGCTCCAAAACTTTTTAAATTCTCTCTTGAAACTGCTTTCGTGTCCACACAGTGAAGTTTTTGGTTTTCAGTTTTTGATATTTCTGTACAGAACGAATAAGTGTGGATCAAGGTATATTAATTTATAAGGTAGTGTCATCGGCGAATTCAGAATACCGAGCGAATTGGTTATATTTTTTTATATGTAGTTTGACATTGTGCCTGCACTTGAAGGCGAATTGGCTGTCATGGAAAAATATCAAAAACAGCTGACAAATAAATCAAAGCGAATTTTTGTTAAACAAAAAGTGTTTATAAATTTGAATCTGTTTGTAATTTAATTTATGTTTTTAAAAATAAAACTAATTTCGTGTAGTATTATTATTGGTTTTAAAACATAAACGAATTTAACAGCAAAACAAAGTTTGACATTTACAAAATGTAAACAAAGTTTGACATTTATACTGCACCACGGCGAAAAATGAACATAGTAGCAAAAAACGATCAGCTGGTCTGATAACACTACCTTATAATTAATATACCTTGGTGTGGATGACATACTCAACAAAAACTTCATGTACATGAAACAGAGTATACTTTTCCATTCTTCTTTCTTTCCCCTTTCATCGACAAACTCAAATGTTTTGCAGCAAATGTTTCACAGTATAGACACAGAGTATACAGAGGCGTCACGAGACAGAAAATAATCTCGTTTTATATTCGCCTCTTTCTTTATAAACTGCCTTTTTCATTGTTTTGTTTTGGTTATTTGTTTTTTTTTATTACATTACTTTGTCTACCATATTCGCGTTGTATATAGCGTTTTGCTTTAACACATCACTGATATTGTAGTACAAAATATTTGCTATCCTTTTTTAAGAGAACTGCCCTTTCATCTGATTTTGAGTTTTTGAAACGTCAAATTTGACACTTCTGTATACTTTGTGGAATAGATGAGGACTACGATACGTCTAAAAACTTTTAGTTTTTATATAAATATTTTGTGTAGAAAGAGTATTTTTTTATAAATATTTACTTATTATTTATTTTTGAATACACTAGACAAAATGAAAGTACCAAATTGCAATAACATAAAATTATTATGTTATTCTGTCCATATTTTTTTTTAGTATAATGTTGCAATTAAACATTTTTTAGTAATCTAAAAAGTCGACTATTTAATACTAAAAAATACATCCCTGTAAAGCAAAAGCTTTTTCCAGTATGGCCTTCCATTACATCAAAATAGAATAATACGAAGAAGGAATACACCCGAAACAACATAATAACCAAAATACTAAACAGCACAGAAGAATATAAACAAGAAATATTTAAAAACTGCACACAAACAAAAAAACAATTACATAGACAATAAAGAAAACTAGCCATCCACAAAATCTACCTCTCACTATTAAACATAACATCAAATAAAACACATCAACAACCAAGAAAACACAAATTTATAATCAACAATAAACCAAGGCGAATTCATATAAGGTGTACTCGTCCCTACAACAAATACAACAATACAAAAACAACATACATTTATGTTTTTGCTTTTCATCCCATCTGTCAAAAAATACAAGTACGGCGAATTCAATATTAAACTGGAATTTAACAACAAACCAGTGTAAGTTTTATATTTTGCTTTATTTCATGTGGAGGATGTTAAAATGTTTGATTAAGAGTTCAAACGCGTGGAGAAACAGAAGAAATTGAATATAAAACAATAGCAAAAAAGTGGACGCATCAAAAACACACAAACACAAAGTCACACATATATATGACGCGCACCAATATTAACACAAATTTTGACAATTGAGATGAAACAGCTGACGATCAGCTGGGCTAACGAGTACACCTTATATAAATTCGCCTTGCAATAAACTGTACAATCAAAACATCCACAACCACTATTGCCAGATTTGCGATTTATCGGCATTTTGACGTTTTTTTTTATTGTAAAAATGGCAAAGTGCGATTTGCCGATATTAGTCCTTAAAATGACGATTTTATGAAAAGTCTATATCAAGGCGAAATTCGCCTTGGTCTATATTTACATCAATGTTTTCATATTTCTCATTTGCTGCAACAACGTCATAATTCAAAAAAAGTCGTTTCGAGAAAAACGGCTTTGAATGTTTTATGACATTTCACTATTTCTTAAATAAATTTTCAACAAATCATGAGATTTTAGAAATAAAACCTGATTTGAATAGTAGATGTTAATATCCTTGTAATCTGTATTTAACAAAATTTTTGCTTGTCAAATATACGAGAAAACATGAATTTTGATTTTGACGTTTGCAACAAAAAAACTCTCACGGAAAAAATTATTGACTTTTTTGAAAACTGATAAAACTGTATGAAATACTATAGAACGGCGCATATTTCGTATTACTCAGTTCAAAACACACGGATTTTGAGTTATGTCGTTGCAGCAAATGAGCGATATAACCATTTTATTAACAAATATAATGAATACAAACTGAAACCTAATTGTTTTTGTAAGATAGAAGATGATATATAAATATCATCCGTATTTAAATAGCTTAAATTACTTGATTTTAATAATTTAATGAATCACAATTTAAAATGTTTGTAATGAATTTGGAAAAAATGTGTGAAATTTTTAATTTTTAGCCGAATATTTATACGTCGTTAGAAATGTCTTTGAGATACATTTAAATTTTTTATCATTTTTTAAGGCATGCTTAAGCATTAGAGAGTTAAGCTAGGTAACAATTCATATGTGCATAATTTAAATACAATTTTAAATTCAAATATAATTTAAACATCGACTTTTATCCACTTTTCGACTTTTTTCAACCTTTTACCATATCTAGAAAAATACATGTTTTCTACATTTATTGATGAGCTTTTTGCATTGCTTAACAATAAAAATTAAATGTATTTTGTTTCTAATAGTTAGATTTAAATTTATGAAATAGTAAACAAATTTACATTACTAATTTGGGTTGTTTATTATGAACCACTTTCCTAAAAGTTTCTGCAATTCGAGTATATATGATATGTTTAAAAATAATTAGTTTTTATAGAAAGGAAGAATTTTGTGTAGAAAGAGCATCATTTATTTATTTTTGCATACACTAGAAAAATTAAAGTGTACCAAATTGCAGGCTATTTTATTAATTTTTGTCATTGTGTGAATATTTAGTTTTATAATATAATAAAAAAACGTGTGGCCTATTTATATATAAGATTATAACAATACAAGGCCAACAGTCATTTTTGTTTGTGTAATCCCTTCTAAACTGTCAAAAAAATCACAAAAACGCAGTTTTTAAAATGATATAGTTCTTTTAGCACATTCAAATATTTTACGCACATAAAGCGGTGATAAAAACTCTAATTTTTAAATATTAAATAATCTTCTTGTTCTTACAACAAATTTAAAAATGCTTGTAAACAATTTTTTGAAAAGGGAAAACATGAGTAAAGCAAAAAATAAGTAGATTTAGATTTTTCGAAATTTTTCAGAAAAAAAAACACTTAATAAAAAAAATATAATGAATATAAATTGAACCATAATTGTTTTTGTATTGAAAGACAGAAGATAATATAAATATTAGAATTGAATCAGAATTTAAAGAGCGTAAATTACTTGCTTTTAATAATTTAATTAATCAAAATAAAAAATGTTTATGATTTTGGAAAAAAATTAATTTTTTTATTTTTACCCCCATTAACAGGAAGTCTGGTTATGTGTTAACTAATAGTTATACTGACAGTTTCATACAAAAATAATTGTCATATTGTTGGTCCGAATTTGGTATACGTCGTTGGAAATGTCTTAACGCTTACGCGTAAGTTTTCTATCCGGATCATATACAAAATAAATATAGTCCTGAAGAAACATTTGTTCTATAAACCAAAAAAAAAAAAATTTGTGAAAAAAAAAACTTAAAAATACTGCCCTTTTTATAGGGCGAGATAACTGTTAGCAAGTTATTTTTTATTTTTTTTCAGAATTTTATCGCAAATGTATAAATTTCGACCGTATATAGGTCCGCCCAAGACGAATTCACTGTTATTTACATTCATAAAAATGAATGGTAGGCAAACATATTTTTTGTTGAAATTCTATGTTATGTAAATTCTCTGCGAGTTCCTAAGTTTTCCCTAATTAATTTGCCACGCAAAAAACAAAAGTCAGACGACATGTTATATAGGTATCAATTGATATGGGATTTTGTATATTTTTCAAATATACATACATATATATAAAAATTTTGACAATTAAAAAATTCATGGAATACTTTTTTGAAAAATATCATAAAAAATGCTTTTTATTAAGTTTTTGCAACGATAACACATTTTTCAAACTGAAATTAAATTTTTATTTATAAATATTTTTTAATGAAATTTTAGAAGGTATATAGATTTTTCTATTGAAAATGAAAAAAAAAAAAAAAATTAATAAATTTGTAATCAGGGATCCCACAATTCCAAAAGAGTTGAAAAATCTAAAAAATAGGATTTCTTAGTATTTTGGTTATATATCCACACCAGGGGTGGTGTATCGGAACCCTTTACAAAATAATTAAGAATATATTTGTCCATCCAAAATAGGTTACTATATTTTAATATCGACTATGTGATTTGAACATTTTTGGCCTAAACTTGAATTTTACATAAAAAAATAGGCGTTTTTTTGATGGACCTGGTCCCCTCGGTATGAAAAATTTTCTAATTTGCTTTTATTTAAAATATTTAGTGTATAGCTTTTAAAAAAAGTATAAGTTCTTAATACATCTTCTTAGAAATTTTTTAGATAATTTAAAAGAAGTACTTTTTTTTCTTCAAAAACTAGCGAAAACCACCTTTTTTTAAATTCCAATTTTTTGTATTTTAAGTGACTTTATTATTTATTAATTTAAAATTAATTAAAAATGTTGAAAATTTAATTTTCAAATGCGAATACTGCTAAGTTTTAAGAGATAATTGGTAGAGGTTCTTTCTCCTCAACGAGGAGATTCTTTGTGTAATTTGTTTTGAAATCGGAATACAAACTCAAAAATAGGATCGTTTTAAACTCGACACATTTTAAACTTAATTCAAGTCGTGTTTAGAAGTTACAGATTTATTTTTCTATGCCACTGTAGTCAGTCAAAGAAAACACGATTTAAAAAGATCCCTTCCATAAAAGGCTGTCGTCTTAGTATTAAAAACAATTTTAACGTTCCAAACCAAAGTACGCTAACCCCCTCTTTCTATATACCAAGCATTTGAGTAAATTTGCCGATCAGAACCAAATTTTTACAGTATTTAAGTTAAAGAACAACATTTAAAAGATTAGAAACCATAGAGGAATACACATAGAGTGGAAACTAGAAAAAAATAGTCGAAATAATTACACGTACGAGTGTTGTTTATTACTAAAACATTCTCACCACTTAGATTTTTGACAACTGAGTTAGATCTTATACAGGAGAGTTTCCGCTCTATGTATATATCTCTATAGTAGAAACGACAAAAAATATTATTTTTATAAACCAATTTTATGTCTCGCTAAACAAGACATTTTTGAATATCTAAACATTTTAAACACGGTTACGTAATTAGAAAATTCAACTTCGGCATGCCAATACTCATCAACATTGATAGAGCAGATACAAAATTTAAATTTAATTACAACAAAATGTCTCTCACATCAAATAATGAATAAGATACCTATTTAGTTTGTATGTAATTATGATTTAAGCCTATCATTTATTTAGTGTGTTATAATGTTTATTATTAAATATTATTCTTTATTTTGTATTTACTTTTGTAATATATGTATTTTAATAAAGTTTAAATCTAAATTTTAATTAAGATGGTTGACTTACGAGTACATGAATCTACATACATATGTAGTACGTGATTTCATAAGTATGCACGTATGTATATATATTTTTTACCAATATTGAGAATGTTTGTTTTGCAACCACTGAAGTGAAAAAACGACAAAAGCTGTTCTGTTGTAGTTTACTTAATGGGTAGGTTTCAAGTATTAAGTTAAATAATTCATGTTCTTTTGAGCTTTATAAATACAAAAGTTGAACAAAGTGATATATTGACAAAAATAATAATTTTGATCCTTATTTTTGGTTGCATCTTGATAAATAAAAAAAAAAAAAAATAAATATGGGTTTCATTTATCGAATTTATGAGAAATATAATGGGTAATTAAGATTTTACAGGAAGAGGAATGGCTTGAAACTTATTTTATAAATCATATTGTCACATTTCCATCTTCAGGGTTCTGAATTATTTATCCACGACGAATTAGTATCATCTCCTGGGGGCTATGGATAAGTAGTAGTTAAAGGAACAAGCATTTAGGCAGGCAATTGCAATTTTTTTCCTTTAAGCACTTTGGTAATGTACAAGTAGAAGAAGTCACAATAGAGAATTGTTTGAACAATGCCGGCAAATATCGCAATTAGGTCATAGTGCGACTCAACAATGTAGCGGTATACCCAATTGAGTAGATATAGTGCACGATAAGATCCTAATGCGAAAAGGTAATGACTGGTAATCGATTCCGCTTCTCCCGTTTTGCTGACCATAAATAACTGTGGCAGAATAGCAACAGACTCCAAATAGATGGAAAAAGTCCAGAGCACCTCCATGACGGTAAACTCATGATTGATCAATAGAGATAACAAGACACACGGTACCAATAGAAATTCCAGGCGGAACGAGTCATGATTGTGATCGTATGTTGCCTTGAATTTGACGTACATTAGATAAACTGTAGCTCCCGATGATGCCAGGAAGAGTACTTTCATTACAGAATTGTATAAACTGACATATGTAGTGAACAAATCAAGATACCGTGTCAGGTAGACGATGGCAAATAGTATTTGGGACTTGCCCGAAATACCAGCACAAGAACGAGTTTTCCAAATCTTTAAAAGTAAAATAATAATCGCAAATACGTGCGCCAAATCACCGACTAGACGAAAAATATTCATTGTAATTTCTTTTTATGTATGACGTGACGTTACAGAATATGTGTCAGTTTACCAAAGAACTCTTGAGATGATTAACTCAATGCTAACGTTGAAGTATTTAACTTTTTAAATTTGTCGTGTATTTATTGTCGATCTAAAATTAAAGTAAAAACAAATTATATTACAATGGTTTATTTTAATTTTCGTATAAAATTTACAATTGCTAACCGATAAAGAACTTTTTTACGTCGATGATAACTTTAATTATATGTAAGTAAATGTCATCACAAAGCAAAGAACAAAAAAGACAAGCGAAAATTGAATAAACAATACATATCGAAGAAAGTGACGTGGCCGCGAATACAATCCAATTCAAAAATGCAACTCTGAACAATTAACAGTTGTTTTCAATAGTAGCATATAATACACTTAGCAAAATTACATACTCTCTATATGAAAGGTCTTTCGTTGATAGAGTTGCAATGTCTTTGAACTGTCTTCCGCATGAGTTAAGTTACGTGTAACCATATTCAAACATATGGGCCCATAATCATAGTCAATCAATAAAGTCGATTCTTTTTAAAAACTACTTTAAAATAAAAACCCGCTTTTTATTATTTTCTAACTATAGTCAAAATTAAAGAATGTTTTAAATTGAACCGACTTTAACTGGGTGTCACCTCTAATTAGAAAATGTTTTCATACAATATACAACAAAATATAGACAAGTGGCATCGCTGAACACCTGACTTAGAAAATTAAAAAAAAAACAAAAAGTGACAAACAATAAATGTAACCGGGAACCTTAAGAAAAAAACAGTTCGTGGTGGAAAAATAGAAAAGGAAAGATTAATATCAAATGTATTCTATTTTGGTACTATTTTTATTGATTCAATATTCAATAATTGCAAAATCTCTGCCAATATCTTGCTACTTAAACATTTTTCACTTTTTGTCGAACTTTTTTACATGGCGAAGAACTGATTCTGTTGTTAAATGAGTTAAAAACAACTTCAGCTAGTTTTACATTTACAGTCGACTTTAACGTCAGAAGTATACTTTAACTTGTCTATGGTAGACCTAAAGTCCACTCTTAAGTAAAAACGACTTTATTTCTATTAAAATATACTTTATTTTTGACTATGATTATGGGCCATGGTTGTTAACCATTTATTGAACATTTTCTGACAACTTTGTAAGAACATGACGACCGTGTATGCTACGTATACGTGCTTTGTTCCATAGATAAAAATAAAAAAAAAAAAATTTTGTCTCAAAATATGATAAAATATATATTGATCGATAGCTAACAACACAACTCAAATACATTTTTAGAAATTGGTTTTATTTGACCCACCTAGACTTCACCAGAGGTCGCTAAAGTCAGTCAAATTTAAGAAAAAATGAATTGAATTGCTTCAAGAAAATATATCTCAAAAATTAATTTTTTTAAAGATGAGTCTAAATTTTTATTTTTTGAGTTCTTTAGTATTTTCAAAATTTGGCAGGAGTAAAATTATTATTAAACTTTCCGACAAAAATTATTTTTTATCGCTCAAAAAAATACATTTTAAAAAAAATTCAAAAATTACAAAAGTTTGTTGGAATTAAAAAAAAAAAAAAAATCGTATAAAATCGGGCATTTTTTGTTTGTTTTGTTTTAACTTTTGTTTTAACTGTTATTAAAAGGGCCGTAAAAAGATTAGTGCCAACTTTTTGCCACAACTTAAAAACAAATGCAATTTAAAATAGGTCTAAATTCACAATTTTTACTTAAATTTATAGAGTAATAATATTCAAAGAAGTAATGTTACAAGCTATATGAAATAATATTCATATCTTAAATTCGATTAAAGAAATAGTGAAAATGTATTATATGAAATTTTGCACAAAACCATAACCAGAGTGCTAAAATTATATAATTTTAAGCAAGATGAGGTAATACGATATATACCCACCTGTTTTTGTGACACATGTCTCTCAATACTTATTTTATGGATTCCAAATCAAGAACAAACAGACATTTTACAGAATCTAGCTATTTTGTAATATATTTTTGTGCACTGCATTGCCGACTACTGCATTACCAAAAATCGGAGAACACTAAAAGATGAAATTAATTACTGTGAGTTATGTATTATAAGCTACGTACACACGATTGTCAGAAACATGCTCAGAAAATGGTTAACACAACCATGAGAACTTATGTTGAAACATATGGTTGTTAACCATTTATTGAACATTTTCTGGCAACATTGTAAGAATATGACAACCGTGTGTACGTAGCTTTACTCAGCCATCTTCATTTCCTCGGGAGCACACACAGGAAATTTATGAATCCGGGGGAGATTTATGTCCGTCTGCGGTTTTGTCTAATCTGTCCGTTACTGTTTCAAACTTCCCGTCATCGTAATGTTTCCTTAAGCTACGTACACACGGTTGTCAGATTGTTAGAAACATGCTCAGAAAATGGTTAACACAACCATGAGAACTTATGTTGAAACATATGGTAGTTAACCATTTATTGAACATTTTCTGACAACATTGTAAGAATATGACAATCGTGTGTACGTAGCTTTAGGTGTGTATTTGGTCTCGAAGAGGGTTGATTTTTTTTGTGAGTGTGTTACTTTAGTGTTTTATTTGAAGGTGTATTGTGTGTGCTTTCGTGTTTTAAATGTCTTTAAATTGGCATATTTGTGTGTTTATGTGTTTGAATTTGTGTTTTATGTTTTGAATGTATTTTTTTTTGTGTTTTTAAATATTTTTTTTTTTTTTTATAATTTTGTGTTTTATTTTCTCTTTTTTTTATATTAAAATTTTCTTTTCATTTTTAATATATTTTAATATTCTTGTACCACCAAGATAAAAAAATCACATCTATCTTTCATCACATCTCAAATTAAAAAAAAACAAAAAAACTTCTTCCTCCTCCTGTTCCATCTCTTCACCGTTCCCCCATTCCCAACCTTTTCACGCCTTTTCTCCATCTTTTTCCCTTACCAATCGTTCCCCTGAATAGCTGTTTCAAGGTTGCATTCAAATAAAATTCTATGTTTTGTCTTCCTTTTATTACTTTTGAATGCAACCTTAAACCGTTCAGGGGGCGACATGACAATACGCGCAAGTGCAAAGCAACAAAACTTTCGTATGCTTTGCTGGTAAGCATGTACGACAGCGATCCTCAATATAGATTTTGTTTTTGTTAGTCGTATGATATCGTTTAAAAAAGTGTGCATTTTTTTCTTTGTTCTTTGTATGTTTTGGTTTTTACAACAAAAAATATTGAATAAAAAATAGTTTTTCTTTAAATGTATTGGTGTTGCTCTTCCATAAGGAACTTTTGGGCACCCCTGTTCTACATAATTATAAATGCATTTTTGTACAGTAACTGTTACTACGTTTATACCACACAGGGTACACTTATAAAGGTGGCTGCATCACTACAACCAAGGCGAATTTATACAAGGTGGTGGCAGTTCTACAAAAACAACAATTGGTCTTAACAAATGTCAAAAAACAAAAAAGAAAAATTAAACAAATATGTATTAAAACTTAACATAGTGTTGTTAGAACCAAAAAGCGAAAAAAAAAGTTATCAGCTGATTGACTGACTCCACCTTGTATAAATTCGCCTTGACTGCAACAATACAAAAACAACATATATTTTGTTTTTGTTAAAAGATATGTGAACTGTCAAAGTTGGCTGTTGTTGTTTTTGCTTTTGAGTTTGTTGTATTTTTCGCCGATTATACCAGGTGCTCGCGGAAGCACGATCTAGTTGCCTTTTATAAAGCATCCAATATGTTGATAATTCATGCCTTACAAAAAGGGATATTATCACGCCTTCTTTAATATGTATTAGAGAAGGCATTCAAGTAATGCTTCATTAAGTCATTTCCCCCCAAAAAATGACAAACTGATAAAAGTTTATATATAAAAAAAATTTATTTTTATCAACATGTAAATTATATGAATAAGAATTAAAAAAGAGATCATTTACAAAACTTATTATATTGATAAATTTCACACTAAAAACGAAAATAATGTTTATTCATGTTTCATTAAGGATATAAAATAATACTGACATTAAGTTTATTGTAAATATTTTCATTCTAATAATTAAGAGTTTTTAAAATGTAAAGTGCAAAAATAAATATAAAATATTATATTTATGAATATTTTTATAAAATATTTGGTCTGTTCAATAATAAAAAAAACTTTACAAATAATTGCATATTGAACAAAACCAAAAAAAAAGGTTTTTAAAAAAATCTATATTTCGTACAACAATAAGAATAAACAAGTAAGAGTGCTATATTCGGCTATGCCGAATCTTATATACCCTTCACCTTTGTTGTGGATGCATTACTTGCCCATTTTCAGTGTATATCATCCTAAATACCTATATCAAGAAAACTTTTAAAAATTTTACATTTAATTGCTATTGCTAAATTGTAGAAGTTACAAACGAAACAACAATCTTATATATACCCTTCTCAAAAACAACAACGCCAAACGAAATGAAACACCAAAAAAAAAAAAAAAATACGCAAGGCAGCGAAACCAACTCACATCCAAACATACATATGTACGTTTTGTTGCTTTTTTGTCAAACACCAAAAAAACAAAAACAAAAAAATAAAGCCAACAAACATCCAAAGATATGCACGTTTTGTTGCTTTTTTGTGAAACACAAAATACAAAATACACAAAGCATGAAGCCAACACACAATGAATCCAACACACATACAGTATTGGCCATAACTAAAGCACCCCCTCAATGGATTTTTTTCATATCATAATTTTTTGGATAAAGAAGGTTTTTTGGGATGTATTTTGTATATATTTTATTAACTTGTATTGTTAATGTTCATATTGTGTTCATTTAGGAATGGATAATTGTATGAACAACTAATTTAAAATGATAAAACATACAAAAGCACAAAACGCGTCGGACAAAACAAAAGCACCCCCTTATAAGATATTTAAAAATTTGACTAAACTACTGCATATTTGCAATGTCAGTTAACGGGACTCACAACGGATGCATTTAAAAATTCCAGAAGATAAAAATAAAGGAAGGCGTAGTCTGCATAATTTAAGTTTTATACAGTTTATTGTGAAAAACAATGGATGCCAAGGAACAAGTAAAACCACACGATATGATGATTCTCTGATCAAAGGAGCAATGCAAAAAGATCCAACATCGTCTGCTAGTCAAGTAAGAACAAGTTTATGATTATGCGTTAGCGAAAGAACAATCCGTAGAAGAGCAGTAGAAGCAGGATTATTCAGCCGATGACCAGCAAAAAAACCGTTTATATCAGCTAAGAACAAGAAAGCTAGACTGGAGTTTACCAAAGCCCACATCAACTGGAGTGTCCAAAAATGGAAGAGAGTACTGTTCTCTGACGAATTCAAATACAAATTAAAAAGTTCCTATGGAATAAGGCGTGTACGCAGACGAAAAGAAGAAAGACTGAATTCTAAGTATTGCAAAGGAACAATTAAACATGGAGGGGGCAATGTAAAAGTCTGGGGTTGCTTTTCTGGTCAAGGAATTGGCCCAATTCATAAAGTTAATGGGATTATGGATCAGTTCATGTACCGTGATATATGGAAAGAAGTAATGTTGCCTTATGCCAGTGAAGAGATTCCACTTATAGGGAGGTTCCAACAGGATAACGATCCTAAGCACACCTCCAAAGTGTGTAAGACTTGGCTACAGAGCAATAATACTCAAGTTCTTCATTGGCCTGTACAATCTCCCGATCTCAATCCTATTGAGAACTCATGGGAGATGGATAATATGAAAATAAATCGTGAAAATTGCAGAAATAAGAATCGGCAGTTTTCACGATTAATTTCAAGGCATTACTATATCTTGGGAAGGAATATCGCAAGACACCATAAAAAAACTTAATATCTTCTATGCCTAAGAGATGTGCTTGTGTCATCCAAAACAAAGGATTTGCAATAAAATAGAAATTAAAAAAAATTTTATATTATATCTATGAAGGGGTGCTTTAGTTTTGTCCGTTTTCTTTTCCAGCTTTAAATATCTTTTGATTTAATGTTACCACTTATAGAAAGATTAACTATAAAATTATTTGTTTATCAATAGTAAATATTTTAACAATTAAAAATAATACATAATAAAAATTTAAAACTAAGTTTTTATACAAAAAAATATAATATGAAAAAAATTCAATGAGGGGGTGCTTTAGTTATGGCCAATACTGTACGTTTTGTTGACATACAGACAGACAGACAGACAGACAGACAGACAGACAGACAGACAGACAGACAGACAGACAGACAGACAGACATGGCTTAATCGACTCCGCTATCTATAAGGATCCAGAATATATATACTTTATACGGTCGGAAAATTATATTATATATACCCTTCTCACGAAGGTGAAGGGTATAAAAATGAGTTATTAAAAAAAATATTTCATACAACAATAAGATAAAAAATAAAATATTTCAAAAAAGAAAATTCATAAAATTTAAGATGAAAAATAGTTAGAAATCCATTAAAGCTAATACATTTTCGTTTGTATTCAAATCATTTAAACTATTTTCATCATTAGTAGAAGAATTACTTTAAATATCATTTAATCTAAGCTGCTGATTTTTTTTCAAAGGATGTACAGTGGCACAGATAAAAGTACGTACTCCCTCTAAAATTTCGGTTTAAGAATAACCCTGGATTTCTGATCGATATTTTTGCTTGCTTTTGAAAGGCATCGAAACACTGTCAAAAACTAACTACAAAAAGTCCGGTTAACTTTCCGCTTATTGTACTTTTACACATAAAACTTAATATGGCAGCACAGATAATTATACGTACGATGCCAAATAGAAACGGTACTTTTTAAAAATAAGTAGATTTAATAAAAAAAAAATATTATACGGATAGTGTTAAAAGCTTAGTTTGTAAGCAATTCTTAAAGACTGCAGTAATTTTAGAAAAAAAATTTACTTTTTTGTTAAAATGGGTAAGAAAACAAATGACATTTGTATCGAAATGCGTGAACATATTTTAAAATTGAGGAAAGATGGGAATTCCTTAAGTTCAATTGCTCAAATTGTTGGACGTGCCAAGTCTACGGTGCAGACCGTAATAAAAAACTTTTCTGAATCTCAATCCCTAGCAAGCAAGCCAAAAACTGGACGTCCACCCAAAATTACCCCACGAGTTGAGCGATTTATAAAAAGTGCTGTTAGTAAAAATCCTAAAACAACAGCCGTGGAAATTCGAAATACTTTGGAAAATGACCACAATATTAATGTTCATTCAGAAACAGTGCGAAGTGTTTTGCGAAAAAACGGATTCCATAGCCGCGTACCAAGAAAAAAACCATTAATAAGCGAAATAAACAGAAAAAAGCGGCTCGACTTCGCACTTAAGTATGTGCACAAAACAACAGATTTCTGGGCGAATGTGATTTTTAGTGATGAAAGCAAGTACAATTTATTCGGTTGTGATGGCAAACAAAAAATTTGCGCAAACCTAATGAAGAGCTGCAACCGAAGAACCTCATTCCAACAGTTAAGCACGGTGGTGGTTCGGTCATGGTTTGGGGATGCATGTCGGCGAATGGAGTTGGAAAACTGCGATTTGTGGAAACAAATATGGACCGATTTCTTTATTTAGACATTTTGAAAAGCAGTTTGAAAGATTCCGCAAGTATTTTGGGTCTTAGTGGCACCTGGTATTTCCAGCAGGACAACGACCCAAAGCACACTTCGCATGTTGTCAAAGAATGGCTTCTCTATAATGTCCCGAAACAACTCCATTCGCCTCCCCAATCACCAGACCTGAATCCCATAGAGCATTTATGGGATGAATTGGAACGGCGCATTCGACAACTTAAAGATGGCTTGGAATATGAGTGGAATAAAATAACGTCTGAGACAACAAAAAAACTGGTATTTTCAATGAGTAATCGATTGAAAGCAGTAATTGAGGCAAAAGGAGGTCCAACAAAATACTAATGAAATAATATATACCTGAAATTCTTTTTGTACATTAATCTTTTTTAGAGTACGTATAATTATTTGTGATATTAAATAGGCTTTTGTGTTTTTTTTATTAAATTGAAGTTTTTAATTTTAAATTTAAATAATGAAATAAATATTTGTGTTCATTTAAAAATTATTGATTCATTTACTTTTTTTAAATATCACCAATTTTTGGAAAATTAAAGAATTTTTAAGGGGTACGTACTATTATCTGTGTGACTGTATCTTTGAATTGTCTTTTTTAACCAAGCGAATGCCTTTTCTTATTTCGTCATAAAAAGCCTTTTTTTGTCAACATTTCGTCGTTATAGACATATTCTGAAAAATCAAAATAAAAACAAGTATGAATGAAATAAATAAAATTAAATCAATAAAATTAACATACATAATTAACGTAAATTAAATTTATAAGTTTTGGGTAGTCTAAGACCCTTTTTTTTTTTTCAGTTCACATCTGATATTCATAACGAACGGTAGTCTCAACAACATAAACGCATAGCAATTTTTTTATACATATTAAAAATAAAGATTACACTATTGTTTTTGTAATTGCCTACACACGTTCTTATTGAACTCACACGTGATAGACAACTTTTTTTTAAACAAAAACAAATTACAGACCTAAAATGGCCCCAGGGGCCACAAAATCTAGGAATAAAAAGCGCAATGCTAAGATAAAGTCAACTAATCAACCAAGGCTTGTTTATCCAATCATTCCTTCTTCGTCGGGAAATAGGTTTAGTATCCTAGGGGGTCAAAATGATATGGATGTAGCTCCAGCAACAAATATAAATGAAGTAAAGGAAAGTAAGCCACCACCTATTGTAGTGGAAGTCAATGCATCTTTTTCCGGAATCCAAAATTTATTAGGTAAGGAATGCTTTTTTAAGCGTACTTCCATTGGTACCAAAGTATTCACTCCAAACCAGGCTGTATATAATAGCTGTATGCAAACACTAAAGGAAAATCAAATTGAGTTCCATTCGTATAATTCGAAAGATAATAGGTTATACACCACCTTCTTGCATGGCTTACCTCGTATCAAAACAGACGATATCAAAACCGAATTGGAGAGCTACAACTTGTCACCATCTGCTGTAAGTGAAATTATTACCAAATTTAGCTCGGATAATAATGCAGTGTATAAAGTACAATTTATTCGAAAAAATTTTAATCCAAGTTCTTTAAAAAATGTGAGAACTGTAGCTAACGTAATTATTACATGGAAAAAATACAGATCGAAGAAAAATGATAGACCAACACAATGTTGGAACTGTCTAATGTATGGACATGGTGGAGAGCATTGCCATAGAGGTGCGGCTTGCATGATATGCGCAGAAAACCATCACACAAATGTTTGTCCATTTAATACAAATGAAAAGCGACCAGCTGTTTTTACTTGTTTTAATTGTAAAAAACATGGAAAAGAGAGAACAGATCATGCAGCAAACGACATTAATTGTCCACTACGTTCTCTTTATCTAGAGACGAGGGCAAGAGTAACAACAAAATCTAATAATAATAACAGAGTACAGCCAAATCTAAATACAGTCCAATTCAAGGATGTAGAATTTCCCAACTTAGGCAATACAACAAGCCGCAACAATAATAATTCAATGAATGCTAGAGTTTCATACGCAAACCAGCTGAAAAATAATGCAGATCTGTTTAGCGTCGATGAACTTTTTGATATCTTTACAACTGCTATGGAAGATTTACAAAGATGTACATCAAAAGTGCAACAAATTAAAGTTGTTATGTCTATGGTAAAGTATGCTCATGGCTTGCACTAATTCAAACGAATTTAAAATGCTTCATTTGAATGTTAATGGAATTTCATACTTTTCAAAATTAAAACAATTGGAAATATTGCTCGAAAGAGAAAATATAAAAATTGCTTCATTAAACGAAACATTTTTAAAGGAAGGCATCAAACCCTTCTTAAAAAATTACTTTTTCTACAGAAACGACAGGTCAGATGAAAGAGGAGGAGGCGTCGCTTTACTTGTTCATAAATCTATAAAACACAAAAACTGCTTCACATTTAACACTAGATCTATTGAAAATATATCTATAGAAATAACAATAAATAATAGACCGATTGTAATAACTTCTGCATACTCGCCCCGTTATAGCAACAATTTCTCTAATGATATTCATAAAATTACAACTTCCGCCAATGAATATATAGTTTTAGGAGACCTAAATGCTAAACATTCTGCCTGGAATTGTGCTACAAGTAACACAGCAGGTGTCACACTCAACAACATACAAAATACTTGTAACTTTTTCGTATACTACCCAAATAGTCCTACATTATACCCACATCAACGTAATAGACAACCGTCTACGGTTGATGTGGTAATTAGTAATTCCGCACTAAATATTGAAGTAAGAACATTGGGTTACGAAATTCCTTCAGATCATCGTCCCATTATTTGCACCATAAAACGATCGAAGGCATCAATTGCTGATATCAGTTACTATGATCATAGATTAACGAACTGGAACATTTTTAAGAATTTTGTTGACAATCATATAGTATTCAATATAGATGAATACACTTCAAAACAAACAATTGATAAAGAAATTAACAAATTAACCAACATTATTTTAGAAGCAAGAAGTGCATCAACTCCCAAAGTTACTCAACGAAACTACTTTGAATTGCCTGAGAATATCTGTAAATATATAAAACTAAGAAGAAGCTACAAAAGAAAGAGTCAAAGAACTTCAAATGCAGTTGAGAAACAATTTTACAATCAATATGCAAACCTTCTTACTAAAATGATAGACAAAAACATCAAAGCAGAACGCAATAATAAATGGTGTCAATTACTATCTAATTTAAAACCAGGAGATACAACCTTTTGGAGAATTAGTAGAAGTCTGCGAGAAAAAGGTAAACACCAAATTCCATATATCAACTATGGAAATACCAAAATTACAGATGATAAGAAGATAGCTGAAATTTTAGCAAATACATTTGTCCAATCAAATAATCTTACCTCAAGCTACAAACATTCAATGGATAAATTCATTAACGCAAAAGTCAATGACTTTAGGAAGGAGAACTCATCTACTGACTCCACCATTTTTACAAACCTTGGAGAAATAACAAGTATTGTGTCATCTTTAAAAGTCTCCAAATCACCTGGGTTTGACAATATCACAAATATACTTTTAAAGAACCTGCCAATCAAAGCCTTGAAATTGTTAGTCATTCTCTTCAACAGTTGCATTAAACTTAATTATTTTCCAAAAAATTTTAAAAATGCTAAAGTTATAGCTATAAACAAACCAAATAAGCCAAAATACAACCCTAACAGCTACAGACCTATTAGCTTGCTAAGCAATCTAGGTAAAATATTGGAAAAAATTCTACATCATCGCCTAAGTGAATTTGTAAATTCAAATTGCATTGTTGCTAAAGAACAATTCGGATTCAAAAAAGATCATAGCACTACTCACCAAATAAAAAGGATAAAAAATAAAATAATTGCTAATAAGAACAGCAAAAAATCAACGGGCCTTATCCTGCTAGATATAGAAAAGGCGTTTGATACTGTTTGGCATAGCGGTCTTTTATATAAACTTTTACTTGCTAATATCCCGAAATATCTTAGTAAACTTATTGCTGATTTTATGGACGATAGAATTTACAAAGTTGCAATTAAAAATGCGACCTCATCTGACAAACATATTTCCACTGGGCTTCCACAAGGATCTGTTTTGTCACCACTCCTGTATTCAATATATACATCCGACTTTAAAGTTCCGAAGTATATGGAAACTGCATATTACGCAGATGATACCGCTTTAATTACTTCAAGCAAGAGTACCGGTGCTCTCTTAAAGAAAATGGAAAAAGGACTTGTAAGTTGCAACAAATATTTTCACAAATGGAAAATCAAAATAAATCCTATTAAGACTCAAGCTATAATTTTCCCATTCAACAAATCCCCTAAAAGATTGGCCCGGCGTCCCTTGTTAATAGGAAATAATGTTTTAAATATACAAAACGATGTAAAATATTTGGGGGTTACGTTGGACAAAAAACTTATATTCAAACGGCATATCGACGAAATCTGCAAAAAAGCAATTAAAGCTTTTAGAGCCCTATGGCCATTGCTAAATAAACGTTCATGTCTGAACATGAAAAATAAGAATCTTCTATTTAAAAGTGTTATAAGACCCATATTAACATATGCGTGTCCTGTATGGAGTACTGCAGCTAAATGTCACTTGAATCGATTACAAGTTATTCAAAACAAATGTCTCAAAATGATATATAACAAACACTGGAGATACCCAACATACCTTATCCATGAAGAAACCGGTTACGAACGAATTATTGATTTTATAAAAAGAATTAAAAACAACTTTTATGAAAAAATTGAAAGTTCTTCTTATCCCATGATAAGAGAATGTGTAGAAAATATATAAAGTTAAATGCAAATCACCAAATCGAAAATGATATGTTTATACGGTGCTATTAAAACTAATAGCACCACTTTAAACCTATAGAATTTTCTTCATATTTGAATTCATTTAAAATCATATAAAGGTTTTTCCCATTTTACCTTAGAAAAGATCATAATGTAAAAAAAAATATAGTAAATACTATTAGTCAATTCATTATTTGTTGTAATATCTATATAAAGATAAGATCTCATTTGTAAATATTTAGTAAGTAAAGATGTAAATAAAGGAAGACTATACAATTCAAAAAAAAAAATTCAATTCAAGACCCTTTTTTTATTTTGTGTTCCATTAACGTTTAATTCTAGTAGGAGATGTTTATCAAAAATGGCTGTTAGCATTTTCTTAATACCATTTCTTCCCACTGTTTTTTTTAATTGTGTGAGTCTGAAATAAAAATAATGAAAAATTAAAAATTTAGGTATATTAATAAATATAAGTTTAGTTTTATTACCATTGCTTCCATATTTTCTGCAGAAATTTCTATTTCTATATCGTCTATTTCCGATTTAGATTTAATTCTTGCAGAGACATTTTACTTTTCAAATGCGAATAACTCGTAAACTATAAGAGATAATATATGGCAATGTTTTTTGTAAATCTCGTCTAGTACATTCCATATATATAAAAATCTTTCAAATCGGATAGCAAAAAATTTGGCATCATTTTTAATTTTTGATATACCCGAGGTGCCCCACTTTGGGCCATTGTGGCTCGGCCCCCCTTGGTTGTTTAAGCCAAATTATCAACACCTCCTCTATAGCCATGGGAAATTTTATTAAAATCGAGCTATTCGTTTAGAAGTTACAGATTTATTTCCACTTTTTTTTCAGATCCCCCACTGTGCATCAGAACTAAATGTAATTTTAATAAATATTGCATCTTCGTTTTAGTTGAATTATCCGTAGTGTACAATCGAGAAATCATTACTATAATATTCGGCTTATTCTACTGCTTCTGCGCAGCAGTATGATCTACGGAAAAACACTATTTTTACACAATATTTTTTTTATTTATGGTACCAAAAAATTATTTCGCCTTCTGTTAGTGCTTCCATTCTCTTGTGGATTTCCTAAAAATATTTTAAATTTTTATTTTGAACTATAGTTTGGTGAAGGGTATATAAGATTCGGCCTAGCCGAATATATCTCTCTTACTTGTTTTCTTATATTATTATTACAATATACATTATTGAAAATTATTTAATTGTTATGAAAATGTTTTATAAATGTCAATATTAGAAAATATAAAAACTTAATTATAGATTTTGGAGTTGCTGAGAAGCAATAAAATCTTACGAACCCAGTGATTGCCTAAAGGTACGGTCACACACGGCAAATATTTACTCAAAAAAGCGTAACCACATTTTTTAGTACAAATTTTTTTGACGTTGTTTACTCTTGCAAGTGATTTGTAAGATCAAACAGCATTAAATAAAATAGAACTGAATATTTGCCTTGAATTGTCTTACCTAAAAGTAGTTTTTGACAATAAATAAAAGAATTAAAATATATTTTATTTATTGGTTACGTCTTTTTCGTCAAATATTTGCCATGTGTGACCCTACCTTAACAAGAAGCGCTGATTTTTTCTAAGTTCTTCACCACCTATACGAATAGTTTAATGTATGACTTCCAAAATCATTTTTGTAAGGCAATCATTTTATGATGCAATTAATGAAGCAGTAGAAGATGCAGTAATCATATTTATTGCTTCCAAATCCAGAATATTTTTTGTTGCTACTTGTACAGCGGACTAAACGACCACAAATGCTGCTGGCTGCAGTTGTAGTCGTGTCGCATCTGCTGAATTATTTTAAAGACTATAGCTACAAAGTAACCAGCTGATTTATAATTCAGTGGTGCTACTTTAATTTTATTTGGGTTTACTTTAATAAAATATAACCGTACAAAATTCCAAAATAACTAAGATTTAAACAATTATTTTGAGTAAATATATATAATTAGGAGGCGGATTTTCATGCATTTATTACTGGAAAATATGAATCAATGAAATGAAATAATTTAAAAAATATGCACTTATATTGTGTGCAGAAACATAAAATAATTTACAATGAATAGCTCAATGTCCAAAAAATACACAACAGACTTCTCATCAGATATTAATCTTTAAATAATACTAACATTGAAATAGTTAAACTATGGAATTATTAATTATAATATCTTGAGATTCATAGTTGTTTAACGACGCAATCTTTAGAGCCTCCATCATGCCTTTAAAAGTCATAAAAATGTTGATCGTGCAGAAAATTACCAAATCTCTTATAAATCGAAAATGTTGGAAGAATTTTGTGTAGAAAAAACATACACTAGAAAAAATGCAAGTGTACCAAATTGCAATAGTTTTAGTATAATGTTGACGACCAATCTTCTTTTGGCAACGATTTATAAAACGTAACACCAAGGCAATCGTACATTTTAATTTAAAATATGACGAAAATCTATCGAATTTAAAAATCAACAGGGGTATTTACCAGCAATGCAAATTTTGAACAAAGTTCTTCTGTCTCTAGGCTACAAGTAGGTATTTCTGGCGTTTTTGGTCATTCATATTCACAATCATATAGGAATTTAGGTCCCTAAACCAATGGCAAGCATCTGAAAAATCAACCTGGGTCTTCATGCTGGTAGTTTCATCGGCAACATTAAGACTTGTTGGCATCCATTTCTAATCTGCTGGGCTAGTAGAATCAAGAATCTCAGTAATTCTATGGGCAAAAAAAGGTTTATATCTTCTACTTTCAGAGCCAATACATAGGTTGTTGAATCACTCCACTTAGAGGAGCACATCTAGTTTTTGCAGCTACAAAAGTCTCTTCAATTTTATTATCATCATTTATTGACCTCCAGTATAACACCAAATGAATTTTTACTAGCGTCGACAAAAATATGTAGTTCCAAGCGAGAAGGAACACCATTTCTAAAATAAAATCGAGGCACTTTAACATTGACGACATTTTGTAGTTCTTGGCGCCAATTATTCCACATTTCGCTTAATTCTCCGGGCAATGCATCATCCCATCCTATCCACAAAATCATCCACATAATGATGATCAACAATCGACTTCAATGCACGATGGCATTTGTTTCTTTGACATAATGGGCTACACACGGCGAACAAGCAGCACCAAAATTCATGATGAGTGTTTCATAAGAATCAGGTGGTTCTCTATTGTCTTCGCACCAATGGAATCTTTGAGAGCATCTATCTTACCTGGTGAAACATTTCTTCGATGTCCCCACACACTGGTACAGCACCAACTCGAAAATTAAATAAAACTGATGGCAGCGGCTTATATTGCTGCGGGTCTTTTAGCAGTTTAGAATTCAGGGAAACCTTTATCTACAGCTTTAGACACGCAGCTAAGAACAGATTCATTTTCATTTGTAGAACCACTTGAAGCAGGCGACTCTGACGAAAGCGAATTATTTTCACCATTATTTATCTTGACATCATGTAACAATTTGTTATGTTTTCTTAGACAACCATCTACGGTACACATCTTACGTTGACCTCAGCATTATGAAGGACAACTTTTCTTTTTGGTTCATTATTTTGACGATTTCCACATGGACTTTGTTCTTAACAAATCAGCAACATCTTTGAGACATTTGCTAAAATCCTCTTTAACAGCAAAGGGCACAAGTTTATCAACAGCATTTTCACTAATGGGCACAATTTCTATGACTTGTTGTAGCTGATGGCTGTGTTATGGCGGCTGAAGAGCTCGGCGTCGAATTCGCGTTCGTCGCAATTGACAGCGCTCGCTGGACATTCAATAACTGGGCCTGAAGGATGTTGATTTGACTTTGAAGGCCCTCCAAATTATTTCCATACTGAGGCAACGGCGGCTGTGCAGAAGAGCTTAAATTATTTTCAGCAAAATTTTGTGGGTTATGTTGAACATTGGCAATTGTGGCTGATATGGCACAATTTGGCAGATTTGTTGTGGCGTCAATGGTACTTACATTTTGTGGAGGCACTTCAGCGGCAGAGGGAGTCAAAGATGTTTCGGCGGCATGGGAACTGTCAGGTAAAGAAGAAACACAGGCGACCGAGGGTGCCACTTGTTGAGAAACATTTTTTGTTCCGGCAGGCGAGGAACCACTACTAGGCTGGCTCATTGTTGACTGTAATCGCTGACTTTTTCTTGCTGAATAGCGGTGCATTATGAACCACAAATAATCACAAACTTTTCACAGAGAGCACACAAAAAATCTCGCAAAAATCACAGCAAAGAACACTAAAATGTTTTAAATATATTTTTATTTGTTCCGGCAGAAAAGGTATCGCTTTAAATATTTAAAAAAAAATTATTTTATGTTCCGGCAGACAAGGAACCACGTTTGGAAATCTTCAAATCAATTTTATGTTCCGGCAGACAAGGTATCACTTTGTTTATTTCCAAATTAATTTGTATTTGTTCCGGCAGACAAGGAACCTCAAAAATTTAGCAAATATCCGCTCAAAAAGTGCGAAATAAAATTGTTATCGCTGGCTGCGATGGTCGTCCATAAGGAGCGAATTTAACAACACCAAAAAGAACACAAACAATTTTAAATAATTTGGAGTACGGAGCGACAAGGTGCGTTTATTTCTATTAAAAAATTAATAAAATTAAATAAAAGAAATAAAAATAATATTCAACTACTTACCGCAGTGCTTTTCCCTTATGAACTGACTCTACTTTAAATAATTATTTTATTTGGAACTAGTTATTTATGTGTATAACACATTAAAAATAACGGTACAAACTTAACGAAACAAAAGCATTGCAGTGAGATCAATGTAAAAAGGAACAACAACTAATACATAATCTTCACTAAGAAATAGGTAAATAAGACAAATAAACAAAACATTAAGGTGGCTCACAGGACGCCATATAAATTCAAATAAATATTTTAAATGAATTGCAAAATTATACAATGACAAATTATAAAATAATATACACGAATAAATGAAAACAAATTATAAAATGTATTCTCGATTATAAGCCATTCGACGACAAACATAAACACAAATTATGACAGTTGGTGATCAGCTGGGCTGACGAGTACACTTGATATGAATCCACCTTGTACCAGGTCGTGTCGATTCTACAACAAGTACAACATTTGTTTTATAAGCTGTCAAAGTTGTTTTTGTTTCTTTTAATTTTGTTGTTGTTTTCGCCGGAACAAACACTAGTGAATTTGACAGCTTAAACATATAAACAACTAAAGTAAACATTAATCAGCTGTGCTATCGACACCACCTGGTATATAAATTCACCTTGCATTGTATATTGTTTTGTTTTTTAGTCTGGATCAAGGCAAATCTAATAAGGTGACCTCACGAGCACAACTGACTTTTATTTTTGAATTCGCCTTTGTCGTTAAACTGTCAAAGTTCCTTATTTGTTTACAATTATTAGCTGTCATTAAATTATAATTTTAGTTTTTTTTGTGAAGTCTTTGTTTTTGCACAATAATGTATTCAAAATGATTGATTTATCACAAAAAATTGAAGTATTATTGAATAAATCAATTTTTTTTAGCAGTTTTAATTTGTTTTTACTGTTTATCACTTCTTGCATGTATTTTTTCTACTTAAAGCAACATGCAAATATCGAAAAGCATCATGTGTGTTTAATAGACTGTCCACTATTTGTATGGGGGAAAAAAATGTCGGAATCTTGTTGGTCTTAACACAAAATGATTCCCCTTTCCAGATATTGAGATAGCCGAAATTTGAGCTCGATTAAACGACGTTAACCCGTGCCGCTCGTCGCTCAAAGTTTGAAAAAATCAACATTTTTGACCAAAAAGCTAACATAAGAAGCTATAACTCCAGAACGGTAAATAATAGAAACACGATTAGTATCTCAAAACAAAGCTAATATTGTTCTTCAAAATTTATTTTATATACATTATTCTTGTTACTTTAAGCCAAACAGAGTTACAACAGCTTTTGTCTCCAAAAACGTGACCTAGTCGCGGTAGGAGCATACTTCGTATATTTTGATATTATGTGAAAAATGTTGCTAGTAAGTACATATTTTTACATTTTATTGTTATTGAATCATAATGTACATAGATTTAGTATTTCAAAAAGATATAAAACACAAAAATTGGTTGAAAAATGTAAAAGTTATTAAAAATTCCCCAGGCCATTAACTTGTCTCGGAGCACTTGATTATGATATGTGGAAAAAAATTTAACTTATTTTGAAAACTATACGAATAAAACTATTTTATTACATAAAATATATCTATGTTTGCTCAAATATAAGTTTTTTTCCTTAAAATATAATGTGAATCTGTTCTCAGCTATGGTCAAAAAAAATTTTTTTTTAGACGACAGTTTCAAAACACCATTTTCAGTTTTTTTTTAAACTTTGTTAAACAAATTTTTAAATTTTTTAAATATCACCGGGGGGTTTATGGTCAATAGATTAGGGAACAAAACAGTGAAAAAATTAGGTCAATACCTCTTATAGTTCAGGTGTACCTGCGTTTTGAATTCTGCGGATTTCGCGAAAAACTCATTTTTTTGGAATATTTTAGAAAATATGTCATAATTTTTTATTGTTATACATTTTAACCAAAATATTTACAGAATATTATTTCTCAGATATTAAAAAATATGTCCCTGAAGTTATATATAAATCGGGAAATCCTAAGGCGTAAACTTTGGAGGTCAAAGGTCAAATTTCGCAATATTTGGAAATTCACATTGAAACATATGGAAATAATCTTTATTTGTCGACCATATTTACTAAAATTACAGGATTTTATGGTATATGGTCCGATATTTAGAATAACATAAAAAAAAATCAAATTAACCCTTTAAAGCATTTGGGTCAAATATGTCCCCAAAGTTAATAAAATCAATTTTAATAAATTTAAAAATAAAAAAATTAATATAATTTATATTCAGAAAAAAAAAAAATAATAATAATTAACCCTTTGGATCATGTAAAATTTCAGTTTTAGTCATATTCTTATTGAAACATATGGCAAAATTATTTATTTGTCGACCATATTTACTAAAATTACAGGAATTTATAGTATTTTAAAATAACAACAAAAAAAACCAAATTAACCCTAGTTATCTTCGGGATCCAAATCTTCAATAATTCTGTCAGACATGCTTTCGAGAAGTTTGCTATTTAAAATCAGCAAAATCCGTCCATAAATAACGGAGATGTGAGCAAAAATCCGAGACAACCTCTATTTTTGGCCTATTTTTTTTATCTATATCTCGATTACTAAAGGTAGGGTCACACATGACAAATATTTGACGAAAAAGACGTAACCACTAAATAAAATATATTTGTATTCTTTTATTTATTTCAAAAACTTATTTTACTTAGGATGATTCAAAACAAACAATTTAGTTTTATTTTATTTGATGCTGTTTGATCTTACAAAACAATTGTAAGAGTAAACACGTCAAACAAATTTGTGCTAAAAAAAGTGGTTACGCTTTTTTGAGCAAATATTTGTCATGTGTGACCCTACCTTAAGTCATAAATATAGACAATATGGATATCTAATGATAGATATTTCAAAGTCCATTGCAACGATGTATATAAGGCTATACAAAGTTGGACCTACAATGGGTCAAAATCGGGAAAATATTTTTTAACCCGAATTTTTTATTCACAAAAAACATTCTTTTGTCATAAATTTTTTTCACTAATAAATTTAAAAAAAAATAAATTTTAAAAATTGGAAAAAATTTTTAAAAAACAATTTTGAAAAAAAAAAAATTAAAAAAATTTTTGTTTTTTTTTCATTTTATTTTAAAGTATAATTTGATGAAGGGTATATAAGATTCGGCACAGCCGAATATAGCTCTCTTACTTGTTTTTTTGTTACTTTTTTAATTTTTGGCATAGAAAATAAATATATTTTCTTTTCTTTGAATATTGGTTGTTTGTTTTTTTGCTGTGTTTGCTAGTTGCATTTGCCAATGTTGGCGAGTTAATTTTGCCTAAAGTACAAACAGCTATTAAATAAACACTAACATAATTTGTATAACATACTAAAAATTAATTATTTGAGTGATTACGAAGATTATGGTTACTTCGAAATCTAATATTTCGATTTTTGTTTTAATTTCATAAACATTTGTTGAATTTTTTTCCAAATTTATTCATTATTTAGTAAAACTTTTGCAATTTTGTTGGATATTAGTGTTTCAAATGAAAGTAATTTTGGCAATATTTACACATTTCATAAATTTATTGAAAATTGTGAATTTTTGATATTTTAAATCTTTTAAGTGTTTTTACTTTTTAAAATTGAGACTTCTTGTCGGTATTGGCTTTTGAAATTTCAAAAATTTTGGAACTTTTCTGAAACAATAGTGTTTCATTTTTAGTTTTTTCATTATGATTTTTTGGATTTGAAAAACTTATTGTTAAGCTTAAAGAGTTTTTACTTTTACTTTGAGATTTCTTATTTTGAAATTTTTTGAAATTTCAAACATTTTTGGAGCTTTGGTGAAACAATAGTGTTTCATTTTACATTGAAGTTTTTGGACAAACTTTTTTTTTATTTTTGAAACCTTTTAGTGGTTTTAATGACATTTGGCATTTTTCGAAATTTCAGATTTTTGGTTTATTTGAATTCTTCTGGCAATTCTTAAGTTTTTTATATTATTTATAGTGCATCAAATCTATAAGTTTGAGGAGATTAGTAATTGCTTCGGTCGTTTAAAAATTTTTTCTGGCAGTTTCATTTGCGAGGGCTTTCATTTTGGCAGCTTACTATACTAGCTAATATAAGATGAAATCTGACATTTTAGTAAAATTTGAAAAACTGGCTGCTTTATTTCTTGAGTTTGAAAATGATTATAATGAAATGCCACAGGAAAGTCGAAGTTCTTTTAGCATTGACCTTCAAAAGGATGAATTCAAAGATTTGTGGGAAAAGGTAAAAGTAAGTTACGAGAATTTCGTTATTACTAGCCCAGTTAATGATTCAGATGAAGATTGCGATTAGGGAATGTAGATTAGCCTACATAACCATTGCGGCTTTAATGGGTAAACTGTCTCAATCTTTTATAAACAAACCAGTTTTGAGTTCGACTCATTGTGCATCTGGGATCAGTGGAGACTCAGCTACTGTGGTGAATCGCACTTCTAGCCATCACATGAAGTTACCACCATGCACTATGTAAGTTTTTAAGGGCGATTATGGATCGTGGCATTCTTTTCGAGACATGTTCACCGCGGTTTACATCAACTGTGAGGAACTATCGGGTGTAGAAAAATTAACCCGTTAAAACTGAATCGGCTAAGGATATAAAAAGGCTTCAAAGAGACATCAATAATTGCATTTCTGTATTGAAATTACATGAGATTGATATATCTACATGGGATCCTATTTTTGTATACCTTTGCTCTATTAATTTGCCCGTATTAAGTTTGTCGTTGTGGGAACAGAGCATCAAAAATAAGAAGGATATTCCCAAATGGTGTGACTTAGACAATTTTTTGACTTCTCGATTTCAGTCTTCGAATAAAGACAGATTTGGATAATTCTGAGAATTCTTCTACAAAAAGGAATACAGCTGTTAGAGTTTACCAAACCCAAGCATCCGAAAAATCTTGCCTGATTTGTTCGAAAAATCATACATTAACTAATTATCGAAAGTTTCTGAATAAGGAAACTTTGCATCAACTGTTTGAATGAAGGCCATATGTTGAGTGAGTGTAAGAGTAATTCTAGTTGTTCAAAGTGTTATCTTAAACTCTTCTTCACAAGGAAGTTAATACATCTGTACCAGAAAGCACCAATCGAAGTAATGATACTCCTTCTGTATCAGAAAATGATACAACGGTACAAAGTTGTTTTGCTACAACTTGGAAAAATATATTGTTGGGTACTGCTATGATAAATATCATATCTCGTGGTGATGTTTTTTCGGCAAGGGCAGTTATAGATCCAGGCTCACAAACTTGTTTTATTTCGCAGAAACTATAAAGTAGGTTGAATTTGAAAACAAGAGCGACAAATGTGAGCATTTCGGCATTAAATGATTCAACGCCTGGTCCAGCTTTGAGAGAATGTGATCTGACATTGGGCTCTCCTATTGATAGAGATTTTAAATTGAATATTTCGGCATTTGTACTTCCGAAATTTACTGGTAATTTACCAAATGAAACTATTGATATTTTAAATCTAAGCTTTTCGTAAGATTTTCAATTGGCAGATCCAAGTTTTTCTACCAGTGGATCTGTTGACATTTTAATTGGAGCTGATTTCTATCCAAAAATAATGAGTGACGGTTCAAGGCAGAAGGTGATTGGGAACATTATAGCATGAGAGCCATTTTGGATGGATTTTGTTTGGTTCCGTACCTGCGGATAAAAACATGTCGACTGTTCGAACATTTTTCACAAAAATGAGTTCGGACAAACAAATTGAAAATAGTTTGGAACATTTTTAAACTACCACATAATGCTAAAATTTCACCCAAATGGGAAAATATTTCGAATCATATTCATCGAAAAAAGATAAATGTTTTTGGAAATCGCTCTGAATGGAGAAAAAATTGTATTCGAAACATACTAAAATGCAATCGATTTATGGATCATAATTTGAAAGATGACGAGATGGTTTTGTATCTAGAGGATAATGTGTCGAATAATAAATGGCATTTAGGTCATGTGGTCAAAGTTTACATGGGTAAAAATGATAACAAACTACTTGCTGAGTTGAAAACTGATCGTGGACTAACAACAATACCAGTGAAGAAGCTTCTAGTTCTTCCCACACATTAATTTTCTTTAAGCTTTGACTTTGAAAGTGACTGGTCTACATTTATCGCTATTGCAAGGTCAGTTTGGCTCATGACCATATCTGACGTACTTGTTAAAGTACTCAGCTTATCGAAAAACACTATCAATGGTCATGAGAGTGTAAGACCTAGCACGTCTCAAGCCCTTGTTTTAACTAAAAACAAGGACCGTAACGCCCGCCGCTGACGGAACCGATGAACACAAATGCGATTAAAAGCAGCACTGTCGCAGGGACCGTGATAATACCATCATTTACCAGTTTAAAAGTTCCCATTATTTCGGAAGAAGTGGCTCAGATGGATATCAACTCGTAGATGACAAGGAAAAGCTATTTTTTTTAAATTGATGGTAACCACGGTTCCAACTCAACTTTTACCCATAAGATAATGATATTTTTGTAGAAGGACCTAGTTCGTCCGCTAACCTAAACAGCGAGGGACCTAGTTCGTCCCAAGTCTCTGCCAGGAGACCTAGTTCGTCTGGTTATCTAGAGACATAGTTCGTCTCAAGCTATAGTTCCTAATGGATCTAGGGACAGTCAGTCACAATAGATCATGATACATTAACTACATAATTTTTTTTCTTTTTTTTTTAATTATTTGCAGTACGTTACAATGTTGGATTGAATTGAGTACCGCCTTTGGGTAATTAAACTACGTACCCGTAAATTAATTGTTGGAGTTTTTTGGTTTGCAGATATTTTATATCTTGAATTCTTTTTTTTAAATATAAATGATATTTGAATTCTTTTTTTTGTTTTAGTATTTTTTTTTTTGATGAACTTGAAAAAAAATCCCCATATTTCGTAGCATCCGTGAGATAATGAAGTTTTTCATGGCGATTATCAGTCATGGCCAACATTTAGCGACATGTTTAAGGCTTTAGGCCCGTGAACTGTTGAAGACTTCTCCTATTACCAATGAACGTTTCGATATGGCATTCCGTAATCTGGTCAATCGCAACGAGAATAAAGGTGCTCTTATCAATGCACAATTAAAGATTCTATTCAATATTACCCCTGTCACAAAAGAAACTTCAAGCAACATAAGGCGCATTCAACAAACAATCAACGATTGTGTTACAAATTTATCCTATTTGAAAATAGACAACGCGAAAAAGGACATTATTTTCAGCATATGAGAGCAATCCTTACCTAACAGCACAGAGTTCCCAACGTGGAAGCAAATGGACGCTTTTCTGACATCCCGATTTCAAACCCTCGAATCAGTACCTGACATTCGTAGCACTTTAGCGAACCCTAATCCAAAGAAGCAAAATTTTCCAGATAAAAATTAAGTCAATAGTCATAATACCAGTGTCTCTTCCGATAAAACTATTAAATGTTCAATCCATTCTGACTCGCTTTGTCTTTCATTTATCTCAATGACTATTAATGAACGCTATGCAATTGTTAAGAGCCAAAAGACATGTTCCAATTGCCTAGGAACTTCCAAGCAATGGAAAAAATATAAAAGTCAATATGTCTGCTATTTGTGCAAGCGTAAACACTACTATCTGCTTCATCGCTCTGAGAATACGAACACCCGAATCCAATTCCGAGAATTACGCCCGTAATTAATCCCCATGCAACGTCAAATTTAAATGTAAACCCATCCACTTATGCAGCAGTGGCAGCACAAATACGACAAACATACTCTACGCAAATACAGTCCACTTCAAATTCCACTGTTTACTCGGAACCGCTCTTGTAGACATTTATTCCAATCATCTCAAATATACAGTTCGTGCTTTAATCGACTCTGCTTCTGAAGTAACTTTTATATCGAAAAAGCTTTAAAATCGACTTCTTTTGAAAACCCGTTCGTCTCAAACTGAAGTTCTAAATATAGCCTTAACTGCCACATCGACTCAATAATGCTACATTCGCATCGGCTCACCAATTGATAACACGCTTAAAACTTTCACAGATGCTTTCGTAGTTGAGAAGCTCACTGAACAACTCCCCTATTTACCTTCATTAGCGCTAAACAATAGTGAATTTTCTGATTTGAGAGCTGATCCACATATTCCTAAATTTTCTGAGATTGAATTACTTCTTGGTGATCGCCCAATGATCGAAGTCATTATAATGCCTCAAATTTAAGGCCATGAACGTGACAGAGAAGTTGAAGGTTGTAAAACGGTACAAATATTGTGAAAATTGCCTGGGTCACTCAAATATGATTATCTCCTGCCGCAATAAATAACGTTGTCGACAATACCAAGGCTACACCGCCACCGACGTTATATTGAGAAAAAACGCACTACCGACTCCGCCAACTATAATAGTTGAAATTGAACTGGGAGAGAAATTTAGCAGTGTGTGAGGTTTACTTAATCCTTGTATTAAGGTCAGCTCTATAGATAGTTTTCTCGTAGAGCGACATAAGCTGCCTCAAGAAAAGATTGGCTCGGACAGCTTTTGCAAAATAACAAGTAAGAGAGTTATATTCGGCTGTGCCGAATCTTATATACCTTTCACCAAATTATACTTTAAAATAAAATTTAAAAAAATTTTTTTTTTTAATTTATTAGTAAAAAATTATGACAAAAGAATGTTTTTTGTGAAAAAAAATTTCGGGTTAAAAAATATTTTCCCGATTTTGACCCATTGTAGATCCAACTTTGTATGGCCTTATATACATCGTTGCAATGGACTTTGAAATATCTATCATTGGATATCCATATTGTCTATATTTATGACTTAGTAATCGAGATATAGATAAAAAAACAGGCCAAAAATAGAGGTTGTCTCGGATTTTTGTTCATATCTCCGTTATTTATGGACGGATTTTGCTGATTTTAAATAGCAAACTTCTCGAAACCATGTCTGAGAATTATTGAGGATTTGGATCCCGAAGATATCTGGGGTCTTCAGAAAATTGATTTCAACAGACAGACGGACAGACAGACATGGCTAAATCGATTCCGCTATCTATAAGGATTCAGAATATATATACTTTATAGGGTCGAAAAATTATATTGTGGAAATTACAAACGGAATGAAAAATTTATATATACCCTTCTCACGAAGGCAAGGGTATAAAAATACGCTCACGTTTTGACACTGAGATAACATATGATGTATTGGCTATGATCGTGGATGAATTGCCACGTAAACAACCAAAAGAAAAGATTGATCAAAGAGTCGCAAATCTTTATACTAATCTTTGAATGGCCGACCCCAATTTTTATGACAATTTTGACATCAACTTTCTTCTGGGAGCTGATATATATCCGAGACTTATTCGGTCGAGTATTCAGCCAGAAACAATTGGCTCACCAATGGCTCAAGATACCGCCCTTGGCTGGAGAATAATAGCGAGATTTGGCATCTAATACAACCACCAAATCTACACATCTGCTTTGTATAAATAACACACTGTATATACATATTTTTTTCTTTTATTATTGTATTTTTATTTCTTTTTACTTTCAACTAATTATGTATTTTATTTTGAATTCCCCAAAACATAATTATTTTTATTATTAACTAGCTGACCCGACAGACGTTGTCCTGTCCATATATTAGAAAAAATGTTTGTGTTCGATTTGTGAATTTGTGAGAAGCTGTTTGAATTATGAAAAAATAGTAAAAAGAGACAAACAACGTACTTTTAAATGATAATTTTTATTTATGTAGGTTTGAGGTGTGTTTAAATTACATTTGATTTGAAAATATGTACAATATATGGTGTTATATTTACATTTTGATTGAAAGATCGATGTTCAGGAACCAATTAAAATAAAGAAATACTTTTTTCTGTTGCTTTGCAGTGATATCGTAGTTTCCTTCATTGCAATGCTTTATGATACACGACATTTTTAGTTTTGTTGCCTGGCGCGTAAATAAATAATGCTGATGGTGTTCCGACACGGGAACAGGCGACATACAATTGACCATGCGAGAAGCATGGATTTTCAAGGTTAATGCCGCAAACACGCAATGACTGCCCTTGAGATTTATTAATTGTCATAGCGAATGCAAGCCGTACCGGAAACTGCAATCGTTTAAAATCGAATGGCATGTCGGTCAGAGCCATTGGGATCCGTGGTATCAAAACGTCTTCTCCTTTGTACTTTCCTTTAAGTATTGTTGCTTCGATGACGTTGTTCATCAGGTTTTTTACCGCAAGTCGGGTGCCATTACAAAGACGTGGTTGGTTTATGTTTCGTAACATTATGATTACCGATCCGACTTTCAGTTGGAGATTGTGAGGCGGTAATCCGGGTAATTCCAGCGAGTTTAAAAACTCGGTTGGATAGTTGACAACATCATTTTGGGAAGTAACGGAATCCACCGATTTGTACGTCATTAATTCGACAGCAATTTCACCTTGAATCTTAAAATTCAATTCGTCGACATCAATGTTTTTCGCAGCCAATATAGCACGTTCGCTCAACCAATCATGATTTTTGTAATTTTGTTTGGAAATATCTTTCGGATTAGCTCGGATTTTGATTCGGTGAACTGACAGAAACCGGGGGGAAATTGAATGCAACCGGTCGAAATGTCAACCGGGATTTTTCCGTTGCCAATGTCCAGCAATTGTTTGGAAAATGCTTCTCCAGATTGATCGTTCTGCAGCTCGACACGCATGTTCACAGTCAATTTGAGTTTCTTGAAGTGTTTCCACAAAACGGACGACTTCAAACATGCATTAAGTTCATCGGCTGGCGTTGACCGTGGAATCACTGGCAATGTTTGCCGAAAATCCCCTGCCAACAGAATTATTGCACCACCAAAACGGCTTTGATTGTTTCGTAAATCTTGCAAAGTTTTATCTAATGCCTCCAAAGACTTTTTATGCGCCATTGTACACTCATCCCAAACGATTAGTTTGCTTTGCTGCAAAACTTTGGCCATTGCACTGTTCTTGGAAATGTTGCATGTTGGATTTTCATTGATGTGCAACTTCAATGGCAACTTGAGTGCTGAATGGGCAGTACGACCGCCTTCCAACAACGTAGCTGCAATTCCTGATGAAGCAAGTGCAATATCATTCTGCGAGCGTATCGTGGCCAAAATCAACGCAATCAAAAAAGTTTTTCCAGTTCCACCGGGAGCATCCAAAAAAAAAATTCCTCCAGTTCCATCTTTCACAACTTTCATAAGAGTGTCGTATGCATATTTTTGTTGTCGATTCAACAGTGGAACGTTTGTTCGTACTAATTCCTTCAAGGCATCGCAATCATATTGTATTTCGCGTCGCAACTCTTGATTAAATACGTCGTGCATCGGTCGATTGGTAGCTGCCATGCCTAACTCAGACAATACCTTGTTCGCCATCATCAAGCACATGTCCTCAATTAAAATCAAAGCCTCGTTGTAAATTTCCTCATTCAGTTGCAAATTTGGATTTGATGTTCTAATACGCACCTGATGCAAAATATCATCACACATGGCATCTTTGTATTTGCTCCATAAATCAGTCGGTTTGGATGGAGCATGTTGAAACAATTATCGAAAACAGTGTTCGTATTTGATGAGCATTTGATGAAAGCACAGCATCTTCGAGGGTGCATTCCCAATGAGCGTCATTCTCCAACAATCGCAAGCGTTGACATGCTTCTCTATACGTGTCACACAATTCACCATTTATAGTTCTCAAATCTTGGAATGATGTTGGGCCACGAACGTTGACTAATAGCAAACGCAAATAGAAACACTCATCGTTTCTTGGATGAACTGTGTAAATACGACCTAATGCGTTGGTGGAAAATAAATTGGGGAAACCTGGAACAGGATTTCCTTGTTTCCGTCGTTGAAATTTCTTTGTCGATTGATTCCAAGTATAATATCTTGGCATTTCGGAGTATAGTAACGTTCGGGCAAATTCATCGTTCCTGCACATTTCAAAAAATCTGGTCAATGTTGTAGGTGGCGGTCGATCAACTCGTTGTAATACATTCTCCTCAGTAAAGTACACTCTTTGACCATTTTCCAAATGTACGGCTAAATGAATAACAGAAGGATGTCTTTCATGAATGCTAAATGAAAAAATGCGCCAAATTGCTTCGTTACTACTAACATAGCGGCCCATTTGAAATTGAGTGACTTCATCGATGGAATTCTCCGCACTAACTCCAATCACAGCCATGTCACTACCTTTGGTCACATATTTGCAGATGTATTTGATGGATTTCACGGAATGGCAAGATTCGACGTTGATATGTGCTTTGAATGTTTTGGAGAGTAGTGGCGAATACGGAACAATCCAACGGTTATCAATTTGAATGTCCTGCTGATTCACTTTCACCATTGTTGATCTTCCATTGTCAGCAATTGAACGGCGACGATACAGTGGGTAACCATCATTTCCGGTAATTGTTTCAGCTACTAATGGCCTTGGATAACGCTTCGAACATTTGCCGTCGACCATACACGGAGAAAGGATATTTAATGATCCACAGGGACCATGAATCATGTTTTTAGTAACAACCTCGTGCGTTTTTGAACAATGCAATCAATTGATTGTGTTGATGGAAAAAAGTTTGCAGTTGCTCAACAATTGGTCTTTTTACCGAACTGTTGTATGCACAACGCTGTTCTACTTCTTGTGGAGCATTGCCCATGAAGTAAATCTGCAGAAATTTATAGTCAGCACCCGGAACTGGCAAAAGCGAACCTGCTCGATGATATATTTGACCTTGAATCTGTAATGTTTAATTTACATAAGAAAACAAAATAAAATGCTGTAAGTGGTGAAATTACCTTGAAAGTAGGCATGAAATTATCCCGAATCACATTTGTTGCGCCAAATGAAGTCATTTGGAAACAATTGTTGTAGTTCTGGATTTGTGTTAGGAAATGCTTGGAATGAGCTCCTGTTCCAGAAACCAATGAGAGCAATGGCTCTGGTGGTGGAATCAACGGTTTCAATTTCACTTTGTCACTTGCGCAACACAATCCAGGAGTTTCATTTTTATATTTCAATGCCTTACAATGTGGGCACACAACGCTCATCGAACCAATAGCAACGGAATGGTCTGCACTGTAATCTACTGTCCTTTTGTAATGAAATGCAGCTCGATGAGTATTTAACGCAACATTTGTTTCTCTTCTTGCACGTACATTTGAATTAATTATCACTCGGTTGGATTCTATAGAACGATTGTGTCTCATTCGATGCATATCTACTTCGTTTGCATATTCTCTTTCTTCTTGTGTACGTGCAGAACGTGTTTGTGATAATCGATTTCGTTCAATTTCATTTCGCTCTTCGAGTTGTTCCGCAGTTTGATTAGATCGAAAATACGCTTGATTTGAAGCATTGCGAGTTCTGCGACCTAAATTGCTCCTTCTTATTGGCGGCATTACAATGCGATAGAATTTATTGACTTTGCTCTTACCTTTTAACCGTTTATAACTTCAAAACCCACAGTCTATAGTAGGTTAATCTATAAATTTGTTTGAGGTAACACGATTTAACTTATTTCAATTAATGAATTGATTGCAATGTACTTACAATGGAATCTTAATTCAAAAAAAAACTTATCACCGTTAGTTAACTTTTTTAGAAACACTTTAAACTTTTTTTAATTCACAATTAACAATTGCACTTATTTTATTTTTCGTCCACCGATTAATTTGATCAACAATTTGACAATAAGCAGTCAATCAACATTTGCACAAATAAATTGGAATGTAAATAAAAAAGTAACGGTATTTTCGGACAAATCGCGAAACAACACAAAAGTAATAACAAATGAGTTATTTACAACATAAGAATATCCCAGCAAAAACTTTACTTACAAATAAGCCGAAAAATAAGGAGAATTTGACAAATCGGTGCAGCCGTTTTCCGATTTTAGATAAATCGAAAAAAGTGGGCGTAAAAGTGGGCGTGGTAAATTTTTCTTTCAGTAAAAACTTAAATTAGATTACTACGATCATTTAAATAAAAGATTAGCCATATCGGTGCAGCCGTTTTCCGATTTTAGATAAATGGAAAAAAGTGGGCGTAAAAGTGGGCGTGGTCAATTTTTCTTTCCGTAAAAACCTAAGTTGGACTATGACGAACATTTCAGTAAAAAAATTGTCCAAATCGGTCTAGCCGTTCTCAACTGATGCAATTACCAACGATCGACAATTGATTTTTATTTATATAGATTATAATAACTATTCATATTCTTATCCCCGAATTGTTTAATACATCTACTTTAAAAATTATATTTTGTTGTTTGCATGAAATTGGTATTGTTTGAAATAATACATTACAACTTTTATTTTTCTAAATTTATAAACCTTTATTATACATTCCGAATTATGATAAGGTTGCAAAGAAGCAATGGGGCCGGGATGTTTATATGTAAATAAGTTAAGTACCCATTATTAAACGTCCTTGGCTGTAGAAAACATTTCAATCGCTGTAGTGTTTTACATGTGCTCACTTGTGAAATATAATTGTTATAACAGGTGGCGCAAAAGTAATTCTTTTTTTTTTTTTTTAAATTTTTTTTTTTTTTTTTATTTATTTAATTTCATTGTTTCAGTTTTTTCTATTTAAAGCCTCAGCGCCTTTTAGGTTTTATAGAGGCTGAAGCATGGCATTACAATATTAAAAAGTATATATTAACAATATTTAGTTATGTTTGTATATTTAAAATTACATTTCATATATGTACATATAAATAGATTAAATTAGAAGTGTTTCTATATCATTTAACAAATATATTTTAAGATCATGTTTAAAAGATGATATAATGGACATATTTTTTAGCCTATCTGGTAAATTATTGTATTCATTTGGACCAGCAAATGCAATACGTTGCTTGGTTAAATCTATACGACATCTTGCAATTTGTAAGTTATATGCCTGCCTAGTAGATCTACCCGTAGTTCTTATGTTTTGATAAAATTTGATTGCTTTTGGGCTTAATCCTCGTACAGACTTAAATACGTACAACAACATTTGCTGTTTGTATAAACCACGAATTGGCAAGATTTTTTTTGCATAATATTTATATAAATTTATAGTAGAATAACGCATTGGTAGATTATAAACTGTTTTTAATGCCTTGTTTTGAGATGACTGTAATTTATTTAAGGAACTTGTCATACGACATCCATATATTAATGGCAAATAAGTTAAATGTGAGTGTATGAGTGATTGATAAATCATTAACTTAACATCAGTGTTCATTGTTTTTCTAAACTTATACAGAATTCCAGTTGCCGCTGATATTTTTGAATTAACTTTTGCAATATGCACATCCCATAGCAAATTATAACTTAAATGCATTCCCAAATATTGAACAACTTTTGATTCGTAAACCAGTGAACCATCCACATGAATAGCCATATCTTCTGCATTTCTTCTTACATGTGGTCTAAATCTTATAAATTTAGTTTTAGCTGAATTAAGAACTAATTTATTTATCCGGGCGAACTCCGTTAGTATTGCAGCATCATATTCTATTACCGTTTGTAATACCTTTTCATGTTTATATTTATAGAATAGACATATGTCGTCAGCAAACATTATCAGTTTGCCGTTAAAATGTATATTTTTTAAGTCGTTGATATATATCTTAAAAAGCAATGGTCCTAGGACACTGCCCTGAGGAACACCGTACTGTACAGGTAAAAAACTGCTCTTCGAATCTCCAACTTGAACAAACTGAAGCCTATTTTTAAGATAATCATTAAAAAGTAATACTGTTTCATCCGCAACTCCAATGTTTCTTAGTTTTTCTATTAGAATATGATGTTGAACTAAGTCAAAGGCCTTTGAAAAATCAAAAAACACGCCGGCCACACCATTAAATTCTCCTATCAGAAAATGCTATAAATTTTGCGAGGCCCCTAATGTCAGTTCTGTTTTGATATTTGTGTAGTAAACACATGCGAAATACACGTTAATTAAAAATGTTACGCTACACTGCTCCAGAACGCGGAATATTGCTGACTATTTATTTGACCAATAATCTGCAAAATTTATAGCATTTTCTGATAGGAGGATTACTTTTGCGCCACCTTGTACTTAAGACCAAAGTATACCAAGTAGTCCCTCTCTCTATTTTTCAATATTACTCTCTCACATATACGGGTACCATGTGAATTCAACACCCCTGTGAGAGATGTTAACAAATCAAAAGTCTCGAATTTTTAAACAGAAATTGTAGATTAAATATAGATCAAAACACGTTAAATCATTAACATACATTATTTCTTATTTTTTTTTAACACACTTGAAACTTGTTCAGTTCCGAATCACTTCCATTTTGCACAATCTAGAAAATCTTTTTAAAAATAATTTTTGATATTTTATTTTGTTTGTCGTATAAATTAAACTATAGAATAGAGTTTCAATAGCGACCATTTAAACTGTTCTTATTGTACATTTAATAAATAGGTGTTACAATTTTAAACTACTAAAGCTGCTTTTATTTGCAATGAAAAGTATCCGGTTTATTTAAAGTTATTACCTTTACCACAGTTTTTAAAATTGAAAAACGAAACAATATAAAACAACCAAACATTAAATTCTACTATGTAACTGTACGAAATTTTGTTTGTTAATTGGGTGTAGTGTGCACCCTGTAGACAAAAGCTACTAGAAAAAAGAAGAAGAGCTAATAATGAATTAATGATGACAAAAGGGTTTTGTTTTGTTTTGAAGTATTTTGTTTTTTTTGTTTTGACAATTGGAAAGATTGTAAACAATAACAAATGAACAGAATATATAATTTAGATGGCTGAAATAAAAATCTCGGCCATTTTCCTAAAAAAGATAGGTTTCGAGGGAGGAAAAATAGTGAAATTCGTTCTTTTTCAATCGTACTGGCCAAAGAAGGAAGAAGGTGGAGTTTTGACAATTGGAAAGATTGTAAACAATAACAAATGAACAGAATATATAATTTAGATGGCTGAAATAAAAATCTCGGCCATTTTCCTAAAAAAGATAGGTTTCGAGGGAGGAAAAATAGTGAAATTCGTTCTTTTTCAATCGTACTGGCGCAAATTTATTTAACAATTTTTATATTTTTGAAGTAAATTTTTTTTTATTTGGAAGTTTAAAAGAAATTCATAAATAATCTTAAAACTAAAGGATCTTAAAACTAAATGATCTTGAAACTAAATGATTTTAAAACTAAAGAATTAAAAACCTAAGAATCCGCCAGCCACTTCAACAGGACTCCATCCATCGTGGGAACAGCAGCATTAGCACCACCACGCCTGGGGTGCTAGGGTATATTTGGTGATATTCCGACGAAGTACAGTGAAATACACCGGGACATATAGACGGACGTTCAATTCGGTTCCTTTTCTTTAAGAAATTAAAAAAAAAAAATATTTATAAAATAAAAAAAAGTGATTAGTGAGATATTTATATAAAAAAATAGGAAGTCTTAAGTATCGCAAAGTCCATCCCGCGTGTGAACCTTAACCACGCGTGCGCGAGTTAGGTTAGAGCTCTGGCCTAGGGAACAGTGAGTCGCGAGGTTAATTAACCCAAGATTTTCCTAAATCTTATATAGGTAATTCTCCTATACAAAAAAAAAAATTTTTATAAATAAATATATATAAATAAATAAATAAATAAATAAAAGGAATTAGAGAATTCTAAATATTAATAGTACCTCGAACCACTTAGACATTTAGACACGTTACTGACAGGAAATATCCATCTACCCTATCCTCACCCGGGAGATTCTTCTGCAAAATTAGTTGGCCGCCAGGGAATAGAGCGGAAAAGCAGTAACGCTAGATTTAAAAGATAAATTTTAAATTATTATTATTGAAAGAAATTTTATTAAATTAAACTAAAAGCTTAAAATTAAAATTTAAAACAAAATATTAAAGCTAAATTTTTAAAACTAAAAGCTTAAAATTTAAAACTAAAATCTAAGAAAAGATAATTTAAAACTAAAATCTTAAATTTAAAACGAAATATTAAAGCTAAATTTTTAAACAAAAGCAAAATTTTTGTACATTTTTATTTCTAAAGTAAATTTTGTTAATAATTCATTTTTGTTTGTATAAATTCATTCTTCATTAATAAACCGAAACTTTTATAATGTTTAAATGAAATTGCTACTTTTCAAGTTTTATTTTAAAATGATTTGCTAAAATTCAGTAAACGCGGCGGTAAGTAGGGAAGGTATTGTTTGCGGGGAAAGTTTGGGACATTCTTACGATCGGATGTCATGGCGGGATTCAATCCCGAGTGGGTGGGTTATCTCCTGGCAACAACATCAGCCAGGAGAGGAAATTGTTCGGTAGATAAGTACGCAGGGAAATAAAAAAAAACAAGAGAAACTACTTTGAGCCCCTTTAACTTAAATATACTTTTGCTGGTATGATTTTTGTGATAGTGTGTGTTTTCGATCCGGATTGCTGGCAAGGACCACCCCCTCCGGCGAGTTCCAAGCCAGGCAAACGCGAGCATACCAGCGCCGCCGGCAATCTGGCCACCTTTTTTTCTTTGTGTTTATTTTGTTTTCTGTTTGTTCAATGAACAAACAGATGTTTGACAGACACACCAACCCATACACTACATGGGCCGAAAAAAAAATTAACACGCCCATAACTTTCAATACAATAATAAAAAGCCAACATATGTGCAATGTTGGCTGTGCAATTGTCATAAAAAAAAACGGTAAAATGTACGACAAAGCAGTATTATCATACCTTTAATAGTTTCTGGAAAAAATATAGACGTCTGGAACATTCTCAGAAAATCGACAATTTACATAAATGTAGCAAAAATCATGACATCAAAAGGTTGAATAAGAAAGTACTTATCATCAAAAGAATATTTTGGGAAAGAAACATATTATTGTAATAAGTTTTTGTTGTTTCACAACGTGCTTTCTTCCCAGGTATATATGTATATTAAATGCACTGAAATTTACTGTTGGGAGATAAGCTAGTTCATATGCGGTTACTGGTTGCTTAGACAAGATTATCAGGAAACCTTTTCCCAAAGTCGTTAACAAATAAAACTATTAAGATAATGAGAATTACATACACTCAAATTTTACTTGAAAAAATATCAAAGCTTAGACACCAATAATAAACCGTGATTTCTCACTATCCCTATAATTTTTATAATGCCCCAATATATGGTTTACAACCACACGTAACAACCCGTTATTAAGGCCCTTACTTCTAACCCATTATTAATCTTAGGGCGTGTGTGAAATGATAGCAAAGTACTATGGTAAAAAATGTCGTGTGCACCCTGTAGATGTTTGAGAAGAGGTTGGCAACGCGAAACCCTGATGACAGGTGTCAAAGAGTTTTTGACAGACGAAAGGGGAAACAGACTAGAAGGATGAACAAAAACAAACAAAATTGCAGGCGCCAGGCAAAATATATTGCTGACAATCTATTTTGCCTGGAAAAGATTAAAGGTAACCGAGGTGACAAGCTAGAGGTTTGGTTTGAGCTCGATCTCTTTGGCTGTGGGATTGGAATGAAAGTGGTAATTGGCGCATCATGAGATTAAATAAATGTGGGTAAGGTTTTGTCAAAAATTTTATTATTTAAACTTAAAATAAACCTAAAAAAAAAACTTATATTTGAATATAAGTACAATTTTGTAACTCTGCCAGCTTAAGCCTGTTCATCCCGAAAAGGTTATATATATATATAGATTCACTTCTCCCATACGCAGCTAGTTGATGTAGATGTGCGACCTTTATTCCCGATATCGGTCTTCCACATTTCCGTATTATATAGACCATGTGATTCCAGTGATTCTGTAGTTTGGAAGACAAACCTTTATTACGTTGTGGGCTATACCTGGCTTTCATTTGGTCGTGTATATAAATAGTATCAGAAGCTAGTTTAGTTTTATCATAGACGCTGTTCGTATAAACAACTGTATTAACAGTGCATTTTTGTACATTACCAGTATATTTATAAAGTGTGTAATATAAACGTGTGTGCGTGTAATAAAAACACATAGTGACTAAACTATTGTTGTACAATTGTAAAAAAAAAGATGTTACAATTTTAAACCACTACACTGCTTTTATTTGCAATCAAAACTATGCGGTTTATTTAAAGGAAATAAATCAATGTTTTTAAAATATATTATTATTATTATAGTATCATTATATTTTTTAAATGTTATTTGTGAAAACGTTTATATTTTGGAAATAATAAGACATTAAATGAAGATTTATACATAACTAAGGATCGAAAGAATTAATTCTTAATTCTATTTTGTTTGATTAAATGTTTCTTCAATTCAAATCTATTACAAAAAGGCTTAAATCATTTTTTCAATTCATTTTGTAAATTATTCAAATCAGAACAAAACTGAATGAAGAAAAAACATTTTAATTCAATTTCTAGTAGATTTTAATTAACAAATTTAATTTCAAATTTACAATTTTTTGACAAATTGTTTGTTTTTCAAGAATTTGTATGGCAATATTATAAAGTGATGTCAATTTTTTTTTAATAATAAGGGGGCAAATTAAATTTCCAACATCTATGCCTTTTTATAATATAGACCTTTTGAGCACAGAAAATTTAAAAAGAAAATAATTTAGTGGCACCAAGGTATATTAATTTATAAGGTAGTGTCATCGGCGAATTCAGAATACCGAGCGAATTGGTTATATTTTTTTTATATGTAGTTTGACATTGAGCCTGCATTTGCAGGCGAATTGGCTGTCAGGGAAAAATATCAAAAACAGCTGACAAATAAATCAAAGCGAATTTTTGTTAAACAAAAAATGTTTATAAATTTGAGTTTGTAATTTTATTTGATGTTTTTAAAAATAAAAGCCAATTATTCATGTACTGTTTAAATAATATTATTAGAAGTCGTTATATAGTTTTATATCTGCTGTTGGTAATAAAACGGAATGTGAAGAAACACGTCTCAAGTTTTAATGGAAAACATATTGTAAGATGAATCTTGTTCTCGTCTTATTGTTCTACGTAAGTTTGTTTGAAATTTATTTTTTATATACACTTTTAATATTATTTAATTGTTTTTGCTTTATTTAGAATAATAACGTAATATACAAACACCACTTTACGTACAACAACTCAAGTCCAAGGTAGTTATCAGAAACTAGATGCTACCTAATTTTGGAAACAATCGCGAAGTATTGGGTATTAATCATGATGGTATCTAATGAAATGTAAGTAAAGAAAATTTGTTATAGAATTTATTTTATTTTCCATAAAACGATCTGGTTGCAAACCATTTTTTAAAGCTCCCAAATAACCTTCGTATGTAAAACTTATTATCATTTTTAGTATATCTATTGTAAATTGAAAAAAATCTGCGCATAAAATTATTTTTACAATATTCTATCTTTCAAATATAAATTTTTAAAAATCTACAAAATAAAACTATTCACTATTGAAAAAATGAGAATTTATATATTATAATTTTTGTTTTATTTGAGGCCAATTTCTTAGATTTAGAATAAAAACTATTTATTATTAGTTATATTAGAAAAAATCATGAGGATCTTAAATCTTCTAATTATGAACTTACAAATTTTGAAATGAACTTAAAATTTTTAAAATATTCATTAATTTTAAAGTACATATTCTCTGTAGCTTATAGATATCTATATAAATATATAAATGTCTTTGTAAGTTTGATTGTTTATTTGTTTTTATGTTTGTTTGAGCATCACGCCTAAACGGCTGAATCGATTTTATTGAAATTTGGAACGTAGATAGATCCTTACTTGCAAGCGTCAATAGGCTATAACTTTTTTCAGTACTTGAACCAGAAAGGGGTAAACAGGGGGAAAACCGGTAAAATTGGTACCTTTAGTTCTTAAACAATAAATACTTAACGGCCGAAACGATTTTATTGAAATTTCCAACATAGACTACGACAGGGGTAGCGAAGCGCACCGGGTCAAGCTAGTAGAATATAAATAATATTCACCCATTAAGTATTTTGCAGGGAATTATGAAGGATGTATTTAGGATGTATATGAAGGATGTATTTAGGATGTATACGTCTTTCTGAAATGAAATATTTATATGTATTAGAAACGGTGGAGTTTATATATATTGTATTCTACAAATAATACAATAACAAACTTACATTCATTGCTTGTACCGGAATGTCTTCCAATTGTTGTGGGGACGCATTTTAAGCGGCAATAGTACACCTATGTACTGGACAATCTTTGGCCAACCTTTGGCCCGCCCCGGAATGTCTTCCAATTGTTGTGGGGACGCATTTTTAGCGGCAATAGTACACCTATGTACTGGACAATCTTTGGCCAACCTTTGGCCCGCCCCGGAATGTCTTCCAATTGTTGTGGGGACGCATTTTAAGCGGCAATAGTACACCTATGTACTGGACAATCTTTGGCCAACCTTTGGCCCGCCCCGGAATGTCTTCCAATTGTTGTGGGGACGCATTTTTAGCGGCAATAGTACACCTATGTACTGGACAATCTTTGGCTCGCCCCGGAATGTCTTCCAATTGTTGTGGGGACGCATTTTAAGCGGCAATAGTATTTGGTTTGTTTTAGGAGACCAAAAGTTTCAGAGCTTTATTTTGATAATTTTTGAGGATCCGACAAGACGTTGTTTTTGTTTTTGTTCTTTCAAACGCTGGTTTAGATGTCGGACCCGAAAATAAATTCGGCACTTAAAAAAGAAGTTCTTTATAGCATCCGATAAGTCGATAGATTTGCTTTTCTCAACAAGGCTTTGATGAAGGTTACGAGAATGTGAAATTTCTCGCCCATTAACCTTAATGAATATATATTCCATTTTTTTTACCTCCGTGACGAATTGGCTTGTGGGTTTTTTTAAATAGCCCTTTGAAATCTGGTCTACCCATGTGTAGGAATTTTGATGACAATTAAATTCTTCAAGATGGAGCTTTCGAATCATATATCCTGATATATATTCTAATGCATCCTCTTGAAGAATTTCAATGTCTTTTAGTTTTTCTTCGTCGAGGTCATCAAATTCTTCGAAGTCTTCTGGCAAAAACTGATCTTCGATGTCGTCGAGGTCCTGTTTATTATTATTCAAGGGTTTATCGAGCACATGTTCCGATATTCCTTCGGATTTCTTTGTCGTCTGTAGCCATTCTGTTTGGTCATCCTTTACATTACCGGTACCGCTTAGATGCTCCGTATTTCTGGCTGAAAATAGTAATAGTTATGAAAACCTAGTAGTAGTTATATAGCAACATATAGTAATAGATATGAAAACCTACCCATGATATATTTACGCATTCTATACTTAAAATCTTTCGGCGAAGGGTGGTCATTTAAACCAACCTTGCTTCTTAGAGCACCAAAAAAATGTTCCAAGATATCTTGATTCAATCGGTTGGTCACTATGTATTTCATGTCGTATTTCTTTATGTCTTTACGAAGCATCTCTAAAGCGGTATTGGTCATTATAATCCCTTTTTGGAAGGGATCCAATCCTTTTTTCCCTGGGATTATTGGATTTGACATAAATTGACTCATTCGAATCAATTTATCTTGCTGGTTTTCCAGTGCTATACCATATGGTTCCTTAAAAGATACAAATTTCATAACATTATTTTCAAAATAATATCAAATGTATTAAAAAATACCTTGCCAGGATAGTTGAAGTTAGCTAACGTGCTATTTAGAACGTCAAACCAGTCATTAACTAAATGGATGAACTCTGCCGTCTCAATTGGGTTAGACATCTCCATCCCTAGTGAATAACACCGTCTAATGGCACTGGCGGTAGTGTTTGAAAATAGCTGTGCAGCTAACTTTACTTTTTGCCTACCTAAAAGTTATATATTACGTTTTGATTTTAAAATATTTTTGTATATATGATATTCAGGCTTACCAGCTCCTTTTACGAGAAGGTGCTCATTGTTTAGTTTGTACGTGATAGATGTATCGCTTTTAGAAGTGTATTTCAACAAATCAGTGATAGTTTCTGATGTCAAAAGCTTATCATCGTACACTAAATCGGAGTCCAAATAATGATTCCTTACTAGTTTTAGTAAGTGAGGAGCATCCACAAAAGTATAAACTTTTTCCTCCATCGTAATAGGATGAGGAAACCAAGGTTTTTCTAGAAAAATTATTCATTAGTGAAAGAAAAATAGTTAGGTTAGAAAGTTAAGTTCATTCAATTTCCGGTTATGTTTTAATCAGTAGGTATGAAAACGCATACTTTTAGAAAAAGGGGTAAATCAACTGAAGAAACTTAAAATTAGCTCTTATTTTTAATATAAAATTATAATAAATCTTTACTTATTAGATTCTACATTAAACTTAACATTTAATAAATGAAATTAATGAAAATCTAAAATCTTACCAATCCTTATTGAAATTAAAATTAATTATTGATTTTAATTACCCGTTTTTATAAGATTATAGTGTTAAATCCGATTTCCTTTAGTTACCAACGCTAATGGAAATAGTATTTGGTCCAAAAACAGCATATGAAGTTGGAGATGACGTAATGTTTTCATACAATACTTACCTGTGGTGACACCCAAATCTTTCCACAATTTACGATTTGTGGGCCCCATATCACAAACCACAGCAAGAACTGGATAACCTGCAGAATGAAGCTGCGAAATTAGTTCGCGCAATAGTTCTGCTGTCATTCTGCAATCGAAGTCATAAAAAACAGGCTGTTTCCACGACTTCTTCAGTCCTCGGGCCATAACAACCTGCACGTAATTGGAGGGCTTTCTAACCAAGTCGACTACCGAGTCATACTCATAGGTCTCCACTACCTTCATTTCGTCGAATGCCAGCACACAAAGCTTATCATCATTAGTGAGATCTGTAGCTTGTCGCATAAAGTCTATTGAAGTACTTAATATTCCTTCATCCATGTCGACTTTTCGACACCAGCGCTGTAAAGTCGACACATGAGGTAGTGGAAAACCTTTTTTGTAGAGGTGGTTATATGCCCTCGGCCCCGATGCGTGCAGGCAAACCGCTTCGGAAATATCTTCCCATTCCCACTGTACTCTTTTCGATGACATCAGCTTTCGTACTTGGCCTTCAGTAAATATAGTACGAATTGAAGCTATGGCCGCGTTTGCTTTACTCAGCTCACATTTTAACTCCTTGTTCTCCTTTTCTAACATATTGATTTTGTCTAAATATTTCTTAATTTCTTCTTCAAAAACTCCAAATTTTACATAAATGAACAAAATATTAATTTTACATAATAATTTCGCAAAACAAATATTAATATTGGTTATCTTTTTTTAGGATTTGGAGATAAAACAGACCTTAACAAAGGATTATGGAAAAATTCGAGAATTGGAAATATCACCTATAATTAAGGAAGAAATTATCATCAGTAAATCACCACGATATCAATGTGAAAATACCATAAAGAAATTCTAGTGTATCTCAGCTAAGACATCAGCTGAAAATAACAAGAAATTCTAAATCGAATCGAAATCCTACCCAATACATTACAAAACGAGCTTCCGTACCCAATTTAATTAATAAACATTTTCTACATAAAACACCATCTACTCTTAACATCAAAAGAAGATTAATGAAAACTGATATTTAATCTAAAAACAGCAACATCAAATTCTATTTTCTATATTGAAATATACTTACCAATACTTACCACTACTTCCTATACATAAGCTAGTTACGAATTAACAAAAATCATTTTATTTGTATCCTATTCTGAATACTAAAAAATTTCTTACCAATAAAGGTTTTTTTAACCTTAACATCAAAAGAAGAAGAAGCTTAATGAAAACTGATTTTATCTATATTGAAATGTACTTACCAATACTTACCACTATACATAAGTTAGATAAAAATGGACAAAAAAACATTTTATTTGTATTCTATTCTGAATACTAAAAATTTCTTACCAATAAACGTTTATCTAGTGTAACGTTTTTCCTGTTTTTTTTTCTTAAAATTTATTTGTATTCTTTTGTGAATACTAAAAAATTTCTTACCAATAAACGTTTTCCCAGTTTAACGGATGCTGTAGCCGAACAATAACTACAACTTTAGGAGTAAAGCTGTAATTTTTTAACAAAAGCTATATTTTTTAAAAAAAAATTAACTAATTTCAAAAAAAAAAAATGTTTTTTTCACTATAAACTGTAGTTTTGTAAAACAAAATTATTTCACTAAAAACTGTATTTTTTTAATAATAAATATATTTTTAAAAATATAACTATTCAGTAAAACGATTTGTTCTTATAATTTATTTGATAAAATCTTAGTTTTTACATAAAATGTAATCTTGCACTAAAACAAATGTATTATTAAATAAACTTTTAATCAAAACTGTATTTTTTATTAATATTTTTCTTAAATATCATTTTAGCTTAAATGTTTTTTTTTTTCACTAAATAATAGGTTTATTTTATAAAAAAATTGATTTTTTAAAAATTCACTATTATTTACAAAAATATTTTTTTTTTTGCTAATAACTGATTGATTTTACTTTATAAAAATAATAGATTTTTTAGTAAAAATTTGATTTTCACTAAACATTTGATTTCACTAAAAATTTGATTTTTCACTAATGATTCTTCACTAGAAATTGGATATCACATACGTTAAACAATGATGTTCGATTAGAAATTAAAAATGATTTTTTTGTATATATTTTTTTTTCACTAAATCTTGAAACACTTACTCTGTTTGAGAAGCTTCCACTTTCCATATTTGCTGTGGAGGAGCTGTAGATTTGGCCAAGTTTTCAATGGTGAAATAGCGAAGTTCCGATCCGGATATGCCTGAATCGGATGCTTTTTCACCACCGCTTGCTAGTTCCACCTCCATTGGCACTACTGACTCCATTCCATTGTTGGATAAAGTTCTATCCTCGTACAACTTGGCAATTGTTTTATAGCATCAACAATTGGAACTGCGTTTGGCATCAGAAGTATCCGACGCCCTGCAGTTATTACATCCGATGGCAAAAAGTGGTCAATGCATATCTTTGCATTGTTTGTCAATTCCATTTGGCACAGATCCATCCACTTTTGCCTCTTCGCGGGATCTTTTGGAACATTAAAAAATGTTCCCCCACCTACCTCCACTTTTTTTCTGCACATTTTACAGTACCGCATTCTTAATATTATTTTTAAACTTTTAAATATTACTTTTAAACTTTTAAATATTATTTTTAAACAAAAATATACCGTAATCACACAATTTCACTTTAATCACAAATTTCAAATATACAAAATGAAACCAAAGTTTGACATTAACAAAATAAAAACAAAGTTTGACATTTACAAAATGTAAACAAAGTTTGACATTTATACTGCACCACGGCGAAAAATGAACATAGTAGCAAAAAACGACCACCTGGTCGGATAACACTACCTTATAATTAATATACCTTGAGTGGCACTTTAATGAACGTACTTATATTCTAAAAAAAACAAAAGAAAGATTTAGTATGAAGGAAACTCACGCAATTGAAACATAAAATACAGTCAGTAGCTGGTTAACTTGGAACAAAGCAGGGCAGGGTTAAATATTTTTGAAAAATTTATACGGATGTGTATATTGGATAAAGAAATGATCATAGAATGATATTGTACTGAGTATTAATATATTGAAGCCTATTCACTGACCTACGGTTAAATATTTTTGAAAAATTTATACGGATGTGTATACTGGATAAAGAAATGATCATAGAATGATATTGTACTGAGTATTAATATATTGAAGCCTATTCACTGACCTATTGGTTTAGTGAAAAGAAACATCCTAAACACAATAGAAATTTTAAAATATAATTGGTATCATCCGTACCATAATAAATTCATAGAAGGGAAGGAGAAGGAAATGTCAATGAAACCATTAAACACAAATTCTCTTTTTTCACACTACGGTTTTTGACAATATACTTAGGTTTTTGATCTCAGTTACCTATCTAGTTCTCATTTATTATCTGTACCATAAGAAATATTGTAAAAAAGCTTTCAATTTAATTAATTGAAAATATTTTTCAAAAAAGTATATAATAACAAACAGAAATTTTAAAAAATACATAAAATTTCAAAGCAAATTCTGTTTGAAATGAGTTTTATGGTGCGAAATTTAAAATAACAGTAAAATTTATGGATTAAATATTAACTTTCGGCTTTTGTTGTTAAGCTGAAAAAGTACAGCCAATAACTAACTTTAACGATTCTGTGTTCAATACACACAAAAAATACCTTAAAATATAGTATAAATTTAATAAAGCGCAAGAATGACATTTACAAAGTTATTTAGTTAATATGCCAAAAATTTTAGTTGATTTCCTTTTTCGAAAAATCAACAAAAATTTTTGTTAAACTTTCTTATAAACTTTTAAAAATTACAAATAAAAGCAAAGCAAGTTTATACTTTTATTTTTCGTAAATTACCTATGTAATAAAATATTTGTTTAGTTAAATTACTTCTGGGAGATAACTTGCCATGTAGGTGGATTAGACGGGAGTTGATTTTTTGGGTATTAAAACTTGAAAGGCAAAACTTGATCGTGTAACCTCCAAGTTAATACACTCACACTTTTTTACTACTACACACACACTTTTAAGAATTGAAACGAACTTGCAGTCAATTTCCCTTTTAAGTTGGTGTTTCAATTTACAATCATGAAAACAGCTAATAACACGGTATGTACATGTTTACATGTGAAAAATATCCCAGTACATGTCACAAAACACATTCAATACAAACCGTGTGACCCCTATTATAAACCTGCTTCCAAGTTGTTGGTATTTTGAATTGATTGGAAACTCTGAACAATGTGAAGTTCACATTGTTCAGAGTTTCCAATCAATTCAAATTCACATTGTGAACGCCGCGCCGTTGTTAACGCATTAAACACATTGAAGACAGCAGGATACCGACTGCAATCTGTGACAAATAAAATACACACCTTTATATGAAAACGATTCTTTTGACGACAGCACAACTACACGGCCACTCGACTACTTTTGCCGCTGCAGCCGAATTAGGCTAATTTCTATTATCAACCACAAATCAGAATTTGTGCTGCTAATATAAAAAAAAAAAATTTACAAAATCTTTAAAATAATTCATTACCTGTGACACGACTACAACTGCAGTCAGCAGCATTTGTGTTCGTGTTGTCGTGTAGCCTGCTGTCTTCAATGTGTTTAAAGCATAACACTTTAAATTATTATTTTATTTTCTCATTCTCTTTTTATACTCAGCCTTGTAAAGACGCTTTTTAGTTTCCAATGAAGATTTTCTTAATTAACTTGAAATATTAAATATCAAGCAGGTTATGGGCCCAGGCCATAGTCCCGGTAAAGTGGACAAGTATTGAGATAAATATTTAATAAGCAAGTAAAGGGTTTTCAATTATGTCGTCATTATATCAAATTGAACAAGTAAGAGTGCTATATTCGGCGGAATCTTATATACCCTTTACCAGATTATACTTTTTTTTCGAAATTGTTTCCTTTTTTTTTAAAAAAAAATTTTTTTTAATTATTACAAAATTTTATGACAAACATTTTTTTTTTGTGAAAAAGATTTCGGGTTAAAAAATATTTTTCCCGATTTTGACCCATTGTAGGTCCAACTTACTATAGCCTTATATACATCGTTGCAATGTACTTTGAAATATCTATCATTAGATATCCATATTTTCTATGTTTATGACTTAGTAATCGAGATATAGGTCAAAAATAGGCAACAGAAATAGAGGTTGTCTCGGATTTTTGCTCATATCTCCGTTATTTATGGACGGAAACTTCTCGAAAGCATATCTGACAGAATTATTGAAGATTTTTATCCTTCAGAAAATTGATTTCAACAGACAGACAGACGGACATGGCTTAATCGACTCCGCTATCTATAAGGATCCAGAATATATATACTTTATAGGGTCGGAAAATTATATTGTGGAAATTACAAACGGAATGACACATTTATATATACCCTTCTCTCGAAGGTGAAGGGTATAACAAGCGTGCGTTGATTTGGGTGTACAAAATAAAAATTTATATTGAATAGTGTGTTAATATAGAATTTAAGTGCATAAAATAGCCTAGCAGTTAAGCAAGTAGTCAATGTATCCCTTATAGACAGTAATAGTAACAAATGTCTTATAACTTGGCTGACTCCAATTTATATATTTTGGTCATTTGACACGTATGTGCTCTTTGTAGTGCAGAGAGAAGACAATTGGTTACTTTATACATCCCAGGTTATCTAGCGTGAAGACAATTGTCACTTAAGTGTCTCTAAGTAATCTGGAGTGTAGACACTTTAAACGTTTTGTGAGTAATTCGTTCAAACTGGGTTTGTTTTTTGCTTCAGTATACTGATATCCCATGTAATATAGCATGAAGTCAATAGTCACTTTAGAGTCACTTAGTAACCTATAGTGAAGTCACTTTAAACGTTTATTTTGTACTGTACTTTAGAAAGTAGTTATTATACCCTTCACTTCGGATTCGATTAAGCCATGTCCATCTGTCTGTCCGTCTGTCTGTTGAAATCAATTTTCTGAAGACCCCAGATATCTTCGGGATCCAAATCTTCAATAATTCTGTCAGACATGCTTTCGAGAAGTTTCGTATTTAAAATCAGCAAAATCCGTCCATAAATAACGGAGATATGAGTAAAAATCCGAGACAACCTCTGAAAATTTCATAAAAAAAAGACAATTTATTGCAAAGCAACAAAACGGATTTGTGTTGGTTTCATTGCTTTGCGTATTTTTTTTTTTGTGTTTCATTTCGTTTGCCGTCGTTGTTTTTATACCCCCCTTCGTGAGAAGGGTATATATAAGATTGTCATTTAGTTTGTAACTTCTACAATATAATCTGTTCGTCAGCAATTAAATGTAAAATTTTTAAAACTTTTCTTGATATATTTAGGATGATATACGCTGAAAGTGGGCAATTAATGCATCCACAACAAAGGTGAAGGGTATATAAGATTCGGCAAAGCCGAATATAGCACTCTTACTTGTTTTACTCACCAAAAGCAATCCATGGGAGAGTTGTCGATGTAAGGTTTGTTTACAAGCTATCGTTTATTGGGCTGCCTATGATATGTCTTCTTAGCTGACTATTTGAGGTCAATTAGCACCCGTACATGTTAAAATAACTAATTATGTAGCTGATCAAGTTACCAGATAGGTAGCTAGTAAGGTAACTGACGCTATTTAACCAATATGTGAATCCAATGCGTTAACTAATTGGACCCGCTATTATACAGTCTCATTGAGTCAAAAAGGGTCAATTGACTCCCTGCTTAGGACATGCACGTGTTAAAATAACTAATCACGTAGCTATTGAAGTAAATAGTTCCCACCCTAAATGATGGGTAAAATCACTAGTAGAACTGCTGGGAGATGTTTTATTTTTTGAGGTATGTAATTGTATTGCGAAGATAGGAATGCAGTGAAAATGCATTAAATAAGATTCTGGACAAAGGATACAGGACAATATTATTTTATTAAATTTTTTGATTAATTGATTTTTGTAATACGAATTCAAATGCATTCCTGCTGCTTTTAATAGGAGTCAAGAAAAATTAGTAACATAAAATTTTGTATGTAAAGTGGTTAAAAAAGGATAGAAAATGGCGGTATGGGAAAATTCGAAAATCAGCTTTACGAGTGGACCGCTTTACGAGTGGACCGCATCAGCTTTACGAGCAGTATTTTAGGTGTATAAAACCATCTTCAGAAAATTTTCTTTCCAATAAAACTAGTTTGGTGCTTATCGGTTGGATAGTTTCAGAGTCTATAACGGACATAGGTAGAAACATTTTTTGTGTTTTATATATAGATTTTAGATATTTTGGAATTTTCGTTATAAAAATCACTTTTTGGTGGCTCTCAGCCGACCAAAAAGTCAGCTCTCAGCCGACTATAAAATAACTACTCAAATTCTAAATAATTTAAAATATAAAAAGTGAAATTCTAAAAATTTTATGAAATTAATAAGGAACCTTTTATCAAAAACGGCGGCTATTTTCAACCCGAAAAAAACTCGGCGGCGGCGGCTTTGAAAATTTATCGGCGGCAAGGCTCAGCCGGCTTACAGCGGTTTGGCGTTTTGGCTGCACAATTAACTAAAACCTATAACTAATAATTTCATTTAATTTAGGAACACTTATAACACAACGGAACTACATGGAGAATGTCTAATAAGGTGAATATAGTTTTTTTTCTCTTTTTTCTCTTTTTTTTTCTATAACCATTCATAGTTTTTATTTTCTTTCAGATGTGTGTGTGTGGTGTTTACGTATGATAGAGTTGCTCATATGAAAACTCATTATAAATAACTCTATCTTTATATATACCCTTGCCTCTCATGGTGAAGGGTAGAAAAACAAAATACGCAAAGCAATAACCAACACCCATCCACACATACGCTTTGTTGCTTTTTTGTCAAAGCATGCAATAAATTGTCTTTTTTTATGAAATTTTCAGAGGTTGTCTCAGATTTTTGCTCATATCTCCGTTATTTATGGACGGATTTTGCTGATTTTAAATAGCAAAATTCTCGAAAGCATGTCTGACATAATTATTGAAGATTTGGATCCCGAAGATAACTGGGGTCTTCAGAGAATTGATTTCAACAGACATACAGACAGACGGACATGGCTTAATCGACTCCGCTATCTATAAGGATCCAGAATATATATACTTTATAGGGTCGGAAAATTATATTATGGAAATTACAAACGGAATGACAAATTTATATATACCCTTCTCACGAAGGTGAAGGGTATAATAAAGTTAATAAATACTATGAAATTGTGAACAAAAAAAACAAATTATTACTTTTCATGGAAAACCAAACACGCATTTAAATACCAATACAAAATTTCAACAAAATCATTACAAACAACAAGTAATACAAAACAAATATTAGTGTTAAAAAAATCCACCCGCAACAAAACTCCGGTTTCGCTGGTGTCAGCCAGAGGGAACGGTGTGCGGGTCATTATTGGTTTAAGAAGCACAACGTGGGGAACTCCCACACCCTGAGATTAAGAGTCTCAGCTCTACATAAGAGTTAGCCGGGCAATATAAAGTTTATTTGAAAAGTAATTGTTATTTTCTCATAAATTTTATGTTTTTAGGAAACCTCGGAAGTGTACTACGCTATAGGTGAGCTTAGAATGTATCATAGCTCCAGTCCCAAGACCAAAAGCACTCTGCTGAATTTGAGGCAACCCTTTAAACTAAGTGTAGAACATTTTCTTGTTACTGTCATAAGATCAGTAGGGCACAGTTGTCTGCCTAAAATTTTAAATCTTATATATAAAAATCTCGTGTCACAATGTTTGTGTTTGAACTCCTCCGAAACGAAAAATTACCTATAATAACAAATGTTCATCAACCGACCCTCACCCACGCAATATCCAAATATCAATACATATTTACCATTTTTTATATATTTTTGGTAGGTACGAGAATAGGTCGTAAAGTACATTTCATACCGCTAGGTCATTAGGACTTTTTTTCAAAATATTTTTCGCCAAAAAATTTTGTTTGTATTTCTCTTCATTTGGCATCAAAAATACCTAAAATGACAAATTCACTTAGAATACATTCGTTATTTTTTATTTAACAACCAAAATATTCACTAGAAATAATTTGTATGGCAGGAGAACGTTTGCCGGTTCATCTAGTATGTGTATAAATAAAAACATAAAGATACATCACAGCTTAAACACTATATGACAGAATTAATCATAGTTTTCCTAAATCTAATATTGCGGTTTTCTATGACTACTTTTATAGCACAATCGTAATGATAATAATAGTAAATAATAAAGATAAACTTTCAAAACATAATATTGTTATTTTAATATTGGTTTTAGACAATGATGGACGTATGTATTTGGAGGTCAAAGCGGTTTACCAAAACTATTGAAATTCTTCATGTGGTATACAAACACAACTAAATTAAAATTTAACAAAGTTACTCACAGTTAGAACTCGTATAACACTGATACTACACACTTCACGATACACATGATAATGACACGCTATCAGACATTATACAACACTCAAAACTGACATATAACTGAACAATTGAACTCTAACAAAGATCATGTTCAGGATGAACGCATATAACTCTGATACAACACACTTCGATATATACATGATACGACAGGATATCAGACATTATAGTACATTCAACACTGAAAAATGCCAAACAAAAAACTTTAAAATAAACTCAAACAAAAGGAAACAAATGCAATACATTTGGGGACACTACATGTCACTCTCAATCTACTGTTATTCTTTCCATATGTAAAAACTTCGCCGATCATTATATTTAAGAATTCCACTTCATACAACACTATATCGTCCTAGAGTGGCTATGCAAGTCAACTCTTGCAATATAACTCTCGGCTGTAATTGGTCTATATATTAAATTAATGGGATATTGTCGCATGTTTGGTGTTATACATGTTAATATTTTACAGCTTAAGTTACATTCCCATGGATTTGAGAAGTAGCTTAAGTTGTCACATTCGTTTGGGCGCCATATTGTTACGAAACGGTTGGCCTGGCGAGATTTCCAACTAGCACTTGGCATGTTTTGAACTCAGGCGGTTCCAACCCTCTCACTGTGCGGATTCGCGGCTGGTGAGAAGAACCGCCTGAGTTCAAACCATGCATAGAGCTAGTTGGAAACCTTTCCAGGCCAACCGGTCCGTAACAATTGTTCATTTAATTTTTACTATTTTTGAGAATTTAAGAGAGTAATTTTGTAAATTTTGATTTTATTCTCTCGTTGCAAGTATTTACTGGGAAAGTAAATGAACAGACCTATTTTCTCTACTCTTTCGTCAAAAAATACAATTGTATCCGTCTTCAAATTTCATTTTAATGTATTAAAAAAAAAAACAGTTTGCTTCTACTGAAAGTTTTTAAATTTAAGAGGAACCAGTGCGATATGTGTATATTCTTCCTTTACTATATATTCAAAAATGTTGTCGTATAAACGGTTAATTGAACTATTTATTAAATGTAGTTGTGAGCTTTCGTTTTGAAATAGACGGTTTAGTTTGTTAATATCACTTCAAATTCTTTATGCAAATAATTTATTATTCTTTATGCAAATAATTTATTATTCTATTATTCGAACGAGTGGCAAATACATTTAAATATAAATAACGTGGACAATATTGTTTTAGCATTGCAAAAACAGAATTTTAACACCAGTCATTACATTGGTACCATCCGCAGCAAAACCTATTAAGTTTGTTTTATAGTTTATATTATTATTATTGTAAATATTTACAAATGTGGTAAAATTATATAAAATTAATTATCTGGAATTAAAATAACAAAATTTAGAGTAATAATTTAAAATGTAAAAACTGAAAAATCTGCACAATTTACAAAAAAACTTACTTTTTTAAACAAACAACTTCAAAACTGCTCAATGCTTAGAAAAACTCCAAAATGCACATAAATCTGCACATTTGGCAACGCTGCTTATTTATCATAATGTCCTAATCAAGGCGAATTCATACAAGGTGGTGGCAGTTCTACAAAAACAACAATTGGTCTTAACAAATGTCAAAAAACAAAAATTAAACAAATACAAGGTGGCGCAAAAGTAATCCTCCTATCAGAAAATGCTATAAATTTTGCGATTGGCCCCTAATGTCAATTCTGTTTTGACATTTGTGTAGTAGACACATGCGAAATACACGTTAATAAACAATGTTACGCTACACTGCTCCAGAACGCGGAATATTGCTGACTATTCAAAGTTTTTCATTTTTTTTTAATTACAGCCAAAAAACATCGGAAGTTTACATTTGCGCCACCTTGTATGTATTAAAACATAATATAGTGTAGATAATTGAATAGTGAGGGCTTTACTTATTTATGTAAAAAATAAATATTTTGTTAATAAGCTTAGAATATGTAGATATTTAAATATAAACAAAAGCTTTGACAACTGTTAGAACCAAAAAGCGAAAAAAAAGTTATCAACTGATTGACTGACTCCACCTTGTTTAAATTCGCCTTGGTCCTAATATATGACTACTCGGCTTAACCGTCTCTTATGCCCCGTTCACACGAACGAATTATTCGTCATTCACGCTCTCATTCGTCATTCAACCACCAATTACGAACTTAATTACATGATTCGCCATACAAAATTTCAGCTGCTTATTACACAAGCTGTACGTAATTCAGTTTGAATTACAAACGAATTACTGTCATCTCTAATTTTTATCGATTATTTATATATCAAAATCATTGTTGTATTAAATAAATAAATTAAAAGAAATAAAAAGTCTGATTAAAGTTAAATTCATTTGTAGAAGTATTTTAAAAAGTGAAACATATAATGGAGGAAAAAAAGAAAATTATAAACATTATATGGCTATTTTGACGGACGCCACGCAGCTCTGCCATTCTTTCAGCCCACACCTCTAATAAAGCCCGCTCGCTGCCCTTGTCCCACTTGCACTTTTCTTTTTTCTAATAATGAAAATAATTAAATTATATTTGTTTAATTAATAATGCTACAATTTTATGTTTTTACTTACCTTTTTTATCCATTGCCAAATTACAAATTTAAAATTCGCACCAAAGAAACAAAATAAACAAAAAACAAAACATGTAAACAGAAGAAAAAAAAAACAAGAAGAAGAAATAAATAAATGTCAAACTGAATTACGAATGTTGTCGTGTAAACGGGTTGATTCGCAATCGTAATTCAAAACGCGAATTAAGTAATTCAGACTGCCGTGGAAACCTGGCATTCGGTGTTGGTCTCTGCTGGTTCGTTACGATAACACAATAAACATAGCATCGAAAGTTGTGTTATTTTATGACAATATGACATGATAAGAGACCTTGTGAATTGACCAAATATATTAAAAATTTCTCTTCTCAACTTAATAAGAGAAATTTTTTGGAGAAACTTGAACTAATATTAATAAATAGCTACCGAGCGAAGCCTAGTTATGAATAAAAATTGCCTGTGTGTTTTTTCTCTTTTCTTTTTTTAACATTGAAATTGAATACGAAAAAACTCCCGGGGAATTTTTTATTCGTAATTGGGCTGAATAAATATTTTTTCAATAAAAGGTTTGTTTTTCGATATACTTACTAAAATATGCTATCTCAAAACAATACGCAAGTAAGTGCAAAATATGAAATTTTTTGCATAGGTATAAATTAGTGAGAATATTTAAACCATTTTATGGAAGGTGCATTGTTTATGAGGAATATAGGCTCTCGATGTATTTTTCTTTCAAATATGTTGATTTAAAATATTCGTCAAAGCGAACATTAATTGTAGTAGAGTTTCCAAAAAATCCAAGAATTTCAAAACCTCGGTTTCGGTTTTGTGATAATTTGTTAAATATTAAGTGTTATAGAAACAAAATCAGTTGATAATATAGGAGATGCTATACAAATTTAAAATTCAAACTTGACGGGTGTTCAAGAGGATAAAAGAAAGTTTCTTTTAATGGTACTCTTTAAATATATTAAATTAGTTAGCTTATATATATTAAGGATGACTAACACCTAAATTGGAGCGGAAGGCGTTTTTTACTTGTCAAAAAGTCTCATGCCCATACAATTTGTATGCAGCATACCGAAATAACGCTGCGGTTACGCTTTGCAATTGGAAAATCCGATTTTGACAACGCGTTTAATAGTGAAGTTAGTTGCAAAACACAATAAACGTAAACATATACATACAAAAGGAGAAACAAATATACAAGAAACTCATTTTTTAAACTTTAATATTTAGTTTTATTGATAAAATTTTAGTTTACAAATCATAAAACAGAAATCAGAAACACCAGTACTGAAATGTACTTATTATATTTATTATACCCTTCACCTTCGTGAGAAGGGTATATATAAATTTGTCATTCCGTTTGTAATTTCCACAATATAATTTTCCGACCATATAAAGTATATATATTCTGGATCCTTATAGATAGCGGAGTCGATTAAGCCATGTCCGTCTGTCTGTATGTCTGTCTGTCTGTCTGTCTGTCTGTCTGTCTGTCTGTCTGTCTGTCTGTCTGTCTGTCTGTCTGTCTGTCTGTCTGTCTGTCTGTCTGTCTGTCTGTCTGTCCGTCTGTCTGTCTGTTGAAATCAATTTTCTGAAGACCCCAGATATCTTCGGGATCCAAATCTTCAATAATCCTGTCAGACATGCTTTCGAGAATTTTCCTATTTAAAATCAGCAAAATCCGTACATAAATAACGTAGATATGAGCAAAAATCCGAGACAACCTCTGAAAATTTCATCAAAAAAAGACAATTATTGCATGCTTTGACAAAAAAACAACAAAACGTATGTGTGTTGGATTGATTGTGTGTTGGCTTCATGCTTTGTGTATTTTGTTTTTTTTTTTTTTTTGTGTTTCACAAAAAAGCAACAAAACGTGCATATGTTTGGATGTTTGTTGGCTTCATTATTTTGTTTTTGTTTTTTTTTTTTTGGTGTTTGACAAAAAAGCAACAAAACGTACATATGTATGTTTGGATGTGAGTTGGTTTCACTGCCTTGCGTATTTTGTTTTTTTGGTGTTTCGTTTCGTTTGGCGTTGTTGTTTTTGAGAAGGATATATATAAAATTGTTGTTTCGTTTGTAACTTCTACAATATAGCAATAGCTATTAAATGTAAAATTTTTAAAAGTTTTCTTGATATATTTAGGATGATATACGCTGAAAATGGGCAAGTAATGCATCCAAAACAAAGGTGAAGGATATATATAGCTATATGCCATATAGCCGAATATAGCACTCTTACTTGTTTTTTTGATAACACTGTTTTTATTGTTTGACGTAGCGTTGTCGCTCATATTTAGGTATGACATTTCAGTGTTTAAGCTAAGCGGAAAAAAACGTTCCGCCCAAGGCGAATTTATACAAGGTGGAGTCAGTCAATCAGCTGATAACTTTTTTTTTCGCTTTTTTGGTTCTAACAGTTGTCAAAGCTTGTGTTTATATTTAAATATCTACATATTCTAAGCTTATTAACAAAATACTTATTTTTTACATAAATAAGTAAAGCCCTCACTATTCAATTATCAACACTATATTAAGTTTTAATACATATTTGTTTGATTTTTCATTTTTGTTTTTTGACATTTGTTAAGACCAATTGTTGTTTTTGTAGAACTGCCACCACCTTGTATAAATTCGCCTTGGTTCCGCCCAAAGTATATTTATACAAGTACATGCAAGTGATCAGCTATTCATTTGTTTCTCCTTTGTAAATACTTGTGAGATTGTCAAAATTTTTTACTTTTTTGTTTTTCTTTTCATTTGTTTACATTTTTTGTATGTGAAAATATTAATAAAAAAAATTAATTTTGAAAACTTTTCATAATAAAAGTAAAAATAACAATTGGAAGTCTGTGTTTCTGTTCATTGTTCAAAAAAAATGTACCAGTGGCAGTGGTGACTTATTCTATGTGCGAAAATACCCGATTAAAAGGGCAATGTGAGTGAAATTTGTGGCAAAAATGTTTAATTTATTTGACAATCTCACAATGTTTTACACAAACAAAATTAATGTTGTTTTTTTCTTGTTGATTTGTTGTAGAGTTGCATGTACTTGTATAAATATACTTTGGTTCCGCCCAAAGTATATTTATACAAGTACATGCAACTCTACAACAAATCAACAATAAAAAAAACAACATTAATTTTGTTTGTGTAAAACATTGTGAGATTGTCAAAAATTGTTTACAATTACATACAAAAAATGTAAACAAACAGAAAGAAAAACAACAAAGTAAAGAATTTTGACAATCTCAAAAGTATTTACAAAGGAGAAAATAATGAACAGCTGATCACTTGCATGTACTTGTATAAATATACTTTGGTTCCGCCTTACGCTTTTATTTAGGTAGGCCCAAGGCGAATTTATAGAAGGTGACGACAGAACTACAACAAATACAACATGTACAAAAACAACAGGTACTTTGTTTTTGTAAAAAGATAAGTGAACTGTCAAAGTTGCCTGTTGTTGTTTTTGCTTTTGGGTTTGTTGTATTTTTCGCCACAACAACCACAAGTGAAATGACAGTTCACTTGTCTAAACAACTGAATATAAAAAATAATCAGCTGTTCTTGTGAGGTCACCTTCTATAAATTCGCCTTGGGTAGGCCTGTAATATGCTTTTCAGTAAAGAAATAATCAAGAATAGAGTGCTCCAAATAGAGTGAATAGAGTGATACCAAAAATGATACTTTTTGAATTTTCTATAATATTGAACCTAGTGTGGAAAATTCGTACTTTTTCTTCTAATGATATGCTTTTGAGTAAAGAAGGAAACCCATTAGTATTTTTCGTTCATCGAATGGTATTTTTTGAAATTTCTATAATAATGAACCTATAGTAGAAAATTAAACACATATGTATGATCCTGACCGAGTTAGAATCTAAAAAAGGAACTCACAGGTACTTTTCTTCCAACTAATAATACTTTTGACTATTTTATAATAATAATATTGAATGATTAGAATTCACAAATGGTGAGTTTGTGGTACCTTTCTTTAGCATTTTCTATAATAATGGACCCAGAATCATGATGCTGAGTGGAAATACAAAATGTGGGTCTTTATGGTACTTTTTAATTCTAATAATACGTTTCGAATGAGCTAGAATCCACATTACAATGAATCAATTAAGATGGAACTGGATACATGTTATCCTGAATTAGTATTAATTTACAAAGGGAGACTTAATAGTACTTTTTCTTTCTTCCAATTGGGGTGGCGAAGCCCATCGGGTCAGCTAGTACTAAATACTTTTATGGGATATTTGAAAATAACTAAGTCTTTGTTACAAAAATAGTCATTTGAAGTTTAATTATCAGGAAATAGTCAGGATGCACTAAGTAAGGTGAAATCAACAAAACAGATGATTTTTATTTATCTATTTTGAAAGTGCTTGTGTTTTGTCAAACTGAATATATTTTGAAAAAATAATAAATTTTATTTTTAAAGAAAAAAATTTTTAAATCAAAAAACATGAATGAAAATGTAAATAAAAAGTGTTCATATAATACAATTTGGATAAAGCTCTATTAAACCGTTGTTCTTTTTCAAATATAATTTAAATTTAACGTCCGTTTTTTAGTTAATATGCAAAAATAACAAAAGCTTTGTTTACATTGGTAACGGTTTTGTCAAAGATTATTTACAAAACCTATGCACTTGTCAGCAAGAAATATTGTGTTTGTTGTCGAAACGCGCTCACCTTACTTATTACATCATGGGAAATAGTCGTAGATCAATATTTTTAAATTAATTTGTGTCATTCATTATTAACAGGTTTCCTTGCCTAGCCTGCGAAAGGTAGCCTGCTACATCATCTGAAGCAATTATTGTAATACAATTTAAAGAAATCTTAAGATACTTTTACCGATCTGTTTTTAGAGATATTGGATGAATCATTGGACGAAAAAGTTTGTTTCTCATTTCTAAATTTTGACTTTTTCTACTGAAAATTGATTAAAAGTAAAAACCGAAGAGTTTTTCCAGTTTCGGTTAAAACCGAACTGGAAACTAAATTTGTCGACTATATTTAACGTTTTAAATTTTTTTTTATTTCACATTTCAAAAATATGTAATTTTTGATATTGAAAATGAAATACAAAAATGTTAAATATCCCCAGAAAAATTTAATGGGTCGATTATGAATGGCAACCGAACTTCAGTTGCGTTGTCAGTTGCCCTAATGCTATTACAGATGGCAACTGTCAGATATAATTTCTGTTGCGAAATTGGCAACCAGAAATTTGTGATTGCCCTCTGTCAAAGCAACTGAAGTTCGGTTGCCATGCATAATCGACCCATAAGTCAAACCACACTTAAAATCCAAAATTTCTGTTCGATCGTTGTGATTCTTCCTCAGGATATGCGTTATCTGTAGTTTCTTATTACTGAATGAATGCTTGTTTTAAAATGTACATACATAATTTATTGTTATAAAAAACTAGGATAGATTGGTTATTTTGCATTCTATATTAATAACCACCTCTGTTTGGTGGAGGTGCTCCTCTCAACATTCCAGGGGGAGGACCACGCATTGGTGGGGGAGCTCCGCGTCCCATTGCTCCCGGCATAGGTGGTATACCGCCTGGTATCATACTAGGTGGTGGCCCTCCCATCATTGGTGCTCGCGGTACACCTCTACCCATAGGAGCCATATGTTGCTGAGCAGGTCCTCCAACACCTCGTACTGGACCTTGTAGACCTGCCGGAACAGAAGATATATTAACAGGAACGCCCCTACCAGAAGCACGACCCATTCCAGGACCAGGTGCAGCTCCCGGAAGCGGAACGCGGGGCAAGCCTTCTTCCGGAGGTGGTGGACCTTCAACGGTAAGCGATACAATATTTTCGCCTCGCAATAAAACGAAGCCCAACACACGCTTCTCCTCTCTTTCTGGAACTTTTGCATTCTTAGAACGAATTTTTCTGAACTCTTCACAATCTCCAAGAATAAGATTCATGTGTTTGTCAAAAGCTTTAAAAGTTCCAATAAACGTACGCGAGTCTTGAAGAACAATACGCACCCGGTAGTTGAGGTGTTGTATCATTTTGTTATTTTTTCCAATCGTCTAAAAAAATCCAATCATTTTATAATCGTCAATAATACAACAATAATAATAATAAGTACAACATTATTTACCATTTTTAATTTTGTTTTCAATTACTGATATATTTTTTAATAAAGTTCGGCACTAACAAGCCGCTGGAACAACGTTTATCAGCGAAATATGCATTCATTTTAAGTGGATGTAGAATCAGAGTTGCTGAATAGAGATGCCAGATGATTCAAATGATTTGTTTCCAGTAATGGTAACTCATTGATATTCAAAATCGCTAGAAAGTAAATAAATTATTTTTATATTGCACTATAATAGTGCATTTACACTTGTAATTTTCAAACTAGTTTATGATCATAAGCTACATTCATAAACCATACAGTTTACATCAGTATTTTAGACAGTTAAGTGATTTATCTTTGACAATCATAAAACTTTAATAAAAATATGGACGTTGTTACTTTTTTAATATGTTATATCAAATACATATTCAAAAGTGCTGTACTCAAATATTAAGCTGTAGATCAGAATTTGTTCTCCATATTATATTTTTAATTAATTAGTTTAAACTTTTTTTTTACAGTTAGGTTTTTTTTAAGAAAATCCAGAAAAATGTTGACAAAACAGAGTTGTATTAGCAAAATCTGGTTGTTTGTAAATAGTTTATCTCAAAAGCTAGTTACAAAACCTCTCAGAATAGTTAATCACCATAAACAACTTATGGCGTAGGTGTAAATGCACTATTAACAATAATACAAAGAAACCATTTATATCATGATTTATAAAACGTTTCTTTTTTATTAAATTTTCCATTCCACTATTAAATTTTGGAAGCCGAATTTATTTAGATGTTAATGTACATACATGAATGCTCCAAAATCCATTGCAATTTTTTACCCAAAAATTACACATGCTCTCCCTAGAGTTTATGAAACATAATTCAAATGATAAAAAAGTGGTTTTTAAAACTTTCGAGAATGTTACTCAAAAAATTTTTTAAGTACTAGGCAGTTTAAGAGATGAGACAAATCAATTGATTGAGATTGTCTAAGAAACTCTTCGGAAATTTAAAACAAAGATTTAGTTGGAAATTTGAAACTTAAGTAAACACATAGTAATTTATTGCTAAATATTATAAAATGAATTGAATCAAACTATTTTCATATAAGGCCAACTTCCGAAAATAAATTATTGAAATTAAAAAAAAAGTTTCTCAGTGTAGGGTATGGTTAGGGTTCTATAAGTCGCTTGTTCGAACAATCGAGTTTTTGCTGAAAAAGTCGAAATCGACTTTTTGGTCGGAAAAAAGTCGAACAATCGATTAGTTATCACAAAAGTCGATAAAAGTCGAAAAGAGTCGACTTTTTACATTGTTAAAAAAAAATTTAATTGCAACATTATACTAAAACAAAATATGCACAGAATAACATAATAATTTTATGTTATTGCAATTTGATACACTTTAATTTTTTCTAGTGTGTGCAAAATAAATAATAAGTAAATGTTTTTAAAAAAATGCATTTAAAAAAGGGTTTAGACATATCGTATATACTCGAGTTACAGAAACTTTAAGGAAAATATTTGATAATAACATACCAAATTAGTAATGTAAATTTGTTTACTATTTTATAAATTTAAATGTAACTATTAAAAACAAAAGTGATAATATCATTTAATTTATTTTCGCCTTAATACATTTAATTTTATTGCTAAACATTACAAAAGGCGCATCAATAAGTGCAGAAACCATATATTTTTTACAAGAAATGGTAGAAAGATGAAAAAAGACGAAAATAGTCGTAAAGTTGAAAATAATCGAAAGTTCGAAAAGTCGACTTTTTAAAAATCGAAAAAAGTCGAATGTTCGAAAAGTCGTCTTTTTGTTTCAACTATAGAACCCTATGTGGCTGCAGGATAAAACAATAAGGAAAAAAAAGCGACAACCTTTGTAAAATCGCGTGATAGACTACATTTGATGCATATAAAGTTATTCGTGTGAAAAAAATAAATTTTTCTCAATTATGAAGAGAGTACTAGCTAACTTGAAAAAAAGTAAATATTTTCATTGCAAAAATTTTAAAAATTTAATTATATCCACCTGCATTACATTAAAATGTTATAAGAGATTATAAATTAGCAAAAGTCAACTATTCAAAAATCAATCAAATTAAAAAGTTATACTTTGTAAAACAAGTAGACAACATTGAATGAATGTTTTGTCAATATTGGCGCCTCATTTTGCATCCAAACAAATGCATAAAATTTTATTCATACACTAATAAAATGTCGCAAAGAAACATAACGTGAGTGGATTTAAATAAAGATTATACAAAATAATTTATAATTACATTTCAATAACATGATTTATATTTCCAGATCATTTTTTAAACCTAAAGAACAGAAAGGCGTAGAAAATACAAATTTGGAAGCTATTGAAAAGTAAGGTTAACATTTGTTGTCTGTTACACATATTCACATACATGCATGTACATTAGACCGGCCTTAAAAAGAGAATTTGTATTGGATGGCTATTAAATTGGCCTCAACTTCAGAGCCGTTCCGCCACTAGTTAAAGTCATCCTATCCTAATATTTTTCAGAACGTATTACTACAGTCCATAGAAGAATTCTAAAAGGGGGAGGGAAGGCCTGTACCTTTATATTTTTATCGGCCATACAATCTTGGAGCATTCCAATGTATATTGACGTAGATACGCAAATATGGATGGACATATCACACACATTGTGCAAAAATAAACGAAAAACTAAATCAGTCAGTCATATGTTGGTTTAAAAATTTTGCATCAGTTCCTAAAATTTTGCATCAGTTATTTTTAGTTCCTAAAGAGTAAAAGAAGATCCATCCCAGGAAACTCTTAAGACTAAAGCGATTGTGTTTGGCTCTAGAAAAGATTTGTCTACTAATTAAAATTTTTATATTGGTGATAGAGCTATTGAGTTTGTTTGCCGGCATAAGTTGTTGGGTGTCAATTATAGTGGCCTTTCGTTTGGGAGTCATGTTGACTTGATATCTGGGGTACACTTCAACGAATTTACTCTAATATGTTTTTGCCTTTACGCATTAGGGAAAGATTGGCACTAGTGAATGGTAAATTACGATTATTGTCGAACATCGATTTTCAGTCTTAAAACTATTTTTTTGTGATCGATTATTTACTCCGATTTTTATGCTGAAATCGATTTTTGATGACGATTAATCGAAATAGAAATCAAATTCAGAAATTTTAAGTATTGTCTACGTTTTTGCTTTCATTAAATTTTACAACATATTAATCTTCAGCTGACAGTGAAAAATATTAACGAGGATCTCATATTTTAAAGCGAAACTGAAGAAATTTGTATAAAAAGAGCTAAGAAATTTTTTTCATAAAATTGTCAAATGTTTGCCGTTACGGATTATAAAATGAGCACCTTAATATAAATACTCTTCCAAAATATGATTTTGATCCGTAATTATAGCGTATGTGGGTCATTTGCTATAGTTCCCAAAAATGCAGATCGATTATTGAGTTCGATTAATCGACTGTAAAAATCGAAATGAAAATGGTTGATCGAAAAGTCGAAAATCGATTATTAGCTTATCAAACCATTCACTAATTGGCCGATTTTGTATTGTCTTGAAGTGGTATCTGGATCTTCAGGTTTTATCTTAAATAGGTTGCGACGGATTGTTAATACAATTGTGAGGTTGCTTACAACATTCGGATAATTAACAAATTTCTTGATTGTTAATTTTTTAATTTTGTTAAATATAGAAATATAGTGTTGTTTCATAATGTTATCAGTAGGAGGTTTTCTTCTACCTTGTGTAATAAATTTGTCTTTTTGAGTTTGAATGTTTGAATGTATTAGGACCATTTATTTTTATTGTTATTTGCTTTTACTAAGTATAGTTTATATCTTAGGATTTTTATTATAATAATAAAGGCAGTTTTTTAATGGAAGTTCTAATGTACACGCATCCAAATTTAAATAATTTCCGTTTATGATATTAGATGTGTTGAAGAACATAAATATGTTTAAGTTAGCACATAAATACTGTAGTAGTTAATTTTGACAACTTCATTACATACTATGTATTGTGATTCGGCGTATATCCGTTCCAAAATAATAAAATGAAAACACAAGAATTAGTAAATTGGTAAATTCAAAAATAAGGAGCAGAATACTCTTTCCTTTATTAAAAAATGAAGATTTACCTCTTTTCAAATATAAGGCACGAAGTGCTATATAAGGCTTCCAAAAGACGAGTGAAGCTTAAACTTATTTCTAAGTAGTTGGTGACAAACAATGTTTTAATACCGTTAACGGTTTACTCGTTGAAAATAGTTTTCCAACAATGGTGTAAACTAAAGTAGTAAACCACTAGGATTTACACTTAGCAAAATAATACCGCAAATAATTGATTTGTACTTAAACATTGCCGGCCACCTTGCAACACATAAGGGTGTTGTAATTAAAAAATAAATAATTTGAGCCATTAAAGACTCCTGAGGAAATTAATTCGACGATTGAGCCATTAAGGACTCCTGGTGAAATTAATTCGACGATTGAGCCATTAAGGACTCCTGATGAAATTACTTCGACGATTGAGCCATTAAGGACTCCTGTTGCGATCAAAGAGATCGTTATTTAAATTAGCAGCGTCCATTTTCTAGTAAAAAGAAAGGTTAGTAAAAGTAAATTGATATAAAAGTGATAAATAAAGTATACAAAACAACAAGTTTGGTTATTGGTCGATTAACGACACCGTTTGATGTGCGTTGTGACGTTGTGACTATCAAACATAGGGCATAATGGTCGTGAATTAAGACATGCCTCGATTCTAGCCAGCATAGTGTATAATTCCTCAAATTGCATCAAAAGATTTCTGTTCAAATTTTCTTCCTCGGAAAGGGTGACCGTTGTTGAAAAAACATTAACAGACTCTTTTCGCGAAACATCAATAGGTCCCGTCAGAACCCAACCAAATACAGTTTTCTGAGCCATTAAATTTCCAATAACATTTTTCCGAACTTCGCCAAGTATCAGATGCGGGAATAAATCGGCACCGAGTAAAATATCAACTGGCCTGCTTTGATAAAAATTACGATCTGCTAATTGCAAATTAGGTAATTCACTTCTTATATCCGAAGGACAATTAAATGAAGGCAAATTACAAGATATTGAAGGTAAAACGATAGCAGAAGTCTCCAAATCAATACTTCTGTCTAAAGGAGAACCAACGCGAATATTACAAATCTTTCTCGAAGTAGTAGAAGCTTCTTTATGAACACCGGAAATCGTTACATTCGTAGAATGTGACGGAAGTCGCAGTCGATTTCGCAAATGTTCCGAAATAAAAGATGTTTCTGAACCTGGGTCGATTAAGGCCCTTGCCGGATACGTGGTATCATTGCAAATAATGGAAACCATAGCAGTTCCTAATAACACAGACGAATTCTGTGATAAATGAAAGACTTGGCGATTTACATTAGATAGAGCGGCTGCAGAAGTAGTTGGCATCTGTGATGTCAATTCAGTCGATCGAACAACTGGTATCGATGTAGTATTATTAACTGGGGACGATGGTGAAGAATTATTAGCTACCGTTTCACGATGAAGTAGGGAATGGTGTCTTTTTTTACAAATAAAACAACTATGTTCACTCTTACAATCTTTAACTTCATGTGTTCTCGCAAGACAATTAACGCAGCAATGAAACTTCTTAACTGTAGAAAATCTCTCAGAAACGGACATTCTTTTAAACTGACGACAAAAGCGTAATAAATGGCCTTGGTTATTACATAAGATACAAGTATTCGATGTACTTGTATTTAAAACATGAGCCTTTACCTTCCGTTCATTGCTTTTCTTGTCAGTTTCGGAACATGTCAGATCGCGAATGCATTCTAAAGTTTGAATTCTTTCGGTTAAAAACATGTCCAAATCTTTCCATAAAGATAAGGCAGTTTTATCCTTAATACTTTGTTCCCAAAGTGTAACTGTCTGAGAGGGTAGTCGCTGAATACAAATAAAAACTATAATTGGATCCCAATTCTGAGTGGAAATCTCATAAACTGACATAGCCGTTAAGAATCCATTAATTCCGCGCTGTAACTTTCTTAATGACGAACTAGTCTCCTTATCTACCATATCCAAACCAAACAAACATTTCAAATGATTGTTAACTAACATTCGTGGATTTTCGTAAACATCCCTTAAATTTTTCCACGCGATATCGAACCCTGCATTAGTTAACGGACATTTAGATACAAGCTCTCTGGCCTCATCATCAGTTCTTTGTACCAAATAACATAATCTTTCAATATTACTGAGGCGGCTGTTATTTATATACAAAGCAGTAAAAAGATCCCTAAACGTAGGCCATGAAAGATAATCACCACTGAAGATGTCCGTATCACACGGCGGAAGCGGTAAATTATGACAAACGTTATCAAATTTCGATTCTCTATTTTCGGCAGAGGAATCTTTTGGTCTTGACTTAGCCTCTAACTCATCAATCTTGATCTTCATTGCCTTTGAACACCGCGCAAAAATATTAAGAGTACTCTGATATTTACTTTCAGCCGCTTTAATATCCTCTGGCTCCGCGTCATTAGACGATTCAAGATCATCCAAACACTTTTCGAAAGTAATCTTTACTTTTTCCCATAATAATTTCAGTTCACTATTTAAAACTTCTATATAATAGACGTGATGTTCCTCTTCGCGAATTGTACTAAAATTTGCCTCAAATTTAATAACAGCATCTGAAGCGCGTATAAAACGTTCAAGAGGTGTCAATGGCATCTTCAAATTCTCAAATAAAATATCAGTAAAGAAGTAAACAAACACACAAACTATGAAAAGATGTTTAAAATTTACAAAAAAAATGCAAATTTATATAAACTTTGTAATAAAAATCGAAACAGTCAAATCGAACGACCGTAGAGTGACTATCGATGTATTAGTAAAAGGAGGAAGAAGAAGAAATTAATATCACAAAGCAATTACCGACACACGAAATAATATGAATAAAATTCAGCAAAATCACCGTAAAGTGCAACAAACTAATATTCTCTATGGAATAATAAATTTTATTAGTTTTTTTTTTTTTTTTAACTGCTGGTAGTTATTTTGTATATTTAATTTACTTTGTAAATTTACGATAATTTTAATTATTAATTATGGCTGTCCGTCCATGTAAACAAAACTCAGCCTTGATTAAATAGTACCGATCGCAAATGTCAAAAAAGTACTGTATAAACACAAGGATGTATTTAATACACTTTATGATGAATCAATGCACAATAGTGTAATTAATTCACAGTAATATTAAATTCCTTTTTTTATTTTGGCAATAACCAATTGTTGTTTTCTTTCGTCTTTTTTTCAAACGCACACACACAAATTTATGTATGCTTATGTACTTTCTTTATTTTGAACACTATCACTTTATATCAATTTACTAACCTTATTTTTCAAAAGCTGGTTCTATGAATTCCAAATAAAAGGGCACAAAAATTCCTTGGCAAGGAGACTTCCTTTTTTTGGTTGGAGGATGAAATTCTCAGTGTTTTATCCGTGGGAGAAGGACCAATGTTTCGGCGTATATCCGTTCCAAAATAATAAAATGAAAACACAAGAATTAGTAAATTGGTAAATTCAAAAATAAGGAGCAGAATACTCTTTCCTTTATTAAAAAATGAAGATTTACCTCTTTTCAAATATAAGGCACGAAGTGCTATATAAGGCTTCCAAAAGACGAGTGAAGCTTAAACTTATTTCTAAGTAGTTGGTGACAAACAATGTTTTAATACCGTTAACGGTTTACTCGTTGAAAATAGTTTTCCAACAATGGTGTAAACTAAAGTAGTAAACCACTAGGATTTACACTTAGCAAAATAATACCGCAAATAATTGATTTGTACTTAAACAATTGTGAGGTTGCTTACAACATTCGGATAATTAACAAATTTCTTGATTGTTAATTTTTTAATTTTGTTAAATATAGAAATATAGTGTTGTTTCATAATGTTATCAGTAGGAGGTTTTCTTCTACCTTGTGTAATAAATTTGTCTTTTTGAGTTTGAATGTTTGAATGTATTAGGACCATTTATTTTTATTGTTATTTGCTTTTACTAAGTATAGTTTATATCTTAGGATTTTTATTATAATAATAAAGGCAGTTTTTTAATGGAAGTTCTAATGTACACGCATCCAAATTTAAATAATTTCCGTTTATGATATTAGATGTGTTGAAGAACATAAATATGTTTAAGTTAGCACATAAATACTGTAGTAGTTAATTTTGACAACTTCATTACATACTATGTATTGTATTATTAATATATTTTTATACTTCAAAGGAAACCGCTCAGTAAAGAAGCCGATGTTAAAAAATCTCTAAATAATAATGTGGTGTCTTCCAAAAGACATTCGGAACAAGAACTGGATAATATATCGAAAATTGTTAAATTAGAACCAAAAGTGGAGGATGAAACACTAAATACATATAAAGACATCCCTATAAAAACTTCTCCAGAGAAAATAATGTCTCTAAAACTGAATGATGGAAACGACACCGCAATAGCAACAGATTATAATCCAGCTAAAGTAAATTATCATCCAATAAAAGATGCATGTTGGGATAAAGGACAGAAGTAAGTGGTTTAATAATTAATACATTTAATATGTTAAATATTTTAGAAAAAAAAAAATATTTTTAAAATTATCTAAGCTTTTCTTGCTGACGACTATGGGCATATGGCAACATAGAGACGAGACGTAATTGTTAAAAACCTAAGTCTGTGTTAAAAACTTAACTCTCGCAACAATAAACATGTTAGTTGTTGTTGTTATAACAGTTCGACTGTGGCTGATAGTTTTTTTTCTGAAATTATAAGAATATATTTATACCCTACACCACCCTAGTGGGGAGGGAATATTGGATTAGTGCTGATGTTCGTAACGTGCAAAAATATTGTCCAAACACAAAATTAAATTATACCAATCTGCTCAGATCATTTTCTGAGTCGATTAAGCGATGTCCGTCCATTTAATCATTGTAATTAAACTACAGGTCGCAAAAGAAAACTCAACAAAATTTTGCGCAAACTTTTATATTCTCCAGGGACTAAGCCTATTGAATTTGGTTAGAATCGGTCCATTATTTCTCCCAGCCCCCATACAACTGCATTATATGAAAATAGTTAAGCTCTTATAAATGCAATGCACAGTGGTTTAGAAACTTTTTTTTTTGGAAATAATTCGGTATCTCGGGAACCATTTGAGATATTGTTACGAAATTCCACATGGTTGGAGCTGAGGTTTTTTCTAGTTGATTTGCAGTTATTCAGCTTCCTAGCGCTAATAGGGGCCAGTGCGTTGCCCCTCAAAGTTGGTAATTTCGGGTCTCATTTTTTTTTTTAAAAAATCGCCAAAAATCCAGTAAATTTTGGTTCACTTAAGCAGACACAATATATGAAAAAATGTACAAATTTTCCAAAGGGAGCAAGGTTTGTGGAACTTCTGAGGAGTAAATAAAGACTTTTATATAAGTACTAGCTGAACCGGCAAACGTTGTCCTGCCATACAAATTATTTCTAGTGAATATTTTGGTTGTTAAATAAAAAATAACGAATGTATTCTAAGTGAATTTTGCATTTTAGGTATTTCTGATGCCAAATGAAGAGAAATACAAACAAATTTTGTTGGCGAAAAATATTTAAAAAAATTCCATTCCGATGTTGTGGATTTTATGAGACTCGCTTGACTGCGTTATGTTTGTGAATTCTTGAAGTTTTGTTTAGTAAACTGTCGTTGTGTTTGAGTTACATATTAGTGTTTGATTGACATGTTGCACTAGTGCATTTGGTCGGGCACCAAAATAATATATACGTTTGGAGTTTAATTTGCGGATAGTGTGTAGATATTGATTTGTTGAGTGAGATAAGTACCCTTCCGGTGAATTTATCAGTCTCTTATAGACTTATTTGTATTTATTTTGATTATTGTTTGAATCACTTATAATATTAGTATTGTTTGAGTATTGGAATTGATTATTAGGTATTCACCCTTTTGGTGATATTGTTTGTCATATAGGTTGGTTCCTCTATTGTTTATATCTTTGAAGGTTGTATCAACTAATAAACACTCAGTGACTAATACTTCTATATACATATATCTGGCCCTTTATAGTTTCTAGGTTGTACTGAGTACCTTGCTTTCTTTTTAACTTGGTTGATTATTTCTGATACACATGTATTTTATCAAATTTATTTTTTTCTAGTGGAAACTATTTTTTCTTATCAAGTTGCTTATTAACTGATTTCAATTTAATAATCATTATCCAATAAGGATGTTTTGTAGTATAATATATTTTGGAGCTAAGCTTTTGACTTTGTTAAATTTTTTTTTTTTATTATAATTTATACCTATCATAATTAATTTATATCATAATTATTTAATTTACTTATATATATATATTTTTAATGTAAACTTTTTTTAAGTAGAAATTTGTAACCGGTTATGGCCAATAGGCTAGGTTATTGAAAATAAATAAATAAAAAAAAAAAAAAAAAAAAAAAAAAAAATGGGTGGATAGGGACATCCTAATGACCAAGCGGTATGAAATGTACTTTACGACCTATTCTCGTACCTACCAAAAATATATAAAAAATTCATAAAAAATGGTAAATATGTATTGATATTTGGATATTGCTCATACAAAATACTAAAATCTCGTCTAAAAAATGGGTGGGTGAGGGTTGGTTGATGAAAATTTGGTATTATAGGTAATTTTGGTTATTTTAAATGCCAAATAAAAAAAAATGCGAATAAAAAGTTTTTGGCAAAAAAATTGTAAATACAAATAGGGACACCCTCATGACCTAGCGGTATGAAATATACTTTACGACCTATTCTCATAGCTCCCAAATATACATACAAAATTACATAGAAATCGGATTAGTCGTATCGGAGGAGTTCAAACACAAACATTGTGACACGAGATTTTTATATATTAGATTTGATATTGTTGAAAACCATAGGACTTGAAGATTGATACTTTAGTAAAATTAAATTTTTTTTTTTTTTTTTTTAAACGTTTTTTTTTTATTATATATTGAATCTGCCTTATTTCCTTAGGCCTAACAATATGTATTCAAATCTTATGACTAAAATTAAATCTAATTACTCTCTAACAGAGCATAAATTCATAATTGGCTAATAAGCTCTACGAAGCCTCGACTGCGTTTGGCTCTGTGCTAGAAGTCTAGCAAGCGGGTTCGGGTGGCTTTGCAACTTTTTGATGTATCTCTCACGGACTCTTCTGAATTCATCCTTTACTAATGGTACTTCTAGATCTCTGTGGATGTTCTCATTTCTTATGTACCATGGTGCGCCCGTCATGGTCCTAAGAATTTTTGATTGGGCCCTCTGTATAAGTTCAATACTGGTATTACTAGCAGTTCCCCACAATTGGATTCCATATGTCCAAATTGGTTTTAAAATGGTTTTATACAGGGTGACTTTATAGTCCAGGCTTAGCTTTGATTGGTCACTGATTAACCAGTGAAGGCTAGATGCTTTTAACTTCATGTGAAGTCTCTTGGTTTCTATATGACGGCGCCAAGTAAGTCTTCTATCTAAGTGAATACCAAGGTATGTAACATAATCGGACTGAGGTATATCTACATTGTTAAGTGTGACAGGTGGACAGCATCCCCTCCTCAGTGTGAACGTAACATGTTTGCTTTTTAACTCATTTACTCGTATTCTCCATTTGTTCAACCATGTTTCCACACATCTTAGGTAGCTATCCAGTATACTAGATGCTTTATATGGGTTTTCATGCGAGCTAATAATTGCGGTGTCGTCAGCAAATGTAGAAATAGTTAATGTATCGTTCGTAGGCAAATCTGAGGTGTAAATCAAATAGAGGGTAGGTCCAAGAACACTTCCTTGTGGTACTCCTGCTCCAATCCTATATTCTCTTGTCACGTATTCGTTGTACTTAACTGTAAATAAACGGTCCGATAGATAAGATTCCAATAGTTTATGGGTACATGGTGGCAGCAAACATTTTATTTTATATACCAGGCCTTTGTGCCATACTTTATCGAAGGCTTGAGCGACATCCAAAAATATAGCTGAACAATATTTCTTTAATTCAAAGGATTTTCTTATCTCTCCGGTTATACGATTAACTTGTTCGATTGTTCCGTGGTGTTCCCGGAAACCAAATTGATGAACTGGGATTATATTTTTCTCATTTAAAAATGGTATGATTTTCTTTTGGAACACTTTCTCGAATAGTTTCGATAAGCACGGAAGTAAGCTTATTGGTCTATAGGAGGATGGTACGGTCAAGTCTTTACCTGGCTTAGGTATCATTATTATCTGAGAAGTTTTCCAATTTGTCGGAAAAACTCCATATTTAAAGATCGCATTAAATATTATAGACAACACAATTATTGCCACACTCGGTAGGTTTTTAATCATAGTAGGTGTAACTGAATCATTTCCAGGCGATTTTTTTAATATTATATTATCTTTGATTACTTCGTTAATGTCTTCTGGGCCTATAGCCAATATGTCATCATTTGATAATGTTGACGCAGGTGGCTCTTCAAGTTCAAAAACAGTTGTTGGCGAGTTTGGTTGAAAGACTGTACTTAAGTGATCGGCAAATATTTTGGCCTTTTCTTCTGTGCTGCGAGCCCAGGTACCGTCAGCTTTCCTTAAAGGGCTTTGCCCCTCTACCGGTGGCTTGATATTTTTCGTTGCCTTCCAAAGGGAAAAATTTGTGTGTTTGGTATTTGTCAGACTTTGAATGTAATTTCTATTTCTGCGATCCTCTTCTAATTGAAGGGCTTTTTTCAGATTTTTACTAGCAGCAGACAGCCTCTGTTTTGCAGCAGGTGATCTATTTTGTTGCCATTCTCTTCTGAGCCTTCTCTTTTCGAAAAGAAGTCGTTCAATATCTGAATTGGAAATGTGCATATTAGTCTTAGGAAATATTTTACTCTTAGAATGATTAAGAGCCGATACAATTAACGACGTGAAGTCATTGACACATTTATCTACATCTTCCTCACACTGAATACAAAGATCTGTGTGGATATGACTGCTGATATATTTTTTATATTTTAGCCAATTTGTTCTAAAATAATATGTTTCAGTATGAAATTTTGAACTATTAGTCCTCCCGTAATAAGACACAATAATTGGGGAATGATCAGAAGATAAATCATATGATATTTCTGTAGATATTGAATCTCGATTAATATTTCTTGTTATGGCAAAGTCTATGACATCAGGAATTTTTTTAGGATCTGAAGGCCAGTATGTTGGTTGTCCAGGGGACACAAAATCCAAGCCATTTTTACGATCAATTAGGGCCTTATAAAGCTGTCTACCTCTGGGATTCATTAGTCGAGAGCCCCAGTAAGTGTGTTTGGCATTATAGTCGCCACAAGCCAGAAAGCGACCTCCTAGCGTACTAAAGAATTCTTCGAACTTCTCCTTGGTCATTGAAAATCGTGGTGGGCAATATATTGCGCTTATATTTAAAGCTCCAGCAAAGCTTTCCAGATGAATGGATGTTGCCTGCATATAGTCTTTTGAGAATTCAGCTAGAGGATAATGTTTTAAACGATTTCTAATTAAAATACCAGTACCACCATGTGCCTTACCATCTGGATGATTTGTACCGTAGAATGTATAACCTGGAATATAAAAGTTATACCTATTGGTAAGATGAGTTTCCGAAACCAATAACACGTCGATGTTTTTATTCTGCATGAAATGGGATACCTCTGATTTGTGTTGGTTTAAACCGTTTGCATTCCAGAAACATAGCCTCAAGTAACTCATTTTTTTGTTAAGAGGATTTGTATCATTTGGTTCTGTGCTCTTAAAAGCTCTTGTATTGTGTTTTGCATGGATGACATAAAGTTTGTCATATTCTGATTAAGAGAGGTAATATTCTGGGTAAGTGCCTGCAGAAGTACTTCCAACCCTCCCGTATTTTGGGGAACACTTGGTTGCTGGTAACCCGTTCTCAAAACATTGGCATAAGAACTTGCTCCATTCTTAGGTTGATCAATTTGAGTGGATTGTAAATTTAATTGAGTTGAGGCTGAATTTTTGTTCAATAACGGAACTTCAGAGTTGACTGGTGTATAGGTGTTTTCAAATTTGTAGGCTGGTACTTCAGACGCTTTCCCTCTTATTAGCTTTTGCCTCTCTCTTAATCTGTTCAGTAGCTCCTTATAAACTGGGCACCCGCGGTAGTTGGCTGAATGATCGCCACCACAGTTACCACATTTTCTTCTGAGACCATTCTTTAGGATATCACATTGTGATGAAGAATGAAGGTCTCCGCATGCCACACACACTGTTCGCAAGGTACAATAATTCTTAGTATGTCCAAACTCTTGACAATTGCCACATTGAACAGGACGATTTCTTTTAAGAGGCTCCTCAATGGTTATTCTACGATTTAACAGGTATCGTGTTGAGTAAATTGGGTGAGTTTCATTTCCCCTCAATTTATTTTTCTCTGGCTCCAACTCGACTCTAAACATTGGCTGAGGAATTTTATCTCTATTGAATATGTTAACTACAGCTCTTATTTCGTAGCCCAATTCTTGCAGGGCCTCCTTGATATCATCAGTCTCAACACTGGACTCTATGCCTTTAATGACAACTGTCAACCCTTTACTACTTTTCAGTTGATAGGTATAAAAATTCTTTTTATTATCATTTAGGTATTGAGAGATTTTTCTATAACAATCCTCAGTGTATATGACTATTTTCGTCTCTTGCACACCGCCTTTTCTTATTGGAACAATATGGAAATTATTTTTTCCAACGAGTTCAACAAATGTTTTGACCAAGTTATTCGAGCTGGACTCACGCAGATATATTGGTGGTGGCTTTAATGATTTTTTTTCGTAATCACCATCTTTTCCACTCTTATTAATATTATCCTCGCTCAAGAGTGCGAAACGATTGCCTATCAAGGGATTATCAACTGTCTTCTGTTTCTTGACAGACGTTCCATTATTTTGGGGACTTAAATTTCTTTTATTAATACTTACATATCTAAGCATACCTGGTAGTACTGGTGATTTCAATGTACTTATCTTTTTTTTTGGTATAGCGCCCTTCAGTGTGCCATCATTATTTATTGTGGTTTGTTTAGTGTTAAAAACATTCAAACTCTCACTATTATTTGTTAGTGGATCACAAGCTTGTTTATTAACAGTGTTTGTCTGTGTTTTTAAAACTGGTATAGTTGTTGTTGTATTAAAATTTTTCATATTTTCTTTTATGCTTTGTTCTAAACATAAATTGGTTGGTGATATTGTTTGTGTAATATTTTGATCGTGTAATTGTATCACGGGGGAACAAGAGCGTGCTCTCTCAGCTGGTTTGGCGGTTAAATAATTTTTGTTGTAGCTGGGGTCATTTATTTTTTTGTTTTGATCACTCTCCCCGTTTAGGAATATGTAGGCATTTCTGCCGTTCACACTGAGCCTCCTCTCATCATGAGAATTCATGTGCTCTTTTTAAAACAAACAAAAGGAAATTAACACTTTTTATTTTTTTCTTTTTTTTAAACAAAATTATAACAATTTTTTTTTTTTTTTAGTTATCACTAGACAAATATAATTTTAAAGCGTCCAATCGCTAATTTTTAAAAATTCTTATTTGCACTAAAAAACAATCAAAATTTAATAAAATCGCGGAGCGAATAAAATACACGTCTGTTTGTAGAGAATGACGTCCCAAAAATTTATAAATAAATTTATAAATTTTTGGGACGTCATTTACTTTGAAAACTTAAAAATTATAATATGGAGATTTTGCATGAAGAAAAATATAAAATTTGATTTAATGTAAAGTTTTAAACTGATATAGACTCAATTATCCTTAAATCAACAACATTATAATTTTTGACAGTTTTTATTTCAATTACCGAAATACCTAAACCGGGGAAAATGTGTTCCAAAAACTGAGTTTTTTTAGAAAAGTGCCTACTGTTACGTTATTTACCGTGTGGTAGATACTTAAGAAGCTTTTGCCTTTTTAGAATTTTTTACTCAAATCTTTTTTTTTTTTTTAATTGACCAAGTTTGGATAATTCTGGTAGGTGTTGTGTCTGCTTAAGTGAACCAAAATTTACTTTACACGCTTTTGCATTAAATTCTCTTTCCGGATCATATAAAAATTGTATATAGTCCCGAAGAAAATTTTTTTCTACAAAAGAAAAAATATTTTCTCCTTTTTGGGAAAAAACTTAAAAAATACGGGACTTTTTACAAGAGCAAGAAACTGATAGCAAGTTTTTTTATTTTATTTCGAATTTTATCACCAATATAGGTGATATTTTAGAAAAAAATGTTACCCTCCGTAGGCCCGCCACATCTAAAAAATCATAAAAAGATCGAGCAAAATTAACCCTCTAACTGGCAAGATCGTAAAAGTTATCCGATGAAGCCAATAATTTTTTTTCAAGTAGATGTAGTCAATAGAGAGATGTAAGTTTTAATTTTCGGGAGAAAAATCATTTTGAACGAACGCCAGGTAAAATATTGTGAAGGCCGTCTGTAGGCGGTCTTGCCAGTTTACGTGTAATATGACACCAAAGGTAAATTTTATATAGGGCTTGATTCTGAATAAATGAAATAAATAAATTGGCATTATTTTCGATGGTGGCAGTTCCAGAAACAATTTTTATCAAATTGACCGCATAAAGAAAGGTCTCATTTGGAATAAACGACTTGGGTGTCACATTTTTTGCAATGTTTCACTTTTTTTTGGCTTTTCTCTCCACCCAAAAAAAATCGTCAGCATCGAACTGAACATCAGCTACTTGATGAGCAGCTCTTTTCCCAACACCTGATATGTCAGGCTGTAGTGATAAAGGCTCACCGAGATTTTGAACAGATGGTCACCCTAAAGACGATATATTTTTAATGGAAACAAGTCCAGCAGCTATTTCCTCTCGCAAATCTGGAAGCTGTAAAAGCCCTTTTTTAATCGGACACATTGTTGGAAGCATTGGCCTCATCGGCCTGCAGACGTTTGTATAAAAATAATGCATTTGTAAAGACCATGCCCACAAAATAGTAGAATAATCTAATTAACTATAATATTGCGAGTCTTAGACTGGTATCGACCTGGAGACCATACATGATATCTACTCCACCGATGCGATCATTGTATTCTCGAATAATTTGAGGGCAGTTGATTTCGATGAATTTCTTCTTATTTCTATCATACCGAAGAACCTTTGATTGTTCTTCGCCAGGATTGGTTCTTCTGAATCGGGAAGACATATTTGTTATCCTTCCATAATAAAGTATTCACATCGACTACATGTATTGAGGCCATGTATTCTACGCAAAATCATCTCTTCTCTTGGTTCATTTCACAGTTTACACAAAAGCAAATCATGATCAACAAGAAATATGACAAAACAAAATTAGTACCTCTCACTGTGCCCAAACCATAAATTCCTCTGGCTCGTAAATAGACTAACAGCGGCTTCGATTTGTAAAAGTTATCAAAATACAGGATGTGATGCTCGAAATTAGGAATCTGCAAACATTTACGTAGCTCCAATGTTCGGTATAACAAGTAAAATGATATTATCTTCAGACTCATTGTAGATTTAAAACCGGTAGGAAAAACCGTTTGAATTACAAAGCACGAACAATTTGATCCCTCTTTTATGCGGCTTATTGGGCATGCATTTTCGGAGATGGCGTTTCGTCTTTGGAACATAAGTGGAATCAGCAACACTGTCATCGCTATCAATACTTTCATCTGTGCTGTCTACAGAATCGATGAACTCGAGAAATTCTTCATCAGACATTTGCTCCAAATTGTTATTTTTCGTATAAGGACGTTTAGTAATATCCATCTTTAACACAATAGTAAAATAAAAGGAAAAATAATAGAACCATAAGCAATCAATAGAGTTTTATGAACAAAAGGTGAAAACTACAATGTAAGAGAGGAGGACATTTTTGTACACGCAAACCGGCAAGACCGCTTTGAGGAGGCCTTCGTTTTTAAATCAAACTTTTAATTTTTTTCACTTCAAATACGTTTTAAAACTTAAATATAAAATGATATCTACTTACCGTAAAATTTTGATGTCGATCATTTTATTATAAACTAGCGGACCGCAACGGCTTCGCCCGTTATCTATTTACTAATGTTAGTTCTTCAAGTTTCTCCAAAAAATTTATTTTATTATGAAAAATGAGAAGTGAAAAGGAGGCAATATATTAAAAATTTAAATTTTCGAATTTTTGATTTTTTTCTTTAAAACCATCTCCATCTCAAATCGAATAAAAAAAATCATCCAAATCGCTCCAGCCGTTCTCACGTGATGACCATTTCATTTTTATATATATAGATGTTGTTTTTTAATAGTTAAATCTGCGAAAGAATTTATTTATTTTTATTTATTTATTAAACTTTATAATCATAATAAACTATGAATACAAAAAAATGTTAACATAGGTACTAACAACTAATATTTTTGACCTAAAATTTGTGAAATAAGATTGTATATATTACAGTGCTTTAAAAGTAAGATTACATTCTTTATATTATCTATATTTAAATTTTTTAGCAAATTTTATCAAAAAGATGTATCTGAGATTGTTTTATAAAATTACAGAGGAAAATTAAATGTTCTGTGTTTAGAATTGTTGTTGTATTACAAAGCTGGCAATGGTTTAGGTCAGAGTTATTAAATAAATGTTGTACAGTTAAGCGGGTATGTCCTAATCTTAATCTAATATATTTTTGAAGATCACTTCTTTTAGCTTCATTCGGAAATATTGGTGGAGTTTTATCTGAGTTGAAGGTTTTGTATATGTGTTGGTAGTTGGCCCATTCTTCAATTTCGGCAATTTTAAAGGATGCTGAGATTACTTTTTTGACATCGCACTTATTTGATGAGGTTTATGAAAAAATTGGTGCAGAAGAAGCTAATTTTTCTGCTTCGTCTGCTAAGGTGTTTCCTTTAATACCAGTGTGGCCCGGAATCTACATTATTTTAAATTTAGTGGGGTATTTTATTTGGATATCTCTTATTTTTGAGATTGTTGTATTTTTGTTTTCTAAGTTTTGGGTGGCAGTTATTGCAGATTTTGAGTCTGAACAAATAATATATTTTCCGTGGAGATTTTTATATTTGTTGAGGGTGTAATATATGGCGGTTGATTCTGCAGTAAAAATTGAACATTCAAGGCTTAAATTAGCAAGGAATTCTATTTTTAATGTTTTATCTATTACTGCAAATGTTGTAGAATAGTCTGTTTTTGATCCATCTGTATACAAGAAGTTCCAATTTTTGTATGTTAAAAATATTTCTTTAAAAAGTGAAATGTATATAGAATTGGATGTAGATTCTTTAGGTAGGTTAATAAGATCCGAAATAAAACTATCCTTTTTCAATGTCCATGGTGGTTCCAGTGGGTGTATAAGCTTTTTCCTGTTTTAAGTTCAAACCAATATCGGAGGCGAATTTAAATGAGTTGAAGATCGTTGAAGGAATACGCATTGGGAGTTGTGAAAGTAGATTTGATAATCGACAGATAAGGTGTTGATCGGATGGAAATATAATTTTTATTATTAAATTAGTAGTAAGCGTTGTATATCTTTGGTTAATTGTGGATGTTCCGGCTTCAGCAAATAAATTCTTAATAGGAGTAGTTTTTAGAGCGCCAAGGGCAATTCTAATGGATTGGTGATAAATTGGAGCAATTTTTCTTAATTGTGTATTTGTGGATTTTCCATAGATGGTTAGACCATATTCTATAGTTGACAGGATGACACTGCAAACAATATTTATTGATGTATTGGGATGAGAGGTAGTAATTTTACCAGCTATACATTTTAATATATTGGTTCGTTTAAATAGTCTTTTTTTAATATGATCTAAATGGGATGACCAGGTAAAACTGCTGTTGAAAATTAAACCAAGAATTTTTAATGATTCTGTCTTACTAATTTGCTTTGCTTTCTTGCATATATGTAAATATTTAGTTTTATCGAATGAGATTTTTGCCCCAGTTGTGTTGCACCATTCACTTATAGGAATGAATAATCTGTATATTCCTGCTGAATATTCGAGTTTAGCTTATGTGTGTATATTATGTATAAATCATCCGCATATATGTTTGAAAAATTTATTATCGGATATAATTTTATTAAGTTGATTAGTGTCAATTTGAAAAAGTAGTACATATAATGGGTACCCCTGAGGAATACCATTATAAAGATTTTCTGTAGATGAAAAACAGTTGTTTACTTTAACTTTTATCCTTGTATTAGATAGCTGTGAAATAATCGAATGAATTCCAATGCGATCAAAAGCTTTTTCAAATTCAACTGATATGATGGATATGTGACTATGATGTGAAAGCGCGGAAGCTGTTAAATGGTCAATATAAGTTAAAGCATCGATAGTTCCTTTATTTGGTTTAAAAGCAACTTGATGAATGCTAAGAAGTTTATTTTTATTAGAAGAACCCATGTTATTCTAGTTGCCACTATTTTTTCGAGTAATTTCGATACGCAATGTATAAGCGAGATTGGCCTGTATCCTTGAGTTTTTGTAATATCCTTGTTGGGTTTCATAATAGGGATTATTGTGGCAGTCTTCCAACTTTGCGGAATTATACCAGTTCTAAAAATTAAGCTGTATAGATCAAGTAGTATTGATCATGTTTGTTAGGCAATTGCTTTAACAATGGATATGCAATGTTGTCAAATCCTGGTGTTTTGCCCTTTAACGTATTTAAAGTAGTTTTAATTTCAAATATTGTTATGTCTTCTTCTAAGATCTTTGATGAATTATTTAGTTGATAGTTAATGTTGATATTGGTTTTGTTTCTTGCTTTTAAATTCATTTTCGAAGTTGACATCACTTGATTGGTGAGGCCAAGTTTTACCAAAAAGGTTTGGAATGTCAATTGAATTTGACAAAGTTTCATTGTTGTGTTCAACATAACGGATTTTTTTATTTGTATTAGATCCACTTAGTTTACGCAAATTGAACCAAATCTTAGAAATAGGGTAAGTTGGATTAATTTGTTCTGTGAAAGCCGCAAAGAAAGCTCTCTTGGCTTGTTTACATTTATACTTAAAAAGGGTATTAGCTTTTTTATAGGCTAGTCTGTTATCCATAGATGGATGCCGCTTGAGTTCATCTGACCGCCAGTATGTATACCTGTGTTTCTTATTTTTAAAAATTGGTATGGAAAATTTATCAGCAGATCTAATTGTTCTTTGTAACCATGCAGCTTCTTTATTAATGTTGGAGGAAAGATTTTTGGTGGCTATATTTTCTAGATAATTTTTATATTTATGCCAATTAGCTTTTTCAATATTGAAGCGTGTTACATTAGCATTACAGTTGGAAAGTAGACGATTTAATTGTTGGTAAGTAATATGGATCGGGAAATGATCGCTACCATGTAGATTGGAATTTACTTTCCATAGCATGTGTGGTGATAAATCCGGTGTGAAAAAAAGAGATCGATATGTGTGAACGTGGATCTTGTAGAAAAATGAGTAGGTCTACCATCATTTAACAATATAATATTGGAATTAGTGAGCAAATTTTCTATAAAATGACTCTTTAATTGGTGTGAGGAGAACCCCATAACAAAGAATGCGAATTAAAATCTCCTAATATGATTGTACGTGTGAATAATCTTGTTAATTCCGCAATAGGTAATCTTTCCGAAGGATTTATATGAAGTAAATAAACTTTTAGTTTGAATCCGAAGAATTAGTCAACAGCCGTATGAAAATTGCTCGTTGAAGATATATTGTATTTTAAATTGTTTTTAAAAAACAGAGCTGCGCCTCTACTTCTGTTGGATGTAAAGTTAGATACCGAAGCTTTATATCCATTTAAATGTATGGGATTAAACCCGTGGTGGGTTTCCTGAAGAGCTATTATATCAGGAGAATTGTTTTGAATTAAAATTTGTAATTCAAATAGATTATTGTAGAAACCATTAATATTCCACTGTAGAATTTGAATAGCCATATTGTTTGGTAAATAATATATTTAAATCTCCATATCGGAGAGTGAGGAGTCTAATTCAGGAGTCTAATTCACATGGGTTAAATGAAGTTCGCATAGGTAAAGATCTTTTCTTTGATAAATTAGTAGATCTTTCGGATGAATTATCTCTCGAAGGTTTATCTTTAACTTGTTGCTTATTTGTTTTGTTGGTAAGTATTGTTGTCTTTTTGTTATTGTTTTGGTTTGATGTAGTTGGTGCTTGTGTTTGATGTTGGTTTGTAGATGTTGTAGGTTTGATATTAGTACGATTTAAAATTGTATAAATATTTGTATGAAGAGTTTTTTTTTGGTTCTTGTGTTTTTGTTAAATCTTTTTGAGTATGTTTTTCAGAGCTGATGTTTGTTTTTGTTAAAATTGATTCTGCTGAGGAATTTGTGTTAACGGGTATGTTTGAATTTGTTATTTTTAATTTACTTTTTCTTTCTTCAATAACTTTTTTTAGGTCCTCTGTTGGAATGTCGTATGAATGTGTGTTTATTTGTTGTGAAGCTTCTTTGTACGAGCAATTATTCAGTGCTTTTATTTTTAGTATTTCTTGTCTTTTTTTAATTGCTGGACAGTTTTTATTGGTGGAGCGGTGAGGGTGATTGCAGTTAATACATTGTATTTCTGCGCATGGCGTTGGATCATGTATGACTGCGGCACAGAATGTCACAGTTTTCAATTCCATTACAATACTTTTTGGTATGACCTAATTTGAAACATTTCTTACATTGGATAGGGTTTGGAATGTAGGGTTCAACTTTGCAATTCAAAAATCTTATTTTAATTTCATTTGGTAATTTATAGAGATTAAAGTTTAGTATATGGAGGGAAGTGTTTGTGACTTTGTTATCAATAAATTTTGTTATTTTTTTGCATTCGATGACACCTTGATCTTTCAAACCATCAACAATTTCATTCTCCTTCAGATTTTTCAGGGTTGGTGCAAAAATACTCCTTTGATAATATTCTGTGTAGGATGTAGAAAAGTTTCAATTTGACAAACACCAGGTAAGTTTGTAGTTTTTAGAAATTCGTTTGTTTGGGCTTCATTTTTAGTGAGTATTAGAAAATTACCATCTTTGGTAAAAGTAGTTTTTTGGGGTGGCTCTCTGGATATACCCTCCAAGGTCTTTGAAACAAGAAATATATTATATGATTGGATTGGTTTGTCACAGATTTTACTTTTTAAGACTATGAATTTTTGGCACTGTTGCTTTGAAATGTTGTTGGTTTTTTTCAGCTATTTTTGGGAAATCTATAGCATTGTTAATGTTAATTTGATGGTTATTTTTTTTTTTTGCGTTTTGGTGATGGAGTTCTTTTTTGTTTATCCGAGTCCAGTATTGAAAAAGGATTTCCTCCCGAAGAGGACGACATGTTTAACACTATTTAATTTCGATAATTTTATAAAATTCGTGAAAAGTAAAAGCGTCAAAGAACAAAATTTAAATGTATGAGACAATCAAACAAGCGTTTTGTGTTTTACAAAAGTTTATTAAAGAAAGCGAGAGTATTAAAGTCAACCGTAACTGTTTGCGAAATAATTTTCGGTGCTAATTTTATGACTTTTTGCACTTGATTGATCATAGCTGACAAACGACTTGTCAGAATATATTGGAAGGTATAAAGAAAATGTAAAAAAGTGTTGTCTAAAGACAGATTTCACTATTTTGAAGCGAAAACATTTTTAATACAGCACTGGGGCCCAAAAATCGATTAGAGGGTTAATATAAGCGTATTTTTTGTAGATCTTCTTAAGCACTATTTATATTTTAAATTTCAGATCATTCCGATCATAAATAGATTTTTGGCGATTGTTTTAAAAAAGTATCCAAATAAAATTCAACACAAATGTCTTTTATATATACGCAAATCATTCCACCAAATTTTGTGACGATCCGTCCGTAATTAGTCATAGTTCCCATATAAGGTCCGAAAATCACTTTATTGAGCATAAATAGCTTAAAAATGTTGGCATTCAAATAAAAATGAATACAAATAACTTTCATATCAAAGGAAAATTGTTTATAATCATATATTCGGTGTAGAGTATCATATGATCGGCCTTGCCCGGCTATACTTTCTTACTTGTTTTAATTATTTGTGTTGGTGTCTGTGCCACCTCAGTTGGTCTTAACTATAGGTCTATGTTTGTAGACCTGGTGGGACAATTAACTAAATGCAATATGTCGTGAGGACTTTGATGACAGGCTTGGCAACGGTTTAAAGACCAAAAATTAACTTATCTAAACAAAAAAAAAAAAAAAATAGTTTGCAGTAAATGTGGATCAAATTGTTCCTAATATTGGAAATCCTATTCAAATTTTATTACAAATTTTAGTTTTAGAGACTCAATAAATATGGTAAATGGAACAGTAGTCGGCAGTTTAACTTTTTTCCAGTTTTTAAGGTGGAATCCTTATGAGTGGGAACATGGTATTAGAATGTTAATGGATTATTGATGCTTAGTAATTTGAATAGTTTTAGACTCAATTAACTCTTTTCAAGCTATTTATATTAATTTGAGCAATTTACATTTTTTTTAAAAAAAAAACACGGTTTGAGCCTGAAGTCCGCACCCTTTCTCTAATGTCGGCATTTTATGACTCAATTGTCGGCATTGCATTTTTTTATTAAGAAAATAATAAAATCTTAAAAGAATTCAAGTTATTTTGTATTTAAAATCTCAGCCATTTAAATAAATACATACTAATAAAAAAGCAAAATTAGTGCATTTGAGGTGAAACCACTGAGGGAAAATATCACATCCTACGTTTTTCAGTCTATTATCCTCAGTATCTGTATCCAAATGTTCTTCATATCTGCTCCAAATAGTTAGAAAGACTATTTATGGAATGATGTTTGGGGAACCATTTTCATAGGAACTTCAGGATCACGGCAGTATAATCTGTCCTGTATGGTTGAACGGGGAACTCCATATTTTTTACTACACCTAATACAGAAATCGGTATTAAAAATGCTTTATTATTTCGAATAGAGCATTTTTTAAGTCCATATTTGGAATTCTGAAATGTTAGGACAAATAATCCCAACTGAATCTCAAAATATTACTCTGAATTCAGGATGTTTTATCTCCTATACTCGGCAGTTCTTAAAATACTCAATTAAAACTGTGCCGACTATTAGGTAAACTCATTTCAAACCCATTTTCTTCAAATCTATTGTCAAGAGAGGTGAGTAATAAACAGATTTGTAGAATTTGAGATTAAAATTACCAATTTATCTGAAGTCGGCCTAATGTTCCTAATGCCGGCATCAATTAAAATAACCAAACAAATTATTTTTTGTGAAAACTTTCACATTAGAGGTAATATTTACAAATTTGTATATGTTTAAACCTTTTTGGTAAAAATATTACTTAATTGATATGGTTACTAACTTGTTTTAGTTGGCCTTGCCACTAAAAAATTTCTTAAACTTTTGACTGAATAAGGTCAAAAATTGATGAAAATACTCATCTCATCCAAATTTAAACATTATTATTATTATTATTATTATTATTATTATTATTATTATTATTATTATTATTATTATTATTATTATTATTATTATTATTATTATTATTATTATTAATAATTCTAAAGCAAATTGTATTATGGATAAGTCAAGACCAATGTTCATGAAATTTTATAAGGATAGAAGAATTGTGAGTTGTTATTTGTGATTATTTTTTATTTTCGGCTATTTTTTTTGGGGGGTTTTAATGTCACAATAAATTGCACGAGAATATGGAGATTAATCATCTCCTGGAGACCGTGTATCAATTTGTTGGGTTGTTCTTTTCGGACTCATATGATTTAATTCAGTTTTAGTTTCCATTTCTGTTGTGGTGTTATTTAGATTTTCTAGTGGATGTTGTGTATTTTTTGAGGGTTTTGTTGTAGATTTTGTGTTTCTGAGAGGCTTGTTGTTGGTCTGATTGTTAAAGTTTGTTTTTGAGTATTTTGTTTTACTGTTTCTTTATCTAAAGTAGTGATTTTGTTGCTTTCCTTGTACTTTGATTGTTCATTTGGTTGTGTTTCTTTTTCTTTCGTTACATTATTTATTCCTTTGGTAATATTTGCAAATGTGGGTTTGGGGTTATTTTTTGTAAAAATTTAATGTGCTTCTGGATTGGAGTTATATGTTCGGATTGGAGTATTATATTCATATGAAGCATGTCTTTCTACATTACAATTTACACAGAATTTCTTTTTACATGTTTCTTGGTGTATAATTTTTCCGCATTCTCTGCACAGTTCCACATTTTTGCAACTCATCAGTTTTTGCACCTCATCGGGTTTGGGATGTATTCGTTGATTTTGACTCTTTCCCAGTCAAGAGATATTCCGGACGTCTTATTAAATCGAAGATTATTACTGCTGTTCCTGTTGGAACTAGCGTATCATTTTCTTTTTTCATAATTTTTCTTATTTCAACTACTTTTTGATCTTTTAGACCTTCCAAAATTTCTGATTCTGTGAGGTTGATGATTTTCTTTAAAAAAATTTTTCCTTGCATATAGTTAAGGGGTTTATGATAAGTTATAGAAACAGGTATTGTGTCATTTCTGAATTTCTCAGCGGTCTTCAGGTTATGAGTTTTGAGTAAAAGGTCTCCTTATTTAAGCTCAACAACGTAGGTGTAATCTTTATTCATCATACTGAGCGTTTTCAGCTCAGCACTGAGCGTTTTCAATTGAGCTCTGAGCGTTTGCAACTGAGCACTGAGCGATGAGCTCAGAGCGTTTTCAGCTGAGCTGTTTTGTAGTATGCACATATTTCTTTCAGTACTCATGAAAGAGCTGCACAAACATATTCATTTCGTTTCAATGTTTCACTTCACTGCCGTATTGTACGGTAATTTAGACCTCCGAACGGTAGGCAGGTAATTTCTTCATTTGTACGTTAATTTGAAAAAGTTTAAATTTTTAAGCATTCGACCCCAAAAGTTATATTTTCATAATGTGTTTACACATAACACTGGTCAACTGCAAAAAAATGCTTGACTAAGCACTATATGGATTTGATGGATCATGGCTACATAAGTACTAAAATGCTAAAATTTACCCAAAAAACGGTAACTTTTTTAGGGCTGTACGGAAATAGAAACAAAAAAGTTAACATCACTGCTTCACTGGTCAAAGCTGTAACTTTCATTCGATCATTGACATTGAAAAGTGAGCATTGTGTACAACAAAAATAAAACGATCGTTTTATTTTTGTGAGTTTGTTATGTTTGTATCAGAGATGTACATGAGTGGATTCGCTTTTTTTCTATATGAATGAAATCACTGCATTTGTTGTGTTTTCAATCATCAACATGTGCTAATTATATTGCTTGCAGTGCTTGCGGTCTCACAATTGATTGCCATTTTCTCAATCATTTTTTAAATGCATTTAGCAATAACAACTCAAAAATGATTACTGTGTTTTGATTTGTATGCAAAGTATTCAAATGATTCACAAAAGCTCGATGATAAGTTGAATGCATAGTACAAAATCAGTGTATTAATTTGTTTTAAATAACTATTCGCGCGTGGTTCAAGAAGTAAATTTCGTCTTATTTTAATACAATAGACTCAGAAATATTTAAAAATATTAAAAACGGTGTTTTCCGTATTGTTAAAAATAGAAATATGCAAGAAAAATCCTTCTAAATACAGTCTTAAATTAATTCAAACATACTCATATAGGAAAGTGTATATTAACTCAAAAAGCTCTTCTTATATTCATAACACTTATATTGATTCGCTGCTTTTGTGAATGGTAAGCGTTTTCAGAATATGCAAGCAATTACATGCATTTTGTAACAAAACACTTGCTGTGGTGAATCATGCAATGACTCGTTTAGTTCATGTATAGTGATAACTCAGTATTCATTTTTGCAAAATAAAATATATGTCATTTGAATGGTATTGATGCACATCTCTGATTTGTATGTATATGTAATGTTTCAAGAATTATTAGTTTTCAAATTATTTTTGTTTTCTTGAATGAATTTGGCTATGTGTAGTATTGAATGTGTGTGAATTTATTTATGCTATGGTGAGGCAGTAAGAAATAAAGTTTGTAATAGTTTGTAGGTATATACTAGAAGAAAATAGTATTACAAAAATACATATCTACCGAAAAACAGAACTAAAAAACTACAAACTACTAATATTCTTAATTAAATTAGCAATATTATTTCATCACTTATTTTTAGAAAATAGATTTCTTATGCACTTTTTCACTATACTGATACATTAACAGAACATAACATTTGACAGGTACCATGAGCGACCTATCGTGGGGTATTTCACTGTTTCTTGAAAGTGTTTTTACGATATTTTTAATTTTTAAAGCAATAAAATCTTATTCCTAAAATTTAGAAATTCCTTTTATAGGTATGTATACCTATTAGGGTGAAAGCCGATTTTTTTTTAGATTTCAAAGAGTGCCGGGTGGAATATTGTGACACTAGGTCTAAAAGATAAGTACTGCGTTTCTATTATTTTTTCCAGTAAAAATATTGACTCTTTATATTTTCAGTCATATAATGTATTAAAAAATAAATGAAAATATGAAAGATTATGTTTTTTCTTATGCTGTATGTCTGATAAACAAAACTGCATATACATTTTTTTTTAACAACTAAACTTGACTAATATAGTTACAAAATTTAAAAAAAAGCTCTCGTTTCTATTATTTTTTCCAACACTGTATATACTTTGATCAAATCAAACTATTTATTTGTTTTCCAATTTTGTTTTTTAATATTATTAATTCGAACTTTTGTTTGTTTTTAATTGGTCTGACAATGGCACCATTGCATACACAATTTCTGAACATTTATCTGACAATATTGTAAGATCTAACAATACATAGCTTAATACTCCATATTGTATTTGTTGTCTTGGGAGAAAATACAAACGGTTCACTTAACGAACGGTTATCGCTGGACCCAAAATATTTTGGAAAATATTATAAAATTACCCAAGGATTATTTTGACTCACTATTCAGTGTGTCGGTCGAATATACCCTCATTCACCGCAAGTGGTTGTGGAGCAGAAATAATATTTAATAAAAAAAACTCATCAATATTAAACAAAGAAAAAAATAAAAATACTTAGTTTATATTTTTTATTTTATAACAGGAAATAATTTAATAATAACTTTTTTAAAAAATATAATAAATACTCCAATTATTCTAAACTTTAGCTTAACAAAATTTCCTTTTTGTATAACGTAAATCTTTATTTTTATAGAACACCATATTTGGCTCTGACCAGAACATTTCAGTTAATTGAAGATACTAAAGGCCGATTAAAAATGGTTGAAATTTTAGGAAATTTTTTTAGTTCCTTGATATTGCTAAATCCCGAAGACTTATTGCCAAGCATTTATCTTTCAATAAATCAACTGGCTCCAGCATACGAAGGTAATTAAAATTATTATTTCCATTTTCTTGCACTGCAGACACACTATCCTCCATAATATATCTGAAAAATATAAGCGGCATTCAGGCGCTACGAACAAAGTCCTCAATGAACAAAGTCCCCAAACCGAAAATGAATTCAGGCCCCAAAATTTTATATAGAAAAAACCAACAACGAAATTTAGGGACTTTATTTTTTTGAGATTTATTTCATTTATAAAATTGGGGATTTAATTCATAATGAAATTACTCTGGGGTGTATCAAAAACTGGCTTAGCTATGAAAAGGTGTTTTGCATTGCCAGCCTTCGGCCGTGCGCAAAGGTTTTCTCCTCTGGTGTGTATCAAAAACTGGCTTAGAAAAGTTTTTACATTGCCGGGCTTCGGCCGTGCGCTAAGGTTTTCTCCTCTGGGGTGTATCAAAAACTGGCTTCGCTCAGAAAAGTTTTTTTTTTTTTTCATTGCGCTAAAGTTTTCTCATCTTGGGTGTATCCAAAAATGGCTTCGCTCAGTAAAGATTTTTTTTCATTGCAGAAAGGTTTTATAATATTTCATAAAGCCGATTTTGATTTCGAATCAGAGTAAGAAATTGTTACGATCTGACAAAGACCGACAATGCAAAAATAATTTTTCTTGGCGAAGCTGGTTTTTGATACACCCCAGAGGAGGAAATCTTTGAAGCCGGCCGAAGGCCGCCAATGCAAAAAGTTTTTAGTATGCGAAGCCGGTTTTTTTCATTTTGGTTTGGGGGTTAGTTCCTTTCGTTGGGGATTTATTTTATTTAGAACTTTTGGGTTTTAATTCATAATGAATTAAGTCCCCAATGTTGGGGTTTTAATTCATTTTCGGTTTGGGGACTTTGTTCGTAGCGCCCGGCAATCACTCTTCGTAGTAAACTTGCCTAGCAAACCAGCAAACATTTTAAAGTTTGCACATACGTACATATGTATGCACATATTTATGTGTGTATGTATTTATGTATGTGCGACTGTGGTTTACTGCTCTTGTAAATGTGCAAGACCTTAATAGATGGGTCCTTTGACATACATACATTTCGTAAATTGTTGAACAAATTTAAATTGAAAATTAATTCTGAGAAATATGAAATGCGACATAGATGAATATGATTGTATTCCTTTTTATTTTTCTACTCTTACAAATACATACAACGAAGAGTGATTTCTGCTATACATTTTCTCAAATTTGTTTTAAAATCTTGTATGTATACAACAGTATATAATCGATTGCAAATAAATAAAATTCGTTATAGGGTTAGAACTTGGTGTTGCTGAACATACTCTTATGAAAATTATTTGTGATGCTACTGGTCGCAAAATGGATTTCATCAAATCACAAACACATTTAACTGGTGACTTAGGCATTGTTGCTGAGCAGTCAAGGATGGCCCAAAGAATGATGTTTAAACCTGCTCCATTGACAATTATGGGAGTTTTTAAAAAGTTAAAAGAGATTGCCAAAGCACCTGGTAAAAACAAAGTTGTACCGATAAAAGATATATTTATAGCCTGTCGCTGCTCCGAGGCAAGATTTTTTATAAGATCTCTTATAGGAAAACTTCGTATTGGTATTGCCGAGCAAAGTTTGCTTAATGCTCTCTCGACAGGAATTGTGAAGGCCAATAATGTAGATCATTTAAAGAAAATGAGTGAGGAAACATTAAAAAACAAAATCGAAGCCAATGCAATGATTCTAAAAACCACGTACTGGTAAGTAATAATAACAGACATTTCTAACCCCTATTACGTCAAAATTTAAATTTTCTTTTATGAAAATTAGTTTTATTTATTTATTTCAAATTCTCGATTCATATATTAACCGTTATTAATGAAAAAGAGCAATAGTAGGGATATAACTAATGACATTTTTTGCAAATATGCAAATTGGCATAGCATAGTCGAATAGAGCATTAAAAAATATGAAAAACCACGGTATTATTTTTTCGCGGTTGCTAAAAAAGTTCACGCACCAAACGTAATAAAGTTTTTCATTAAATATTTTAAATTTTTTTGAATTACAATATATTTTATTTTAATAATAACAGCGGACAGATTTCAAAAGATAATTTTTAAATACAGGAAGTATCCCTCACACTTGCAAAGAAAAATATGAAATTATTAATAAATTTTTCAGAGAAAAAAAATTTGGTTTAACTTAGAAATTGGTGTTGGTGCATGATGTTTTATTCCAAATGACCTAAAAAAATTATTTTCATTACTTATACAACATTGGCCATTAGTTATATACCTAAGCAATAGTAATTGTTTAATTTGAAGTTAGTTTATATATGTGTGAACTATATAACTAAAATTCGACATATTTATAATACAAATCGCTCTTCAAATCCAAGATTTTTTAATTTGTATATGGGAGTATCAGGCTTATACACTGGTTTATTAAATAGTTTTTTGTACCCGGCCACTCGCATCCCACTAAGCGAACATATAGGTCGCTTAGGAAAAGATCTAAGCTTTCTTAAAAAAAATAAAAAAGGGCCCATTTTGAAAAAAAGTCAAAAAAGTTTTTGATTTTTTTAAAAAAAAGTCAAAAATATTTTATTTATTTTTTTAATTTTTTTTTTGAAAGATTGCATAAATAGCTATCTAAAGTATTTGGGGCACGTTTTGCTAAGAACAATAGGTAATAAGTTATATGGATAAGAAAAAACACCTGTTTGGCCAAAATGTCAAATTTTGACCTCCTATAACTCAGAGAGTCCGAATTACTTTCCAATAGAACTAACATTGGTGCAAATTTCATCCCGGAAGACATCGATTTCAAAAATTGGTTCACTTGACGTGAAATGCCCCATATGTATATCCCACTCGCAAAAAAAGAGTAAAAAATTGTATGTCTTGAGTTACAAAATATTGATTTTGATAGATATCCCACTCGCATCCCTCTAAGCGACCAAAAACCTCTTAAAGTATTGGACCAAAGCTTTTTTTGAGCAAAAAATTCTTTGAAAAAAGTCAACCCATTTAAAAAAAAAGTCAAAAAAATTTTATGTTTTGATAGATAACCAACTCGCATTCCACTAAGGGGGCAAATAGGTCTTCAAGGCAAATATCTAAGCTTTCTTTTGAGAAAATAAGGGCGCATTTAGAAAAAATTCAAGTTATTTTTTTGTGTATAGTATTGAGTTATCCAGAGTGTTCTTAGTTTCAAATACGTTTGGCCAACTAGTGATTGGATGTGGTTAGACCAGGTGAGATTATTATTAAATATCAGTCCAAGGTTTTTAGCTGATTGAACTATCGCAATTTTTTCATTATTAATTTTAATATCAGTTTCAAAATTTTGATTTTTGCGGATTTAAACAAAGCCCATTTTTCATAGCCCAGGAATGTATCTTATCCAAATCCTGGTTGATTTTATCAACATTTTCATGGATTGAGTTGACCGTACTACTGAGATACATCTTTACATCATCAGCGTACATGTGGATTTTGCAGTATGATAGTTGCTGAGGTAAATCATTAGCGTATAGTGAGAAGAGAATGTGGTCCAAGAATTGATCCTTGTGGCACGCCTCGTTTAAGTTTCAGTGGTTTGGAATATACATTATTTAGGAAAACTGATTGGGTGCGAGCCATTAGGTAAGAAGAAAGGAGTTTTATGGATGTTATTGAGAAGTTAAAGAGGTGCTTCAGTTTGGTGCATAATGTGTTGTGGTTTGCCGTGTCAAATGCCTTCGAGTGATCCAATAGAATCAGAAAGTTGAGTTTTCCAGAATCAAGCTCACAAGCGACGTTGTAAAACTCATCATGTAAACGCAGTGTAAAAGAAAATGTTTGTCTTTATTTACTAAGATGTTTTATTTTATACAATAGATTTAAAATTTTCCCTAAGATAATTTATTGTGTTTTGTTTTTCTATAGCCAATGCCCGAATTATGACAAAATCATACCCACTATATTAGAATTTGGAATGGAAGAAGTACAAGATCGCTGTCCCATGGTACCGGGAATTCCTATTAAGCCCATGTTAGCTCAACCTACAAAGGGAGTCTCGGATGTATTGGAACGTTTTGATGGTCTTACTATAACATGCGAGTGGAAGTACGATGGCGAAAGAGCACAAATACATTGCGATGAAAATGGAGTAATTTCAATTTTTTCTCGAAATCAGGAGAATAATACCACAAAATATCCGGACCTAATAAGCCGCATAGGAAGTTTTCCAAAATCTAATGTGCAATCTTATATACTTGATAGTGAAATTGTTGCTTGGGATGTGGAACAGAAAATGATTCTACCATTTCAGGTGCTGTCCACTCGCAAACGCAAAAATGTTGACGTAAACGAAATTAAAGTCCAAGTGTGTGTATATGCGTTTGACTTATTGTATCTGAATGGAAAACCATTGGTTTTAAATACATTTGCTGACAGAAGGCAAATGATGAAAGACAGTTTTACAGAACTTGAAGGTATTTGGCAGTTTGCTACTGCTATGGATACTAGCGATGTGGATGAAGTCCAACAATTCCTTGAAGAATCTATTAAGGGTAATTGCGAAGGATTGATGGTTAAGACCCTGCAGAAGGATGCTACGTACGAAATTGCGAGGCGGTCCAGAAATTGGTTAAAGCTGAAAAAGGACTATTTAGCAGGATGTGGCGATTCATTAGATTTGGTTGTCATTGGTGGTTATAGAGGCAAAGGAAAACGTACAGGCAGTTATGGAGGTTTCCTACTAGCATGCTATGATAATGAAAACGAGGAGTATCAAAGTATTTGTAAAATAGGAACAGGTAAGCATCTTCATTAGAGGTATAACTTTAAAAAAAGTTTTTTTTTGTAATAAAAATTCGGACCTATCTATCGCACTGTGGGGGAACTGAAAAAGTGGATATAAATCTGTAGATTCTAAACGTATTGTCCGATTTTAATACAATTTTTGAATTTGGACTTTAAATACTAAGTGATGGCAAAGCTTCAAGGCCCCTAAGTGTTGTTAGTCGGTTTTATTAAAAACTAGCGGATACCCGGCGTGTGCTACTACGCTAATAAATCTTTATTAATGAATGGGTTTTATAATAAACATTTTTTTACCATATTAGTACATAAAAAATAGTTTTGTAAAAAAAGTACCGAAAAGAAGTACGTTCAAATTTCAAAAAGGGCTAGAGTCCATTTAGAATTTTTTAATAAGGACTGCAATTCCATTTAAATTTAATTTCTGGGACATGGGATACAAAAAAGTATTAAAACTCGAGTTTCGCCTATCCTCTTAAAAGTACAAAACGTACCACACACCTGTCCACTTATTTCTTGCATAAATTTAGATTAAGTTGGATTTTTGGTGCTAGCTTTATTAGTTCCGGAGATACAGAGATACCGATTTTTCCTAATTTTACCTATTTTTACCCACTTAGTGGATCTACACATCGAGAGAGGTGCTTACATACAAAATTTCAAGATAAACTAATTTTAAAATTGGGAAACAAATTTGTATGGGATAATTCGAAACTCCGGTTCACGAATCGACCTAATTCATTGCTTAAAGTGTCCAATGAAACCAGTTTGGAGCTAATCGGTTGGATGGTTTCAGAATATATAATGGACATAGGTAGAAACATTTTTTGTGTTTTATATATATATACTAGATGATAAGAGCTGAGTGCGACGTACGCCAAGCATCGAGTAAAGTTACTGCGATTCCAGACGATGTTATAGCTAGTGCAATTTAATTTTTCAATCAAATTTCAGCGAGTTTCAAATTGAGCGTGAATATAATTCCACCACTTTCGTTCGCTACGTGTTGCATAACTTTTTCTACAACAATTTTTTGATCAGCAGTTTCTGAGCATGGACAAAATAGCGCAATTCGTCATAATTAAATTTCCATTAATCAATTTGATCTCTATTTTTTTTTAAGGACAACAATTCCATTTAAATTAAATTTCTTGGATATGGGATAGAAAAAAGTACTAAAACTTGGGTTTCGCCCGTTATATCCCCTTAAAAGTACAAAAATCAAAAAGTACCACACACCTGTAAGTTTGACTTTTAGTTCGGGAGATATAGGACCTAATGTAGTATTTTAGATGTCTAAACCCATCTTCAAAAAATTTCCTTTCCAATGAAACCGGTTTGAAGTTAATCGGTTGGATAGTTTCAGAGTCTATAACGGACATAGGTAGAAACATTTTTTGTGTTTTATATAAATAGATATTCAAAATTGGGAAAAATGATTGTATGGTAAAATTCGAAAATCGGATTTACGAATGGCCCGCGTGACCCTAATGCAGTATTTTAGGTGTCTAAAACTATCTTCAGAAAATCTCCTTTCCAATGAAACCAGTTTGGTGCTAATCGGTTGGATAGTTTCAGAGTTTATAACGGACATATATAGAAAAATTGTTTGTGTTTTATATATATAGACTAGCTGAATCCGGTCCGCGTTGCTGGCCCTTAGAAAACATCTGTTTTATATTGCATTTTGATTTTAATATACAGTGTCGGACAAAACTAAAGCACGGACTTTCCCGACCTCACTTCGCACCCGAAACTCTTATTATCTGTAGCCAGATGATGACAGATGAGGTGGTCATATGACAAAGTTGTAACAGATATCTATAAGTTTAGTGCAAATGGGATATTATATTTATGAAATCATCTTAAGGCCAGGGGATATACAATGTTTCTTGTTTTCTTATTTGGAGTAAAAATATATTAATCCATATGTATGTCAGCAATAGTCAACGATTAGACTTGTGCTTTGTTAATGGTTATAGGAAAGTCAAGACGCAACGGAAACTGAAGCCGCTTGAATTCAAACGGTAAATCGTTGGAATTCATAGGAATGTGTGAAATCAGTACGACTTCGCATTTGAATCTGCCACCAATTATTATTGCCTCAATTAAATTTGGTGAACATTTTTTGATGGTCAATCTTGTTCCGTTGCATAATTTTGGACCGCTTAAGTTGCGGAGATCCATTATCGGTGATCCAACCTTCACTGTTATACATGTAGTGGGCATTCCGCCTGGTTCGAATGAATTCAAAAACTCAGTAGGATAATTGACGGGTTGTTCTTCGTTCATTACTGTATCAATCGATTTGTATTTCATTGTTTCGCCATGCAGTTTCAATTGAATTTGCTCATTGAGCTTGTTGACATCATAATTGTTTGGTGCCAAAACTGCACGATCCCATAGCCAATCCGAATTTTTTAGTTGTAAGACTTGGGAATACCTTGCCAACAACGGCTTGAATATTATTTTGCATTTGGCAGAAGTTCGGCGGGAACGAAATCTTATTTGTGGGTGGTTCAATCGTAATTTTTCCATTTCCAACAATTGTTTTGAGAATGTTTCGGGTCTTGCAGCAAATGCACACGCATGTTCGTCGATAGCGTTCTGCTTCTGTAGCTTCACTTCCAGTGAAATTAATTTGGAGGAACTTCGCATCAACATTTGTCATTGAACTTTAATGGTGGACATGAAGCCGATACTTACGATACATTTGAAAGCATGAGTTTTACTTCGGATATTTTAAAAAAAGTGTTCGTGAATAGGCTTGAAGCCGAAAAAACTGGGAAGCGGTTTAGGCGGCTCAATAATTGTTGGCAGAACAACTTTCGAACCGTACATTCCCGGTGATTACTTAGGGAAATTCAAAACGCTGCAATGTAAGCAAAGTTGGTTCATTGCGCCAATCAGTATGCCCCAATCGGAGTTATTCAAAATATATTTTTTAAATAGATTTCAGATGAAAGTTTCTTATTTATGCACCTAATATGCATGAGTAAACAAAATAGTTTATTATCGATTGATAATATAGAAAAAGTTTTATAGTACAATTAATTTTTTTGATTTTTTTTGGCAAACATTTTTTTGACCACAATAACTGACCTTGAATCCCTATACATATATAGGAAACTATCTATAAGAATTTTAGAAAAGGTCGATCAACAATTATACATATAACCTTTTTTACCAAATTTTTTTTTTACAATGTTACCCGCTAGGCTATTCTGAAGATTCCCTGAAAATTTCATCAAAATCGGTCCAGCCGTTTTTGAGTTCATTTGGAACATACATACATACAAACATCCATTTTTATATATAGAAGATTATTTCCATAGATGTAGATATACCATTTTTACCCCCTTAAAATTCGAATTTCCAAAAATCCCTTCTTAGTGAATCTACACATCGTGTGAGGTACCCACTTACAAAATTTGAAGACATACAAATTTTCAAGAGTTAAAATTTGGAAAAAAATGTTGTATGGCAAAATTCGAAAATCGGCTTTTCAAATAGACCGAATGGACCTAATGTTGTTTTTTAAGAGTCTAAAGCCATCTTCAGAAAATTTCCTTTCCAATGAAACTGATTTGGGGCTAATCGGTTGGATAGTTTCAGAGTCTATAACGGACATAGGTAGAAACATTTTTTTTGTTTTATATATATAGATGTTTTATATATATAGATGTTTTATATATATAGATGTTTTATATATATAGATGTTTTATATATATAGATGTTTTATATATATAGATGTTTTATATATATATGTAGATATAAGTTTTCAATATTGGGAAAAAATGGCGGTATGGGAAAATTCGAAAATCGGCTTTACGAATGGACCGCATGAACCTAATGCAGTATTTTAGGTGTCTTAAACCATATTCAGAAAATTTCCTTTCCAATGAAACCAGTTTGGTGCTAATCGGTTGGATAGTTTCAGAGTCTATAACGGAAATAGGTAGAAACATTTTTTGTGTTTTATATATATAGATTCATCTGAATTACTTGTGTTTTTTCTTTTCTGTTTCTTTTAACCATTAACCTAAACTGTTATCTTATATATCACTCTAATACAACATAAAAAAAGTATTTTTTTATGTGAATTTGCCATTGAAATGAAAGTGAACTCGTTATTTTCTCTGCTTCTAGTATTGTAGAATCTATATATAAAAATCTTTCAAAACGGATAGAAAACAAAAATTTTGCATCATTTTTGAATTTTCATATACTTTGGGACCTTGAGGCTCCACCCCTTTTTGGTTGTTCAAAGTCCAAAATCTAAACCTAAACTCAGCTACACCTTCCCCCACAGTGTTTCGGTTGCAACATTGTTCTTCCTATAACAGTAAACAAAAAGTTTAGGTAATTACAAACTCATAAGTCAAAATTTAGATTTACGGTCATGGGCATAGAATAAAATATACATAGAAGCGTTAGAGACAAAAAACCTAATCAATATATTTTGTTGTTGTGTAACACACATTTTTCATTAAAACTTTTAACCCAAGTGTTATTTGATTTTTTTTTTTATCAGTTACCTTTGTAAAACATTTCAGTTATTATATTTAATGTCAATTATATTCATTTGTTGTTAATCTGATTAAAATGAGTGACCAGAAAAAAGTGCGTACTAAAATTATTAAATATTTTCAACAAAACCCAACTTGGTCCTACAAAAAGTTGGCCAAGCATTCAAATTCTGTCGTCAAACTGTTTCCAATGTTATTAAACAGTACCGGGGAACTTGTCCGTTGATAGAAAATCTGGTACAGGTAGAAGAAATGGTCCACATGACGTTTCTAAAGCCAAAAAAATAGAAAGCATTTTCAAAAGAGCTCCCAACACATCCGGTAGGAAACCAGCCCGGTTAGTTCAGTGCTCGGACGAAAAATTGAAGCTAATGCAGGTTTTGTAATAAGTAAATTTATATTACTCTACTACATATGTATTTAGAATTGAAGGCATTGCTGCAGTAACTCTATAAGTATAATGCCAGAAATTTTTTATCGAAAGAGCTTTTTATATCAATCTTTGGTTATAGTTTTTCCTAACGATATACTTCCAATTAATTTTTATATGAAAGCTGTCAGTATATCGTCACGATAAAAAATAACCAGATATTGAGAAAATGGGCATAGTCTTTAATGTAGTTAAATTAGAATAGCAGCATCATTTAAACATTTTCTGATTATAGGTTTTACCGATGAAGCTCTACAAACCCATGCGGAATTCTTTAAAAACCATATTGTCACATCTAAAAAATCGTATATATGTTGTGACAACGCTTTGGAACCAGATGATTGGTTTGAGCCTGTTCAGGTGTGGGAAGTAAAATGTGCTGATTTATCAATAAGTCCAATTCACAAGGCTGCAATTGGAATTGCTGATCCTGAAAAAGGAGTTTCACTACGATTTCCTCGATTTATACGAATACGTGATGACAAAAATCCAGAAATGGCGACATCAGCTCGCCAAGTAGCCTACATGTATAGCTCTCAAGATCAAATAAAAAATCAACAAAGTAGAACGGTTGCTATTGAAGATGAATTCTATTAGATTTAACACACTCTTTGTTGATCAAAACTTATTTTTAGTTTATTTTAATATATTTACTGATACTAATTAATTACAAAATAATTTTTTTATATTTCGATGTTATATATTCAAATACAAACATGCTCTCTTAAAGGTAAACAATTTTGGTATTGGTGTACGAATCTAGCGAGTTTGTATGTTGAATTCATAAAAAATTATATTCATATAAATAAAAATAAACGAGTATATACTGGTTTTTCGAGTTGGAATTCTTTCTCTTCACACATTTTTTATTAAAAAATGTTCAAGTGTGTGCTTTTGTATTTGTAGGATTGTGTTATATTGTAATAGTCATATTCATAATAATTTTAAACAACATTTTAAAGAATTTTTAAGCAAAATTCGTTAAAATTGTATTCATAAATTTATATTAGCTTAAAATACCTATTTTAAATGTTGTTTTAAATAAACGAATTTCAAAATTGGTTCGACCCTCTTTTAAATCTATTTTTAAATTGGTATTTATGGTTTTGCTGTTTTTTTGTGTTATTTTTAAAATTGTTGTGAACATTTTTAATAATTTAATAAATAATGGACACACTATTTTTAATAAAACGTATTGGTAAGTAAGTGTGTAAATTCCAAAATGTTAGTTTTTAATTGTATTTTGTTTCTAACAGAAACTAATACCCAAATTTAAAACTCTTGCCAAACGAAAATTTTAGAGAGGACCAATTTTCCATTCCGGATAACAAATTTAAGAAAAAATATCGTTTTAATAAACAAACTGTTACGCGACATTTATTTACATAAAATATTATTAACAAAATGTTTAAAAAAAATTGGTACACCAGTTAAGAGCCAAGATAGATTATCCAACTAGCTCAGTAAAAGGTTTTTTGGTTATTAACCCGTTTTCCTCAACGCATGACATATGTTATACACTCTTGCCTAATTGAACTACCATAGGTTAGGTTAGGTTTCCAGGCAGCCGCGAAGTGAAGAAGAAGTGCAGCTCACGTGGGTCCAAGCATAGGTCCCTTTGTGTTACCTTAAAGTATATAGGAAAGAAGAGAAGAACAGAGTAGATATGAAAAAGAGAGAAGGGGACAGTCAGTTTTTAGTTAGGATTAAAGAGTGAGAGAAGAGATACGAAAGAGAAAGGAGAGTGGGTCATCATTGGTCACTCCATGGAGATCCCCATATTAGGTCTGGTTAGCCAATTACTGTGCCTTACAAAGGCATAAATGCACTCAAGCCTCAAGTTCGAGAGCTCAGAGAGACTAATTAGGGAACGATGTCCCAGAAACCTTAAGCGTAGATTTTCCAATGCAGGGCAGTGACAGAGAAGATGAAAAATTGTCTCATCCTCCTCCTCGTTTTGACAACTTCTACAGAAGTCGTTATAGGGCAAGCCAAGTCTCCTCGCGTGATTGCCAAAAGTGCAGTGACCGGTAATGACCGCCACCATACCGCTCAATTGTGAGCGAGTTAAGCCAAGAATATATGTTGTTCGTCCACGATCCAGTCGGTGCCATATCATTCTGGTAATAGTACATGTGGGTTCACAACCCCATATTGACTGAGCTAGCTCATAATAGAAGTTACTAATGTGAAGCTTGCACTTGGATAACGGAATCCCACATAGGAAGTCTATGTGTCCGTGATGCAGCAGGCGCCCTTTTTTGCCAATTCATCAGCAACACAGTTGCCTATAGTATCTCCGTGTACACGTATCCACTTGAGTACGACTGTTGAATGTCTCGCCATCCTGTTTAAGGATGCCCGGCATTCCTGGACCAAATAATATGTTGTATATACACCTGTTAGAGATTTTATTTCGGCCATCTTGTTATAACTGAACCAGTTAGCCGCCCTTTTATGGCTGATATTTCAGCCTGGATAATGCTACATTCATTTGGAAGTCTAAAAGATAACCTAGTTCCGAATTCCTGAATGTAGACACCTATGCCAACTCGATCTCCCCTCTTAGAGCCGTCCGTATAGACTGAGAGACCCATTGTGTCGTGTGTAGGACCGTCAATTGCTTCCGTATTATGCGGAATTGAGAAATCAAAATTTCTCACCATGAAGGGCCTAGAAGTGCAGTAATCGATATTTTCCGGAAGATTCCGAATGCTACCTATTATACTGGCGTGACCATATGGAGTATGTCTCCACGCCCCAATCGCGTTTAGCCTGAAGGCCGAATTGAATGCCGTTTTTCTGGCCATTAGATCCACAGGGATCCAGTTTAATAAAGCAAAGAGCGACTTTGTTGCGGTCGTTCTTAGAGCTCCTGTTATCATGATTGCTATTCTTCTCAAAACCAGAACACAGAAGTGGAGATAAGACGCCTCCTTGAGGCGTACACCTAGTGGCCATTCTCGTGATCGCAGCCGTTCCCTTTTCGGAACGAATGATGCTGCATCGTAGAAGGTTCTTGATGAACCTTACAGTTGATTGGTCCAGACCAAGATCATGTAGGGCTAACACTATGGTTGCAGATTCTACATTATTAAAGGCTCCTTCTATATCCAGAAAGGCCACTAAAGAGAAATTACCAAATTCAAGGGATTTCTCAATATATCCCACTAAGGAGTGTAGTGCTGTCTCAACAGATTTGCCCTTCGTGTAGGCATGCTGAGAAGGTGATAATGGTCCTTGTCCTAAAGACGCAAGAATGATGATAGACTTATTGGTCTGAAATCTATTGCTATGGTGTGTGATGCTTTCCCTCCTTTCGGAATGAATATCACAGAGCATTCAGTCCACCGTTTTGGAATGTACGACCATATAAGACAGGCATGATAAATAGCTATCAGCCAAGGAGTTACTAGATCTATATTATTTTGTAGATCAGCAGGTATAATGCCATCCGGTCCCGGAGACTTATAAGGGTCAAAACTCCGAATGGCCCATTTTATCCAAGGCTCATCAATTACAATTGACGGAGTTGTCCGTTCATACGGTTGGGAACCACTATCCATGTTTAATGGCAAATTCCCCGGAAAATGTGTGTCCATGAGTACTTCTAGTGTCTCACGTCCATCAGTGGTCCACCTACCATCCTGTTTTGGAATATATCCCTGAACAGTTGGTGTTTTCGACGGGATCTTGCGCAAGCGATTGGTCTCAGAGGAACTTTCGACGCCGCTGCAGAAATTCCTCCAGGACCTACGTTTCGCGCTTCTAACCTGATTTTTAAATTTATTCGACATCGACTTATACAGTGGCCAGTTGCCTGATCTTTTCGCCTCGTTGAAAAGTTTGCTACAGCTACCCCTAGTGTTCGCTATATCCAAGGACCACCACGGAGGTCTAACCTTTCCTCTGCGTGCAGAGGGAGTACATGTACGCCTAGTGGCCTCACTAAGAGAAAGTGTGAGCTTTTCCACAGCGCTTTCAATATACCTAGTGTTATCTATCAGAGGGGGTGAGGGAAGTAAACCATAGAGGATCCGCGAATGATCCTCCCATTTGGCTTTCCTTCTGTTTAGAAAGGAAGTTACCTTTTCATTTTCTAATTCTATTGAGAAAGTCAGATACTTATGATCCGAGAGAGAGCAGTCATCAGAAACCTTCCAATTCCTAATGAGCCGCGAATGACTTGCACTAACAAGCGTTATGTCCAGAACTTTCTGCGGATTCGCCATTGTGAATCCACGGTTCCTGGACCAACGCAATCTCTTCCCCATATTTAGCAATGTGGAGGAACAGTGCAGCAGAAGCTGCTTTATAGTGGTGAAGGTTCACTTGGATATACTGTGGTAAATTAAACAAACATAAAATTGTATGTAAGTACTTTTTTTTTTTAAAGTTTAACAACCAATACTGTGGTAATTTTTGTTAAAAACAAATCCGATAGCTGGCCGCTTTGGGATGGTTAATCCCAAATGTATTTTTTATTTGTTTTAATTTAAGTTGCATGTAACTTTTGATATTGGTTGTTAAACTTAAAAAAAACGTAGTTACATACATACAATTTTATGTTATCCTCTTAATAGTTTAAAAGTAGTAATAGGCCTCCAAAGTGGTATTTCATCATAACTGAACTTCACAAAAGTATGATATCTGGATAAGGAATATTTAGTGAAGTCGTTAAAAGTTTCTGCGCCGCGGCGCCGAACCGGGCCGAATGTCTTCTAAATTTTCGATATATCATAAGTTTGCAAAACACAATTTCATAATAAATTTTTAATATTATCTTATAATAAAAGTAAACAAATTAAAAGACTTTTTGTTCACACAAATTTTTCGTTTTATTGAATTCGCCGTTTGCTCACAGTCAGCTGTTTTTGAAGTTTGACCATTAACAAAAACAAAATGTATGCGTTTTTTGTTGTTGCAGAACTGCCACCACCTTGTATAAATTCGCCTTGATACGAAGTCCCCTTTTACCAAGGTATATTAATTATAAGGTAGTGTTATCAGACCAGCTGATCGTTTTTTGCTACTATGTTCATTTTTCGCCGTGGTGCAGTATAAATATCAAACTTTGTTTACATTTTGTAAATGTCAAACTTTGTTTTGCTGTTAAATTCGTTTATGTTTTAAAACAAATAATAATACTACACGAAATTAGTTTTATTTTTAAAAACATATATTAAATTACAAACAGATTCCAATTTATAATCATTTTTTGTTTAACAAAAATTCGCTTTGATTTATTTGTCAGCTGTTTTTGATATTTTTCCCTGATAGCCAATTCGCCTTCAAATGCAGGCACAATGTCAAACTACATATAAAAAAAATATAACCAATTCGCTCGGTATTCTGAATTCGCCGATGACACTACCTTATAAATTAATATACCTTGCCTTTTACAATCTAGAAATAGAAAGGCAAACAGACGAAGTTTGATGGCGTGGCGTTGAAGACGTAGAGGGTGTAGTACACGAATATCTGTACTAGACATTTTTTCTCTTTTCTACTCTTCGCAATTTGCATGTTGTTGCTTTATATCACCTTTCTCTCATCAATGTTTAAATCGTTGGTAGGCAAATAGAGGCATTTAATTTGTGTGCATGTATGGGTAAAAAATTAAGTATTCGCAACTGAATGAAATATATGTTTTCTACGCTCTACTGTTTACATTCGGGCTGTGTGCGTGTAACGGTCATTTTCACAATGTACGATTACTTCATTTTTAACAGAAAATTAACTAACTGTCGGTTTGTTTAACGGGAACCATTTAACCAACGGTTACCGATTTACATTCCACCATCATTTGATTACTTAACAAAAGCATTCAGTAGAAAGTATGGCATTACTGCATACATTTGTTTACGTAAAATAGTGTAATGAAAGATTGAAATATAAAAAAAAAATTCTAAAAAGGCGGCTCAAAAAATAATAATTTGTATTTTGTTAGTTGCATAACAAATATTGAAAACCAACAAAGAAAAGTGCACATTTGTTGTTTGGTTTGTATTTTTTTCTGAAGTGCAATATCAGGGCGGTATCTGGATCACGCAAATTTTCCCTTTCTGCGCTTTACATTTTTTAAAAATTATAAATATTACAAAAGAATACATGTTTTTCCATGTTCTTTTATTATATTTCTTACAATTAAGATGCTAAATAGTGTCAGTTAAAAATTAATCGTACATTGTGAAATTCAGATTAACCTAACTTGCGGTTAAAGTTCATGTTAACTTTTAATCATACATTGTGAAAATGGGCGTAAATCACAGATATATATACAGATTCGTCAAAACTGACGTATACGAAAGTGGAGTATCAGCTTTTCTTCATTTTACATTTATATTTGCTATTCCATACGTCTCGATAGAGAAGCTAAACGGACGTGTTTTTATCCTATCTCCGCAAATATTTCGTTTTTTAAGTGATATTGAAAGATACAAACAAAATAAATATAAAAAAGAATATATATAGCTTTACCGCGAATGGACGCGAAATTATATATTTAAAACCCAACGTTTTTTGATTAAATGATTAAGATTGAAAGTGCCAATTAAAATTCATTTTTTTTTTCATTCTGGTGTTTGTTTTGTTTTTTCCACCAGTAAAGAGCACAAGTGCAAATAAATAAACAGAGAATACTCTTTATGAGTTTCTCAAGTGATAATCTTAGTGAGCGCAGGCTTAGCTTAAACGGCAGAAATGCATATGTGTTTGTGAATGTGGAAGAAAATTCAAAACAAAATACAAGAGTTGGTGACAGCTTGTATTTGACCGCCAAACCGATTGATCGCGCTCGTTCATTGTCCCCAGCTTTGTTTACGAATAGTATTTGTACAACAAAAGAAAATTTATCATTGACAGCTGTTGATAAAAGTATGGTAACCAAAAGCAAATTTTTGGCAGCGCCTGAAAGTATGCCTAGTAATTCACCCCCTAAATTGAAAACATACGCAGTAAGTACGAACCCAATTGACCAAAGAATGGGAGCAATACCTAAAAATGTTCAGCCCATAAATAGTGCACAAAAACCACAAATCCAAGTGGGAATTGATAGGTACATTACCGTACTAAAACGAGGACGCAGCCCAAAATCCTCAAAAGTTGCATCAACCGCAAAAGTACCTAAAGATAGGGAAATTGATAGGAAAACTACTGAAAACAGATTTTCTATTTTGCAAGATGAAGCAGCTGACCCCCCAACATTACCCAAGTTGTACAAACCCCCTCCTATTTATTTGAGAGAGCAAAATTCGAATGCTCTAATTAAGAATTTGATATCATTGGTCGGAGAAAATTCTTTTTAAGTTGTACCTTTTAAGCGAGGTAACATAAGCGAGACTAAGATACAGGTAAATCATGAAAATGATTTCCGTAAAGTCGTTACCGAATTTGAAAACAATAAGAAAAGTTTTTACACATACCAGTTGAAGAGTAGCAAAGGCCTCCAAATTATTATTAAGGGTATTGACTCTTGTGTAGATCCTGAGGATATAAAGGCTGCTTTGGAACATAACAGGTTTAAAATAAAAAATGTAGTCAACATTAGAAATCGCGAGAAAATTCCCCAACCACTGTTTAGAGTTGAACTAGAACCAGGTGATGTTAATCTCAAGAAAAATGAAACACACCCAATTTACAATTTAAAATATTTATTGCATCGTAAAATTACGATAGAAGAGCCACATAAGAGATCGGGACCCGTCCAGTGTTTAAATTGTCAAGAATATGGTCATACTAGGGCATATTGCAAATTACCTCCCGTTTGCGTGGTGTGTGGAGAATTGCACGGTTCTACCCAATGCGATAAATCCAAAACCGACTCAAAAGTGAAAAAATGCAGCAATTGTGGCGGAAATCACACAGCAAATTACAGAGGATGCCCAGTATATTCCATAGTTAAAAAAACATTAACACAGAAACCTAGTATTTATCCTGTGCAATCAAAGAAGCTACCCCCAAATCTCGCAAACCATGAATAATAAAGGTTCATACGCTAGTGTTCTAAGAACAAATCAAAACCCACCATTAGGAAGTGAAAATAACCGTAATATCAATGTGGAATTTGCAGACCAACATCCCACTTCTAATTTTAGTCGACTGGAAGCTACAATAGAAACCCTAGTGAAATCGGTTAACAATTTTACCAACTCTATGAGTAATATGATGCAGGAAATGCTTAAAATGCAATCAGTGTTATTACAAGCTATCCTAAATAAGCCATGAACAGTTTGAAAATATGTTTCTGGAATGAAAACGGCATACGCCAACACAAAAACGAACTCAAATATTTTTTAAGAAACCAACAAATTGATGTAATGTTGGTTTCTGAAACCCATTTGACGTCCAGAAGTTCATTTCGAATAAATGGATATGTAATATATGATACCAAAGATCCCAGTGGTAGAGAATGCGAAGGCTCGGCAATTTTAATAAAAGCTCGAATCAAACACTACTTAATGTGTGATCTTTGCGAAGATTATCTTCAAGCTACTACTATCTGTCTTGAAGATTTTCATCGAAACTTAGTGATTTCATCGATATACTCACCCCCTAGATTTTCAATTACAGAAAGTCAATATAATAGATCACAATATAATAATCACTAGGCCCCCGGTTCCTGGCAGCTGGCGATTATAATGCTAAGCACACATTCTGGGGATCACGACTGATTACCCCTTTCGAGCGGCCAACCTACTTACTGGCCTACTGACCCGCGAAAAATACCGGATGTTATTGATTTTAGCGTGATGAAAAATATCCATGGAGAAATGATTCAAGTTGAATCCTCGCTGGAACTATCTTCAGATCACTCACCCACTATTGTTACTTTATTGAGCCCCCGAGAAATTGTATCCCCGACTGGTAATTTAGCGATGACAGGCACAAGAATTAATTGGCTCAAATATAAAAAATACCTTAGTACACATTGCTCGGAAAACATACCGCTAAGAACACCAGAAAACATCGATCACTCTCTTATCAATTTCGATAAAAATCTCAAACTGGCTGCTCAACATGCTACCCAAACCCCCGACAAATCAGATATAATAGAATTTATTCTGCAGATGTCGAACGGCTCTTAAATGAAAAAAGAAGAGTTCGAAGAGAGTGGCAATTGCACAGATCCCCCTCTTGGAATTTCAAAAAATGGAATCATTGAATAAATATCTAGAAAGCCTGGACGCAACCCCGCAATCGGATTACTCATTATGGCGAGCAACAAAAAGTCTTAAAAGACCTGTAAGCCCCCCTTGCGAAATTCAAGTGGCGGTTGGGCAAGAAATGATACTGAAAAAGGGAATCTGTTTGTTAATCATTTGAAGCAAGTATTTACCCCGAACACATCAAATGAAACTATTGAGTTGCCACCTGTTGTACCCCATTTTGGAGCAGCCGTACCCCTACGTTTTGAGATTCGAGAGATCGAAAAGGCTATTGTTGATTTAAACTCCAAGAAAGCACCTGGTATTGACAAAATCAGTAACAAGATGCTTATGGAGCTACCCCGGATAGCAATAAAAATAATTCTTTTTATTTTTAATGCTATATTACGCCTTGAATATTATCCTCCAGAATGGAAGGTTTCACTGGTTACCATGATACCTAAGCCGGGAAAAGATCACACAAAAGTAGAATCATATAGACCAATCAGCCTATTGTCTAATATATCAAAGCTATTTGAGAAGATACTCATGAACAAGTTGTACCCGATGTTAATTGAAAACAATTGTATTCCGAATCATCAATTTGGATTTAGAAGAAAACACAGTACTATCGAACAAACCCATAGACTTGTAAATATTGTAAAAAAAGCGTTTGAGGAAAAGAAATATTGTTCCGCTCTCTTTATCGACATTTCTCAAGCGTTTGATAAAGTATGGCATGATGGTTTAATATACAAACTGAGTCAAAATTTACCCGCAAACACACATAAGCTATTGAAATGCTATTTAACTGGTCGAACATTTAAGGTTAAAGAAGGAGACTTTTTAAGTAGTCCCCAACCCATTGATGCTGGAGTTCCCCAAGGCAGTATCCTGGGACCCTTTTTATATTTGATATATTCGTCTGCTATGCCAACTAACAATCGCACGCATACATCAAGCAGATGATACTGCTATTCTAAGCATTCATGAAAACCCTGAAGAAGCGTCTCGTTACTTACAAAATCACATATTTGAATTAGAAAAATGGTTAAAACAATGGAAAATTAAAGTCAACGAGCAAAAATGTACACATATAACATTTACATTGCGAAGAGAATCATGCCTTCCTATTCATATCAATAACCAAACAATAATCCAACAATCGGAAGTTAAATACCTCGGAATACATCTCGATCGTCGTCTTACATGGAAAAGTCATATAGATGCAAAATTGACTCAAATGAAATTGAAATCAATTCAAATTAATTGGCTCATTGGCAGAAATTCTACGTTTAGTCTAGATTGCAAACTTCTACTTTATAACATGATCATAAAACCGATATGGTGTTATGGCATACAGCTATGGGGCACGGCCTCAGCGTCAAATGTAGAAAAGATCCAAAGACGCCAAAACAAGTTTTTAAGAATGATTACAGTTGCCCCCTGGTATATCAAAAACGCGAATATACACAAAGATCTAAACGTGCCCCTTGTAAAAACTGAGATCACGAAAAATATGGAAAAATATTTAAAAAAAACTTGAAATTCACCCAAACCCACTGGCCCGCAACATATTAGATAACCGTGGCCACACTCGATTAAGAAGGAGGGACACAGCAGACCTAAGACTAGAAGGAAGAATGCCTATTTAATCAAAGCAACAATCAATAAACAATTTTTCGTCCGGCACTGGCTGGACTAATTAATTATAATTATTAGATATAAGATTTGAAATACTTGTTGTTAGTTCATTAAGTAATGAAGATACAATAAATAAAAAATTAAATTGAAAAAAAAAAAAATCCTTTCTTACGTTTTAACACCGTGACGTATCTGCTCATCATCTGTGGTGTAAATTGACGAAAATCTTCGTCAATATGAATGCCCTTTAAATTACAATTAAAGATTTGATTTGATAATTGGTAAAAGCCAATTACCAATTCCTGTAATTAGTAATTGGTAAATGCCAATTGGTAAAGTAATTGCAAGTAGTTGATAATAATGTAATTCTATTTACATTTAACATTTCACTAAATTTTGATCTCAAAAATTAAAAAACAACTGGAATTTTTCTTTTCTTAAAGATTTGATTTACAATTAAACAGCATATTAATGCAAACTGGCATCTCGCTTTATTTTAATTTTGCTTTATTCGCTTTATTTCAATTTACTTTAATGTTCCTAATTTCCCCGACTATTTTCATTCTTAGAAAATAATAAAATACATAAATTTTAGGTTTTCCGAATAAGAAGATGGGTATACAATATTTTTTAGGGTTGTTCAATTGATCCAAGCTTTTTAAGGGTTTATAATATAATGGCAGTATTTGAACATTTGTCACACTCGTATCCAGCAAAATCTTCACTTATAATTTTAAATATAACTACAATGTAACAACTTTCTTAATGCATTATTTGTAGCCATCTTCATGAAATAAAAATCTTAACATGTGGTTGCGAGTTAAACTCACGGCAACGCAGATTTTATTTTGGAATTACAATTACATTTAAATAAATTACAATATAATTTAAATAACTGAAAAGTATGTTGATTTGTATTTGAAAAAAAATGTAAAACATTAGGAGCATTGAAAAATTATCCAATAATTTTAAGCGCATTCGAGCGCGCTCAGATACTTCTCTTACTTATATACTTTGCTTCACCTGTAGGGAGACTTTCATAATTTGCTGGAATAGTACTTGCGTCACAAACTTTCAGACGAATAGTTTGAAAAATTGGTTATTTTAAAAACCAATAAAGATTTTGTCTTACCTTTATTGCTGTTAAGAATTAAATTTTCCAAAATTGTTTACAGTTTTTTAAATAACGGAAAATTTTATGATTTTTTCTTATTGCCTGATTTTTGTTAAAGTGTTGATGAAATTATTGTTACTTCTTTTTTACAATATAATAGTAAATTAAGAAAGTTATACATTTATGTATTATATTGATTTAATAGTATTGTGTAATTCACTTGCGTTAAACGCTTCACCTACGCTGTTACGAACGCGTAACAAAAAATATGAATCAAATCTCTACGTAAAAACTTACATAAATATATACTTATATCATGTTGGCAATGCTGAAAGCCAAACAGCTGTGTGCCATGTATTTACTTTTTAATCCATAAAATATTTATTCAAAGAAGACACAAAAATATAACAAAATAAATATTAAAAACATAAAAGTGAAGTTTTCTGCTGGGGGAAAGAGCTTCCACAAGTAGCTCAGGGCAGTCATTTGATGCTAAAACTGATATGAGTGATGGCAACGAAGCGAGTACAGGTTTATGTGGTTCGTTTGTATTTGCAACCTTCATCCATTTCGCGGATGTTCTAATTGGTGGGCCAATTGCATTTAGCAGTTTTGAAGTAGCTTCCCAAACATTATCAACACTTGCCTTTATACTGCCAAAATTAGGCATTCCGCGTGCCACTTCTGGATGCTTCTCCATTTCTGATACTAGTAACTCAAGTTGGGCTGCCGTTGTTGCCTCTTTTTTTGCCCTAAGAAAAATTGTAATAGTATTTAATACTTTATATATATGTACCTTATTACAAATATTTATATTTACTTACATCGTTATGCTAAACAATTCGTTTAAATATTTGTTAATTTTTTATTTAAGAATATTTGACCACTTTTTAAACTAACGCCAAAAAAATTGAAGCGTTAAATTTGATAATCAAAGTTACAAAAAAAGCCAGCATTGCGTTGTATACAATGTATAATTGCATTCACAATAACGTAAGAATTAGATGGTACGCGTGCAGTCACTTGCTTGAACACAGTGATTAGGAAACTGTAATTTAATGCAACGCAAAAATAATGGGGGCGTTGGGTTTTATAAAATTAGGGACATTATGTTATTTGGTGCTAATAACTAGGGGCGGATTTTCAAGCTTTTATTATTAGAATATATGCGCCTAAAATATGATTCAAACAAATCAAAGTGACCTAAAAATTTAAAAAATATGCATTTACATTTCTGTGCAGAAACATAAAATAATTAACTATGTGTCGCGCAATGGCAAAAAAATACACAATAGTGTTCCCAGTAGTTAGGACTTTTTAAATTATACCAGGAATTAAATATTTAAGTTTTAAAATTGTTCTTCTGAGATAACGTGGATAATAAATTTTAATTATAATATCTTGGTTTGCATACTTGTTGAAAGCCATACAGCCTTATGCATAAAAATTTACAAGAGCTTTATAAACTAATTATAAGCAAATTTTCATAAAGTTGTATTCATAAACGATTAATAGCTCAAAATACATTTGATAAACCTTTAATAAGTATACAAATTTTAAAATTCGTTCGACCCTTCTTTAAACCTACTATAAAGTATTCTTTTTACATTTTATCTTGAAAAAAGGGAATTTTGAAGATAATTCTTTATAAATTTGCATTAATAGTCGATACTATTGCAATTGATAAACATAATTTTAACTCCGCTGGGAAATATGGTCCACTTTAATAATATAAGATTTTGTTCCATATTTCTCCGGCAGTGAACTACATGAGGTTCGCAAGTGAGTTTTATTGTCATTTTTGTAATTTATTGTTAACCTATAACGGCATGTAGTAACTAAATGCGTAAACATTGTGGCAGAAGGTCCACACAATCTAATATATCCACTCCGGAATTAAAATTATGTGTTTCCTCAGAAATTCATTAATTTTTGTTAAAATTTAACAAAATGACAATAAAAATAAATTATAAAACAGTGATGTTTATTTTATCACAGAATATTCGTCATTCGAATACTTTTAATAATAATTGAACTAAAATATATAAAAACGTTTGTATATTAATGCATTTAAGCTTAATATAAATTTACTAGAATCAGATATACATTTTTTATCTAAAAATTAGTTTTTATCTTCAAAAATGTATTATTACTAAAAACAAACAATGAAAAAAAGAGAATTAACAAATATTTTATCCTAATTGCAAGCAACACTAACAACGAAAAATGGGAAATAACAGAGAAGCATTGCCAGCATAGACAAAAAACAGTACATTACTTATTGTGCTTTTAACAAACGTTTATGAATACTATACTTTTATAAATGATTTTTAAAGCTAAAGTGTTTGTTAACAAATTTGTGTTTTAAATCTACAATAAGTTTTTTTTATGCATATAGCCGATAATCTTTAGAGCATCTATATTTTGATCATGCTGTGAAGTAGCATCCAACTAGTTTAACAGTTTAGCAAGTATTAAATGTATCCCTTATAGACAGTAAATGTCGCTAATGTCTGACCACTATAGTTTAGTCACTTTAAACGTTTGTCTCTAACTAATCCAAAAGGGTCAATAACAAAATATAAAATAACTAGTCACGTAGCTAATTATGTATTGTTACTAGTTGTCACCCTAAATTATATGTAAAATCACTAGTTCGGGGAAAGTCCCTTAGAACTGCTGGGAAATGACTATCAGGAGCGTTAACTGTGTATGTGGAGTTACACAATCTTTCGATAACGAAATCTCTCATAAATCGAAATTTGAATGTTTCGGCACATTTAATGAATTTTTTATACACAAAAAAACTCTAAACTTTTGATAATTGATAATATGATAATTTTCAATTTCAGAAGTTAGTCGATAACATTTAATGCTATTTCTATAACAAATTCGACAAAAAAAACTGTTTGTCCCGACAATATGTTGCCCATTGAAGATTAAAACTTGGATAATATGCATATTGAAGTTTAATATAACAAAATATGCATTATCAAAAGATATGCAAAAATATGACTTAACAAATCAATGCCATTTTACACCAAAATATGCGATTCGAATAGATAATTATTTGAACGTTCGAGAAAAAAAACGTTCGAGAAAAAAAAGTGTTTTCATTAAAGAACCTACTTGTTCTTTAATGAAAACACTTTTGTTATATTGTTACTTATTCATTATATTAAATATTTATTTGAATTATTGTGCTTAAATTTATTTAATTCTAATTGTATTAAGTCTAAGTTTAACAGTGTGATGTGTGCTCATCGAACTTCTAATATACTCTGATCTGTCCTGTCATTAGTTCGTCCCTATCAAGTCTTGACTCGTTTGAGCCATACCCTAAATCTCGTCAGTAATCCAGTCTCGTCAATATCTAGTCTCGTCAGTATCATCAGAGTTGTATTTACTAAAAAGTGCAACCACTTCTGGTGGTTCGGGCGTTGCCACTTATTCCCACATTCGGCCCTCCTGCACGGTCTTTCGACTCGAATGACGGATTCCATTTCTTCATATATTCTGCCACTGTATTGGATCTTTTTGGACCTTTACCTTCCCAAATCTTCCCAACTTCATATCTGTCATTTTTAATGCTTTCACCACCTTATATGGACCAAAATATTTCGGTTTAAGTTTGAGTCTTGCACCAAATTGGGTACGCTTAATTGCTACCAAATCATTCTCGCGATATACAGGTGCATTTACTCGTCTCTTGTTAAACGTTTCCCTGTTCTCTGCTTGTATCTTGGCAATATTATCCCTGGCATCATTGCGAATTTCATTCCTTTCTGCATCTAGTTCAATTATCGAAAATTCTTCGATAAGTTTCCTAATGTTTTTCCGTTCTCATTTCCAAACCTTCGTGGTGGTGTATTGCTAATACATTGTTGTACCCTTTCTACATATCGATACCACTGTTGAGGATTTTCCACACACAATTTGGACAGCAATGAAATAACTATTTTATTTATACGCTCAACCTGAGCATTATTTCTTGGAACACCTGTTGCAATTAATAGATGTTGTATATTCTATCTCTCACAATATTCCTCAAATGCATTTGATGTGAAGGCAGTTCCCCTGTCCGAAATTATTCTCTCTGGATTTCCAAATATAGCTACTTGGCGCTTCAATCTGTCTATTACCTCTTCTGTTCCTGTACTTCTGGTAGGGTATAGCCAGACAAACTTCGAAAATGAATCGACCACTACCAGTATATGGTTATAGCGCTTTGTCGTATGATCCATTGGACTAACATGGTCAATGTGATACGTCCTTAATGGTCTATCAGATTTGTCTATGGGATTTAATAGACCCTCACTCTTTCCTGCTTTTGCCTCGTTAACTATGCATTCGATGCAGCTGCGGACAACCTTTTCAATCTTCTTCGTAATGTTAGATATATAAAACTCTATTTCAACCAATTCCCTAGTTTTCTTACTACCGAAGTGTCCTTCACGATGTGCAATTTGGATAATTTTCTCCTCCATATTTGTTGGGATCACTATTTGTTCCCGGTTGGGATCCTTGTAGAGTAGATTATGCTTCAATAAAAATCTTCGTAAGAGTCCTTCTCCATAACTTTTCTTATGGCCTTAATCCATTCATCCTTTAATTGCGCTTCCTTAAGACGATGTTTTATAGAATCTTAGTGCATCTACGTGGCGCATTTTAGTTCCTGATCTGTACTCTATTGTATAATCGAATTCCTGAAGGAACATTGCCCACCTGGATACCCTCAATGGCACATCCTTCTTCTTAATTGTCATAGCAAAAGCATTGCAGTCCGTAACTATCGTTATTCGGTTACCCATTAAATAAACCCTCCACTTCTTCAATGCTTCAATTATGGCCAAAACTTCAAGCTCATACGAATGATATTTTTTCTGGGCGTCTGTTGTTTTACGACTCATGTATTCTACTGGGTGTAGTTGTTGGTACTCTGCATTTTTATGAAATAAAACACCACCGTATCCATACATACTCGCATCTGTGTGTACCTCTGTTAAAGCCTTGGGATTGTACAAATTAAGAACTGGCGCATTCATTAGACTTGACTTTAAGTGATTAATGGCTATCATTTGCATATCTCCCATTTCAAAAACAGCTTCTTTTTTTAATAAATCAGTCAAAGGCCTTGCTATCATAGCATAATTGGATACAAATCTTCTGAAATATGATGTTAGACCCAAAAATCGTTGAAGTGATTTTTTGTCTCTGGGAATTGGAAAATTAGCTACAGCTGTCTTTTCCTTTGATGGTCTAATCGTAGAATTTTCCACTATGTATCTTAAAAAATTAACCTTCTTCTGCTAAACTTTACATTTCTCCCATTTAATTTTCAATCCGTTTTTTCAGCAACACTTAGCACCTTTCTCAATTTTACGACACCTTCTTTCTCGTTTAGTGACGGGATTATAATATCGTCGATATATACAATAATAGTACCATCCTGTATTAATTCTCTATAAATCGAAAAAAATAAATCCGGAAAACACTTCCGGCGAATTCGAAATACCAAACGGCACATATAAAAACTCGTATTGCCCATTATGCGTCACAAATGACGTATACTTCCGTGACTACTCTTCTACTGGTACATGAAAGAATCCATTTTTTAAGTCCAATGTCGTAAAAACCTTTGCGGACTGCAATTTGTGCATGACGTCATCTATCAACACCATTGGAAAATTATCCCGTATTATCTTTTCGTTCAATTTCTTGCTTCCGTCCTTCTTGTTTACTAATACAACTGGTGAGGCATACTCTGAGTTGCTTAATTGTATGATACCGTCACGTTACCAGTCTTTCACCTGTTCTTCCACAATGTGTTGATCTTCATATGATAGCCGTCGAGGTCTCTGATATATAGGAATATCATCCGATAAAATAATTTTCATTTGGATTGGCGATGGTTCCTGTCTATCTGGAGTATAATTTTGAATTAAAGCTCAAATCTCCTCTGCTCTCTCATCATTCATGTGGGTTAATTCTAATCTCTCATTGTAGTTATCAATCATGACCGTAGAACAAAATTTCCCAAACTCATTTTCAACTCCACAAGAAATCGAAGAAATCTTGCATGTCCCTCCAATTCTGTCTTTCGAACAAATGTTGCACCACTAGAAGTCATTATGATATCAGCCTGCTGCCGGATAAACGAAATTTTCTGCTACGAAGAACTTCAAATTAAAATCAGCACCATCTATGTTGACTATCCTTTCAAAAACTACCAATACTGCAGATTAATTTAATCTGCAGTCTCCAGCAGTAATAAAATATTGCTCATCTCTGACAAAATCCACGTCCCCTTAAGTATCAAAAATATCAAGTCTTACAATAGAAATGTCAATGCCTGAGTCAACAATCGCCGAAAACTTTACGCCATTAATCTCTATCTCCTTAAAATTACGTTTTGCCGACGACTTACATCCATCAGCATTGTAATAATTGCTTACCATGCACGAATTGTCCCCTTCAGTCTTCACATTGGAGCTTGTCTGGTCTTTGCACTCAAAATAATACTGGTCGACTTACAGTCCTTGGCGATGTGATTCTCCTTACCACACTTGTAACATTTTCTTTTCACTTTTGAATTCTGCTTCGGCTGCTCTTCCTTGACCGATTCAGGTGGTGTCCTTGAGCTTGGGGGCGTCTTTGAGGTTGATGCCTGTTGGACAGATCCGCGAATTTTCTCGTACGTTTTCAATTTCTCCTTTAAGTCATTCACATCCTTCGCCTGGTAGAAAATACTCTTACCGAATTTACAATCAGGAACTCCGTCGACAAAATATTGAATTAAACTCTCTTCATCCATTCTTATAGGTTTTCCCATCTCCATTAAGTTTCATTACTCTTCTTCTTGCGATTTCCTAACATTCTATGGATCTCAATGGCTGGTAGTTTAGTGCCGAATTCTTCCATTAGGGATTCCTTAAGTGAACTCCAGCTTTTTATGCCGCTCTGGCTGCGAATATACAATCGAGCTGCTCCCTTCAACAATTGTTTGGCGTAGATAAATTTGTGTAATTATGACCACTCAACCGCATCTGCGTTGTCCTCAAAATCATCGATCCAATCACGAACTTCTAAACCTATCCGTATCACAAAATGTTGAAAGCGAATCTTCAATATCTCTAAGTGTGAATACATTTCTACCAACGTTATTGGAAGGAACTTGCTGTGGTCCAACATCATGGTACTACGAACCGGAATCCTTCTTCCTTCCGTCCCACTGTGTTCAAACCTAACTCACCCAATTTCTCCCTCAAACCCTCGACATTCAATCCTAAAATCACTTGTCTGTCCATTGTCCGGTAAAAATAATATAATAAAATATTCAAATAAATAAGAAATATAAAGAGGTATTAATATAAATTTAGGTACTAAATAATATAAAATATATACAGGCAAAATCAATTAAATATATTTTAAACTTGTCAAAAACTCTTTTAATTTTCAAAATCATTCAACTCTCAAACAAATAAAAAGTTTACGTTACAAATTAAATTTCCATTTAAAGCAAATAAATCGTTACTTTTAAATGTGCACTCCAAAATTCAAGTATAATAAAAACGTTACGTTACAATTTGATTCTCTTTTTAACAGAAGCAAATAAATCTTTACGTTAAAATGCTCACTCCAAAATTCAAATATAATAAAAACATTACGTTACAATTTTATTCTCTTTTTAACACATAATTCCATTGATCTCAAAAAAACTTTACAAAATAAAATTGAAATCAACTCTTTTGGTTACAAAAATCAAAGACAAAAATGCAATATAAATAAAAATATAACTTAACATTCAACGATCTTCTCTTCCACTTAAGCTCCACCCTTTTTCATCTCATCAGCATAAACTTTTTGTTGAAAATTTTCCTTGTTGCTATGTACATAAGTATATTTGATCAGTTTTCTCAGCTTAATGTTCTTGTTACTATGTTGTGTGTGTGTTTTTTTTTAATCTTTTTCTCAGTAATTATGCTCTCTCAATTATCTCTCTCTATTTTTGCACACAAACCAGTGTTGCCAGGGGTAGCTTGGAAAAAGTCACAACTTTTCTAATTAAAAGTTACATTTTTTCATAAAAAGTTACATTTACGAATCCTTCCCAAATAAATACTATATATAATAAGGTTTAATAACATATAACTAACAACAATAATTTTGTCCGTATTAAACGGGTTACTATAATCAGAGTCCGAATTACAGCATTCGATATCGAGTAAAACTGATCGTAATTATCTTATTTGAGATTATGGCGTTCGATATTGAGCAAGAAATATAGACAATTTTATTATAATTTTGATATAGAAACCTTTTTTCGATACGATAGCTCATTCGATCACGAATGCGGTAATTCGGCCCGAGCTTTTTATAAGTTTTAGTTGGCTAAATATTATCTACACAACATTAATTAAATTGTAAACTTAATCCCGGTATTCTCCAGCACATAAATCAGGGACTCATGGTAGAGCATAATATTATTTAAATTAGGAAATTGATTTAATAAATCTATTATATCAATTCTCCGGGACAGTAGTAGGGGTTTCAAACATTTCTGAGGGAAAATATTGCTTTAAAGATGTGTGTTGCTCTAGATTCCTATAAAGCTGTGTGTCGCTGGACTTGGTATTTTGAAATTTATATAACCTTTTGCAGTTTCAACAAAAATATACCGCGATATTTCCCATCATGTCCGCAATTGAATTTTTCTAACTTTTAGCATGACTACTAGGTGTATGAAATGACAGCTACATTAATGACATACGATATTTTCAACAGACTTCTTCAAGTATCTAAAAACAGAGTTATGTGTTCCAGCAATACAATTCTTTTTATCTGACGAAATATTCCAAATGCACAATATTGGATTACTAAGATCTTTCGCATTTCCAGAGTTTGTCTCAAAATTATCTAGACTTAGGTGGTAATAAATTACAAATAAGTCACACTATTGTTTAATAGAAACAATCGTGGCATGATATGCATTTAAAGTACTAAAAATTTGTACTCTACTTTTTCAGGGCTGAAAAGATACGAAAATAAGGTCCAAAAAAGGAAAATTATACATGTTACGTAGAGGGTCGTAAAGTTACGAAAAATGTAACAAATGTAACCAAACGGCATCACTGACACAAACTTGCTTATATTTGTAGCATGTAACTGATTTGTGGTTTCGCACAGGTGTTGGATGTTGTTCTATGTCTATTAAAGCAGCTAGCACGCAACTAGTTTCCGGCTTCTATCTCGTCGCAATCGGGAGGATTCGTTGCTACTTTAAATAGAGTAAGCGATGACATGCACAAAATTATTTTGTGCGTGCTAAATATTTTAAGAAAAGGGACAGAAACAGATAACCAAGAAAGACAAATAGAAAATAAAACGGAAACGAACATTAAACATATTGAACTGCACTGTGTGTTGATGGTAACACAGTATTTTTCCCCTCCCAACCATGATCATACAAGGAAAAGCGTGAAATATTTAGTATGATCCCAAAGATATTTACCTTAACCAGATCAGTTCACCAGGAACCAGTTAAAAACCAGTTTAGCACTGCATTTTCAAATTCACGTTATTTATTGGAATAAAAACTGTATCCTTAAACATATTATTAAAATAAACAAATAAAATCAACTAATATTGAACATGTTAAAAATTAAAGAAAAATTTTCGCGTGTTTAAATATTCTTGCAAAAATCAATATAAATTTAAAAAAAAATCTTTTTCATGCAATAAAGTACAAAAAAAAAATAGAAAAAAAAATTTCTGGTTCAACCGGGATTCGAACTCGGCTTTCAAAAAAATTAAATAAAAAAAATCAAAAATATTTGGCTTCACCGGGATTTGAACCTGGGCTTACAGAGTGACAGGTTACAACTCATACCAATAGGCAATGGTGAGTTTTGAAAATTTTCGGGTTAATTAAATAATTAAATATTCATATAATATTGAACAAAAAAATAAAATGATAAAACTCAATATTACATATTACATGCAATTTTGTTTATGTATTTTTTTTAGTTAATTATTTTCAACTTAATAAAATAATTAAGTGGTTTTATTTAAATAATTTCATAAATTAATATAGTAAAATTACCACTTATTCTTAAAGAAATTTAAATTTCAAATATGAATATTTAATTGAATTTGAACAAAACATAAAACATTACATACACTGATGTCTGCTCATTTTAGCAGTTTTACTCATGTTAACAGACATAATTTTCTGTAAGGATCAGCGGGTGTTATGTTTTTATGTTAATAGTTTTGTATGTTTTAAACAAAAAAAATAAAAATATGATAAAAATGAATAAAGGTTTTGACTTACATTACCAGGATCCCACGTCGAAAGATCTTTCGGCTGCTTCCTGTATCTGTATATATGTAAAATTTTAGAAGTTGATGTGTTTATGTTTCTTTAACATTTTATGTTATTAGCATTTTTGCTCAAATAATTATTTTGTGTTGACTTTTAATAATGTTTACAAATATTTTTGTTTTGTTTTTATTTTTGACACTTGTTTCAAAAGATTTTTGCCCACTTTTTTTTTTTTTTTTACTTTTCACCACTAATATACTGATTTTTGCATTACATTTTAGTTTGTTTCAACGAGAGTGCAAGAAAAATAAGTGAATTATTTACACAATTGAAAAATTAAAGTTTAAACAATAAAAAAAAGTGAATTAAAAGTGAATAGATTTAACAAAAAAATTAATTTTTACATTTTAAAAAAAATTATAAATTTTATATATGTTAATAAAGAAAAATTTAAAATAAAGTTATTTTTGATTAATTCATTTTTTTTTCCACTTGTTCTTGTTGTATGTTTTTTTTTAAGGTTTTGTGAATCTTTTTACTTTTTTATTAGAATTTAAATGTTTTTAATTGTATTGTTTTTTTTTTTATGAAAACTTAAACATTTTCAAATTTTTGCATAGATTTTATCATTAAATTTTTATAAAACTATAGATTTTTAAAACTTTTAATCGAGATTTTAAAACCTGATATTTTCCCCGCACTTTTCACACTTTTCCTCACTTTTCCTAGATTTCTATACTCTTCAAGTAGGAGACGAGGCTTTCCGAGAAAGAGACGAAGGCACAAATTTGGATGAAGCCTTCCCAGGCAACGATTTTGTGCCTGGTGATTTTTCTTTTCTCTAGGAAATCTGATGACATAGAAAGAAAACGATGTAGGTGTGTGCTTTTTTCTTTTATATAAAACCAAAAGATTTATGATCACTTTTCGCTGCTGCCTGGAGTGTAACAAAAACGTAATCTGCCTAATTTTTATTAGAAATTGTTCAAACTAACGTTAATTTTATTAGTTTGTTGTAGGTAAATGGTGGATATTAAATCCAAAAAAAAAAACGTTCTTTTGCAAATTGAATTACAGCAGAATTTAGTTTCAGTTTAAAAAAACTTAGTTCTTTTTTTTTCGGCAGAGTAACGACGTATTTTAAGAAAACTTGTAGGCAGCGATATGCAAAAAAGGAACGATTTTAGGCAATGGCCTCCTTTTTATACCCAATATTTGAGAGAAAATTTTGGAAAACTAATGTTTTTTCAGCATTAACTAACACACACAAAATAAAAAAACAAAAAATCGAAAATGTCTTCCGTTTATCTTTTGACAAAAGCACTGCATTACCATTAAATACAGGCTGTCAACAAATTGAAATGTCAAAAAAAAAAAAAGTCTCCAAAAACCGTTAGATTTAAAAAAAAATAAATTTTGAATAAATAAAAGGAACTAAAAAAAATCATAGTTTTTGGCTACAAGCGCCCCTACATAACCCCCCAACCAAAATCAGATTTGGGAGCTGAAAGCAGCACAAAGCTGATACCGCTTGTAGTAATTAAAATCAAGCAAGAATAACAAAACAAAAGAAAAATAAGGTTATTGACGTATGTCTTTGGCGTGGTATACACTTAGAGAGCGACCATTTAGATCTTCCAATTCGTAATAGCAATTTCCCGTTTTCGCCCTAATGCGTGCTTTAAGAAACGGTGGTGATAGTTTGGCATTGTAACCCTTTTCGAAGTTACTTTGACTAAAGTTTCTTCGGAAAACTTCTTGTCCTACATCGTAGTTTACCTCACGCGATCGCAGATTGTAAGATCTTTCATTACGCTCCTGTTGACGACTCATATTCTTGGCTGCTCTATCACGCATAATGTTAAAAGAATCTTCGCGGTTAAATTTAACTTCCCTATCATCAAGCATTTCAAGTTTACGAAGAAGTGCATAAGTGTTACCGTTGGTAATCATATGCTGTCCGAACGCCATGTAATAAGGTGATGTACCTATAGAAGCATGCACTGCTGACCGTAGCGAACAGCTAATGCTGCTGAGATACTCATCCCAATTACTTTGATCGTGTTTAATATATGCCCTGATTGCTGATAGCACTGAACGATTGACGCGTTCCGATGCATTTGCTTGGGGCGAGTGTACCGCTGTATAAACGTGATTTATCGCGTAATTCGTTAAAAGTTTGTTGAATTGAGCAGACTTAAACTGTGAACCGTTATCAGAAACGATAGTCTCAGGCGTACCAAATGTGTGGAATAGTTCCTCTTCCATATATTTTACCACGACGTCTGCTGTAAACTTTTTCACCGCTTTCAAAAAACAAAATTTAGAAAAATGATCTAATACGATAAAGATTCCGACGTTACCGGTTTTAGACCGAGGATAGGGACCAAGAAAGTCAACATAGAGTTTCTGAAAGAATCTAGACGTATCAGAGGTTTTACCCATAGGTGGACGCATGACGAAATTCGGGTGTTTAGTTCCCTTACAAACGTCGCAAGAGTTAATGTAAGATCTTACATCGTTAACTAAATTTGGCCAGAAATATAACCTACGAATTCGTTCTACCGTTTTATTAATTCCCCCGTGAGATGATAAATGACTATCATGTGCCTTTTCTAAAACTTCATTTACCATATCCTTAGGTATCCACAATTTCCACGCAAGATCGTCCTGCAGCTGTTCCCCAGAACAGTGTTCAGTACGTCTGTACAGGTATCCGTCAACAATTTTTAGGTCTGGAGTTTTGACAATATTTTCCCTAACCCTGTCCAAAAGTTGGATGTAGTCAGTACTCTTGAACTTTTCGGATTGTAAATCCACAAAGACCCCAGAGTCATCTAAAACGGACAAACTTAAGCAGTTTATTTCGGACAAATCTTCAGTGTTAGTACGCGAAAGTGCATCAGGGACTACGTTTTGGCTACCTTTCCGATGTTCAATTTTAAATCTAAATCCTTGAAGCTTTAAAGCCCATCTTGCCAATCGCGAATTGAGATCTGTTTGGGACATAAGCCACTTTAGTGATGCATGGTCAGTGATCACTGTGAACTCCTGCCCTTCAACATATGCTCTAAACTTTTTAATGCTTAGCATTGCTGCTAAACATTCCTGTTCGGTAACAGAGTAGTTACGTTGGGCTTGGTTGAGCTTCTTAGACATATATGCTATCGGAAACTCTTCACCCTCCGTATTTTTTTGTACCAATACACTTCCTATTCCAGTGTGGCTAGCATCACAGTGTATGAAAAACGGCTGTGTGAAATCTGGACTATGCAACACTGGCGCAATTGTCAAGATTTGCTTCAATTCATCAAAAGATCTTTGAGCTTCTTCGCTCCATACGAACTTTCTACTTGTCTTTAACAAATCGGTTAAAGGTGAAGTAACCGCAGCGTAATTCTTGATGAACTTTCGGTACCAACCGGACATCCCTAAAAATCGTCTGAGTTGTCTTACAGACCTCGGTGTCGGGAATTCAACAATAGCCGATATTTTCTCCGGGTCTGTCTGAATCACCCCATTACTCACTAAATGGCCAAGATAACGGACTTCCTGTACGCAAAATTTAGACTTTTCTACATTTATTGTCAGTCCTGCAGAACGAAATTGTTTAGAAATTTCCCGTAACACCTCCAAATGTCTGACAAACGTATCTGATACGATCAACAAATCGTCCAGGTAGACAAACACTTCGGTTCGCAAATTCACTGGTACCACCTTGTCCATTAGCCTCGACATCGTCTGGGGCGCATTGCATAGCCCAAAAGGCATGACCTTGTAATGATACAAGGGGCGGCCGGGAACCGTAAATGCTGTCTTATCTTTCGACGATTTATCCAACGGGATTTGCCAGAACGCGTCCTTTAAATCCAAGCTGGTGATATACTCTGCCTTAGGCAGACGACTGAGGATACCGTCGATTTGAGGCAAAGGATAAGCATCCTTAATGGTTACCAAATTTACCTTGCGGCTATCTAAACATAACCTAACCTTCCCTGGTTTCCGTACCAGAACTATCGGAGAGGACCATGAGCTGTCAGATTCTTCGATGACATCGTTTTCCAACATCCGGTCGAGTTCGGTGTATATCAGTTTCTCCATTGCTGGAGATACCGGAAAATGACGTTGTTTTATCGGGGTGGCAGAACCGACGTCGATGACGTGAGAAATAACACTAGTCCTACCTAAACCCTCCTTGGAAAACGATGGAAACGAGTTAATCACGATTTGGAGTTGGTGTTTTTGTATTTCAGACAGTGGTCTCTGGTCTGAACTGTTAGACGTATAACTTGATAAAGAAGTCGAACTCAATTCGGAAACTATTTCTGGTGGCAACAAATCAAAACTATGCCAAAAATCTACACCTAGATATAGGTTTTGGGCTAACGTTGGCACAATATACAAAGTAATGGATTCTGTTCTACCTCTAAATGTTATATTTGTATTAACAAAACCTACAACATTTTGGGATTTTCCATCGGCGGTTCTAACGACGGATCGCATTTTTCTAAATTCGCGACCAGAATCAAGAAATTCTGTTGCAGCCTTAGCACCTAGGCAACTAATTGAAGCTCCGGTATCTAATAAACCCATTAATTTTGTGTCAAATAGATTAACTTCAGCATATGGACGAATGTCGTTGGGTTTGTCATAGATAGAACTTAGTAGTTTACGACGTGTATGTTTAATTTTTCCCCAAAATGTTTTTAAACGATTAGAAGATCTTATTTGTCTTAAGCTTGGGGAAGATTCACTAAAAATCCTTTTCCTAATGGCATTGTATTCGGCCAAACGAACGTGAAAAGGTTTGAAATATGTTGGTGGATGAACTTTAAAGTTCGTAGCAGGTGCTATAGTATTGGATTCGGAAATGGATTTGTAAATGGTCACATCAGGTGTATTAGATTCACATTCAAAAGCATGATCATCTATAGTGTGTAAGTCTGGGTGTTTTATTTGCTTAGATAAATCGTTATCTAAACTTGGGTGTGTCATAATTAGTGAAGTTTTTGGTTCTAGTCGGTATTGGTATATGTTGACCGGGTCTGTTTGCGTGCACTTTTCTGTGCACTGGACCGCAAGTTTTTTGAACCATTACAGGTAGTGCATGTTGGCTTATAGGCGTTTGCTGTTCCGCATCCATAACAAAATACACGCCTTTCATCAAGGCAATCCTGAAAACGATGACCCGATTTCTGGCAATTCCAGCAGACAAGAGAAATTGCCGAAATTTCCTCATCAGCTGATTCAGAATCATGTTCGTACATTTCATTCACATGCCTACGTGGAACTAAAGGTTTTGACAGACCATGTCTCTTCCCTACATCCTGCATGAAAAATTCACGTTTTCGACATATGTCGCGGAGTTGGGAAATTGAGTTGATTTCTAAATTCAACAACTCATGTTGGATTTCCGGTAACAAGTTCCGGCGTAAAATTTCCACTAGAACTCTTTCTGGGAGAGGAATCGTAAGGCGATCAGAAATGTCTATTATGGCCTCATAAAACAAATCGAAACATTCCCCTAGTTTTTGTTTTCGGTCGCGAATCATTTCGCGGAAATCTACGTCCGTGCGGGAATCTTTATACTGTTCGCGAAGAGCACTACAAAGATCTGACCACACGATTCTACGAACAGCTTTGTGATACCGCCAGAACCAATCAGAGGCTTTGGACTCAAAAAGAGTCGAAATGTGGTCGCAAAGGATGTCAAAATTCCCACCTAACGTTTGCTTAGTTAAAGCATCAACCCTGTAAATGAAATTTTCGACTGGGACACCTTTGGAGTCCCCAGTAAAACGTATTTTCCAGTTATGGATTATATGGCCTACTTTGTCCGACCCTAACGATAAGTTGGCTGACGTATTACTAACAGTGGTATGAGCAGATGGATTTCTATTTGTTGGCAAACCTACTCAACAGCTGGCAATGTCAAGACTGACGGATTTTGGTTAGACACCAAAGGTTGTGCTTATGTAGGGGTATTATTATTGGATTGAGTATTCAAATTGATCCTTTGGAATCCAGCTTCTATGTTGGATTCAATTAGTCTCGTCAAATGTTGACTGAGAGTTGTAAACATTACTGCCTGCTGAGCACTGACCGCAGCTGAAATGAAGGACTGTATTTGGTCACGTTGGCCTGGGGGAGAACTAGTTGACATGAAAGAAATGTTTGAATCAGTTATTGGGACATTTCCTGGTGTAGGTGGAACGTTATTTGAACGATTGTTGTCAAATTCTAAAGCTCTTTGAGACTGTGCACGAGCACGAGTCACAATAGGTGGAGGTGGTTCATTGACATTAACGGTGGTTGTTGGTCTTGTTGGTTGAGTTGCCTTTAGTTTGCCATTGTAAACAGGACAAATTTGTTTGTTTAATGGAATTTTACCAAAACAGGATGAATGTAAGGGATGACCACAAGGAGGGATATACATCGATCCAGATTCCAAAATGACATCTTTACATGAGACACAATTGGGAAGAACACCACTGGTGCTTTGACTATGAGACATGGTAATAGAAAAATGAGTGTTGAAACAATCACCAAATTGTAATTGGAGAATATATAAAACAAACTAAATAAAAAAAATTAACACTACAATGGACTTTTCAGAGCCAAACAAGTGTGTAAAGAAATAATTAATTAAATAAAAAAATTAAAATTTTCAAAAAAATATAACAAGCATGAATTGTTTGATTCCTGGTTAAACTGTCGGATGGTAATAAAAAAAAATGTTCAATAATCATTAATACTCATATCCAAAAAAAATTAAAGAGAAGAAATAGAATAAGGGAACAACAGGGAATGGCTGGTACTAATTTGAATTCCTTCAAGTAGTCATTTCCACACCATACAAACAAAAAAAGGGAGTATTATCAATCTTAAAACTTAAATTTCCGGTCAGTTTCTAGGTCGAACTCCAGAAATCAGCAATTCCAGGAAATTATGTACTAAGTCGATGACACTACATTTTAGACAAGAAATATAGAGGACGTATGATTAACATTAATATCGGTTAACAGCATAAAAATAGAATACATGTATATTCCAGATAATAAGATAATCACGCTAGAAAAATTTAAATTTTAGAAAGTAGTTTGAGAAAGAACATGTAAAAAGAGTATAAAATTTACATAAATAAGGAGGACCACACAAAAACATGAATTTTATAAATTCAAAAGGTGGTATTTTGAGATTTGAACTGTGTGGGCCCCACGTTGGGCGCCATATAATTTTTGTGTAGCATGTAACTGATTTGTGGTTTCGCACAGGTGTTGGATGTTGTTCTATGTCTATTAAAGCAGCTAGCACGCAACTAGTTTCCGGCTTCTATCTCGTCGCAATCGGGAGGATTCGTTGCTACTTTAAATAGAGTAAGCGATGACATGCACAAAATTATTTTGTGCGTGCTAAATATTTTAAGAAAAGGGACAGAAACAGATAACCAAGAAAGACAAATAGAAAATAAAACGGAAACGAACATTAAACATATTGAACTGCACTGTGTGTTGATGGTAACACAGTATTTTTCCCCTCCCAACCATGATCATACAAGGAAAAGCGTGAAATATTTAGTATGATCCCAAAGATATTTACCTTAACCAGATCAGTTCACCAGGAACCAGTTAAAAACCAGTTTAGCACTGCATTTTCAAATTCACGTTATTTATTGGAATAAAAACTGTATCCTTAAACATATTATTAAAATAAACAAATAAAATCAACTAATATTGAACATGTTAAAAATTAAAGAAAAATTTTTGCGTGTTTAAATATTCTTGCAAAAATCAATATAAATTTAAAAAAAAATGTTTTTCATGCAATAAAGTACAAAAAAAAATAGAAAAAAAAATTTCTGGTTCAACCGGGATTCGAACTCGGCTTTCAAAAAAATTAAATAAAAAAAATCAAAAATATTTGGCTTCACCGAGATTTGAACCTGGGCTTACAGAGTGACAGGTTACAACTCATACCAATAGGCAATGGTGAGTATTGAAAATTTTCGGGTTAATTAAATAATTAAATATTCATATAATATTGAACAAAAAAATAAAATGATAAAACTCAATATTACATATTACATGCAATTTTGTTTATGTATTTTTTTTAGTTAATTATTTTCAACTTAATAAAATAATTAAGTGGTTTTATTTAAATAATTTCATAAATTAATATAGTAAAATTACCACTTATTCTTAAAGAAATTTAAATTTCAAATATGAATATTTAATTGAATTTGAACAAAACATAAAACATTACATACACTGATGTCTGCTCATTTTAGCAGTTTTACTCATGTTAACAGACATAATTTTCTGTAAGGATCAGCGGGTGTTATGTTTTTATGTTAATAGTTTTGTATGTTTTAAACAAAAAAAAATAAAAATATGATAAAAATGAATAAAGGTTTTGACTTACATTACCAGGATCCCACGTCGAAAGATCTTTCGGCTGCTTCCTGTATCTGTATATATGTAAAATTTTAGAAGTTGATGTGTTTATGTTTCTTTAACATTTTATGTTATTAGCATTTTTGCTCAAATAATTATTTTGTGTTGACTTTTAATAATGTTTACAAATATTTTTGTTTTGTTTTTATTTTTGACACTTGTTTCAAAAGATTTTTGCCCACTTTTTTTTTTTTTTTTTACTTTTCACCACTAATATACTGATTTTTGCATTACATTTTAGTTTGTTTCAACGAGAGTGCAAGAAAAATAAGTGAATTATTTACACAATTGAAAAATTAAAGTTTAAACAATAAAAAAAAGTGAATTAAAAGTGAATAGATTTAACAAAAAAATTAATTTTTACATTTTAAAAAAAATTATAAATTTTATATATGTTAATAAAGAAAAATTTAAAATAAAGTTATTTTTGATTAATTCATTGTTTCTTTTGTCTTGTTTTTTTTTTTCCACTTGTTCTTGTTGTATGTTTTTTTTTAAGGTTTTGTGAATCTTTTTACTTTTTTATTAGAATTTAAATGTTTTTAATTGTATTGTTTTTTTTTTATGAAAACTTAAACATTTTCAAATTTTTGCATAGATTTTATCATTAAATTTTTATAAAACTATAGATTTTTAAAACTTTTAATCGAGATTTTAAAACCTGATATTTTCCCCGCACTTTTCACACTTTTCCTCACTTTTCCTAGATTTCTATACTCTTCAAGTAGGAGACGAGGCTTTCCGAGAAAGAGACGAAGGCACAAATTTGGATGAAGCCTTCCCAGGCAACGATTTTGTGCCTGGTGATTTTTCTTTTCTCTAGGAAATCTGATGACATAGAAAGAAAACGATGTAGGTGTGTGCTTTTTTCTTTTATATAAAACCAAAAGATTTATGATCACTTTTCGCTGCTGCCTGGAGTGTAACAAAAACGTAATCTGCCTAATTTTTATTAGAAATTGTTCAAACTAACGTTAATTTTATTAGTTTGTTGTAGGTAAATGGTGGATATTAAATCCAAAAAAAAAACGTTCTTTTGCAAATTGAATTACAGCAGAATTTAGTTTCAGTTTAAAAAAACTTAGTTCTTTTTTTTTCGGCAGAGTAACGACGTATTTTAAGAAAACTTGTAGGCAGCGATATGCAAAAAGGAACGATTTTAGGCAATGGCCTCCTTTTTATACCCAATATTTGAGAGAAAATTTTGGAAAACTAATGTTTTTTCAGCATTAACTAACACACACAAAATAAAAAAACAAAAAATCGAAAATGTCTTCCGTTTATCTTTTGACAAATTGAAATGTCAAAAAAAAAAAAAAAGTCTCCAAAAACCGTTAGATTTAAAAAAAAAAAAATTTTGAATAAATAAAAGGAACTAAAAAAAATCATAGTTTTTGGCTACAAGCGCCCCTACATATTCGTTGTTTTTTTTCTTTTAACACAACTCGTTGAACTAGTCTCTCTATTTTATAAGATTTTTCTCTTGTTCACTCATATTTAAAATTAACGACTTTTTGTAATCTAGTAGTTATTGTTGTAGTTTTTTATTTTAACACTCAGTACTCTTATCACATTTTCTCAATAACATTGTTGTTTCTATTTATTCAATGAATTTAATTTTATTTATGAATTTAATTATTTCAGTTCTTCTCTTATGCACTTTCATCTCTTTAACACAAGAGCAATAGTTTTAATCGTACTTCTCTCTCTCTCTTACTTAAAATTTTGTATGGTAAGCTCTATAGCACTCTTTAACTTAAAGTTATTTAAATTTCAAAATAACGTCCATTTCAACTATTTTTTTTTAAATTTTTTTTTACAGAAATTACGTTTTGTATAAATTTTAATGAATTTAATTATTTCATCATATCATTTTCTTAACAGATTTGTGGCACTCAATAACACTCAGTTGCCCAATTACAGAATTTTCAATTTTCACTTGACACTCAGTATTTTACTTTTAATATTTATCTTTTATTAAGTTCTCTCAGAAGTTTTTACTTGACGACAATCAGTTGTCTTAATTTTCTTATTTTCTGTTGAAATTCACTCAGAACTTCGCTTGATGACACTCAGTCGTTTTAATTTTCCTATTTTTTTAAAATTCACTCAGAATTCTTTCAAAAGTTTCTCTAATGACTTTCTAATTGTCCACTCAGGAGATTTAACAACACTTATGTGCTGTTTTACTATAGCGAACGAGTGCTTTGAGTGGAAATTTTACATGTATGTATTTTGTTTTTGTGACAATAACAAAACACATGTTAAATTTCCACTTAAATTTCCCACAAAATATTTTGTAGCACTTAGCACTTAATATTTTCTCCGCACTTTAAACACACTTAGGGCCGTTTTCTCATTAGGTGATTATCTTTTTTCCCAACGAAAAACTGCAGATTAAAGAAATTTGGTTTTCTCAATGTCTCATTTGCTTCATTCTATCGCAAAGCTAACCCGACCTCATCTGCCAATTATTTATTTATCGTACAGATAAATAAATAACAGCTGACTGCTGTTCATAGTTTTTATGTGTTTGTGTTTTTGTAAACGAAATTAAATAGATTTTATAAAAAAAGTTTAATAACATTAATTTGATGGAGGACGAACTCAAATAACATGAGTTCCAAGTGAATGCTGAAAGAGTTTATCATGCCAGCCCTAACTACTTGGCAGACATGGAGGATAATGCATTTTTCAAAAGATTCCGGCTGTCGATGGCCACATTAAACAGCTGATTTATGTAAACATGTTGTCACTTGAAGGCAGGGTTCCCACCTTTCACATCTATTTTGAGAGGTATTGCCAACAGAAAATAATGTTTTTTGTCGGTATATTGAGAAAGCCAAAATTGTTAACGGACAGTTTATCGGCCTAATAAATTTATGTCGACATTTAGTAACAGACAGTTTGTCGATACATTGAGAAAACGGGCCTTAAACTTTTAACATATCAAAGCACATCATGTATTTTGTTTTTGTGACAATAACAAAACACATGTTAAATTTCCACTCAAAGTACTCGTTCGCTATAGAAAAACAGCACATTAAACTGTCCTTTAAGTTTTAGAGACACAAATCTTCAAAATATTTTCCAGCACTTAATATTTTTTTTCCTTAAACTTTTAACATATCAAAGCACATCCCGGTTGAGCCCCCAAAATGTAGGTTCTTTAATGAAAACACTTTTGTTATATTGTTAATTATTCATTATATTAAATATTTATTTGAATTATTGTGCTTAAATTTATTTAGTTCTAATTGTATAAGTCTAAGTTTAACAGTGTGATGTGTGCTCATCGAACTTCTAATATACTCTGATCTGTCCTGTCATTAGTTCGTCCCTATCAAGTCTTGACTCGTTCGAGCCACACCCTAAATCTCGTCAGTAATCCTGTCTCGTCAATATCTCGTCTGTATCAAGGTATATTAATTTATAAGGTAGTGTCATCGGCGAACTCAGAATACCGAGCGAATTGGTTATATTTTTTTTATATGTAGTTTGACATTGTGCCTGCACTTGAAGGCGAATTGGCTGTCAGGGAAAAATATCAAAAACAGCTGACAAATTAATCAAAGCGAATTTTTGTTAAACAAAAAATGTTTATAAATTTGAATCTGTTTGTAATTTAATTTATGTTTTTAAAAATAAAACTAATTTCGTGTAGTACTATTATTGGTTTTAAAACATAAACGAATTTAACAGCAAAACAAAGTTCGACATTTACAAAATGTAAACAAAGTTTGACATTAATACTGCACCACGGCGAAAAATGAACATAGTAGCAAAAAACGATCAGCTGGTCTGATAACACTACCTTATAATTAATATACCTTGCCTTGGTCTGTATCATCTTCCCGTCAGTTAATTGCAGAGTTGTATTTACTTAAAAGTGCAACCACTTCTGGTAGTTCGGGCGTTGCCACATATTCCCACATACATTTGCATATAAATTCTCCCCCTAGTAATAAAATATTTGGATTCTAATAAATTTGATTATGTTTTGTATATTGTGCAATGTACGAGTTATTTAATAATTACATTGTTGGTAATAAATTCTTTATAAGTAATCCTTACACATTTTTCATCAATTACCTTTAATTTCAATTACATTTTACCCATTACATTGGCAATAACCAATTTCCAATTATATGTAATTGGAATTAACCAATTACAAATTACATACAATTTGTAATTGGTTATTGCCAATTACCAATTACATGTTATTGGTAATTGGACCCGCAATTGATTACAAAATGTAATTGGCATTTGCATTTAATAATCTGAATCTTGAAATATTTCTCGTATAGAGAAATTGAGTTTCTAAATTGTATGTGAAAGATGTTTGTTGTAACTTATTTTACATATCTTGCTGATCATTGTCGGTAGAAGCTTTAATCCTCATTTTATTATGTAAATGTTTACTAAATAGAATGAATTCTTGTATCAATTGCTTGCAATACCTTTCCACAAATATAGTCAGAAGAGAGAGAAAAATACCAACTGCAAAAAAAGAAAATAGTCATTGTAATTTTTTTGTTTTAAAATAATATGTTATAATATTTTTTTAAGCTTTTTGCGAATTTGTATACCCTACAACAAGGTTTCTTGAAAACATATTTATAAGTATCTAGGATGTGACTCTGTATACAGAGACATATTATCAATTCCACACATGAAAGTCCACCCATACCAAAAATTAAAAGTTAATTTATCTTTCTTGTATTATTTATGATAAATATTCAAAATTAATTAAATTAAAGTGTTAATAGCTTTCCTTAGTTTCGATTGCGAGATAACGGGCTGCAAACTTCAAGTTCTCCTTTAGGTCAATTGTGTTTTATTTCTAAGGACATCTTCTCATTACAATTTATATTTCTAGGAGTAATTGTACAATTGCACTAATACCGCTAAACTTTTGCTATTACAACAGCTAACCTTAAAATGAATGCAAAAGAACAAAAAAAAAAAATTAACGGTCAACTTTTTATTATAATAAAAATAATTATCTTTTAATGATATTTTAAGATAATGTCAAGTCAGACAAACACACATTTACTCTCATTGGCCCATTATCATAGTCAAACAATAAAGTCAGTTCTTTTTAAAAACAACTTTAAAATAAAAACCCGCTTTTTATTATTCTCTAACTATAGTCAAAATTAAAGTATGTTTTAAATTGAACCGACTTTAACTGGGAGTCACCTCAAATGTAGAAAATGTTTTCATACAATATACAACAAAATATAAACAAGTGAACAGATGACTTAGAAAATTAAAAAAAAAAAACAAAAAGTGACAAACAATAAATGTAACCGGGAAAGTAAAGAAAAAAACGGTTTGTGGTGGAAAAATAGAAAAGGAACTAATTTTATTGATTCAGTATTCAATAATTGCAAAATCTCTGTCAATGTCTTGTAACATAAACATTTTTTACTTTCTGTCGAACTTTTCTACATGGCGTAGAACAGCTGATGCTGTTGTTAAATGAGTTAAAAACAACTTCAGCTGGTTTTATATTTACAGTCGACTTTAACGTCAGAAGTATACTATAACTTGTCTATGGTAGACCTAAAGTCCGCTCTTAAGTAGAGACGACTTTATTTCTTTTAAAATATACTTTATTTTTGACTATGATTATGGGCCATTGTCTCTACACTTGATGAAATTTTGTATTTTAAAAAGGTCAATAAAATAAACTAATTATAAAAAAACTCGGTTATTAACAAAATAGTTAATTTTATATTAATTTTCAAAAATATGTAACATCACGCCATATTGTGAGTAATTTCCTTGCACGGATTAAACGATTTCCGTCAATTACAAGCCGCAACTTTGGAGATATTTCGATCTAATTTGGTACATACTTTTGTGTCAGTCCAAGGACAAAGCCTACTGAAAATGGCTGAAATCAGTATATTATTTCACCTAGGACCAGTGTTGCCAGCAGCTGGCAAAAAAAGAAGCTATATTGACTTCAAAAAAATGCCAGAAAAAGCCAAACTGCTTTAAAAAAAAGCCAAAAAAAAAGCTAAAATATTATAAATTAAGAATTTGGTTTTATATTTATTTTTAAATAAAAAATTTGAAAATATATTCATAAAATTCATAAAAATAAATAAAATTATAAAGGTACACTTCAGCAGCAAACAAAAAATAACATTAATCATTAATAATAAATATACAAATATACATAAGCGACCAAAAACCTCTTAAAGCAATGGAAATAAGCTTTCTTTTGAGCAAAAAAAAAAAAAAAATTAAAAAAGGGGCCCATTTTGGAAAAAATTTAGATTTAGCAAAAAAATTTCAAAAAATGTATGTCTTGAGTTACAAAATATTTATTTTGATAGATATTCCACTCGAATCCCACTAAGCGATCAAAAACCTCTTAAAGGAATGGACCTAAGCTTTCTCTTGAGCAAAAAAAAAAAAAAAAAATTAAAAAAAGGGCGCATTTTGAAAAAAATGTCAACAGTTTTAGATTTTGCAACAAAAGTAAAAAAAAAGTTTTTTTCCGAAAGATTGAAGAAATAGCTATGTAAACTATTTGGGACACATTTTGCTAAGAACAATAGGTAATAAGTTACATGGATGAGAAAAAACACCTGCTTGGCCAAAATGTCAAATTCTGATCCCCTCTAACTCAGAAAGTTTTCGACCGATCTTGTTGAAAAATTGTGTCTGAATTACTATCTAATAGAACTAACTATAGGAAGACATCGTTTTCAATAGATGGTTCACTTGACATTAAATGCCCCATATATATTTTTATACAGACAAAACTTAAATTTTGATTTTTTTAATTTAAGTACTAAGCATTTACTATTTTTCACATACATAATATATTTCTTTGGTTTTACGAGTACTATTTTAAGTGTATTATTAACGGATAAAAAATCGATTTAGCGAAGAGTTTTCATATGAAAATCTTTGTTGCAATTGCTCAATTAGTTTAATTTGCCGTATTATTTTTTTTTTTAGAATCGTCACTAATTAAACCGTTCGTTATTTTATCTCTCATTCTTCAAACTTGCATGAAAAATGTGGCGAAAACATTAAACAATTTTCAATTGGGAACGATAATGTATCAAATTCTTTGCGTTGTATTTCAATTTGAAAACACAAACTATGGAGAAGAAATTTTAAATCAAAAAACAGCTTTGTTGGATCCTTTGAATTGCTTACTGGTTTAAAAAAAAAAAATAATACACCAAATTATAATCAGTATATTAATCACTTAAATGTTTGGCTTTGAAGCATTGCTGGTTTTAATTTGAAGCACAGATTCACAATACGTTTAACGGCTATTTCAAATGACAGCCATTGAGTATCACAAGCCATCAAGAGTTTGTGGGGCTCTTGTCCATTATATACCGATGAATATAATGTGTAATAACAATTTTGTCCTGAAAGCGAATTTGCTAGACATTTATAGCTTTCAGTTATAAAATACTATATTTCATTTTGAAACACTTGGTATTGGCAATTGTTATTTGTTCTTTTAATACTGCACAATTCTTGAGTATAGTTATTGAAAAGCTAAATGAAAAACAGTAAGTAATGTATTAAAATGAAAATGTCTCACAAATATAAATTTAGCCTTTTTATTTTCTCCTTATCCTCGAAACTTTGGTTTTAGCTTCGTGGTTTTTTCTAGCCTTTTTTATTTAAAAAAAGGCTATTATCAAATTAAAAAAAGGCTAGAAAAAAGCCACGAAGCTAAAACCAAAATTTCGAGGCTAAAGAGTAAATAAAAAGGCTAAATTTAGCCTCAAAAAGGCTAAACTGGCAACACTGCCTAGGACCCATACAAATGTCCTCCGGAAATTGGACTTTATCGGTCAAAACTGTTTAATTTATATAGGTATCTACATACATTTTGTTCTAAATAAGTTTTATATATACGGAATTCGTGTGACCTAATCTTATTATGATCGGTCCATAACACAGTACAATAACCAAAATCGGAATGGGATGAAACCAAATGCAAATGAAATGTGACGTTTTCCATAACAAAACCCTCAAGCTTTTTTTTTAGTTCAGCGCTAGATTTTTTTTTACACGCATGATTTTGGAACGCTGTTTAACAAAAATTTGATAAAATAATGCTTATTTATTTTTATTATCCTAGAAAGTTGTAGTATCTTACTGTTTTTGGGGTCGAGGAATCCATTTTTGATATTTATTTTTACCTAAAACGCACGCTAGATGGCGCTTCACAGTGGTTTTCACAAATGTTTTCGGGAATTTCGCAATTGCCAAAAAAGTTTTGAAAAATCCAAAAAATTGTATTTTTAGGTTTTTGACTATAATATCCATACCAGGGCAGGAGTTAACCGAACCCTTAACAAAATAATTAGGAACATATTGAGCCATATAAAATCGGTTACTATTTTTTGATATCGATTATGCAATTTAAGAATTTTTGCCCTAAATTTGAATTTTGCTTAAAAAATAAGCGTTTTTTGGATGGACCTGGTCCGTTCGGTATCAAAAATTTTAATTTTTTTTTTCATTTTAAATATTTAGTGTAAAGTTTCCTTTGCAAAAAGTATAAGTTCTTTATACATCTTTTAAGAAATTTTTTAGATAACTTAAAAAGAAAAAAGTATTTTTTTTCCAAAAAAACTAGCGAAAATCGCCTTTTTTAAATTTAACTGCATATAACTTTGGATCCAGTCATGATTTTTTAACAATTCTTTATTAATTTGACACATTTATTTGTTGTTAGTCTAATGTAGGGAAAATGGAAGAAATCGAGAAACATTTGGATCCGGTGTTATCAAAAACTTGAGTAGGGTGGGTAAAAATTTAATTTTCAAATGCGAATTTCTTATAAGCTATAAGAGATAATTCATAGGTGCGACAAGGTTTTTTGTAGTGCTTGAATATGAGATTCTATATGTGTAATTTTTTGCAAATCAGAATACAAAAGAAGAAATAGAATCGTTTTAAAAACCTAACAAGCACACTGAGGGAAAAACGACGTTGCAAAATCGACAACGGTTGGTATCATTTTGACACCATACGGTGTCAATCGACAACACAATTAGGGTTCTATAGTTGAAACAAAAAGTCGACTTTTCGAACTTTCGACTTTTTTCGATTTTTAAAAAGTCGACTTTTCGAACTTTCGACTTTTGGTAATTTATGAAAAGTCGACTTTTCGAACTTTCGACTTTTTAGTTAAATCGACTTTTCGACTTTTTTCGACTATTTTCGACTATTTTCGACTTTTTTCCACTTTTTACCACTTTTTGTAAAAAATACATGGTTTCTGCATTTATTGATGCGCCTTGTGTTAATTTTAGCAATAAAAATTAAATGTATTAAGGCGATAATATATAATATGTAGAAAGAGCATTTTTGTATGAACATTTACTTATTATTTATTTTTGCATACACTAAAAGTCGAATAGTCGATAAAAGTCGAAAAAAGTCGACTTTTAAGATTGTTAACAAAATGTTTAATTGCAACATTATACTAAAACAAAATATGCACAGAATAACATAATAATTTTATGTGCAATTTGGTACACTTACATTTTTTCTAGTGTATGCAAAAATAAATAATAAGTAAATGTTCATAAAAAAATGCTCTTTCTACATATTATCGCCCATGTTCTGGTTTTACAATCAGAACGAAAGTGAAAATTTTCGAAATTTTTCGTGTTCTTAATATCAAATCAGAACGTTTTTTCTTTTTTTTATTCGTTTTATTCCGTGTAAAAAAACCTGATCGAATGTAAATAGAACATAATTTTTTTCTAACAAATATCCATTAAATTATACATTTAGTGCTTATTATTTACATAATAAGTGCTTATTATTACATAATTTTTTTCTAACAAATATCCATTAAATTATACATTTAGTGCTTATTATTTAAAATTCACTCTTTTTTTTATTTATTTCTGGTTATATTATCGTTTTTGGTATAATGTTTATACATTAAAAAATTATTTTAAAAAACTAATTCATTTCATTCGTTTTTTCTTGAAAATGAGCAAACTAAATGGGTAACGCATATTTAAATGCTTTTTTTAATGATATTTTGCTTTCACCATAAAATAAATATGAAAAACCATTAATATGAAATGTATTTTATATTTTGAAATGTTAATATTAACATATTTTGTAATAACTATCAATAAATTAGGGTTTTAAATAAATATTGATCAAAATTTACAAAATTTTGTCAAATTAGAATTATTTTTATTTAAGTTCGAAAAACCAGCGCTGCCAATATAAATAAACATTGATAAAAATAGTGGTGCCAGCGTAATTCAGTTAACATTTGTGCAATTACTGGGTTATAATTAAATATTGAAACAAGTAAATTAAGTGTAAAATAACATTCTAATAAAGTTAAAAAACGTTGTAAATCTGTTTTACAACATTTTTGTAAAGATAAGTACCAAAAAAAATTACCTTATTTGAGGAACTTACATGTGGCATCTCTACCAATACATATGACATTTAAACATATGTTCGATCATATGGTGATAAAATACGCGGTAACAGAATTTAAAAAATAAGAAAATTTGTTTAAAAAATTGTTTTGGTGGTAAAAAACAAAATGTAAGTTACATATTTGTGAGAATTTAATTCGTATGTTTTATAACAAATATCATCTTTGCAGGGGCAAACATAGAAATGCCAAACAAGATGAGATAATCCTCAAATTTATGTCTGAGAATTCTTGAGTGGCTAGAGGTTTTTTTAAAGGAGACAAAATTGTGCTTGAGGAAATGTGGTCCAAGCTGAAAGACGATTTGAACAACGCAGGTCCACCAGAAAAAGACATAGGAAGCTGGAAAAAAGTAAGTATGATCCCAATGTTATTTAATTAATTACTAGTTATTTTTGTACATGCACATATGTATGTTGTATAAACAAAATGATCTTTCAGGTTTGGCTGGACTGGAAGGGACATATAAAAAGAAAGCTAACCCACAATAAATCTGAGGTTCAACACACAGGAGGTGGGAACTTCAATCAATTTGTTTTAACCAGTACAGAGGAGGAGCTGGCCGTTATTTGTGGATTTTATACTGCTGTAGATGGCATTGAAATGTGTGAAAGCTGGGGACATACAAATGAAGAGAATATCGACAAGAATATTCATAGTGTGCTTTCCATCAAATCAATGACCTTCCACATGATCTTTGACATAGTGCTTCGGCCTATACTTATATTTAAGTCATTGGCCACAACACCTTGGTAAGCACCAACCGCCAAAAATCGTAGTGTTGCGGCTAATTGAATTATTTCTGGTATTGTACATTTGCTCATTTGAGGCGCAATTTTATCCAATATCATGACAAAGGCAGTTTTGTTCACCCGGAAAAATGCTATGAATCTTAAAAAATGCTTATTGGCATTATTGTTTAAAAAAATAATATAACACTTACGCAGTGTCTGGTATTGACAATAGATCTGAAGCATCTCTTAAATTGCGTCGTCTTATATTTTCATTTTGTATTTTTCTTCGCTTTAATTCTAAAAAACTCAATATAAAAGCAGACGGCATTTTAAATCTTTACAAATGAATTATTATGAAGCAATAGTTTTGACAAGAAAATCAGATGTTTTTATATTTTGCCACTCCGAAAACTAATTTCGAATATTCGAAGTTTATACGATTTGAGAACTCCAAATTTCAATTTCGTGTGATTTTACAAAATCGTTCTAATTGCAAATAGTTCTGAAATTGGAACAGGGGTGTATTATATATTATCGCCTTAATACATTTAATTTTTATTGCTAAAATTAACACAAGGCGCATCAATAAATGCAGAAACCATGTATTTTTTACAAAAAGTGGTAAAAAGTGGAAAAAAGTCGAAAATAGTCGAATAGTCGTAAAAAGTCGAAAAGTCGAAAAAAGTCAATTTAACTAAAAAGTCGAAAGTTCGAAAAGTCGACTTTTCATATATTACCAAAAGTCGAAAGTTCGAAAAGTCGACTTTTCATAAATTACCAAAAGTCGAAAGTTCGAAAAGTCGACTTTTTAAAAATCGAAAAAAGTCGAAAGTTCGAAAAGTCGACTTTTTGTTTCAACTATAGAACCCTACTTTTGTGATAACTAATCGAATGTTCGACTTTTTTGTGACCAAAAAGTCGACTTAGACTTTTCGACTTTTTTCAGCAAAAAGTCGATTGTTCGAACAATCGACCTTTAGAATCCTAGATTACACGATTCCAAATCAAAAAAGGGTGGTGTTAAATCAACAACGGACGGTATTAAAACGGTGTCAAACTGACAACGGACGGCGTCAAATCGACAACGGATGGTGTCAAAACTGCAACGGTATGGTGTAAGCAAATAAGCATTTTTTTTTATCAAATTTTTATGATTTTTTCTTGTCAGACAACGTTCCAAAATCACCAACTACAAATGCGTGTAAAAAAAAGCTTTGAGTGTTTTGCTATGGAAAACGTCACCTTTCATTTGCTTTTGGTTTATTCCATTCCGATTCGAAAAGTTCGATTTTGTCTAACTGTGTAATTAGTCATAGCTGCCATATAAGGCCCTCTTCCGAAAATTATTTACGAAAATAAATTATTGAAATTAAAAAAAATGTTACTCAGTGTTGGCTATTATATGGTCGAGCTTGGCCGACCATACTTTCTTACTTGTTTTCTTATATTTATATATTTTTCTTATTTCTTAACCAAAAAATATATCAAATGGAAATTTAATTAACGTAAGGTCACGTTAGATACTAAGGCTATCATATAAAAAACGAGGAAAATTTTGAAAATTTCTAAATTGAAAAATAATTGTATATTATTCCAAATACTACTACAAAAGGTTTTATACAAAAAGTATACTTCGCAGAGTATTTAGTAATGACACGCAATCGCACACATTTATTAAAACATGTTTGAATACACGTGTGAAAAAAATTATCACTGGCTATTGTTTCCAAGCACTGTTGTACTTCCATATAGTCCCTTTATTCAGCTATCTCCACATTGATCTTATTAGTTTTACTGCATTTATTTTGTTTACAAAACTTAATTTATTAGCACTTATTCAATAATTTGTACTTTTGCGTTCTAAAAAACAAAAACTTAGTGATAAATACCATTACGTTCGTCGTAATAAAAACCAACTGGCTTGTTATTCACGGTGAGATGAGACGTCGCATAATTTGACAACATTGTGTTGTCGATTCATACCCGTTTGTTTACAAATGGTAAACGTACGGTGTCGAAAAAAGTGACACAGTATGGTGTCAAAATGACACCAACCGTTGTCGATTTTGCAACGTCGTTTTTCCCTCGGTGTATGTTGAAATTAAGGAGATGGATTTCACATGAAAAGGGTAACGGCAACATGCGGTTCGGTTTATAGTAGATACACAAACGCGAAATGCGATTGTTTTTACAACTTAAACCGCACAAAATTAAAATTTATTAGTTTTTTATTTATGACCAATTATGTTGACAGTTTTAGTTTCTAAGATTCCAATCTTACGGGCTATTTATGGTCAATCATTTGTTACCAAATGTATAAATAAAAATCAAAATATCAAAATATTTTCATCCTTCACCCAACGTTTCGTTTGTTTGTTTCAAACTTCTTCAGGGGTTTTCTTTTATTGTTGAATTCTAGCGACAAAACATACATATTTTATTATAAATAATTGAAAAACTTAAGATATCACAGTTTAACTTACGAAATATAGTATATGTTGTGTTGTAATGATTATTTATTTATTAATTCTGTGTCGTGAAGACCAGTTTTTTAAATAATAAGTTAATTGACAAGCAATGTAAACAATAGAATTTTTTTTTTTTTTTTAATAAATATTTTATTTATTTATCTTCAATTTATATAACCAAGCCTTAGGGGCCATTAATGGTTAATAGCTTTTATTAGCCATTAATGGCCCCTAAGGCTTGGTTATATAAATTGAAGATAAATAAATAAAATATTTATTAAAAAAAAAAAAAAAAATTCTATTGTTTACATCAGAGCCCGGCAACACATGCGATTGGTCAGTTGTTGTAAGAGCGAAAAATAAGAAAAGAGAACAATGTATACTCTCATATTCACTACAACACAGGCATGGAAATTTTAATTTTAAAATGTTGGTATTTTAATTAAAAATAATATTTTTAAATTTAAAATTTTTGTTAGATTTCTTTACTTATATCGATTTAAGAAAGCATTTTAGATTAAAATTCGTTTCTTTTTGGAAGTTTATAATTCTAAAAACGTACATCATACGATGATGTTAAAAAATATTAAGTTTTCCATCCCTGCATTAGTAATCTTCATGTACAAAAACAAGAAACATGCGACAACACAACCTTCTTAAATGAACGCTCAAACGAGACTGAATGAGTTTTTAATACGTGTGAGTACGTTGTTGTAAATTTAATAATGGACGAAAAGCACGCGTGCATAGGAAATGCCTAGCTCTGGTTTACATTGCTTGTCAATTAACTTATTATTTAAAAAACTGGTCTTCACGACACAGAATTAATAAATAAATAATCATTACAACACAACATATACTATAAGTCAAACATAATACTAGTATCACAGAACTTCAACTGATTTAATAATTAAATATTGCAGCGGAATATTGCAGTTTTGTGTTATCCTTGTCCTCTTTTCCTACAATGAATACGTACTGTGTATTTTTTGTTGTATTCTTAAACTTTCAAGAGTGTATCGTTTGTTCTCTTTTTGTTCTCTGTCCAATATCTTAATATTATCAAAATCCATCTTATGATTGCATTCCTTTACATGCAGAGATAATGCCGTCTTTATTTTTCCTTTTTCAATATCTGTTTTGTGTTCCTTAACTCTTGTCCCCAACATTCTCTTTGTCGTACCAATGTAAACCAAGTTACAATTCTCCCTTTCATTACCGTCACATTTTATCTCATAGACCACATTATCAATCTTAAGTTTGTCAATTTTTGTTTTGTTGTTTGTAAATAGACGCCTCAGTGTATTTGATTTGTAAGCTATTGTTGTTGTTTTTTCCGTGATCATTCTCCTCATTGATTTTGTCTCTGTTAGTTTGGAAATAAATGGTACTCTGTAAAAAACTTTTTCCTCCGTATTTTGTTTTTCCTGTTGTTTTCCATATTTTAGTACCATGTTGATTAAATTGTTCGTCAATTTCCAAGTATTTTCATTATTACAGTAATATTGGTTTTTCTGTATTTAACATCACTTATCAGTAATACTTTCCTTATTAAGTTCGTCGCTGTGTTTATCTTGATTTTTAATGGTTGCGTAGAGTTGAAGTTAACCATTCCACCTGAAGATGTGGGTTTTCTGTACCAATTTGTTATTATTTTTCCATTATCCTTAATGATATTGATGTCCAGATACGGTATTGCCATATTCTTCTCGCGTTCTATTGTAAATTGTATTTTATTGTGATAAACGTTCATTGTTTTTAATATCTTCTCTTCGTCCGATTTCTTTATAATCGCAAACAAGTCATCCACGTACTTAGTGATAAACTTAATCTCTATATTATTCGCTCTTAGTTCGTCAATTACATCGTACATCGTGTTGGCGATAGGGGGTTTCCCATTGGCATACCATATGTTTGATGGTAAAATTGATTGTCAAAAGTTGTTATCAGTTAAACAAAACTGAAGAATTTTCAAAAATGTTTGCCTTGGTATTGCCGTGAGTTCCTTAAGTGCTTCCCATTTGTCAAGTGTATTCCTTATAGCCAAGTGAATCGGTATATTAGTGAATAATGACACCACGTCGAAGGAGACCATAATATCGTCATTTTCCAATGAGACGCTTTCCAGTTTTCGTTTCAATTCTACTGAATTTTGTATATTGTATTCCGGAGATACAATGTTCCTCAAAATAGTTCCAATATACTTCGAAAGACTGTAACACGGTACCTTCATGGATGCAGATAACGGTCGAAGTGGTATTCCGTCTTTGTGTATCTTTGGCAGTCCATATAACTCAGGTGCTGCTGCCGCTTGTGTCGTCATATTGAGTTTCTCGTATCTGGTAATGTACCCATCTTTTCCCAATTGTGTAATTATGTTATTGTTCCTTTTGTGAAGATTAGTTGTTGGGTCAATTTCAATTTTCCTGTATGTGCTCTTGTCATCTAATAATTGGTTCATTTTCTCCATATAATCCCTTCTATACATTATAACAGTTTTATTCCCCTTGTCTGCCGTAGTTATAATAATGTCATTCTTGTGTTTTTCAATGAAATTCCTGGTGACCTCGTATATACTCAGTATAAATTTCTCTTTCTCCGTATTCCTAAGATTCCTTTTGAATTATGCAATTCGATCGCGTTATGTCCTTTTCCGTATCATCTTTTATACTCTGCACCCACTGATCCATGTCAGCTATAAGCGGTATAGGTGTGAAATTCCTCTTATCTACCGGTATTGCAAACTTGTTCCCCAGTGATAATAACCATTTATATTCCATTTCAAACTCTATCGTCGTATGGTTAATAAACCAGTCGTCATTGTATACGAGGTTCAGTTTTCCAAACTTCTCGTGTTTCAATTTCGTCATCTTCATTGATTGTGTAAGTCTTATCCTCGATCTGATATTGTAAAATTTATCCCACTGTTGTTTTTTGAATTTCGTAAGTTCCGTTTTGTCAGCTGTATTTTTCATCTCCCTTTCAATCTTTCTGATCTCTGATCTTATATATGTTGTGTTTGTATGTGTCTCTTTTATCTCTTTGTTTAATAACTTTGGGTGTAAGTTTGTCTCTATTTCTCTCCGTGATGTTTTTGTTGTAACTAAAGGCTGGGTTAGCCGACCGTTGATGTAATGTAACCGTAATGTTGACTTTACGTAAGACTTTAGTGCGATTTATAGAACATTAAAAACGTGTCATATGTTTTTGACATAACCAAACAAAACAAAATATAGCCGTAACTGTATTTGTTGTATGAACTTTCACTGTCCTGCACCAATAAAATCCATTGTTCGTCGTTCATTTTAACAAAGATAAATTTAATACGTTTTGTTTAATTTTAAGTTTTTCTTTAATATTTCGTGCTTGTCGCTGATTGAAATTTTCAAAATTTAAACAGCTGTTTGAAGGTGTTATCAACACAATTGTTTTAAATACTGTTCAAGCGATTTTATAATTTTTTTCTGCGATTTTAAAAAAGATTATTAAACTTTGTTTGGTAATAGTACTTACATATAAACCGTATTTATTTACACATAATGTATTCATCATCATTGTCCATTAGGAGACAATTATAAATAGTATTTATTACCTTGTCCTTTAATAAATAAAGTCTGTATTTATTTATTAAAGGTCCGATAACTTAAAAATTAATTAATATTGTATTGTACTTTATACTAAGGGCCATTATTATAACTTCCCTTTTTGTTCATAATAGTAAAAGTTGACTTTAAGGGTACCTTTTTATATTGCTTAAAGTTAACTCTTACTATTTCGAACATAAAGGCAAGTTGTAATAATGGCCCTAAGTATAGTTAATTTGTGTATATAAAATATTAATTTAATATTTTGAAACTTAAATACTTTCGCCGATTATTAGTATACATTTTATAAATGCTTGTATGAATTAATATGTATAATAAGTAAATATTACCATAACATTACAAAGTTTTGTTTTTTATTTATGTATTTATACTTATTATTTAAATATTTAAAACATTTTTAGAATATTGAAAATATGTTTAAGCGTTCTGTGCAAAATAAGTATTTTTTATACAAGACTTAAAATCGACAAGTTGACAACACCGTTAGTAAATTTCACGTAGAAACGTAAAGAAATTCTGTTTTTAACAGGTTCAGACGTTACAGTTACGTTACATTTTTTCACTATAACTGCTTTAACCATTTTACACACAATAGAAACGATCAGCTGTTCCGTTCCGTTACGGAAGGTTACATTACATTACGGTCGGCTAATCCACCCTTAATTGTTTTAATGTTCTTGTACTGTTTCTTACATGTGTGGGTATGATTCCCATGTGTCTGCATTCTTGTAAAAATGTTGTTTTCTCCATCTGCTTAGCCAATCTCTCCATCTCTCTGCTATATTTCTTCAGTAAGCTGCTAGTATGGTTGTTGTATTTGTTCCTAATTTCCTTGAAGAAACTTTCCATACTTCTTTTTGTCGTCATGATGTTATTTTTCCTTTCAACTCCTCTCTTCGGCGGGCCCTCCGATAGTTAATTTTCTAGTTTTTTATTTATGACCAATGATGTTGACAATTTTAGTTTCTAAGCTTCCAATCTTACGGGCTATTTATGGTCAATCATTTGTTACCAAATGTATAAATAACATTGGTACGACAAAGAGAATGTTGGAACGAGAGTTAAAGAACACAAAACAGATATTGAAAAAGGAAAAATAACGACGGCATTATCTCTGCATGTAAAGGAATGCAATCATAAGACGGATTTTGATAATATTAAGATTTTGGACAGAGAACAAAAAGAGAACAAACGATACACTCTTGAAAGTTTAATAATACAACAAAAAATACACAGTACGTATTCATTGTAGGAAAAGAGGACAAGGATAACACAAAACTGCAATATTCCGCTGCAATATTTAATAATAATTATTAAATCAGTTGAAGTTCTGTGACACTAGTATTAAGTGTGACTTATAGTATATGTTGTGTTGTAATGATTATTTATTTATTAATTTTGTGTCGTGAAGTCCAGTTTTTTTTTTAATAATAAGTTAATTGACAAACAATTTCGTAAGTTTAACTGTGATATCTTAAGTTTTTCAATGATTTATAATAAAAAAATGTATATGTTTTGTCGCTAGAATTCAACAATAAAAGAAAACCCCTGAAGAAGTTTGAAACAAACAAACGAAACGTTGGGTGAAGAATGAGAATGAAAATATTTTGATATTTTGATTTTTATTTATACATTTGGTAACAAATGATTGACCATAAATAGCCCGTAAGATTGGAATCTTAGAAATTAAAATTTATTATTAAAGATCTAATTATAATAAGAAGGAAATACAAGACAGATCTTAAAAGCCGTTAAGCGTAGTGCGAGTTAAGTAGTATAATTAAAAACCTCCAAATATGAACAACACGATATCAAGGTGGAACATTACTGCAAAGTTTTAAACGTATCGCCACAGACAATGAAAACCACCTGTTCATGTCCCATACACCACGAACGAATGCTAGCAATTGGCTTAAGAACAACAAGGCACCCGGTTCGTATCGGCAGATCTTCTTGCTGCCGATACGAACACAAGTACTCAAATTATAATGCCGATAATACACCGAATCTGCACGCTGAGAAAAAACATGGTTCGGCATTGTTACGACAACTTCACTATGTTCTTTGTAACAATATATTGTTGTCGTACACACATAATTGTTATTTTAATTGAATTTTAACAATATTTTAGTTACTGTAAACATTTATATTTTCATCGCAATTGTTTACTTTTTATGTTTGCTTTTAAAAGTATTTGTTCTCACCATTTGTAGTGCCTTTGATTAAATTTAGTGATTCTTCCCCGAAAATCACAAAATTTAAATCGTTGGTACGTAGGTTAACGGTATTATGAAATAACTTCCAACCCTACGCGTTCGGAGTTGTTTCATAATGAAATAACTCCCAAGTTGTATGAAAAATTTGTTGGGTGTTATTTAATTTTTTCGTGGGGAGTTATTTCATTTGGGAGTTATTTCACGGTACCTCGGCCGGACGCTAAGATTTTCTCCTCTGTGGTGTATAAAAAATCGGCTTCGATCAGAAAATATTCTTTTTGCATTGTAGGCCTTTGTCAGGTCGCAACGATTTCTTACTCTGGTGCGAAATGAATATCGGCTTTCTGATACATATATTATAAAATCTTTCTGAAATAAATGAAATCTTTTCTGAGCGAAAACAGATACACCACAGAGTAGAAAACCTTAGCGCACGGCCGAAGACCAGCAATGCAAAAAACTTTTCTAAGCGAAGCCAGTTTTTGATACACCCCAGAGGAGAAAACCTTAGCGCCTGTAAAACAACTTTTCTGACCGAAGCCAGTTTTTTAGGAGGAAACCTTTGCGCTACGTCATAGGCCCGCAATCCAAAAAATGTTTGGTGAGTAAAGAATAATTCTACTTTTGTAGTTCTTTATTTCATTGGGAGTTATATTACATAAATAAATTGCTTCGGATTGGGAATTATTTCATTTCTATTAGGATTTATTTCATTGGGAGTTATTTCGCTTTTTTTGGGACTAATATTTTCAAAATTATGAAACTGCTGATTATTGGGAGTTATTTCATTTTACCCTTTTGTAGTTATTTCATTTTGGTATATATATCATTTTTGATGGGATTAATTTCATTGGGAGTTATTTCATTGGGAGTTATTTCATTGGGAGTTATTTCACGATACCAAGTCAGAGGGTTTTCCTACTCGCGAACATGCATAATAAAGCTACCCATGTGAATTGTTCTTTTTCCGTTCCCTAAATCCAGTAATTGTTTGGAGAAAGTTGAAGCTGATACATTACGTTGCAACTGAACACGCATATTTGTGGTCAATTTGTAGTGTTCACACACTGTTTCCAAATGTATGATGATTTTTTACAACTCAAGACCTTTCTTACCATAGTGACAGGGTGCCAAATCAGTCCTAAAATAAGTGGACACACTAAGAAGTCTTATGAATGGAAGCATCCTATTTTGTAAATATTCCTTAATGTAAATTATAGAGCCCTTTGTAACAAATGTTTGGCTTTTTTGCCGTAACTGCATATTGGTTGCCATACCAAGAACTTTTTGGGAAATTTTGTCTGCTTTTAGGTCCTAAACTTTTCTTCAACATTCCCTCGAGCATCAGCAACATACAAATTTTGACCCGGAAGCTGCGAAAAATTTGCCAGAACATACGATTCGTCATCCATTATGCAGCAGGAATATTTTTTTTATAAAATTTGACTTCAATTTCCGTGGTCTGTTTTTGGCCTCTAAATTTTGAGCCTTGTATGTTTTTGAACCTGCTTTGGTTTTAACTTTTTGTACCAAGTAGTCCAAGCACTGAGCTAACCGGGCTGCTTTCATAGCGGATGTGTTGGGAGCTCTTTTGAAAATGCTTTCTATTTTTTTGGCTTCATAAACATCATGTGAACCATTCCTTCTACCTGTACCAGGTTTTTTATCAACGGACAAGTTCTCCCGGTAGTGTTGAATAACATTGGAAATAGTTTGACGGCAGACCTTTGATTGTTTGGATAACTTTTTGTGTAGGACCAAGTTATGTTTTGTTGAAAATATTTAATAATTTTAGTACACACTTTTGTCTGGCCACTCATTTTAATCAGATTAACAACAAATGAACATAATTGGCATTAAACATAATAACTGACATGTTTTCCAAAGGTAACTTGATCAAAAAAAAAAAAAAAAAAAAGAAGCAAATAATACTTGGGTTAAGTTTTAATGAAAAACGTGTGTTAAGAATTTTTCAATTTCGGTCCTTACTTTACCCATAGAAGAATTTTTCATTATGTTGTATAATCTTCATACAATTGAGGCTTCAATGGTAATTTGAGTGCAGAATGTCCTATTCTGCCACCATCTAAGAGTGTTGCAGCAATGCCGGATGATGCAATAGCTAATGCAATATGCTGAAGCATCAATAAAATACAATCTTCCATTTTTGTTTGATATTGCTGCCATTGTAGTGTTATTGATATGAATAGGGGGTCATGATTCTCTACGCAATGTAAATATTATATGTGTACATTTTTGCTCGTTAACATTAATTTTCCATTGTTTTAACTATTTTTCTAGTTCAAATATGTGATTTTGTAAGTAACGCAAATGTTGATGTATGAATGCGATTGTTAGTTGGCATATAATACGAATATATCAAATATAAAAAGGTTCTCAGGATACTAGGGGACTCCAGCTTCAATGGGTTGGGAACTACTTAAAAAGTCTCCTTCTTTAACCTTAAATGTTCGACCAGTTAAATAGCTTTCCAATAGCTTATGTGTGTTTGTATTTTCCTCAAACGCTTTTCTTACAATATTTACAAGTTTATAGGTTTGTTGGATAGTACTGTGTTTTCTTCTAAATTCCAATTGATGATTCGGAATACAATTGTTTTCAATTAACATCGGCTACAACTTGTTCACGATTATCGTCTCAAATATATTTGATATATTAGACAATTAGCTGATTGGTCTGAATGATTCTAGTTTTGTGTGATCTTTTCCCGGCTTAGGTATCATGGTGTAATATAGAATTAAATATTAAAATAATTATTTTTATTGCTATCCGGGGTAGCTCCATAAGCATCTTGTTACTGACTTTGTCAATAACTGGTGCCTTCTTGTAGTTTAAATCAACAATAGCCTTTTCGATCTCTCGAATTTCAAAACGTAGGGGTACGGTTGCTCCAAAATGGGGTACAACAGGTGGCAACTTAATTTTTTCATTTAATGTGTTCGGTGTAAATACTTGTTTCAAATAATGAACTAATAGATTCCCTTTTTCAGTATCATTTCTTGCCCAACCGCCATTTGAATTTCGCAAGAGGGGTTTACATATGACAGGTCTTTTAAGACTTTTTGTGGTTCGCTATAATGAGTAATCCGATTGCGCGGTTGCGTTCAGGCTTTCTAAATATTTATACAACGATTCCAATTTTTTAAATTCCAAGAGCTTTTTAAGTCTTTTTTTACAATATTTAAGCTTCAATTTGAGTTTAAGAGGCGTTCGACGTCTGCATAATAAATTCTATTATATCTGATTTGTCGGGGGGTTTGAGTAGCATGTTGAGCAGCCAGTTTGAGATTTTTATCGAAATTTATAAGAGAGTGATCGATGTTGGCTGGTGTTATTAGCGGAATGTTTTCCAAGCAATGTGTAGTGAGGTTTTTTTTTTAAAATCCGGTCGCACGTAAGTTTTAATATCTACATAAAGAAAAATGCGATTTAATAATGTTCAACCATAAATGTAATCTTATTTATTAGCAATTATGATATGCCAAAAAATTTTTTAAATATTTTATTTCTAATAAAAATTATAGTTTTTGACTTGATGGTACCCATTAACTTTTCGGTCCACCTGTGCTGCATATTTATTCCAAGCAGATAACGAAATTGCATCAAACAAAACATGACCTTTAGGGTTAATCAGTCCTGATCCCCAGAATGTGTGCTTAGCATTATAATCGCCAGCAGCCAGGAAACGGGGGCCTAATGATTAAAAAAAAAAACTATTATATTGACTTTCTGTAATTGAAAATCTAGGGGGTGAGTATATCGATGAAATCACTAAGTTTCGATGGCAATCTTCAAGACATATCCATTTATTCGAAATGAACTTCTGGACGTCAAATGAGTTTCAGAAACCAGCATTACATCAATTTGTTGGTTTCTTAAAAAATATTCGAGTTCATTTTTGTGTTGACGTATGGCGTTTGCATCCCAGAAACACATTTTCAAACAGTTCATGGCTTATTTAGGACAGCTTCTAATAACATTGATCGCATTTTAAGCATTTCCTGCATCATATTACTCATAGAGTTGGTAAAATTGTTAACCGATTTCACTAGGGTTTCTATTGTAGCTGGGATCGGATAATAGGGGTGAAATCGACCTTGAATTTAAAATTGCCTCTATTTCGACCATTGCAGTTGCAAGTTCCTCATATGTCAGCCTTGCGTTATCGAGGATCCTGGTTAGGTGACCTTTGACCGATTTTAAGGCCGCCTCCCACAATCCGCCAAAATGTGGTGCCCTAGAGAGAATAAAACGAAAATTAATTAATTGCATCGAGCAATAATTAATTATAAAATTTGAATTTTTCGGATCAGAAAGGAGCGACTTTAGTACACCCAAATTAGAGTTTGCACCAACAAAATTAGTGGCATTGTGACTGAATATATCTGTGGGTAGACCTCTTCGTTAGTTGCGAGACAAACAAAGACAGCAATGCATGTTTTGTATGGAACCTTTCCCCTCATTCTTAGGTAAGTGTTTACTGGACCACAATAATCAACAGCACATCTGCCGAAGGGCCTTGATGGGTTGAGTCGATCTACGGGAAAATTTCCCATCATTTGTTGAAGCAACCTTGGGCGATAACGAATGCATTGTGGGCACGAATTAACGATGCGACGATATTGGTTCTTGAATTGATGATCCAAAATCTCTGGCGAATTAACGGCATCAAAGCCTTGGGTACTGCGTGGTAGTTGCTGATGTGTAGATGACGCACGTAACATTCGACGAAATGATTTTTGCTGGGCAAGATTAAGCGACTAAGCGACCTTTGAGAAAGTTGAATCATGTTGATGAATCAATGAAGGGATTAAGACACTTTAGTGCACCTTGGGGATCGTTTTTCTTCAGAGCTTTGTATATCATCTTGAAAATGGTGTTTCTGTAGGCTAAAAACTGTTCCGAGTAAGGCGTTTTCTATTCTTGTGGCTGTAAAGAATCAGAATTGAAAATATTAGTTTTTGGTTTTTGAGCAAAACGGAACATCCAGGCAACAATACGAAAATTTTTAAATATGAGCTATAATTTTCAATCGAATCCAGAAAGTAGTTAGATGTTGTTTCCAGGGAGAGTTTTGCGTTTTTCTTTGTCGATATCTTGTTGATTTTCTATGGACACAGCCATTAGTTAGATCCTGAATTTCCGATACTCTGTTGCCAAAAAAACGATCATGTAGAAGAATGTTGCTTTAACCAGTGAACTATTTGAGAATCTGTCCATAGAAATACTTCAAGATTTGGTATCGCGAAAAGATTTTTGACTTTAGAGTATAATTTAGACAAAAGTTGTGCACCACATAGTTCAAAAGTCGAACAGAGACATTTCCTGAATAAGTTTTAAGCCGAAAGTAGAAACAGCATCCATACACGCGAATTGATGAGTCACAAAATGCATGAAGTTGAACTGATTGAGATTCAGCAGCGAGACAAAAACGAGGAATTTTAAGGGAATTTAACGTTTTGAGATCAGAGACAAAATATTCCCAAGCCGAGTGTAGTTCTTGAGGGATAGATTCGTACCATCCAAATTTCAGAATGCACAATTCTTGCACGATGATTTTGGATTTTATAATAAGCGGAGCTAAAAGTCCTATGGGATCAAAAAGTGATGACGAGTGCGACAAAATTGTTCGTTTGATGATTTTTTCCTCAATTTAAACTTTGAGCGTAAACGAAAATAGAAATACATATTTTTGTTGATCCCATGTAATACCAAGAGCATTGGTCACAGCTGAGTCATCAATATTCAGATCTTTTATAGTTTTGTCGTCTTGAAAACTTCTATGATTTGAGTGCCATTTGTCCAATTGAAACGAACCACGAATCAGAATTTCATTCACCTCTGTCTTCATTTTAGACAATTCTTCTATTGTATCTGCAACACCGAGAAAATCATCAACATAAAATTATGACTTTATAGTTTTTGCTCCAAGATCAAATTGATCCATATATTGATCTGCGAGAAACGAAGTACAATTTTGTACAACTCATCTTGAATCGTTGGACCAACCATAAGAATGCCATTGAGAGACTTTTGAGTTGATGACGGACAGGACGCATCGAAGACTACCCTTAATTTTGTTGAAGTACTATTTGAGTTGAAAACACAATGCTGATGGATGAAATAATGAGGCTCGTCTAAGCGGAGACTGCGAACAAGACTCATATGTCTACAATCTTCATACTCCTTCATAAAAGTCACATATTGGGTTTTGAGATTGCTGTCACGAGCAAATCGTCTCCCTGAGACGCAAATCTTTTGAGAGCCATATTTCGCGAGAGACAGCGGATTCTTTGAAGGGCAATTTAACAACAATTCTACCAGAAGATTTACGATGAACAGTATTATTAAAAAACGATTAACAATCAGACTGTTCTGGAGACAAAGCATTTGAGCAAGATTGAATTTCCTCGTTGTAATTTTAAATCAACCTCTTCTTCTATCGAGAGCATACAAGAAGAACCAGCATCGTTGGATTGACCTGATAAATAGCGACCTGCTACAATCCATCCGAAAAGTGTTTTATGTAATTTTGGGAAATTAGGCCCAAGTTTAATTTGACCAACTGACAAAATATCAAAGAAAGTTTATGTACCAATGAGTAAGTCAATTCGTTTTGATTTGAAAAAGTTTTCATCTGTAAGCTGAGTATTTTGGGGCAAATTTCAGTTGAGATATCTAACTCAGCATCAGGTTGATAAGATATATGATGTGTGACACAAAATGAAAGGGACACTTCAAAATCAGTAACTCGAGATTTCACATTTGTTGACGACCTATATTTAGTTTTACTATGAGTAAGGACTGACATAATAAAAATGAAACCACTAAACCTACAGTTTTGATTTCTTTTTTATTTGTTTGAAATTATTATTACAATTTACCAAAAATAAAATATTTTTATAGTTCTAATCACTAGTGATGAAACCCTTTTCTGGAAACCCTTCCATTATGGTTTTTATAGTGATTTCTGTCACTTGATTCGAAAAGGTTGTCCATCTCCGTTTAAAATCTACCACACTTTTGGACACCTTTTTTGTGCTTTTCAATTCTCTTTTAACAAGAGCCCAATATCTTTCCACTGGTTTTAGCTCCAGGCACTGTTGCCAGATAATTTTGGTATAATATCGTAAAAATTGGACTAAATAATCGTCAAAATCGGCAAAATATTTTTGAAATCGTCAAAAAATCGAAAAAAAAAAATAAAAATAAGTTATTTTTTGTGAAATTTTCCCGTTTTTAGAAAATAATTAATGTTGTAAAATACATGTTATATAATAAGAATTATTTGATATTCGTATACAAAAATTAAATATGTATTTGTATACTCTTCACCATGAGTGGTAAGGGTATATTACATATATTATAAGTTTATCATTCCATTTATATTTTCCAAATTTTTCATTTGCGACCCCTTAAAGTATATATATTCTGTATTCTTATATATAGCGTAGTCAATATATCGATGTTCGTCTGTCTGTTGAAATAAATTTTCCGAAGACCCAAAATAACTTACAAACATGAATGGTAAAATGGAACAATATATCAGGTATGGTTCTGTTTCGGTTGCTATTGAAAATCTGGAAGATCGAACACACAAAAGACTTAAATATAAGCATAATATCTCCAATACTAAGTCATGTAACGACGTATAAATATTCGGCTAAAAATTAAAAATTTCACATATCATTTCCAAATTCATTACAAACATTTTAAATTTTGATTCATTAAATTATTAATAACAAGCAATTTAAGCTCTTGAAATACGGATTATATTTATATATCATCTTCTTTCTTTCAAAAACAATTAGGTTTCAGTTTGTATTCATTCTATTTGTTAATAAAATAGACTTTTCATAAAATCGTCATGATAAGGACTAAAATCGGCAAATCGCACTTTGCCATTTTTACAATCAAAAAACGTCAAAATGCCGATAAATCGGCAAATCTGCCAACAGTGGCTCCAGGCAGTTTGGAGAATTTGCCTCTCTTGGTACAAATACCATATTATTGTTCTTTAACCACTCAAGACCTTTCTTACCATAGTGACAGGGTGCCAAATCAGGCCAAAAAATAAATGGACACATAATGAAGTCTTATGTAAACATTCCTTGATGTAAATTTCGTTATTTATAGAGCCCTTTGTAAAAAATGTTTGGCTTTTTTGCCGCAACTGCATATTGCTTGCCATACAAAGAACTTTTTGGGAAATTTTGTCTGCTTTTGGGTCCTAAACTTTTTTTCAACATTCCGACCGGAATAAAATTTGACATTGGCGTAGCCAAGGAGTATTTAAGTTTAGGTTATTAAAATGTACTCCAGGCGCGGCGCTATGCGGGCTCACATTGGGTACCTCTGACATGTACAATTTTTAAACACGTGCCATTCTTTTGTTTCCCATCCGATTTCAAAGATTTTTATATTTTTGGAAAGCGCTAGATCTGAAGAAACATGAGTGTGCTATTTATCTCTTATAATCTCCGAGTTATAGGCATTTAAAAATTTGTATTTTAAAATGCTTTTTTAAAAATATAGGGCCTACTTTGGAACCGAATGAACTCAAATTTTTCGTTAGTTAGACAATATCAAAAAAATATCAATTACGGATTCAAAAAAAAAAAAAAGACGATTTTCAATTTAAAAATTTTAAAAATAGTAGATTTGTGCTGTTTTTAGGACGAAAAGGTGACTTAACTCTTTTTATACCCTTCACCATGAGTGGCAAGGGTATATATAAGTTTGTCATTTCGTTTGTAATTTCTACATTTCAATCCAAATGGCTGAGATATAAGCAAAAGAACCCAAAAATCAATGTATTTTGTTAGTGTTTCATTTTTATATTAACATAAAAAGAAAACAAAGGTTTAGTTGTATGAATATATTTAGATGTGTATATTCACCAATTCTATTTTGTTTCTTTGTAAATCATATTCACTAACAAGATAGAGAGAATTGTTTATAACAGCGAAAGGCAAACTCACACCACTACAGTTTTTAAATATTGTATGAGTTGAGTAAAAAGTTGAGAAAAAAACAAAAACTGAAATAAACAAGCATAAAAACGAAAAGCGTAAAACAACCTGCTTCTATCAATGCTCATGCGAGACTAACTGGTTTTGATTGTTTTTATACAATGTGTGTGCTTGCGTACATGTGAAAACAAAAACAAGAGAGCTCATTTGAGAGCTCAATGCCTTTTGCTGGTTTATAATGAGTTCTCTATGAGCAACTCTATCATACGTAAACAGCAAACACACCCAACAACAACATTCTACAATGTGGAATGAGATGAAATGAATAAGAATTATACATCATAATTTGTATGTATAATTGTATGTATTTGAGTGCGTTTCGTTTATTTTAATTTTTGTTGTTGTTTGTTATTTTTTCAACATATAATTCAAGGCGAATTTATACAAGGTGGAGTCAGTCAATCAGCTGATAACTTTTTTTTCTCTTATTGGTTCTAACAGTTGTCAAAGCTTCTGTTTATATTTAAATATCTACATATTCTAAGCTTATTAACAAAATATTTATTTTTTACATAAATAAGAAAAGCCCACACTATTCAATTATCTACAATATATTAAGTTTTAATACATATTTGTTTAATTTTTGTTTTTTGACATTTGTTAAGACCAAATGTTGTTTTTGTAGAACTGCCACCACCTTGTATGAATTCGCCTTGATATAATTGTTTATTTGGTTAGTTTTCAGCTCCTACATTTTAGTAGACATTGTCCACTTGTTAAGTGGACTACGAATGCGCATGAGATGGTTGTATGACTTTTTCTTTATTTTTCAGTTTTTGTATTTGTTTGTTTGTAGGTGCACTTTCTTTAGTCATTCATAACTGTGGGTTTGGATAGTGATGTAAATAGTGAGCCGCAATTTTGTGTTGAGTTGCTTACGTTATCGTTCGTTTTTGTTTATTTCGACTAAGAATATTAGTGAGCCGGAAAACAGCTGTAGTGGCCCAGGCTATCAAATTCTAAAAATTTCTAATGAAAGTAATATCTTTGGAACAAACAATGGAAAACATAGTTTGGAAGATTTTGCTTATGTTCAAGCTGTTGGTTAATTTTTACATACACAATGCCATTCAATCCAATATTTCTGTTCCTCAGTCACACAATTTTCACATGTACAAAATATTTGTATTTTATTTGATTTTTTTTCTTATAAATAAAAGTAAGCAAAAGCAGCTGATTCATCAAATGCAAAATAAATTCAAGTGTGCCAGCCTAAATTGTCGCGCAAACTTATCGGAGTTGTGCAAACGAATTTCCATATAATTGTTGACAGTTCATTTGCGAGAGTGTAAAAATGCGTTTACATGAGGTCCCTTATTATTTAATTATTTTGCACCAATTTTATTAAAAATATATATTTATTACTTTTTTATAAGATTAGAAAAATTAAAGTGAAGGTAGTGTTAGGGACACACAGGGTAATGATATTTAAACACATTGGTATGTAATTTTTTGAAGAATAAGACATTTCAGGAAAAACATATTTAGTGATTGCAAAGAACCTTTAATGCTTTGTTGTAAAGTAAAAAAAGAGTGGAATATATTTTATTTTTCCCTATTTAAATACACAAGGACAGCAAATTGTCCGGTATTCTCAGAATCACCCATGAACTGGGGACAGCCAAGTGGTCACACATTAGTGACAATTACTACTTGCTTAACTGCTGCCCTAATAAAGATTACTGATAAGGAGCAAAGAACACTTTTGTATTGTTACGAATGACGATTTGAATTCAACGGTCTGTAACGACTGCCTGCAGCATTCATCATGTTTGAAGGCACGTCCATCATTGACATTGTTTGTAAGTAAGGCAACACTAAATGCTTGCGCTGCTGACAATGACATCGAAAAGCCCTAGAAATCGAATGTACTAGTATGTCCGTTAAGAACATTGTAGATGATTCCCGATAGATGGCGCGTGTATAAATAGTGGCAGAGCTGGCAGTCGTGAGTTGAGTTGATCATAGGCGCTGTTAGAGTTAACATCAACTGTCTTGTGCATATAAGGTTGTACGTAATAGAGTGTGTGTGCATTTCTGCGAATTGATAAACGTGTATAAAGACATTGAGTGACTATTTAATTCTGTTGTTGTTGTACATTCTAAATAAATAAAGAGTTGTTACAATTTTAAACTACTAAAACTGCTTTTATTTGCAATCAAAAGTATCCGGTTTATTTAAAGGAAATAAACCACGTTTTTTAAAGGTAAAAACGTAACAGTATCTTCAAAAATTAATTTTGTATGAAAATTTACTTCGCGAACTTCAGCACAAAATTTGTGCATAGTGGTGTTTAGGGGTTTTTTTAAATACCTTTATTCTGAAAAAATTTTAAAAATATTTACAATGATCCCTACACTTCTATTTTTTTCTTTACAAAAATCTACTTTCTGACAGCACTTATTAAGACACATAAATGTAATTAAAATTTTTAAAGAAGAATATACATAATTACCAGCAAGTAAAATAAAAGCATCTGCAATTCCAGAAAAGTTTACAGGATAAACAGTGTACATTCCTTCGCATTTAGGCTTTTTTGGTTGTCTTTCACGCAGCAAACGTTTCACTAAGCCAGTTTCTCGAGCTCGAATCATTCTGTAATATTAAATACAACAAAAATTAATTTGAAGTAAAATAACATAGAAAAGAAGTTTCTTAAATAACTTAAAATGTTTTTAAGTTATTCTCCAAGAAGCGTTACTTGGAGGAAAAAAACCTAAGTCATGAGAATGTATTAGTAAATAATTATGTTGTTGTATTGGTTTCATTCACTTCTGAACTGAAATTTACTTAGTTGTAGCAAGTGTACTAAAAATAAATAATTATGTTGTTGTATAGGTTACAAAACATAATTCACTTCTGAACTCATGGTACATTCAACAAGGTAGAATTATTAGGGAAAGTTGTCAATTAGTTACCTTGTTATGTCAAAATACAGAAAAGAAGCAAAATAAAATACTACACTGTTTCTTTAGATTTACATCACTCAAATCCTTTTTGAGTGATGGAAGTGATGTACAATCAACCAGGTAGAATTATAAGGGAGAATTGTCAATTATTAACCTTCAAATGTCAAACTACAGAAATATAATAAATGAAGCAAAATTAAACTTCTGTCTTTCACAAAATTCATATATTTTAGTTCAAAAGAACATGTACAAACTGTAATAAAGATTTTTTAAAATAAATATAAAAAATTAAATTTATTTTATTTTTGACGTTTGCTTCAATTGTTTTTTCAATTGTATTTTTAAGAACATACAAACTGACATTTTAGGGAAATTATAATTGAGAACATGTTTTCTAATAATTGTACCTTGTTAGTTCTGCCATGTTCTGAAATTTACTTAAATTCTTATTTATGTTTATTTTTTGGGCTTAATTGTAAAATGTTTTAATAGTCTTTTAAAAATAATAACACGGTGCTACGATGAAAAAAAAAACGACCCAGCGTGGGTTATAGGTCTTGCTGAGTACATTACAAATTGTGTCTAAAAATTTGAGAAACACCCTCAAATTTAGAAGTTATTTTAAAAAACCGTTTCAGTGATGGTTGTTCAACTTTTCGACCTATAACTCAGTCAGTTTTAGTACGACTTTAAATTTTTTAAGGGGTTTGGAAAGAAAACTGATTACGCTTTAAAATTTTTTGATACATTTGTTAGTTATAACTATTATTTTTGTTAAGAATATCTAAAGAAGAAAAACAAAAATTATCTACTTTTTTGATTTTAGTCGCTTTTCATTGCTTATTTTGATATGTATAAAAATACTAATGGAAAATAAAGTATTAAATGTTACGGTGCAGGGAGTAATAATCCCAGTACCGGCGGCCATAGAAAGTGTGAACGCGGGCTTTCAGTCGTCTATATCTAACTACCGCAAACATTCTACTCCAGTAGCAAACCTGGCTGGACTAGATGATAATGCTACAGGCAAACCACAAGATACGGAGATTTTAGCTACGGAAAACCCCTTTAGGAGGAACTCCGTTATTCAGAGATCACCGCCACCGACAGTGAGTAATGCCACACCGTCCACACCAGGCAACACGAGTAGCAAGTCACCAGCTCCTTGCTCTCCAAGCCCACCTTTTGCGGAACTAGGAGTTTTGATAAACAATTTAATGGAGTACGCGAAGTGCAGAAATAATGTACATCATACTATTAAAGAGCAGATAAGAGCAATAAAAGCCACTTACAATAAAGCTAAAGAAGAGCTAGAATCGGATGGTAATAAGAAAAAAGTGGAAAATAGCGAAGAGTCAACACAGACTACTCCGAATACATGGGTAAAAACAAACGACTTGAAAAGGAGCAGAGAACAAATAGGCAGTCCCCCAAAGAGTCAAGCACCTAAGAGAATCAAGAAAGTGAACCAAGAGCTCAAAATGAGCAAACAAACAGAAAACGAAAAAGCAGTGGAGGATATAAAGAAGGCCGAATTGGGAGAATGGAAAACAGTAAAGCGCAAAATTAACATGCGAAAGAGACCAGTACGAACAGATGCTATGATTATTTCTACAAAGGGAGAAGCTACCTACGCAGACATACTACGAAAAATAAAGGCAGATCCAACATTACAAGATCTTGGAGAAAGCGTTTCACGTATACGGAGAACACAAAAAGGAGATTTACTTTTAGAAATCAAAGCTACCAGCAAGGAAAATGTGGATAAATTTCATGGTCAGGTGGAAAACATAAACAGGAGATTTGTATCGAATGTAAGGACATTGATGAGGTTACAACAAAACAGGAAATATGTGCCGCACTGACGAGCCAGTTTGAAGTAAATGGAGTTAAAGAAGACAATATAAAGAGCATACGAAAAAGCTACGGTGGTACCCAAACCGCTATTATTAGCTTACCAATAGATATTGGACGTAAAATAATAAATACGGGAAAGATCCGCATCGGATGGGTAGGGAGCAGGTCTCTCTAAAAAGATGTTTCAGATGTCTGGAATTTGGGCATATTGCATCAAAATGTACTAGCACGCATGACAGATCCCAAATGTGCAGAAGATGTGGCGCTATTGGACATATTGCAAAAGATTGCACAAAGAAACCCGAATGTATGTTCTGCAAACAATTGGAAAATGCAGATACTCTTCATGTGGCAGGTAGTGGAAGATGTCCTGTATTAAAACAGGCTCTTAGTAGATTACGAAAATGAGGTTACTTCAACTTAACCTCAACCACTGTCAGGCGGCACAGGACTTGCTTTCACAGATTACCTCCGAAACTTGTGTTGATGTCGCCATTATATGCGAACAGTATAAGGATATGCACAATACAGTATGGGCAAAGGACTTATCTAACAGAGCAGCAATATGGGCTTGTGGAAAGAAAGCAATAGAATAAATTGCAGTACAACCAGAAGACGGCTTCGTAAAAGCTAAAATTGGAGGTGTATACATATACAGTTGCTACGCCCCCCCTAGCGCAACAATTGAACAATACAAGCAAATGGTAGATCGCTTAGTGAGGGATTCAGAGAGACATAACCCAAGAATCATAGCGGGAGACTTTAACGCATGGGCAGTAGAATGGGGAAGCCGTTTTACATATACAAGGGTACAAATTTTACTAGAAGCATTCACTGGGTGTGATCTTGTGCTATCAAACAACGGACATTTATGGCTAGGGGAACATCCTCTGTCGTGGACCTCACATTCATGAGTAACTCACTGGCGAGGGAAGTGAAATGGACAGTTAGTGACCAATATACTCACAGCGACCACCAGGCTATAATATTTTCAATCAATGACAGTGGTAGATCAAGAAATAAATTAAGTAGAGGAAATGTCAAGTATATTGGTTGGGCATCTAAAAAACTCGAGAAGGAAGCATTTGAACAGGAGTTTTCGCAGACGACTGAATTGGAAGGTACTGCATCAAACAAGGCGAAGCAAATAACAGAAAAACTCAAAACAGCATGTGACACTGCAATGCCGAGACGTAGATTGTCAGAAAATAAGCACCCAAACTAATGGTGGAATGACGAAATTAGCGACTTACGGAAGACATGTTTAAAAGCTAGAAGAAAAGCTCAACGTTCTAGAGGTAGGGCCAACTTTGAAGAAGTTTGTCGTGAATACCAAAAAGTAAGAAGGGATTTTCAACATATGATTGAACTGAGCAAAAGAAAAAGCTTCAAGCAAATATGCTTGGAAGCTGACTCAGACCCATGGGGGAAGGCTTATAAGGTGGTAACTTCGAAGCTTAAAGGAATGAAAGCGCCATTGCCTACATGCCCACTTCTATTGGAGAAGATCGTTAGGACATTGTTTCCTCAACATCTAAGTGCGGTGCAATCACTATTCAGAATAGATCAGACGGAAACAATACCACCAGTAACGGAGGACGAACTAACTAAAATTGCGAAAAAGATCGGTGATAGAAAGGCGCCTGGACATGATGGTTTCCCAAATAACGCCCTAAAACTGGCAATCAGGACGACGCCAAACACCTTTGCGGAAGTATTTACGCAATGTTTAAAGGAAGGCACTTTTCCGGACCCCTGGAAAAAACAGACATTGGTGTTAATCCCAAAACCAAATAAACCCATCGGCGATCCTTCATCGTATAGACCAATCTGTCTATTAGACACAATAGGAAAAATGCTAGAGAAGGTCATTTATAACCGACTGCTACCAATAGTTGAGACCAACAACGGTCTGTCAAACCACCAATTTGGTTTTCGGAAGGCAAGATCAACCATAGACGCAATTCACATGGTTACAGAAATTGCAAAAAGAGCAATAGGGGGCAAAGGCGCAAACAAGAAATAAGTAGTTACTTTACAAATAGAAAGCTCTGCTATGACACAGATGATGGAACTAAGACATATGAAGTTACGGCAGGAGTGCCTCAGGGCTCAGTATTGGGACTACTGCTCTGGAACATCATGTACAACGATGTTCTAACGATAGAAATACCGGAGGAAGCTAACATTATTTGGTTTGCGGACGATATCGCTGTGACAGTCTCGGCAAGACATATCGATGAAATTGAGCTACTCGCAAATTAAGTTACTCAAAATATTGGGTCTTGGATAAAAAATGCCGGACTTGAGTTAGCTGAACAAAAAACGGAAGTCGTTCTGATCACAAGTCGTCAAAAACGAGAAAACATTAATATAAGAGTTGGAGGACACGACGTGACCTCCAAATCACAGATTAAATATTTAGGAGTCATGATCGATGCAAGGCTAAACTTCAAAGCACATATGGAACACATTTCCCGAAAAGCATCAAACGTAAGAGGGGCAATCGAAATAATGATGCCAAACATAGGAGGTCCAAGGCAACACAAAAGGAAAATAGTAACTACAGTCGTCAGTTCGGTAATTCTTTATGCAGCGCCAGTATGGTCGACCGCTCTTACGGTGAAATCCACATTAAGGAAGGTCCTATCAGTGTATATCAGTTGTGCCTTACGCGTATGCTCCTCGTTTCGAACTACCTCAGAAGATGCAGCGTATGTCCTAGCTGAACTGATTCCGAGAGACATTCTAGCCGACGAAGCCAAAGGTCTATAATAATGGACCTAGAAATATAAAATATATGCTCCTCAGTGAGTAAAAATTAAATTGGAGACTTTATGGTACTTTTTCTTTGTTATAATAGCGATTTCGGTTCGGTTTTGTAATAATTTATTAAATAATTATTTGTTATAGAAGTTGATAATAGAGGAAATGCTATACAAATTTTAAATTCAAACTTAACGGGTGTTCTTTTAATGGTAGTTTTTTAATATATTAAATTAGTTAGCTTAAATACATTATAGTAGGCTAATATGCTCCTCAGTAAAGAAATAATCAATAATAGGGTGCTCAATTCTATTATGATACCAAAAATGGGGCAGAATCAAATCTCCTAGTGCATAGTGGGGCAGAATCAACATTTTTTGGAAATAAATCTGGCATTTCTAAACGGATGGCCCGATTGGGACAAAATTTGAGGTGGAGATAACCAAGGAGTATTTGAGTTCAAAGTGCAATATTTTTGAAGGACGGAGTTTCAAAGTGGCATTTTTTTGAATATAATTGAGATATTCACCCCTATCGGCAAAATATGTGAAATTTATGTTCCCATGAAATATCCATTTCCCTCGAAGGGGAATTTGCTATCGTGTTATTCCCTTAAATTGTTCATTCACAATAGTTAAATTTGTTCGTAACAGATGTTTATTGTTTACAAAATTCCATCTAAAAATTTCCCATGTAGGGGAATTTTTTCACGTGAACAAAGTTGATGAACGAAAAATGGGAAAAGGGAACACATTTCATGTGAAATATTGATTCGCGATAGGGGTGATTGACTTGAATTTTTTTTGTAATATCACAAATTAACTTTTCTAAACAAAAAAATTAGTTCGGAAAAAATGTGGACCAAATTGTTCCTAATATTTGCAATCCTATCAAAATTTTGATACAAATTTTAGTTTTAGCGCTCAATAAATATGTAATAAAATCCTTATTTCCAAAAAATTTTGATTCTGCCCCACTATGCACCAGGAGATCGTTTCCTGGCTTGTGGCGACTACAACGCTAAGCATACATATTTGAGTTCCAGATTAATGAATCCAAAAGGCAGACAGCTCTACAGGACTCTAGTTGATCGTAAAAATTGCGTAGATTTTATATCACCTGATCAGCCCACTAATTGGCCTTCTGATCCTAGAAAAATCCCCGATCTAATAGATTTTGCCATATCAAAGAAATAGAAACTCTATTACTGCAGAAATATCATATGAACTGTCTTCTGACCATTCTCCCGTTATACTAAACTATTACGGACAATATCAATCGTCTCATATCTCATTATTCAAAACTGATTGGTTGAAATATAGAAAATACATCAGCAGCCATATCCACACTGAATACAACAGGAAGATATCAACGATTGTATCAGAGACTTCAAGGCTCTAATCTTTTCGGCCTTGGATCACTCTAAGTGCCACATTCCTCCTAAACCTAAAATGTGTATATCTAATGCAGAAATTAATAGACTCCTCCTCGAAAAGAGGAGATGTGGAAGAGATTGGCAACACAACAGATCTCCTGCTGCTAAGCAGAGGCTGTCCACTGCAAGTAAGAAACTAAAAAGAGCCCTTCAGTCTGAAGAGGATCGCAGAACTCGAAACTAAATTGAAAGTTTAACCAGTACTAAGCACACATACTTTTCCCTTTGGAAGGCAGCTAAAAACATTAAGCCACCGGTAGAGGGTCAAAGTCCGATAAGAAAATCTGACGGTACCTGTGCACGTAGTGCAAAGGATAAAGCCATAGTTTTCGCAGAACATTTAAGATGTTCAGAAGATCATAAAAGACAATCTTAAACTAAAAAAATCTCCAGGGTATGATTTAATTACACCTTCTATGATTGGAAACCTGCCAGATGTGGCAATTGTTGTGCTCACAGTAGTATTCAATGTGATCTTGTCTCTAGGAGTTTTTTCGAATGATTGGAAAATCTCACAAATTATAATGATACCCAAGCCAGGAAAGGATTTGACATTGGCATCATCCTATTGCCTTGTTTGTCTAAACCAATGATGCCCAAGCCCTATACTCTTGGTGCTCATTTGTTTTTGTAAATGCTCTTAGGTATAGGCTGTGTGTTTCTATACTCAATAGAACACTCAGGCACTAGTAATATGAAATACACAAACAACTTTGTCTTGTTGGTTTTTTTGTCGTTCTTCAATGTACACACACAAGTGGAAAACAACAACACTTTCGTATGCTTTGCTGATAAACATTGACGACAGCGATCAACAATGTAGATTTTGTTTTTGTTTATCATATTGTATTGTTTCAAAAAGTGTGTATTTTTTCTTTATTCTTTGTATGTTTTGGTTTTTACAACAAAAAAAATTGCATAAAAATTAGTTTTTCTTTAAATGTATTGGTGTTTGCTCTTCCATAAGGAACTTTTGGGCACCTCTGGTCTAAACTATTTGAGAGAATAATCCAAGGGAAAATTCTAACATTCTTAAATAGCCAAAACATTATCCCAGATCATCAATTCGGATTCCGTAAGCAACACGGAACAAATGAGCAAGTTAACCGCCTAACTGGAGAGATACGAAAATCTTTCGAACTAAAAAAAGTGCTGTTCGGCAATATTTCTTGATGTTGCCCAGACTTTTGACAAGGTTTGCCATAAAGGTCTAATACACAAGATTAAACGCTTACTGCCTTCTAGTACACACAAAATACAAGAGTCTTACCTATCGGATCGCTTGTTTTGGATCAAATGCGGCGATTATGTGACAGGCGACTATGCGATCAATGCTGGTGTACCCCAGGGAAGTGTTCTAGGATCAACCCTGTACCTATTTTACACCTCTAATTTGCCCGAGTCCGAAGAATTAACCATTTCCACCTTTGCAGACGACACTGCAATTCTTAGTTCTCATGTGGACTTAAATGTAGCATCTAGAAACCTTGATAATTATCTCAGGCACGTAGAGACGTGGTTAAGGAATTGGAGAATACAAGAAAATTAAACCAAAACAAGAACATAACGTTTTCACTTAGGAGAGGAAGTTGTCCACCAGTGACACTAAACAGTGTGAACATCCCACAGCCTGATCACGTCGGCACATTGAAGCCAAGCGGCTCCACATGAAACTAAATGCTTATAATTTACACTGGCTAATCCAACATCAATCGGAATTAAGCCTTAACTGCAAAGTCATCCTGTATAAGACAGTCTTAAAAACAATTTGGACATACGGAATCCAACTATGGGGAACAGCAAGTAATGGCAGTATAGATATCATACAGAGGACACAATCCAAAATTCTTAGAACCATGACGGAAGCTCCATGGTACATAAGAAATGAGAACATCCACAGAGACTTAGAGTGCCATTGGTCAAGGACGAATTTAGAAAAACTCGTGAAGCTTATTTGTTAAAATTACATCATCATCCGAACCCGCTCGCAAGGCTACTTACAGTAATTCAAGACAGATCAAGGCTGCGTATAGCTGATTTACCACTTATCTAATATACCAAATATGATTCTCCACTGAGAGAACAATAATTGTTTAGTTATAAGATTTAATTACTTATTGTAAGGCCAGGACATTAAAGGCAGGAACAATATTATAATAAACGTTCTATTAAATTTTATAGAAAAAAAAAACTATAAAACCACTTAAAAACTAATATATTTAAAGTACTAAAAAAACTATAAGTAAAAAAATCAAGATCCCAGTAACAGTTTATATATTTATAATTTTTATTTCTGTTAATATTCATAATTTCTATATTGCCGGCCTTCGGCCGGACGAACGGACTTTAAACTCTGGGGTCTATCGAACACCGGCTTCGCTAAAATCACTTTTTCTGTGTATCAAAATTTCCAAATATATGAGAAATTTACTATTATATATTGACTTTAAATTCCTATAACTCTTAAACTAAGGGAGATTTAAATTTTAACTAAAATTTTTTACGCTTTTGTGCTTATAATTATGAGAGCCAAACAAAATATTAAAATGCAAGCTGTTTTGATGATCTTGATTTATGCCAACTATAAAATAACTCAAAAAAATAAGAGCAATTATAACTAATACATATTAAAAAATCCAAAAATTAATTCACAGCGTCAGTTCACCTTATATCTACTATATCACATTTTATCTCTTACTGATTTACGTTGTATTACAAGTTTTCCAACTCTAACTGTCTTCTGTTTTTTTTAAATTTTATCCTGAACTTCCCTAAGCCTTAACTTTTCCATTAACAGATTATGACGCTTTGGTTGTACTTAAGTAGTAATTTTCGTAAAGCCGGAAAATTACTCTATAGCAATTAACATAATTTTTACGACCTGATTTGTAAATGGGCGTAATGTATGAAAGTTTCCATCGATCTATAAAAACACCCTCCGATAATGATTTATTGAAAATCTGCGTCATTGCTGAAACAATGGATGGAGCACATTTATTTAATAAAAATGCAGATATTCCATCAGTATCAAGTGTCAAAGAATTTTGTAAGCAATTCATTCCTTGAATTACATCATCTTCAGACAGAACCAATTTTCCCAAATTAAGATTATTAGTTGGTAAAATATTTTCAGAAGAAGTATTATGTAATATTATAACTGAAGCACAATTATTATTTAAATTTGATTTTAAATATTCGGCAACATATTGACAATATCTTGAGGATTATCAGAAATATCATTTTCATATACCATTGATGATGGTATATCAGATGATTTCCTTTTAGAATTAATAAATGTCAAACATAATTTTGGATTTGACTTTATTTTATTATCCATATTCATAAAATATTGTTTATAAAGACATTTATTTAAGAAATTGAATTCTTTTTGACGTAAATTATATTGTAAAAAAATTTCAGGACAACCTGAGGTAATATATAGTTTATGTACTTTATTTCGCTGATTTTTAGCTTCCTCAATCCCTTTGCATACCGCGGATGTTTCAAAGACCTTTTATCTTTAAGGGGATAATTTTATAACAGATTTCTAGAAAATTATTTAAAAAAAGTTAATATGAAACTTTAACTTCATTTCCGGAAAACAATAATGTATAAGAATGTATTAAAATGGAATTTAATTTATCAAAATTACATACACAGAAAAAAATAAAAATGAATTTCAATTACGAAATTGCTTATATTAATTAAAAAAATATTTGATTTCGCTCCAATCATCAAAATGATACTATTAATTAAATTCTAATTAAAAAGTTAAATTGGAAAAAAATCCAAATTTCAATTAAATTTCTTATTTAATCAATTAAGTTAGTAATTAAAATTTTGCAAAAAATCGACTAAAATATTAATTAATGCAATTCACCTATTAATTGTAACCATACCCATAAAAATACGAATATTTTATCCACATTTTTAATTTTTTTTATTTTAATTATATTTTACATATATTTTTCAAAGATATAAACTATTTTATATGCAACTAGCTTAACCAGGTCCGCGTTGCTGGCCCTTAGAAAACATATGTTTTATATTGCATCTCGGTCTCGATTTTAATATACAGTGTCGGACAAAGTCAGTGATCCAACCTTCAATTTTAATACATGTGGTGGCAGTCCGGCTGGTTCCAATGAATTCAAAAATTCAGTAGGATAATCGACGGCTTGTTCTTCGTTCATTACTGTGTTAATCGATTTGCATTTTATTGTTTCGCCAGGCAGTTTCAATTGTATTTGTTTATTGAGCTTGTTAACATCATAATTTGTTGGTGCCAAAATTGCATGTTCCCACAGCTAATCCGAATTTTTGTAGTTGGTTGTAAGACTTGGGAATACCTTGTCAACAACGAAATCTCATTTGTGGGGAATTGAAATTATTCCATTTCTGATGTCCAACAATTGTTTTGAGAATGTTTCGGCAGAAGGGTATTGCAGCAAATGCACACGCATGTTCGTTGATAGCGTTCGGCTTCTGTAGCTTCATTTCCAGTGAAATAAATTTGAAGGAACTTCGCATCATCATTGGGAAGCGGGAGCAATGATCCAATTCTGTGGTACATTTGGCCTTGAACTTTAAAGGTGGGCATGAAGCCTATGTCATTTGAAATCATGAGTTGCACTTTTGGATATTTTGAAGGAAGTTCTTGGAAATAGGATTGGCGCCGGAAATGTAACTTAGAAGTAGCTTAGGCGGCTCAATAACTGGTGGCAGAATAACTTTACCGTTCGAACAGCAGGGATTCCTTAGGGAACTTCAAAACGCGGCAATGTAAGCAATGTTTGTCCCTTGCGGCAATCAGTACTGTTGAGGTGTATCTGCAGCACTCGATGAAGATGCAATGTGACGCATTTGCTGAAGCTGTGATTTTCGTTCTCTTCCCATTTCTGCGGCTCTAGACGTAGATGCCCTTTCTAAAACAAATTTTATTTGAATAAAACCGTTATTTTTATTAAAAGTGGAATGCGGAGAGTTATTCAAAATATTATTTTATTTCATAGATTTCATATGGAAATTTCTTATTCATGCACCTAATATGCAAGTGTAAACAAAATTGTTTATCATCGATTGATAAAATAAAAGGACTTTTATAGTACCGGATATTTGTTGAAATGTATTCCTTTCTTCGCTTACACCAAATAATACGCTTCAGATTACACCACATTGAATTAAAATTTTTAGAATGATGTTAAGAAACGAAATGAAAATTGTCATTGTTTGAACGTTGGGAATAAAAAAAAAATATTTATGTATTTCTCCAATTGAAAAAAAATTTTTTGGTCGACAAAATTAATTTTTTTTACAACAATCACTGACTTTGTAAGCCTGTATATAGGAAACTAAATAAACTATCTGTGAGAATTGAAGAAAAGGTCGATCAACAATTATACAATAATCTTTTTTTTTTATGCCATTAGCGGTATAGTATAAAAATTTGATTCTGCCACGCTATTCCGAATATCAAAAATCTGACTCTACAGTGTTACCCGCTAGGCTATTCTGAAGATTCCCTGAAAATTTCATCAAAATCGGTGCAGCCGTTTTTGAGTTCATTCGGAACATACATACCCACATACATACAAACATCCATTTTTATATATATAGATATGTTTACCTAACAGTAAAAAATCCATAAAATTTTCACAGGGTCATCTCGGGCAAGCATTCCAAAAAAACAAGTTGGAGTGCTATATTCGGCTATGCCGAATCTTAAATACCCTCCACCTAAATTAGATGGAAATTATAGAAATTACATTAGCATAAACACTCTAATATCCATATTCAGTGTTTGTTATTGAGACTTAGCTCCGATTATGAAGATTGGTAGAATGGTAATGTAATTGGTAGAATGGACAAATACAGTTGCACAATTTTTGTGGACTATGAGCGAATTAGAACTATAACCGAATTTCTTTTTAAGCCTTTTTATGGATTATAGATGAATCATGATATAATCATTTTGGACTATATACAAATTATGTACTTTCTTCAATAAAAATACTTTTTTTAAACAAAATAAATGTTTATTTAAAATATAGTAGTATTTTATATATTGTTAGAAAAACTAGTTTACGCAGAAGATATTTTATTTCAAATGTATAAAAATGTTATCTAATTCAGCAATTTATAATTGAAATAACTACATATTCCTACCATTTCCAACAGAGTCTATAATTTTATAATAGGAATAGAATGTACTATTTAACAATTTATATACTTAATAATTGGTTAACATTACCGATTGGCTCAACATTTTCCTTATTCACCACAAATGAAGTAAAAGAGTATAAAAAAGGGTAAACAAATATATTTAGTCAAACTTCAAAAGTATATTTTTGTTCTGTTCTAATGAATTTTCCGGATGTGAACCTTATATATATAATTATGAACCCATAGTCACCAAATCTACTTGAAACTTATATCTGTTACATTTTTTACCGATATGAGTGTATATATATGCCTTAATGCATTTTTCTGATGTGCGACTTATTTGGAAGATATTATTAAATATTTTAACGTGATTTCTATGTATTTGGGGCCTATTTTGCTTGATATTTATCTCTATAAAATTATTTACAAGAGTTTTATGGGTATTATTGTGATTATCGGAAATGGAGCTAATATGGGTGCTATGGTCAAATATGAACCGATATTCACAAAACCCAGTAGTATAATGTTTGGATACAATATATTGATCTGTATACAATTTTAGTTCGATATCCATATATTAAAAATATTTACAGAGCATTAACCTCTGTGTTTCTCGGAAGTGGTCCTTATATGGGAGCTATGACCAATTTTCGGCCGATCTTCACAAAATTCAACACATCGATTTTCGTATATAATGGAAATATTTGTTTGAAATTTTAACCAGATAGAATCTTTTATAAGAGATTTATTAGTATTTAAGTAATTTTCGGAAATGGACCTTATATGGGAGCTATGGTCAAATATGAACCGATATTCACACAATCTAGTAGTATCATTTGTGTATTAATACTACCGATCTGTGTAAAATTTTAATTCGATAACGATATTTTTCAGATATTTATGAAAATTAATGTGTTTTTTGGAAGTGGTCCTTATATGGGAGCTATAACCAATTATGGGCCGATCTTCATAAAATTCCCTACAGCGATTTTTATGTGCATGGGGATTATGCAAGTTGAATTTCAACCTGATACCGATATATATAAGATATTTAAGTGTATTTAAATGATTTTCGGAAGTAAACTTTATATGGGGGCTATGATCAAATAGTGCCTGATCCAAAAAAAAATTGGTCTCGCGATTTCTGTTTGCACGAAACTTAGTTGTGCTGAATTTTGTATGGATACTGCAATTCTATGGGCATTTATATACCATAGAACCATATTTCGGGAAGAAATTTGTATGGGGGCTACGAGAAATTATGGACCGATTCCTTACATTTTCAACAGAATTTGTCCTTTTATCATATAAATAATGTGTGCAAAATTTCATGGTATTCTCTGCAATGAATTTTCCCAAAGTCACAAAAATCATTTGAAAATTATCAAAATTTTTGGAGGTTGTCTTACATTTTGATCCATAAATCGGGTTCTACCAATTCCATTTTGCTGATTTTCAATTCCAAACTGCTTAGACAAATTATAAACATTTTGGTATACATTTCATTAATTTTGCTTATGTATTTTGGACGTGAGAATGTTTTACACTGACAGACAGACAGACGGACATTTCTCAATCGACTTCACTTTGTTGGGTCTCAGATGAACTTATATATACCCTCTTTCACCACTTGTGGTGGTGGAGGGTATACAAAAAATCTAAGGGATGATAAAAGAAAAAGAGCATTAAATAAGTACATTTTAGAAAGGAGTATACTCGTACTTACCCAACGAAAGTCATCTCCAAAATAAAATGTATTCCAAGCATCGGATTCAGCTTATGCACATCCATAATGCTGTCCTGCTTATTAATATGAACAAAATGTCTTAAAAATTGCACACGTTTATATATCATCTAACATTTTCGTACTTACCGAATATCTTAGTATAATTCATAGAAGAGCATGATTATAACCTCCCATTATTTGCAATTAATGGGCCTTAAAATTGTTGAGGACATTTTATATAAAACTATAAAATATATAAACATTTTCAAAATATTTTCTGTTTTCCTCTTTAAAATTTCTTTAAAAATGTCAGAACTTTTTCTGTTTATAAAAAAAATCCTACAGCCAATTAAAAAAATAATTAAATTAGTTAAAAAAAATTATTAACGTTTAAAATAAAACCAAATAATAAATTAATTAAAAAAAAAGTAAGCAATAATTTTGTCTGTGTAAATGAACATTAAGAATTTTCTGTTTTAGATGTAATGAAGAATTAATATAATTAAGGAACTGTAGTTCAATTATTTATTTATTTATTTATTTATTTATTAGGCTTATAATTAAAATTATAATCTAATTTTAACTGGGCAATGGCAACTTAGGCCTTCAGCTCGATGTATACATAGATTATTTTAGAATTATAACTTATGCTATAAATTTAAAATTTTTTTACAATATTTACATAGTATACATTTTTTTAAATTTCATTATATAGTTTAGATATTTTAAGGAATTTATTTATCATTGATATATTATCTATTGAGGAATAGGATAGGAGATTTAATGGATTAGTGTTTTGGAATATTGTTAATTTGGCTTTTCGCGTTTGGGGACATTCGTTGAAATAATGGGAGGGTTTTGTTGGGTACGTTATGTTACAGTTACAAAATGGCGTGGCGTTAATGTTGTATAATGGCCCGTGTGTAAGTCGAGTATGTCCTAGTCGAATTCTAAGAAATTTAATCCTATCAGATCTCTTTATTTTCACTTGGGCAACTTCTGTAGAGTTGATTGTTGTGCGGTTAATATTTATTTGCTTGTACCAGGAAGATGTGAGACTAAATAAGTGGTCCTTATTTTGCTGACTGAAAAAGCTGTTTATAAATTTATCAATGTCTCTACGATTATAATTTTGAACTAAATAAAGGGGCTGTTTGGCTGCATCCTTGGCGGCGAGATCTGCAAATTCATTACCTTGTATTTGGGTGTGCCCAGGTACCCATATAAGAATAATATTAGGAAATTTATCTATCAATATATTTCTGATTTTGGAGATATAGTAACCATTGTTTGCGGTGTTAGAGATTGATTGCAATGAAGAAAGGGAATCAGAGCAAACAGCAAATTTTCCACTTCTGTTTTTAATGTACAGTAAAGTTTCATAAATAGCTATAAGTTCTGCAGAATATATAGAGCTATAGCATGGTAAAATTGAAGTCTTAATAATACGATTATATGTAGTGATACTGAATGTTGAATATCTGTCAGTTTTTGAACCATCTGTATAGAGAAATTGATGATCTTTAAATGAATCTTTGGTCATAGCAAACATTTTCCTGAACTCTGCTGGATTTGAGTTAGATTTTTCAAGATCATGTAGTGAGATATTTACGGATCCACTATCAAAGTACCAGGGAGGGTATGATTTCAATTTGCGATTCAGTTCTGGTAGGTTTAGTGGTATATTGAGTTTTTTGCAGTTCTCTACTGCTCTGAAAATTGTTGAAGCTACCTTAGAAACTTTCTTAGATGCCTTTACTTTCCTTACTATTTGCTTAATAGGTGTGTTAGTACCAAAAAATAAGTTTTTAAATAGTTTCGTTGTTAAAATTTCTTTTTGTGCATAAATTGGAGTAATCTCTGCTTCAAATAGCATATTGTTCACAGGGGTAGAGCGCAAAGCGCCAAACGATGTTCTAATGGCTGCATTAATTAATGTGTCCAGTTTCCTAAGTTGCGATTTGGGAGCATTTCCGTATATTGGCAAACCATAGTTTATTTTAGATAGAATCAGGGATTTAGTTACTGAAATAAGCGTATTGGTACTACAGTTTAGTCTTGGACTAGATAGGCACTTAATAATATTAAGTCTCTGAGTAAGAGAAGCACAAAGGTAGTTTATGTGGTCACTCCAATTATATCTTTTATTAATAATAATACCTAGGATCCGTAGAGTATCAACTTTTGATATTTTTACTTTGGTTGACTGAATGTCACAATTGCAGTTTTTAAGTCTGCATATGTGAATAAATTTACATTTTGATTCAGACAGAATGGCACCAGAGGTATCACACCAGGAACCTATGCTTCTAAAAAGAGGATCAAGGTCTAGCATTATAGGTTTTTCCCTTCCAGAACGGATTATTAGGTTGAAGTCATCAGCATATGCACAAAAATCTATTTCTCTATGGCGTGATATTGTTTGACATAGTCCGTTGTAGGCAATCATGAAAAGAATTACCGACAGTGGAGACCCTTGTGGTATACCATTAGATAATGGGAAAGATGTGGAATAACAGTTTTGTATTCGAACTGTTATCTTTCTGTTAGTCATGAAATTGATGACATATTTTATTATTCTAGGCCCTACCTTCCAGTCCTTCAATTGTTCAACTATTGAGTGAATACCAACATTGTCAAAAGCTCGTTCGAAGTCTAGAGATACTACTGTAGCATGTTTTCGTAACGAGAGACACTTTGCAATTTGGTAGTCTACATATAGTAGACTGTCAATTGTCGAGCTCCCCTTTCTAAAACCAAATTGACGGTCATGAAGTAGTTTATTCGTAGTAACAAACCACCATAACCTGTTTGCTATTATTTTATCTAAAACTTTTGATAAGCAGGGGTTTAAAGAAATGGGGCGGTAAGAATTAACAACTGTCTTGTTTGATCCTGGTTTTAAAATTGGTATTACAATACTGTTTTTAAATTGTTGAGGAATATAGTTTGCAAATATATTGTTATATAATTTTAGGGTTCGGATTTTCATACTGTGTGGTAACATTTTTAACATTTTATATGAGATGCGGTCAATTCCGGGAGTTTTACCTTTTAGTTGATTTAAAGTTGAACTAAGTTCGATGAAACTTATATTATTTTCAATTTTAAGTGCCTCTGGACATGGTTCAGGGAGATGGGAGCTGAGTAACGCGTTGCGTTTGTTTGTCAGAAAAGTGGAAGAATATTTTGAATCTGAAGAATTTTCTGACCAAAACTGTCCAAATTCTTTGCCTATTTGAAATCTGTCCGTAAACATTACACTCGAGTTGTTTCCTCGTGAAATACAGTGAATGTTTTGGGAAGATTTGTAGCCAGTAAAATTCCTAATATTTGTCCAAATTTTATCAATGGGGGTTTTGGGGTTAATAGTTGAGGTAAATTTAGTTATGGATTCTGCCTTAGCAAGTTTTACTTTTCTTTTAAAAAGAGCATTAATCCTTCTGTATTTTAAGAGGTTGTCTTGGATCATATTTCTTTTGAATATATGCCATAATCTATTTTTTTCCCGTTTCAGGTCGTTTAAATCCTTGTTCCACCAGGGGACTTTTCTTGGTTTATTTTGGGATTGTGGTATAGAAATATTTGCAGATTGTAGTATTATCTTGCATATATTTGCAGTTTCCCTATTGATATTATCAAATACAGGCTTTTGGTGCTCTAGTTGAGTACAAAATTCCCTATATTTTGTCCAATTTGCTTTGTTTATGTTGAATTTCGGTTTTCCAAGTGAAGTTAGGGCTATTGTTTGGGGAAAAAGTGAAATAAAGATTGGGAAATGGTCACTACCACAAAGATTGTTGTCTGTTTTCCACGTAGTTTGGGGAACCAAGTTAGAAGAACAGAAACTTAAATCAATATGGGAGAAAGAACCATGTGTATTGAGATGAGTTGGAGAATTGTTATTCAGTAAAACAAAATCTGTATTGTCTATAAAATCAACCAGAACATTTCCTTTACGGCTATTATAATGCGATCCCCAGTTTTTATGATGGCTATTGAAGTCTCCTGTTATTATTGATGATGTATTACAATTGAAAACGTTCTCTAAGTTTGTAATAGAAAAATTGGAATCTGGTGATATATAAGAACTAAAAACATTTAACTTAAATTTTGAAACTATTTCTATACAAATTGTATCGAAGTCATTATTGACATTAATTTGTTTTTGTTGAAGAGTTTTGTGAACAAGAATTGCAACTCCGCCGTACCTAGTAGTTGATGTGTTGATAGCATACATATTGAAGTTAAGAGGTATTGGAATGTTAATTAAGGAATGAAGGTGTGTTTCTTGAATTGATATGATTCTTGGATTATAGGTTTTGATTAGGGTTTGGAGTTCATGAAAATTATTCAAATAGCCATTCATATTCCATTGGATTATACTAAGAGCCATCATGTACATAAAAATTAATAGGAACAACTTTTTTACAATACAATATTTGTATTTCGATTAAGTAAATGAACTTTCCTAATAAAGTAGCTTGAATAAAGCTTATCTTATAAACCAAATAAAAGTTAAGAGTTGTAGTATTTAATATTAAATAAACTTGGGTGAACTTTTGTATATACATATTTACAAAACATATTACAGAGAAATACCAACCAACAACTCTTAAAAAGAAGTAAATATAATAAAATGAAATCATACAATTATTTGGATATTTAAGTGATAAGTTTAACATTAAGGAATGTAAAAAATACCTTTTTAAGTTTTTGTTGTAGGTAACTCTTATTATTTGTTTTAAGAGAGTCAAATTGAAAGAGCATATATCATATGATGATCTTAATGTAACATGTAAATTGAAATCTTGCAATGAGTTGTTGATGAAAAAATCTCTTAAATCAAGATAATACAAATTATAACGGGAATTTGTATTATTAATATTAAGATATGCATTAAATATTTTAACATCGGAATGTGGAATTGTAATATCAAAAATATTTTTTATTAGGTTTTTGTCATAAAAATAGTCAGAGATTTGTATGTTAACTTTGTAAGGGAAAAATATGAATTTGAAAGTGGAAGAGTATAGTATAATAAATAGAGTAAGTGATAAAGTAAAATGTGTGAGAATAAGTAGATAAACAAGAGATATAAGATTTAAATATAGCTTATAAAGAAAGGGTTTTCTTAAGGTAAAGTTAATGTGAGTTTTAAATAAATATATATTAGTTTTAATACAGATGAGTAAATTAAACTTAATGTGGTAGATTAATAATTTTATTGTTGTTATATATGAGAGCATGCTTTTAGTGAGAGTTTTAAGATCTATTGATTTGAAATAGCGCAAATATTTTAATACTTGGGGATATAAGTCTGAGAAGTAAAGTAATGTAAAGTTAGGTGAATAAATTATACTAATAAATGACATATTCTAATTTTATAAAGTTTCTACTTATTCCGTTTAGATTTTCGAGTGGCTGCCTTAATTTTATCCTTAAGTCTTTTTGATGCGTTTTTTGGTAAAATAATTGGACTGTTTCCGTTTATAGTTTGTGACGAAGAACTAAGATGGTCTGTTTCCATTTCAGACAGAGAATTATCCATATCACTAGCTAGGTCCGAGTAGTCTTTAATTAAACGAGGTTTATTGATTTCTGTTGGTGGGGGCATAAAAGAAGATGATGGTGCGGCGTTGTTTGTAGTTTTTATTACCGTAGAGTACAATGCATTTTGTTGGGAATGACGTTGTCTGTATAAAGCTGTTGCCTTTTTTTTACCGACTTTTTCCAGTGTGATTATGGCTTGAATTTCTTTTTCTTTTAGAAATATGGGGCAACTTTTGTCATTAGTAGGATGGTTAGTGTTTTCAACATTGGAAATTCTGCAGTTAATACAGGTTGGGGCATTACAACATTTTTCATTGGTTTCTGGGTTTGTATGAAAAGCGTTAGAGCAGTTTGCGCAAATTTTCTCATTTTTACAGATTTTGGCGACGTGTCCATACTGGAGACAGTTTTTACATTTCATTGGCAAAGGAATATAAGGGCGAACTTTAACTTTTTCATATCCAATGGCCAAGTCACTTGGTAAATTTGTGGTTGCAAAGGTTATGATTATTAAACCTGTTTCTTTAAGTGATCCCTCTACCATTTTTTGAATTTTATTTACACTACTAACGTTTTGACTTTTTAATTCCTCTACTATTTCGGATTCATTAATTCCGCGTAGGTCGTTGGAGTAAATGACTCCCTTTGCAAAGTTAAGACCTGGGTGTTCTTTTAATTCAACTTCTATTTTGGGTGATAAAGACGATAGCTGTATAAGTTTGTTTGCTTGTGCAAAAGACTTAGTTTTAATGAGGATGGTGCCATTAAGTAGTTTTTTGCATTGTAATACTTCTCCTCCTGCAGCATTATCTATTACTTTTTTTATTAGGAATGGAGAGACATTGGAAAGAGTTTCCGAACTCTTTACCCTTTCCATTACCAAAAATTTCTCTCCCGGAGTTAAAATAGTCATTGTTCTTGACTTATCAAAAGTTATAGTTGGTGGTGGTGATGTACCACCACCATCTGGCGGTAAGTTCATTTTCGTACAATTAAAATATACTTAAATTCGATTAAATTTTTAAATAATATTACAGTATGTTTCCGAGAATAACAAAATAAAAAAAATAAAAAGTTTATGATATGAATGGTTGTATATTGATTATAATTAAACACGTGTATGTTTATTTATAGCGAGCGCGAGAAAAAGCTAAATACGTCTGATCACAAAGAGAGCGGTCTATAGACTGAGTAGTTCAATTATTAATCCACAATGATGGATATTTAAAGGTGAAAAATAATATAAACATTCAGAAATTGAATAACTTAAATTAGATGGAATAAATATAAGATCTAAAATTGAATTCAATTTATTGAAGACATTATTTATTTGAACTAGATCCATTTCCAAAAAGCTATCAATTACATACATTTCATAATCTTTCTTAACATTATTTGGAATTAAGCCTTCATCAGAAGGTGACCAAACAATGTTTCCTAAATTATAATCTCCGTATAAACAAAAGCGAGTGTTTAAATTCAAAAAATAAATGGAAATATCAATATGAGATGAGTATAAATAGTAAGAGCTATTAGGTGGAATATAATAACAAATAATTGATCTAATAACTCATCAATAACAATTAAAGAACATGAGTAAGATGATAATTGTTTTCTTACGGCAACTAGCACTCCGCCATCCAGCAAACATTCAGTTTTTTCAGCACTTCTATCTTTACGATAAATATTATATAAGTTTGGTTTAATGAATTCACCATCATGAAAATCAGAGTTCATCCAAGTTTCAGCAATTACAAAGACATCAACATCGCATTGAAATGAAAAATCATATAATTATCTAGATTTCGTGCGCATACCAGAGATATTTTGATAAAATATTTTTAAATTTGGTACCTTTTTTATACCACAGGTAATTCTGCCAGCTTTTTTGGGAAAAAAACAAATGGGCGAAGTTTAATACCAACAGGCCGCAATGATGATTTTATAATGGCACTGTGAAACAGTTAATTTGAAATTGACATGTTTTAACGTGTTTACATCAATATCTTTCTTAACCAGCCTCGTACATTCAAGATGATTTTTACTTATTTTTACAGTTTTATCTACGTACGAAATTATTTGTTCAGAAGAATATATGTATGTATTTTTTCATTGGGACCACAGCTTAATAATTTGTCAACAATTACACTTGTCCATTCATTCTCAGCCTCATACGTGTTTGATACAGCACTACGAAAGGAGGAAAGAGACGAACTAGCAAAATTATCAATACGATTATTATTTAAGTTTGAGCCACCAACAACACTACTGAATGCATGTTCATTTAAATTTAATGCTGCACTGTGGATTTGATTTGATGCTGCACAGTTTTTTGGACATAAATCTGGCATTTCTAAGCAACTGGTCCGACCCGGATAAAATTTGACGAGAACGTAGCCAAGGAGTATTCGAGTTCAAGCTATTAAAACGAACCCTACACGTGCTCCAAGCTGAGGCCTCAAAGTAGGGTACCATCGACATGTAAAACTTTTAAATACGTGCCATTTTTCTGTTTCCCATCCAATTTCAAAGATTTTTACATTTTAGAAAGGTCTTGGAAACATGTTTGCGTATGCTATTTATCTCTTATAATTTCGGCATTTCAAAATTGGTCCTTGGACCGTTTTTTTAAAAATTCGAATTTGTTTATTAGTTAGACAACTAAATTACCAATAATATGCAAAGTCAATATCAATTACGTATCCAAAAATAAACGATTTTCAATTTCAAAATTCAAAAAATAGTAAATTTTTGCTATTTTTTGGGCGAAAAGGTGACTTAAATCTTTTTTTTATTAAAAAAAAACATGTCATAGTTTTCAAAAATGTCGCCCCTACGCCCTTCGAAAATTGACTTATTTTTGATAAAAATATAAATTTTTGGCCACATGTTCTAAAATCCCAAAGCAGGGATCAGAAAACGGAAAGCAGCTTTGGAAACCTTGATGTGATCCCTATTTATTCCCAAAGTATTTTCCCTGTGGGCAAAATTGTAAAAAATACTTAATAACAATTTTTAGGAATCGCGGAATTACATTTGACAAATTATTTTACACTTTTTTATTTTTTTTTTGTTAATAAATAAAGATTTTATTACAAACTAGGTGAACTCGGTCCGCGTTGCTGGCCCTTAGAAAACATCTGTTTTATATTGCATCTCGATCTCGATTTTAATATACAGTGTCGGACAAAGTCGGTGATCCAACCTTCAATTTTAATATATGTGGTGGCAGTCCGGCTGGTTTCAATCATTTCAAAAATTCAGTAGGATAATCGAAGGCTTGTTCTTCGTTCATTACTGTTTCAATTGATTTGCATTTTATTGTTTCGCCAGGCAGTTTCAATTGTATTTGTTTATTGAGCTTGTTAACACCATAATTTTTTGGTGCCAAAATTGCATGTTCCCACAGCCAATCCGAATTTTTGTAGTTGATTGTAAGACTTGGGAATACCTTGTCAACAACGAAATCTAATTTGTGGCGAGATCAATTGAAATTTTTCCATTTCTGATGACCAACAATTGTTTTGAGAATGTTTCGGCAGAAGGGTATTGCAGCAAATGCACACGCATGTTCGTTGATAGCGTTCGGCATCTGTAGCTTCATTTCCAGTGAAATAAATTTGAAGGAACTTCGCATCATCATTGGGAAGCGGGAGCAATGATCCAATTCTGTGGTACATTTGCCCTTGAACTTTAAAGGTGGGCATGGCCGACGTCGTTTGAAATCACCAGTTGCACTTTTATATATTTTAAAGGAAGTGCTTGGAAATGGATTGGCGCCGGAAATGTAACTTAGAAGCAGCTTAGGCGGTTCAATAACTGGTGGCAGAATAACTTTACCGTTCGAACAGCACATTCCCGGGGATTCCTTAGGGAACTTCAAAACGCGGCAATGTAAGCAATGTTTGTCCATTGCGGCTATCACTACGTCCTTATGATTCCTGTAGTCATCATACTTATTGTAATAAAATGCTGGCAACTTTAAATCGATTCTTTCTCTTGATCGAGCCATTCGGGAGCGATTGGCTTCTAGTCTTTCGATATGCTGTTGAGGTGTCTCTGCAGCACTCGATGAAGATGCAATGCGACGCATTTGCTGAAGCCCTGATTCTCGTTCTTTTCCCGTTTCAGCGGCTCTAGACGTAGATGGCCTTTCTAAAACAAATTTTATTTGAATAAAACCGTTATTTTTTATTAAAAGTGGAATGCAGAGAGTTATTCAAAATATTATTTTTTTTTCTTAGATTTCATATGTAAATTTCTTATTCATGCACCTAATATGCAAGAGTAAACAAAATGTTCAATGACGATTTGAATTCAACGGTCTGTAACGACTGCCTGCAGCATTCATCATGTTTGATGGCACGTCCATCATTGACATTGTTTGTAAGAATGGCAACACTAAATGTTTGCGCTGCTGGCAATGACATCGAAAAGCTCTAGAAATCGAATGTACTAGTATGTCCGTTAAGAACGTTGTAGATTATTCCCGATAGATGGCGCGTGCAATAAATAGTGGCAGAGCTTGCAGTCGTGAGTTGAGTTTATCATTGGCGCTGTTAGAGTTAACATCAACTGTCTTGTGCATATAAGGTTGTACGTAATAAAGTTTGTGTGCATTTCTGTGAATTGATATACGTGTATAAAGACATTGAGTGACTATTTAATTCTGTTGTTGTTGTACATTCTAAATAAATAAAGAGTTGTTACAATTTTAAACTACTAAAACTGCTTTTATTTGCAATCAAAAGTATCCGGTTTATTAAAAGGAAATAAACCCACGTTTTTTAAAGGTAAAAACGTAACAACATAAAAGAACTTTTATAGTACCGGATATGTGTTGAAATGTATTCCTTTCTTCGCTTACACCAAATAATCGCTTCAGAGTACACCACATTGAATTAAAATTTTTAGAATGATGTTAAGAAACGAAATAAAAATTGTCATTGTTTGAACGTTGGAAATAAAAAAAGGATCTATGTATTTCTCCAATTGAAAAAAAATTTTTTGGTCGACAAAATTAATTTTTTTTGAAAAAATTTTTTTTTGCCAAATTTTTTTTTACAACAATCACTGACTTTGTAAGCCTGTATATAGGAAACTAAATAAACTATCTGTGAGAATTGAAGAAAAGGTCGATCAACAATTATACAATAATCTTTTTTTATGTCATTAGCGGTATAGTATAAAAATTTGATTCTGCCAGCCATTCCGTCCATAGACCGAAAATCAAAAATCTGACTTTTATCTGACTTTAAGCTTTTCTGACTTTAGGCTTTTCTGAAGATTCCGTAAAAACTTTATCAAAATCGGTCAAGCCGTTTTTGAGTCCATGCGGAACGTACATACACAAATCTGTTTTTATATATATATGGCATTAACGGTATAATGTAAAAATTTGATTTTTACACACCCCTCCGCCCACAGACCGAATATCAAAAATCTGACTTTACAGTGTTACCCGCTGTGCTATTCTGAAGATTCCCTGAACATTTGATCAAAATCGGTTCAGCCGTTTTTGAGTTCATTCGGAACATACATACATACCCACATACATACAAACATCCATTTTTATATACTTATATAGATAGATTAACCAGCTTTAATGTATATAAGCTAACTAATTTAATGTATTCAAAATGTACCAATAAACAAAAACTACTAATTTTCCTTTATCTTCTGTCAAGTTTTAATTTTAAATTTGTGTAGCATTTCCTATATTATCAACTGATTTTGTTTCTACTTATTTAATAAATTATCACAAAACCGAAAAAAACGAAACCGATCGGTTTTCAATTTTTTAAAACCGAAACCGCGGTTTTGATATTCTTCGGTTTTTTGGAAACTCTAGCTAGAATAATAAAATCTCACACTGAGTAACGACAAGTTTACCTAAATCAATAAGCTATTTTTATATAAAAAACATTATTTATACGTGGTTGAGGCAATTTTAATAAGTTAGTTTTATACTTACATTGTTCGAAATAGTTCGGTGTACAAGCTATTTTTGTGCACAACCGAGTTCAATAGTTCAGATACCAAGAGTCCTGACACTGCTCGCAAATCACAAATTTCTGATGCATCAAATTGTTTTGCTATTTCTGGATAAGCATCTACAACTTCACAGTGAAACGCATACCCACCGCGTTTTAAATATGGAATTGCGTTTTCAATGTGAGTAAACACTGGCAAATCCTTAGGGTCCCTTGGTGGTAAAACTTTCTTGTTTAATAAACGAATTATTCGTGGTGATTTATTTTCCTGAAATTTGTTTAAACTATTGTTAGAAAGTTTAGACAAAAAATAATTCTTAGAGCCTAATTGTGTAAATCCCGGCGACAGGTGATAGTTTATGGAAAACAAAAAATAAACAATTTATTTTCGTTTTCCACACAAATTCAGACAGAGAAATTTCTGATACTTTGTTTTTCATATGAAACTAACACATGGCGCCGGGATTTAGAAAATTAAGTCGTAAATTTAATTTAAATCACATTGTATTTGATCTCTTATAAGGACTGAGATCGAAAAATTCTTAACATACATATGTGTTAATAAAAATTAAACGACTAAACTTACAGTTTTGATTTTTTTTATTTGATTGAAATTATTATAACAATTTACAAAAAAAAAAAAAAATATTTTTATAGTTCTAATCACTAGTGATGGTTTTTATAGTGATTTCTGTCACTTTGTTCGAACAGGTTGTCCATCTCCGTTTAAAATCTACCACACTTTTGGACACCTTTTTTGTGCTCCACTGGCCTTCTTAGCTCCAGGCAGTTTGGAGAATTTGCATCTTTTGGTAGAAATACCACATTATTGTTCTTTTACCACTCAAGACCTTTCTTACCATAGTGACAGGGTGCCAAATCAACAAATGTTTGGCTTTTGGGTTCTAAACATTTCTTCAACTTTCCCTCGAGCATCAGAAACATCAAAATTTTGACCCGGAAGCTGCGAAAAATCTGCCAGAACATACGTTTCGTCATCCATTATGCAGCAGGATTATTTTTTATATAGCAGCGTTCCTGTCAGGAACTTTTTGAGCCTTGTATGTTTTTAAACCTGCATTGGCTTTAACTTTTCGTACTAAATAGTCCGAGCACTGAGCTAACCGGGCTGCTTTCCTACTGGATGTGTTGAGAGCTCTTTTGAAAATGCTTTCTATTCTTTTGGCTTAATAAACATCATGTGAACCATTACTTCTACCTGAACCAGGTTTTCTATCAACGGACAAGTTCTCCCGGTACTGTTAAATAATATTGGAAACAGTTTGACGCCACACCTTTGATTGTTTGGCCAACTTTTTGTAGTTGGTTTTTTTTTGAAAATATTTAATAATTTTCGTACGCACTTTTTTCTGGTCACTCATTTTAATCAGATTAACAACAAATGAACAAAGGTAACTTGATCAAAAAAAAAAAAAAAATCGAATAATACTTTGGTTAAAAGTTTTAAGGAAAAAAGTGTGTTAAGAATTTTTCGATCTCAGTCCTTACTCGTACCTACGGTTTTTTAAGCAAAATACTGAACATGAGAAAATCAAATATACTACACTAACCCATTTTATACATGTCTTGTTTATTTTTATCGTAACCGTTTTTATTTAAACGAAGGTTATGATAATGGGACTAAGGCTTTAAAGTTAAAAGCAATATTATTCTAACCCCCAGTAACACGAAGTCTGGTTATGTGTTAACTAATAGTTTTACTGACAGTTTTCATACAAAAATAATTTTAACCGACAGTATAACTATTAGTTAACGCCTAACCAGGCTTCGTGTTAATGGGGGTAATAATTATTGTAAAAATAAAAATGTATTATTAATATAAAACATGAAAAAAAAACAAATTATTTAAATGAGGACTTAACAATAAATAAATACCAGACAATTTAAAGTACTTAGTAGCTTTAAGAAATTTAAAATTAATTTGTACTTTGAAATATCACAAAAACAAAAAATAATAAAAAAGCGTGTTAAAATTTACTTTTACAAAATGAACGCTACACGAATTTCGCCGCCTTGTCCTGGAAAAACGACTATTATTCGTCCCGTCATCCACTCCATTGCTGGGATATTGTCGTTGTACGATTTTTACGACGGGCGTTACCTCGCATCACCATGCCCGCTGTTGAAGGCCCAGGACGTATTTTTTCGCCCAAAATCCCGAAAATGTACGCTTGAGTGCGTAAATACGCTGCCATCTCTTCAGGTACGGCGGCTTGGCTGGCTCTTCTGGAAGTAATCCGCTGGGCTCTCTCCAACCAGATACATCTGAAACTAATTCTACCGTTAAAGCAAACAAAATAAATATAGATTTTTACAGGTGGATGACCACGAATTTTCAAAGTCACATTCATTGGTCCGCAAAAATCTACACCACATTTTAAATGGTTGTAAAGCTCTCATCCTGTCAGCGTGCAAATTTCCCATAATTTGATTCATTAATTTCGGTTTGCACATAAAACAATGAATACATTTGCGAACCATTCTTTTTTGTCATTAATTACCCAGATTTTATCTCGAAGAAGAGTTACTAACGTCTTGGCTTCTGCATGACAGTTTTCAAAGTTCAATATGGTCACAAAAAATTTCACGTCGTACGAAATGCATCATTAGCAAACCCCCGCCTGGCCTGATAATTGAAAATATAATAGAGTTTAATTTTTTCTTTTCTCTAATGACATTTGCTCATCATTCAAAGACACAATATCAGCAGGATTGTCCCGAGAAAGAACATGCCGGTAAATTCTTCAATTTCTGCAACACGATTAGATACGAACGTTGAACAGTGCCGCCATTTGAGTTTTTTCGTTGCTAAATTCATAACTTTTGATAGATAATTAATCAACCTATGAAATGAGTGTTTGAACGCCTTTTAGGTGCATACTTTTGGGTAGCAAAATTTAAATTTGTGGAAAAATCAATTTTAGGAAGTAAAATAGAATTTTTGATTTTTTATGTTTCTTTTTATGATTTAAAATTATTCCAGAAAAGATTTAAAATTTTGTTTATCCAGAAAAGATTTAATTTATTTTTTGTTTGTAAAATATTGCTCACAATCCGTAAAAAAGGTATATCTAATGGGTTTTCAAGGTTATATGTCATAAATTGCCCAAAAATGCATGAACACATTTTTGGAACCATGTCTTTTTTCAAAATTTTACCTCTAGCTAAAAATGGGGCATGGACGGGCAGTTGGATATTTCAGCATTAGGCAAAGGAATAACCAAAAACTTATTTTGAAAATATGGCATATATAGAAATTTATGTTTTTTTTTTTTTTATTTTCCACCAAAGTTGAGAAATATTGATAAAATGGATAGTTGGTAAATATCGATTTACATGGACAAATACAAAGCAAACAGTTTTTTTATAATTTTCTTAATAAATAGATCTATCAATAGAGTCAAAAATGATGACGATCCGTTACCTAGTTTTCGAGATATTGTATCTGAAAGGGGACGAAATTACCTAAATTTTAAGGGCTATCCTCTGAACCAAAAATGTGATTGTAACAAGAGTAGAATATTTGACAATTTCCTGTAAAATAGGTTTCTTCAATATTTTTTAGGGGCATATGAAACTTTTGATTTTTGAAACCTCACTTGTTCTACGGACGCCACTGTGGGTTGCTAGGGTTGCTGGATGAGTTTTAATCCAATGTAGAGTTATTTCAGAATTGGTCCAGAACGTAACGCTTTCAATTCTACATGATAATATGGTTCTCAGCTTAGCCCACAATTTGGTTAATACATGTGCTGCACATAGCTCAAATAACCTCGCCGAAACAGATACAATATTTCGTTTCGTAGCTTTAAGTGAATAAAACGAATCATCCAATTGATATTTAAATATATCGCTCTTTGTAAGCCAATAAGTGCATAATGCTTTTGTATAATTTTTGGTATAGTGTATTGAAATCAGCTTTCACTTCATAGTTTGAAACCCATTTGGTTAATGTAAATCCAGCTTATTATAGTATTTCAGTGACTTGATTTCGTATTATCTCAAGTTCTTCAATTGAATCTGCCCCAGTTAGCAAATCATCGATGTAGAAATCTTCACGGACAATTCTAGATCCAATTGGTAACTTATCTTTGAATTTATAGCTTAAATAAATTAAACATTGTATTGCCAAGAATGGTTCCGATGACGTGCCATAAGTTACTGTATTAAGTTTGTATATTTCTGTCTCAGTTTTACACCAAATTATCAGTTGGCGGTACATTTTATCAATGTCTGCAATGAGTACATGTTTATGTAAACGAAACCGAATCAGTGTAGAAAATATCATTTAAGGAATGTTGAGTAGAACGTCTACAAGAAACGTCGTTGATAAGCTTTTTGGACGCAATATACACTTGTGGTATAAAGTAATGTGGAAAATATGATATTTTATTGTCTGTAATATGATATTTTATATGTCCTGTAATAGATAGGGAAATAAAACGTCTTCTCGCTATATTAAAAGAGAAACACAATTTTCTTGGATAATCTTTGAAAGGATGCGACCCATTTATGACCCAGAGTCCAATAATGCCCTACCATATACATACTGCCCAGATCTGTCTTTTATTTTCGCCAGAGCCGTAGCCAAGATAACTTTATCCCTAATAGAGGGGGAAATATTGACAGTTGCACTCGAATGCACGTTGGACATTTGCGGATCCAAAGTTTACATATTCGTAGTATTGTATTGATGCAAAAGAGTGTGATGGGAGCGATTGCATTATCGCATTTGAGATTGCCTTGTCATCACCAATTGATAATAGTGAATCTTAAACTTCAGAAACTGTGTCAATCATGCTCCTCAAAGCTGTTGACGAAGGCTTCGTTGTTTCTTAGAAGTGAAACAATTGTCCAATATTGTCATACAAATTAGGACAAGGATTGTCGTAAACCCGTTTTAAACTTGTCAAAGATTTGAAATAGTTCTGTTCAGTAACTTGGTAAGCCTTCACAGTACCAAAAGCCTCATCAGGGATACATGAAATCAAATGATTGAACTTTTTTATTTCAGCAATATCTAAAAATGGGCTGACCTAAAATAGTGCACAAAAACCACAAATACAAGTGGGAATTGATAGGTACATTGATGTACTGAAACAATTACGTAGTCCAAAATCCTCAAAAGTTGTATCGACCGCAAAAGTACCTAAAGATAGGGAAATTGATATCAAAATACCGGAAATAGATTTTCCATTTTGCAAGAAGATACGCCTGACCCCCCAATATTACCCAAGTCATTCAAACCCGCTCCTATTTATTTGAGAGAGCAAAATTCGAATGCTTTAGTAAAGAATTTAATCTCGTTGGTCGGAGAAAATTCTTTTTACGTTGTGCCATTTAAACGAAGTAATATAAACGAGACTAAAATTCAGGTAAATCATGAAAACAATTTCCGTAAAGTAGTTACGGAATTTGAGGCTAATAAAAAAGTTTTTTCACATACCAATTGAAGAGTAGCAGGGATCTCCAATTCGTTATTAAAGGTATTGACTCTTGTGTAGGTCGTGAGGAAATAAGGACTGCTTTGAAAAATAATGGGTATAAAATAAAAAGTGTCATCACCATTAGAAATCGAGAGAAAGTTCCCCAAGCACTATCTCGAGTTGAACTAGAACCAGGTGATGTTAAAATCAAGAAAAATTAAACACATCCAATTTACAATTTAAAATACTTATTGCATCGTAAAATTACGATAGAAGAGCCACATAAGAGATAGGGACCCGTCCTGTCAAGAATATGGTCATACTAGGGCATATTGCAAACTACCCGCCTTTTTCGTGGTGTGTGGAGAATTGCACGGTTCTACCCAATGCAATAAATCTAAAAACGACTAAAAATGCAGCAATTGTGGCGGAAATCACACAGTAATTACAGAGGATGTCGAGTATATTCCATAGTTAAAAGAACATTAACACAGAGACCAAGTATTTATCCCCATTACCCCCAAACCTCGTAAACCATAAATAATAAAGGTTCATCCGCTAGTGTTCTAAGAACAAATCAAACATTTACTCAAAAGCCACCACTAGGAAACAAAAATAACCCTAATATGGACTGGAAGCTACAATAGAGACCCTAGTGAAATCCGTTAACAATTTTACCAACTCTATGAGTAATATTATGCAGGAAATGCTTAAAATCCAATCACTGTTATTACAAGCCATCCTAAATAATCCATGAACTATTTGAAAATGTGTTTCTGGAATGCAAACTGCATACACAAATTGATGTAATTCTGATTTCTGAAACTCATTTGACGTCCAGAAGTTCATTTCGAATCCCAGAGGTAGAGCGTGGGGAAGCTCGGAAATTTTAATAAAACCTCTAATCAAACACTACTTAATGTTTGCAAATATTAAAGCTACTACGATCTTTCTTGAAGATTTTCATCGAAACTCAGTGATTTCATCGATATACACCCTCTAGAATTTCAATTACAGAAAGTCAATATAATATTTTTTCAAATCACTAGGGCCCCGTTTCCTGACTGCTGGCGATTATAATGCTAAGCACACATTCTGGGGATCACGACTGATCGTGTTTTGTTTGATACAATTTCAAAAAAGGGATGGAATGTAATTTCGATCGGCCAGCATACTTACTGTCTTACTGACCCACGAAAGATACCGGATGTCATTGATTTTAGCGTGATAAAAAATAACCCTGGAGAAATGGTTCAAGTTGAATCCACGCTGGAACTATCTTCAGATCACTCACCCACTATTGTTACTTTATTGAGCCCCGGATAAATTGTATCCCCGACTTGTAATTTAGCGATGACAGGCACAAGAATTAATTGGCTCAAATATAAAAAAATACCTCACTACACATTTCTCGGAAAACTTACTCTTCAGCGGGTCTTAAATGAAAAAAGAAGAGTTCGAAGAGAGTGACAATTGCACAGATCCCCCAATTCAAATCGAAGCTTAAAGATTGTATAAAAAGACTTAAAAAGCTCTTGGAATTTCGAAAAATGGAATTATTGAATAAATATCTAGAAAGCCTGGACGCAACGCCGCAATCGGATTACTCATTATGGCGAGCCACAAAAAGTCTTAAAAGACCTGTCATATGTAAGCCCCCCTTGCGAAATTCAAGTGGCGGTTGGGCAAGAAATGATACTGAAAAAGGGAATCTGTTTGTTAATCATTTGAAGCAAGTATTTACCCCGAACACATCAAATGAAACTATTGAGTTGCCACCTGTTGTACCCCATTTTGGAGCAGCCGTACCCCTACGTTTTGAGATTCGAGAGATCGAAAAGGCTATTGTTGATTTAAACTCCAAGAAAGCACCTGGTATTGACAAAATCAGTAACAAGATGCTTATGGAGCTACCCCGGATAGCAATAAAAATAATTATTTTTATTTTTAATGCTATATTACGCCTTGAATATTATCCTCCAGAATGGAAGGTTTCACTGGTTACCATGATACCTAAGCTGGTAAAAGATCACACAAAAGTAGAATCATATAGACTAATCAGTCTATTGTCTAATATATCAAAGCTATTTGAGAAGATACTCATTAACAAGTTGTACTCGATGTTAATTGAAAACAATTGTATTCCGAATCATCAATTTGGACTTAGAAGAAAACACAGTACTATCGAACAAACCCATGGACTTGTTCCGCTCTCTTCATCGACATTTCTGAAGTGTTTGATAAATTATGGCATGATGGTTTAATATACAAACTGAGTCAAAATTTACCCGCAAACACACATAAGTCATTGGAAGGCTATTTAACTTGTCTTACATTTAATGACTAAGAAGGAAACTTTTTAAGTATTCCGAAATCCACTGAAGCTGGAGTCCCCCAAGGCAGTATCCTGATACCCTTTTTTATATTTGATATATTCGTCTGATATGCCAACTAACAATCGCACTCATACATCAACATTTGCTGACGATACTGCTATTTTAAGTATTCATGAAAACCTTCTAGTAGCATCTCGTTATTTACAAAATCACATATTTGAATTAGAAAAATGGTTAAAACAATAGAAAATTAAAGTCAACGAGCAAAAATGTACACATATAACATTTACATTGCATAGTCATTCATGCCCCCTATTCATATCAATAATCAAAGAATAATTCAACAGTCGGATGTTAAATACCTCGGAATACATCTCGATCGTCGCCTTACATTGAAAAGTTATATAAGTAGATTTAAAGTTGACTCAAATGAAATTGCAATCAATTCAAATTAATTGGCTCATTGGCAGAAACGCTACGCTTAATTTAGATTGTAAACTTCTACTTTATAACATGTTCATAAAACCGATATGGTGTTATGGCATACATCTATGGGGCACGACCTCAGCGTCAAATATAGAAAAAGCCAAAAGACGCCAAAACAAGTTTTTAAAAATTATCACAGTTGCCGTCTAGTGTATCAAAAATAAAATATGGATTCAAATTGATTGTTTTTTTTTTTTTTTTTTTGGATTTTCAAAGACATAAAAATGCTTCTAATAATCCATTCGGGCATATTTGCAATAAAAATTAATGTTGAAATATTTAAAACAGCTAAAGAGAATAAAAGAAATCATTAAAAAAATTAATTTATTTAGCAAAAGTTTATAATTCCAAAAACGTACACCATACGTTGATGTTAAAAGATATTAAGTTTTCCATCCCTGTATTAGTAATCTGCATGTACAAAAGCAAGAAACATGCGACAACAAAACCTTCTTTAATGAACGCTCAAACGAGACTGAATGAGTTTTTAATACGTGTGAGTACGTTGTTGTAAATTTAGTAATGGCCGAAAGGCACGCGTGCAAAGGAAATGCCTAGCTCTGCTTTACACACATTTTTCTTGCCGCAAGTCTGAGCTTATAGGAGAGAGAGGAACGAATGAAGAGGGGTACATACCAGCTTGTTCCGGTAAGTTAATTCAATTCTATTTTGTTATTTCATTCTCACTATGGCGTCTATTAGGTTTTGATATACAAAATTGAACACCGATTTTGCTGTGTGGAGTTCTCAGTCTCCAATCGGACGCTTCCCAGGTGGCGGATAGGGGGAGCAATTGCCTAGTCTAGTGATACTGTTTTCTACAACAGGTCACCGGACCTGACAAATGCTCTAGCGATGTCAATATCTTGAGATACATTTTCTAACAAATGGTCTGAAATTCTTGACATAGCTAGGTCTGTAAATGGAACTGCGATAGCCAACTATCATAATACTGTGATGCATTTTATAACAAATGGTCACAGTAGGATGTAATTGGTGTTATGATAATGCTATAACTGACGATACATTTTTAACAAATGGTCGCCTAGTGCTAGCACATTCTTTCCCTTTCTCAATGTTACAACCCGCGGACCAAAACTGTTCTTCTCAAAACTGTTCTTCTCTTATCTTCACCCACTTGTAAGGTCAAAGTGATGGCAGCAGTGCTGAAGACCTGAATGGCTAGTTAGTGGTTAAAGACGACTAGTCGCGAACAGCTCCCCTCCGACGCCAGGGCACGGGTCGGTTGTAATACAGTTTTTGCCGTCCCTGCGTGGATAGTCCATCCCCTTACGCGCATACTCGAGGGAACAAAATGAACTCAAATAAACTAGATATATACATACAAACATCAGCAAGAGGTCAGCCGGGGAAACCTGTGGTGGCTGACTGTAAAAAATCAACTGCCCAACCTTCCGGTGACAGTTTGATTAAAAGCAGCGAGGTAGCCTTGAATTTCAAGCCCAGCACCTCCATAGCTGCACAAGCCCTCGCTGGAAATGCATCAGCAAAAACCCCAGCTTCGGACACTGACGATAAGACAGCTGTCCATGCGAAAATGTTACAAGTCGAACCAGAAGTCGGGTCCAACATTCATAACCTTTCCCGCCATTACGGCAGCACCGAATGCCCCCACTCGCAAGGAACCATCAAGGAGGACTTTCGTACAAAGGCGTGCCGCCTTTGGCATCATCGATCGTCTTGTATCCAAGTCGGTCGAAGCGCTTACTAGCGACGAAACTTAGCTGGGCAAAGGCCCCGCTGGCTGAGCTGTACAGTTCCTACCCTCCCACCAGCACAGATGCAGCGGACCAAGCCGCATTTGTCGTGCCTAAACAGCAACGCCTGGTAAGAAGGCCGTATAGTGAGGTTGCTCGCAATCCACTTGTAAGAGCCATTATCGACAAGAGTGTAGAAGACGGTGCTATCTCCTAAGATAAATGGTTGAAGGTCCGTCAGGGTATGCTAGGGGTATACTGGAAGATTCTCAAAGAGAATCCCGGTCCATTCCCGCAAAATGATGATGCTGGCTGGTATCAAGGCCATGTGAAACTGCTATCGTATACTAATGAGCGCTCAGCTTTATTGCTAAAACTAGCAATTGCGTCCCTAGGAGAATTGTGGCCTGGCGCGAAACTGGACGTGATCCCGGTCGCAGTTATTCCGGCGGAACCACATGAACCTGAGGAGATTCTGGCGTACATTCAGAGCGGCAATCCCAACCTACCTACCCGTAACTGGAAGGTGGTTAAGGTTTCCGCTCCTGAAGGTGCGCATAGAAAGGTGGTCGTAGTTCTTAATAAGGAGTCCTTGGCGCCACTACGAGAGGGGCAAAGCAAGATCTACTACGGATTCGATAGTACCAAGCTGCGCATCTATCGTGGTGACGACAAGCTCGACCCCGAAACTTCCGGTGTCAAATCGGATGCTCCGCAGGATATGTACTGCATTAAACTGGATGACCCCGCTAGCTCTGAGGACAAAATGGAAACCCAATCGCACTCCAGTATGGTTGGGGATCTATTCTGTTCTCTGGGCGAAGCGGAAAATGAAGATGTTCATCTAGAATCAGACCCAGAAGGCGTCGACGGTACGGTCATATATGATCCAGATCATGGTGAAAGTGATCCAAGTGAACCTTCACTACTCTAAAGCAGCTTCTGCTGCCCTGCTCCTCCACATAGCTAATTATGGGGAGGAGATTGCGTCCAGGAGCCGTGGATCCATAACGGTGAAATACGTGGACTCAACGCCAGAGAGTACAAACTATTGTACACAAAACGATCATGTAAAATAAGATCTTGTATTCTGGCTAAGAACCATCTTAATATCTTCATTCTTTCTGATTATAGTGATGAAGATACAGTAGCTGCTGCTTGGGAAACAGACGCAGGTAAGGTGTGGCTGCTATATGGCGTACGACCAGGTTGAACCTCCACCAAGCAACCTGGTATCGATTATGATGCGTGCTGCAAATCAGGCCAAAACTCCGGTGATAATAGGGGCTGATGCAAATGCTCACCACTCAATCTGGGGTAGCTCAGACATCAATGAACGGGGTGAGTACATTTTAGACTTCATATTAGACTGTAATCTGGTAGTTGTCAATCGTGGCTCAGAATCTACCTTCGTGGTGGCGAACAGGCAGGAAGTTATGGACATAACGCTTGTTAGTGCAAGCCATTCGCGACTCATTAGGAATTGGAAGGTTTTTGATGACTGCTCTCTCTCGGATCATAGTTATCTGACTTTCTCGATAGAATTAGAAGTTTAAAAGCTAACTCCTTTTCTAAACAGGAGGAAAACCAAATGGGATGATTATTCGCGGAACGTTTATGGTTTACTTCCCACACCCCCTCTGATAGGTAACACTAGGGATATTGAAAGTGCTGTGGAAAAGCTTACACTTTCTCTTAGTGAGGCCACTAGGCGTACGTGTACTCCCTCTGCACGCAGAGGAAAGGTAAGACCTCCGTGGTGGTCCTTGGATATAGCGAACACTAGGCGTAGCTGTCGCAAACTTTGCAACGAGGCGAAAAGATCAGGCAACTGGTCACCGTATAAGTCGATGTTGAACAAATTTAAGAATCAGGTAAGAAGCGCGAAACGTAGGTCCTGGAGGAATTTCTGCAGCGGCGTCGAAAGTTCCTCTGAGACAAATCGCTTGCGCAAGATCCTGTCGAAAACATCAACTGTTCAAGGTTATATTCAAAAACAGGATGGTAGGTGCACCACTGATGGACCTGAGACACTAGAAGTACTTATGGACACATTTTCCGGGGAATTTCCCACTAGACATGGATAGTGGTTCCCAACCGTATGAACGGACAACTCCATCAATTATAATTGACGAGCATTTGATAAAATGGGCCATTCGGAGTTTTGACTCTTATAAGTCTCCGGGCCCGGATGGCATTAAACCTGATGATCTACAAAATAATATAGATCTAGTAACTCCTTGGCTGATAGCTATTTATCATGCCTGTCTTGTATGGTCGTACATTCCAAACCGGTGGATTTCAGACCAATAAGTCTATCAACATTCTTGCTGAAAACCCTTGAAAGAATTATCGACATCCACATACGGGTGTCTTTAGAACAAGGATCATTATCTCCTTCTCAACATGCCTACATGAAGAGCAAATCTGTTGAGACAGCACTTCACTCCTTAGTGGGATATATTGAGAAATCTCTTGAGTTTGGTAATTTCTCATTAGTGGCCTTTCTGGATATAGAAGAAGCCTTTAATAATGTAGAAACTGCAACCATAGTTTCAGCCCTACATGATCTTGGTCTGGACCAATCAACTGTAAGGTTCATCAAGAACCTTCTACGATGCAGGATCATTCGTTCCGAAAAGGGAACGGCTGTGAGCACGGCTGTGAGACGCCTCAAGGAGGCGTCTTATCTCCAGGAAACTGGATCTCATGGCAGTATCTGAGATCTACTTAGGCACGATATCACAACGCCTGGAGTCATAATAACAGGAGCTCTAGGAACGACCGCATCAAAGTCGCTCTTTGCTTTATTAAACTGGATCCCTGTGGATCTAATGGCCAGAAAAACGGCTTTCAGTTCGGCCTTCAGGCTAAACGCGTTTGGGGCGTGGAGACATGCTCCATATGGTCACGCCAGTATAATAGGTAGCATTCGGAATTTTCCGGAAAATATCGATTACTGCATTTCTAGGCCTTCCATATTGAGAAATTTTGGTTTCTCAATTCCGCATAATATGGAAGCAATGGACGGACCTCGACACAACGGGTCTCTCAGTCTATACGGACGGCTCTACTAGAGGAGATCGAGTTGGCGTAGGTGTCTACATTCAGGAAGTTATTAAGTTATCTTTTAGACTTTCAAATGAATGCATAATTATCCAGGCTGAAATATCAGTCATAAAAAGGGCGGCTAACTGGCTCAGTTATAACAAGATAGGTAGGGATATTCGTATATATATTGACAGTCAGGCCGCAATAAAATCTGTAACAGGTGTATATACAACATCTAATTTGGTCTAGGAATGCCGGGCATCCTTAAACAGGATGGCGAGACATTCAACAGTCGTACTCAAGTGGGTACGTGGACACGGAGATACTATAGGCAACTATGTTGCTGATGAATTGGCGAAAGAGGGCGCCATGCTGCATGACAGACACATAGACTTCCTATGTGGGATTCCGTTATGAGACAATGAGACAATTTTTCATCTTCTTTGTCACTGTCCGGCATTGGAAAATCTACGCTTAAGGTTTCTGGAACATCGTTCCCTAACTAGTCTCTCTGAGCTCTCGAATTTGAGGCTTGAGTGCATTAATGCCTTTGTAAGGAACAGTAATTGGCTAACCAGACCTAATATGGGGATCTCCATCGAGTGACCAATAATAATCTACTCTCCTTTCTCTTCAATCTTAACCAAATACTGACTGTCCCCTTCTTTCTTTTCATATCTACTCTGTTCTTCTCTTTTTGTCTCTATACTTTCAGGTAACACAAAGGTACCTATGCCTGGACCAACGTGAGATGCACTTCTTCTTCACTTCGCGGCTGCCTGGAAACCTAACCTAACCTTGCTGTGTTTAAACAAACGGGCAATTTTAAAAGAGAATTGAATAGATTTGCTTCAAGTAAAATTGCTGTGTGTAAAAACAGACTTATGTTGCCTTCTCTGCTATTTACTAGACTTGCGCGCTACCAATTACATTTTGTAATTAATTACACGACCAATTACATGTAATTGATGAATACAGCAAATGTTGTCGACTAACTTCTTTCGACATCGAGAAAATGGCAGTAAGTCTTCTTCATTTCTCTATCAGCAATTGAACATTATGGCTGACTTCATAAACGCAGTTTCCAATGCAACCCTGCTAAGCATAGTGTTCATAAACTCAATAGATTTTGTTTTGACAATGTCCCAAGTTCATTGTTGTGTAACAATGCTTTTCAATGCGCAACATTTGTCAAATTTGACATTGTTTTTACTTATTATTCTTAAATACTTTGTTTTAATTCTTTATTCAATTATTTAGGAAGCAACAAATTTTTATATTGGTAGAAATGGAGGATTTAAGTTGAATTTTTGTTTGTAAAATATGTAATTTTACGTAAATTTACAAAAAAAACATTAATGCGTTCATAAATGAAGAACAGTAAAATACAAATTTGTATGGTTACATAGCCGAAACTGTTTGCAGCAATTGTAAAAACTCACAAGAAGTTTCTTTATTAAAAAAACGAGCTGACGCTCATATGTAATTAAATGCATTCAAGATCGATTTGATTTAAAAAATAACAAATTTGAAAAACTGAATATTTTCCACATAAATTCAAACATTTAATTTCAAGATTTTACTGAAGTTGTTAAATTGTTCTCAATTAAAAATATTGATATGGATCTCCTATTTGATGAAATTATTTGTTGAAAACTTCTGCTAAAAACTTATAAACAGAAAAAACTGTGGATCAAAAATGGAAAAACTTTTTAAACAGGGGTAGTTTTCCAAATTTTGAAAAAAAATTCAATTTTATTTTTCCAATACCCCATTCAAATGCCGGCACTGAAAGGATTTTCAGTCTGATGTTTTTATTTTGGAGAAAAAAGTGGAATAGACTATTGATTGAAAACTTGGAAAGTTAATTCATTATAAAAACAAACTACAAATATAATTGTAATGAATTTTATAATTTTTTGAAAACGGAAGACTGAATGAATGTCATTTTAAGATATTTTATTTTACAAAAGTATTGTTACGAAATTATACTTGAATTTAAATATTACTGTTTTAACGGCTGGTCTCAACAGCAGTGCTTCTCAAACTTTAACAAATGTGTGGGTATTATTTAAATTGCTATATAACATACAACATTGAATAAAAGCTTTGAGTTGTGCATTGTTTGTAAGTATGGACAATGTCCATTGGACATACTAAATGATTCATGCCTAACATCGAAAGCTCTAGTATGCGAATATTCTAGTTTAAAGATCATTGTAGAAGTAGAGCTTTCTAGATGGTAATACAGTGTATATAAATTGGCCGTGAGAACACCAAAAATCAGTCTGATTTGAAGCATCGTTAAGTAAAGACATCAACTGCATTGCCGTGTATACTTGTACGTTATAAAGTGTGTGTATTTCTGCGAATTGATAAACGTGTATAAAGACATTGAGTGACTATTTAATTCTGTTGTTGTTGTACATTCTAAATAAATAAAGAGTTGTTACAATTTTAAACTACTAAAACTGTTTTTATTTGCAATCAAAAGTATCATGTTTATTTAAAGGAAATAAACCCCGTTTTTTAAAGGTAAAAACGTAACAGTATTTTGTAATTTAAAAAGAAAAAAATGTAATATTGTAACTTTGTGTATACATATACCAAAAAACCCAAAATGTGTTTTATATTTTGTGATAAAAATAAATCACTCAAAGTAACAGTTATAAATGATTTTTAGTTACATGGTTTCGTATGTTTTTTATTGGTTTGATGTGAGACAAACAATTCAATTGTTCTTGATCTTAATAACTGTTACTTCTCTTTTAATGACATATTTTTAGTAATTTTTAACAAATTAAAAACAAAAATTTTATAAATACCCAGCAGTTCTAGGAGACAGTCCCGAACTAGTGATATTTCCCATCATTTTGGGTGGGAACTAGTTACTTCAATAGCTACGTGACTAGTTATTTTAACACGTGCATGTCCTAAGCAGTTGGTCAATTAACCTTTATTTACTACAATGTGAATGTCTAATAGCTGGTCTAAAGTAGTCAACGCATTGGATTCACATACTGATTAAATAGCGTCAGTTACCTTACTAGCTACCTAACTGGTAACTTGATCAGCTACATAACTAGTTATTTTTACATGTACGGGTGCTAATTGACCTTAAATAGTCATCTAAAAAGACTTATCATAGACAGTCCAATAAACGATAGCTTGCAAACAAATCTTTCTTCGACAACACTCCAATGGATTGCTTCTTTCTACAGTGCAGTACAAAATAAACGTTTAAAGTGATTTCACTATAGGTTACTAGGAGATACTAAAGTGTCTAATGACTTCATGCTATGTTATATGGGATATCCTATACTTAAACAAAAATAAAAAATAAACTGCATGAGAATTATATAACACAATTTGTATAAAACCAGTTTGAAAGATTATTCAGAAAACGTTTAAAGTGTCTACACTCCAGATTACTTAGAGACACTAGCATGATAATTATATAACATAATTTGTATAAAACCAGTTTGAACGAATTATTCACAAAACGTTTAAAGTGTCTACACTCCAGATTACTTAGAGACAGTTAAGTGACAATTGTCATCACGATAGATTACATGGGATGTATAAAGTAACCAATTGTCTTCTCTCTGCACTACAAAGACCACATATGTACATTAGAGATATAACTAATTTTGGCGAAATTTTTGGCATACCACCGCGTGATGGCCAATGTCGTATAAGTAATGAAAATCATTTTTTTACGTCATTTGGAATCAAAAACCAATTTCTAAAATAAACCAAATTTCATTTTCAAGTTTTTATATTTTTTATTTTAAATTTATTGTTTAAAGAAATAAGTTTTAATTTGAAAGTTCTTGGCGATTTACATAATGGAAGTATGTCGTGCATCACTTTTAATGTACTTCTATAGCTATATGATTTAATTCCGACTCCACATACAATTTTTGCAAAGTGAAACAAGCCGTGATTTACAAATTTGTTCTAATTGAAAATATTCTATAGTACATGTTACTGTTAGATATCCTTGCCACTCCTATCTTATTATTTTATTTTTTAATATAAATTTCTTTAAAAAATTATATAAATAATTGCAACTTTTTTTTGAAATGTAATTTAAAATTATCTTTTGAAGTATGTCCGCAGTTATTATTAATTACAAAAATAATTTAACAAAGAAATAAAATGTATAATATTTCAAAATAGTTGAATATATTTAATGAAAAACTTTATTGCATTTGGTGCGTGAACTATTTTAACAACCGCGAAAAACTAACACCGTGGTTTTTTATATTTTTTAATGCTCTATTCGAATATGCTATGCCTATTTGCAAAAAATGTCAATAGTTATATCCCTAATGTACATACTTGTCAAATGACCAAAATATATAAATTGAAGTCAGCCAATTGATAAGGCATTTGTGACGATTACTATCTATAAGGGATACATTGACTACTTGCTTAACTGCTGGGTAGTCATTGAGCTACAGGCGCACAGTGTCAGATTTCATTGTTTTAGCGGAATTTAATTAAAAACCAAAACTTCTTCAAGACATCCATTTTAGGTAAGATTTTTTTTTAATTTTAAAATTTTCAATAGAAAACAAGTTAGAGTGCTATATTCGGCTATGCCGAATCTTAAATACCCTCCACCTTAATTAGATGAAAATTATAGAACTTATATTGGTATAAACACTCTAATATCCATATTCAGTGTTTGTGTTTGGGACTTAGCTCCGATTATGAAGATTGGTAGAATGTTAATGTAATACAGTAGTTTTCACTTATAGTCTACAAATATAGTTGCGCAATTTTTGTGGACTATAAGCGAATTAGGACTATAACCGAATTTCTTTTTAAGCCACTTTATGGATTATAGATGAATCCTAATATAATACACATTTTGGACTATATACAAATTATGTACTTTCTTCAATAAAACCACTTTTTTTAAACAAAATAAAAGTTTATTCAAAATATAGTAGTATTTTATATATTGTTAGAAAAACGAGTTTACGCATAAGATATTTTATTTCAAATGTATTCAAATGTTATCTTATTCAGCAATTTATAATTGAAATAACTACATATTCCTACCATTTCCAACAGAGTCTATAATTTTATACTATAAATAAAATGTACTATTTAACAATTTATATCCTTAATAATTGGTAACATTACCGATTGGCTCAACATTTTCGTTATTCACCACAAGTGAAGTTATATATATAATTATGAACCCATAGTCACCAAATCTACTTGAAATTTATTTCTGTTAAATTTTTTACCGATATGAGTGTATATATGCGTTAATGTATTTTTCGTATGTGCGACTTATTTGGAAGATATAATTAAATATTTTTACGTGGTTTCTATATATTTGAGGCCTATTTTGCTTGATATTTTCCTCCATAACATTATTTACAAGAGTTTTATGGGTATTATTGTGATTATCGGAAATGGACATAATATGGGTGCTATGGTCAAATATGGACCGATATTCACAAAACCCAGTAGTATAATGTTTGAATACAATCTATTGATCTGTATACAATTTTAGTTCGATATCCATATATTTAAAATATTTATAGAGGTTAATGTGGTTTTCGGAAGTGGTCCTTATATAGGAGCTATGACCAATCATCGGCCGATCTTCATAAAATTCAACACATTGATTTTCGTATATAATGTAAATATTTATTTGAAATTTTAACCAGATAAAAGCTTTTATAAGAGATTTATTAGCATTTAAGTAATTTTCGAAAATGGACCTTATGTGGGAGCTATGGTCAAATATGAAACGATATTCACACAATCTAGTAGTATCATTTGTGAATTAATACTACCGATCTGTGTAAAATTTTAATTCGATAACGATATTTTTCAGATATTTATGAAAATTAATGTGGTTTTTAGAAGTGGGTCCTTATATGGGAGCTATACCAATTATGGGCCGATCTTCATGAAATTCCCTACAGCGATTTTCATGTGCATGGGGATTACGCAAGTTGAATTTCAACCTGATACCGATATATATAAGATATTTAAGTGTATTTAAATGATTTTCGGAAGCAAACTTTATATGGGGGCTAGGGTCAAATAGTGCCCGATCCAAAAAAAAAATTGGTTTCGCGATTTCCCTTTGCACGAAACATAGTTGTGCTGAATTTTGTATGGATACTGCAATTCTATGGGCATTTATATACCATAGCACCATATTTCGGGAAGAAATTTGTATGGGGGCTACGAGAAATTATGGACCGATTCTTTCCATTTTTAACAGAATTTTTCCTTTTATCATATCAATAATGTGTGCAAAATTTCATGGTATTCTCTATAATGAATTTACCCAAAGTCACAAAAAATCATGTGAAAATTATCAAAATTTTTGGAGGTTGTCTTACATTTTGATCCATAACCCTGGTTCTGCTAATTCGATTTTGCTGATTTTCAATACCAAACTGCTTAGAAAAATTATAAACATTTTGGTATGCATTTCATTAATTTGGCTTATGTATTTTGGACGTGAGAGTGTTTTACACAGACAGACAGACAGACAGACGGACATTGCTGAATCGACTTAGAATTTCATAAGGATCAATAATATATATACTTTGTTGGGTCTCAGATGAATATTTCTCAATGTTACACACGGAATGACAAACGTATATATACCCTCTTTCACCACTTGTGGTGGTGGAGGGTATAAAAAATTACAGAGTTCAGTTGAGTTCAGTGAAATTTACTATACCGTTTACCAACCTTCCTATTTATTGAAACAAAAATAAAATCCACCCCAATTTACCCCTGGATATTTTAGACCTATAAAAGTATCATGGCCAAACAAATGTTTCGCAGTGAAATTTTCGAAATTTGGCTTTCAAGAAAGCAAAATGAAAGGCATGAACGTGTTTTTGATTTTATATGTGGAAATATTAGTAGTGGAAGCGACAAAATTGTAGACTTTTCCATGCTAAGCAATTTTGTAAAAAAGTTTTGTTATGAAACAAACGTGAAGTGGAAGAAAGCAATCATATGGGGGCTAGGAGAAATAATAGACCGATTCTAACCAAATTCAATAGACATCGACCTTGGGGCAATGGAAAAGCTTGCACCTAATTTTGTCAAATTATCTTTGAAATTACGATCTGTAGTTTGATTACAAAGTTTACATGGAAAGTTTACATTTACATGTGGGTGTAGGAACAATATTTTTGCACATTATAAACATCAGCAAACATAACCCACTATACCCTCCTCACTATGGTGGTGTAGGGTATAAATATTAAAATTTTGATTTTAACATTTGTATGGGAGGTAGGCGAAATATTGCCACGACCACCTCAATTTGTTCTAACCATAGGAAAACTGTGTTTCGAAAATTATTGAATTATCTTTACCCGTTTTGAAAATTCAGACTATAGTCCCTCTAGACTACACAAATCTGACACTGTGAGGTGGCTGCATTTGTGATTGTGTTAGTGCAAAAGTGTGAATGTATTAAGTTTTTCGAACTGTTAATTGCATGTGTAACTTTTTTTGGGAAATAATTCGGTATCTCGGGAACTATTGGAGATATTGTTACGAAATTTGACATGGTTGGAGCTGAGGTGTTTTCGAGTTGATTTACATTTGTTAAGTTTCCTATCACTTCTGGGAGCCAGTGCGTGGCGCCTCAATGTTGATCACCTTTTTTTAATTTTTTTAAAAAATCGCCAAATATCCATTTATAATCCGAATGATCTGAAATTTAAAATATAAAGAGTCCTTGGGAAGATCTACGATATAATAAACTTACTATATTCGATAATAGTTTAAAACTTATAACAACTCTTTATTTATTTAAATTTATATAACAAAGCACTACTAAAGCACATACGTGTCAAATGACCAAAATATATAAATTGGAGTCAGCCAAGTGATAACACATATGTGACGATTACTGTCTATAAGAGTAATGCAATTTCAAAAAAAAAAAAACAAAAATCGATTTTTGTGAAATAATTTTACATTCAATCTATATATATAAAAATTTATGTTTGTATGTATGTGGGTATGTATGTATGTTCCGAATGAACTCAAAAACGGCTGAACCGATTTTGATGAAATTTTCAGGGAATCTTCAGAATAGCCTAGCGGGTAACACTGTAGAGTCAGATTTTTTATTTTCGGTCTGTGGGCGGAGGGGCGTGGCAAAATTAAATTTTTACATTTTACCGCTAATGCCATCTATATATATAAAAAACGGCTGCACCGATTTTGATGAAATTTTCAGGGAATCTTCAGAATATCCCAGCGGGTAGCATTGTAAAGTCAGATTTTTGATATTCGGTCTGTGGGCGGAGGGGTCTGTAAAACTCAAATTTTTACATTATACCGTTAATGCCATATATATATAAAAACAGGTTTGTATATGTACGTTCCGCATGTTCTCAAAAACGGCTTGACCGATTTTGATAAAAAATTTTACGGAATCTTCAGAAAAGCCTGGCGGGTAACACTGTAAAGTCAGATTTTTGATTTTCGGTCTATGGACGGAATGGCGTGGCAGAATTAAATTTTTATACTATGCCGCTAATGACATAAAAAAAAGATTATTGTATAATTGTTGATCGCCTGGCGGGTAACACTGTAAAGTCAGATTTTTGATTTTCGGTCTATGGACGGAATGGCGTGGCAGAATTAAATTTTTATACTATGCCGCTAATGACATAAAAAAAAGATTATTGTATAATTGTTGATCGACCTTTTCTTCAATTCTCACAGATAGTTTATTTAATTTTCTATATACAGGCTTACAAAATCAGTGATTGTTGTAAAAAAATTTGCCAAAAAAAAATTAATTTTGTCGACCAAAAAATTTTTTTTCAATTGGAGAAATACATAAATCATTTTTTTTTATTCCCAACGTTCAAACAATGACAATTTTCATTTCGTTTCTTAACATCATTCTAAAAATTTTAATTCAAAGTAGTGTACTCTGAAGCGTAATAACGGTTTTATTCAAATAAAATTTGTTTTAGAAAGGGCATCTACGTCTAGAGCCGCAGAAATGGGAAGAGAACGAGAATCACGGCTTCAGCAAATGCGTCGCATTGTATCTTCATCGAGTGCTGCAGAGACACCTCAACAGTACTGATTGCCGCAATGGACAAACATTGCTTACATTGCCGCGTTTTGAAGTTCCCTAAGGAATCCCCGGGAATGTGCTGTTCGAACGGTAAAGTTATTCTGCCACCAGTTATTGAGCCGCCTAAGCTACTTCTAAGTTACATTTCCGGCGCCAATCCTATTTCCAAGAACTTCCTTCAAAATATCCAAAAGTGCAACTCATGATTTCAAATGATATCGGCTTCATGCCCACCTTTAAAGTTCAAGGCCAAATGTACCACAGAATTGGATCATTGCCCCCGCTTCCCAATGATGATGCGAAGTTCCTTCAAATTTATTTCACTGGAGATGAAGCTACAGAAGCCGAACGCTATCAACGAACATGCGTGTGCATTTGCTGCAATACCCTTCTGCCGAAACATTCTCAAAACAATTGTTGGACATCAGAAATGGAAAAATTTCAATTCGCCACAAATGAGATTTCGTTGTTGACAAGGTATTCCCAAGTCTTACAACCAACTACAAAAATTCGGATTGGCTGTGGGAACATGCAATTTTGGCATCAACAAATTATGATGTTAACAAGCTCAATAAACAAATACAATTGAAACTGCCTGGCGAAACAATAAAATGCAAATCTATTAACACAGTAATGAACGAAGAACAAGCCGTCGATTATCCTACTGAATTTTTGAATTCATTGGAACCAGCCGGACTGCCACCACACGTATTAAAATTGAAGGTTGGATCACCGACTTTGTCCGACACTGTATATTAAAATCGAGACCGAGATGCAATATAAAACATATGTTTTCTAAGGGCCAGCAACGCGGACCTGGTTAAGCTAGTGATTTATAAATTTAATATATTTAAGCGTTGATTTGCATCAAATGAATTTCTGCGATTTATTTTTCATGTTCGCAAATAAAAGTCACAATCTGACAAATTATAAATAACTCATCTTGATTATTTGTGTTTGTTTCTTCTCTGTTTCTCTCAACCCCTAACTTAAAATGTTCTCTAATAAAGCACTCTCTCAGTGATATAACACAAAAAAATATTTTTAAATGGCTGCGATTAAGGATTTACCATTGAAATGAAAGTGAACTCGTTATTTTCGGTCTCTGTCTAAAAGGCTAGTATATTAAAAAATATTTTAATATTTATTTTTAAAATAGGAGATACTTATGTACATTTGAAATGAATTTACTCTGACCACTGTCAAAAAGCAATCTTAACTAACGTAATATTTTAATTGTTTTTTTTTTTAATTAATACCTCAATAGGCGGCATGAAATAACCCCAAAAAAAAAAATTAAATCACCCCCAAAATTTAGTACAGAGAGGAACAACAACGATTTTTGGGGGGTTATTTCATTTTTTGGGGTATTATTTCATTTTTTAAATTGGGGGATTATTTCATATAAAATAAATCCCCAGAATATATTTTGGGGGATTATTTCATTCTTTAATTTATAAAGAAAACGTAAAATTTGTAAATTATGTCCCGTTATATTTACAACTTGCATTTACCATTCACAAAAAAATAAGTCTGTGCTACCAGTTGAAGTGATAATTTCGCAGTGGAAAAAAAGTTATAAATAATAAAAAAAATGAATTTTGAAATTATAACTGGGTATAGAAAAAATAGCCAATTGTTATATGTTTTAGAACAGCGCATGATATATGTTAAAAAGTCGGTGTATAATGTTACAACTAAATATGAGTGCAGGAATACAACTTGTAAGGCAAGAGTGCTTGTGCTTCCAGTGCATACTTGCCAAGAATAATGTTGAGCATAACCACGAGAACCATAAAGAATTATATAAGGAGTTAAAGGCACTTAATAGAATTAAGGACGAATGTGAAGTTCTTGCAGGAACATTAGGAGGCGATACCTCTGCAATGAGTTCTATAAGATCTTCATTTCGAAAAATTTGTGAAACGTAAGTTTTATATGTTCAGATATCTAAAATTTATTGTTAATTTTTCAATTTCATTTTCTTTTAGTTCTCAAGATGAAGCGAAAAATATTTCCTTTCCAAAAATTCAGAGAGGTTTACAAAATATTGTTTGCAAACATTTAATAACCTCGCCTAAAAATGCAGTACAGGTTATAGAGTCATTTAACTTGGAAAATGTTTGGAGGGAGTTCGGTTTAACCAAGGATGAATCGAATCCAACGCACTTTTTTACGGCATGTATTACAGATGAAAATTTTACATTTTGTTGGTTTTCTTCTCAAAAAACTATTAATTTGGTTAAGGAAAACATCCAGCCGTCACAACGAAAATATCTGATGGACGCAACTTTTAAAATTGTTCCTAAAGGCTGTTTAAAAGAGCTTTTGATAATATATATCGAATATTTTGAAGAGGTAAGTACTTTTTATACAATAAAGTTATTTTTCTTGTAAGATTAAGCTTTTTGTTAGATATTTGGCCTCTTCTTTATTCTTATGGATAAAAAAACGGAGGAAATATATATCTCATTGCTGCAGTACATAAAAAACAAAGTTTTTGACATGGAGCCAGCCATATTTATAACTGATTATGAACAGGCGATGAGAACGGCAATTTCTAAGATTTGTCCTTTTTTTATTTTTACAAAATTTTTGTCAGCGGCGCTTAATTTTCATGTAAACCAATACTTCAACAAATATTTTCAAACCAATATATTTCGTTAATTCACAATATTTAATATTCTGCTATAGTCCTTCTTAAATTGTTTGGCCCCAAACAAATTAACCCACTCTAGTGGGTTACTCGGCTATGCCGAATATACCACTCTATATATTTTCATCCACCTAAATTAGATGAAAATTATAGAAATTACATTGGTATAAACACTCTTATATCCATATTCAGTGTTTGTTATTGGGACTTAGCTCCGATTATGAAGATTGGTAGAATGTTAATGTAATACAGTAGTTTTCGCTTATAGTCTACAAATACAGTTGCATATTTTTTGTTGCCTATAAGCGAATTAGGACTATAACCGAATTTCTTTTTAAGCCTTTAAGGATTATAGATGAATCCTGATATAGTACACATTTTGGACTATATACAAATTATGTACTTTCTTTAATAAAACCACTTTTTTAAACAAAATAAAAGTTTATTTAAAATATGGTAGTAAAATATATATAGTGTGGCAATTTTCAAGAGTTTGGACATACTAAGAATTATTGTACCTTGCGGACAGTGTTTGTGGCATTCATTCTTCATCGCAATATGATATCCTATAGAATGGTCTCAGAAGAAAATGTGGTATCTGTGGTGGCGATCACTCAGCCTGCTACCGCGGGTGTCCAGTTTATAAGGAGCTACTGAACAGATTAAGAGAGAGGCAAAAGCTAATAAGAGAGAAAATGTCTGAAGTACCAGCCTACAAATTTGAAAACACCTGTACACCAGTCAATTCTGAAGTTCCGTTATTGAACAAAAATGCAGCCTCAACTCAATTAAATTCACAATCCACTCAAATTGATCAGCCTAAGAATGGAGCAGGTTCTTGTGCCAATGTTTGAGAACGGGTTACCAGCAACCCAGTGTTCCCCAAAATACGGCAGGGTTGGAAGCAACTTCTGCAGTCGCTTACCCAGATTATTACCTCTTTTAATCAAAATATGACAAACTTTATGTCTCCCATGCAAAACACAATACTAGAGCTTTTAAGAGCACAGAACCAAATGACACAAATCCTCTTAACAAAAAAAAATTAGTTATTTGAGACTATGTTTCTGGAATGGAAAAGGTTTAAACCAACACAAATCAGAGGTATCCCTTTTCATGCAAAATAAAATTGCAGAGAACTTTTAATTTTTTTTCATGACCACTAAACAAAATATTTGGATTGTTTTATATATTTCGAACTTTTGTTTCGTTCCCTCAATTTACTTCTGTGAATAATTTTTACAGATTTTAAATGATTTTAATCAAAAAAGTAATAAAATATTTGATTAATATAAATTATTAATATCGAACTCTCAATTAATAAGCTATGATAATATGTCGCTGGCAATTTGATTAATATTGTTGTCTTCATTATTGTTAACAAATAAAGCCCTAAAAATATTGCCATCTTTTATTTAGTTCACTATACATTTCTTTCAGCGGAGTTCTATTTCGCTCACCAACACAAATACATGCATAAAATTTGCAGAACTGTACTTATTGACCTAGTGTAGCAATATTCCAATTGGCTCACTTTGAAATCTAATAAATAAATCGGCTGTCATTAAGGTACATATCGACAAATTGGAAGAATATATGGTACTAAGATAATGGAAGCTGTTTTCTAAATTTTTGTACCGCATTTTGTAAAAATAAAAGTGGCAACGATAAATCCACCCATCTTTAAAAAAAAAATAAATAATTGTTATGAATTGAATTCAATGAAATCATAATGTTTATGTTAAATCTTTCTTATATATGAAGTTTGCATTATTTACAAAAATATGTACATATATGTATATTGTTCTCTACTTACTCGAAAAAGTATTTTATAATAACCGATGTCTTCAAAAGAGAGACGAAGGTCACTCGAAGTGATTTCTTCAACTGTTGTTGGACCTTGTGCTGTGTTACTTAAGAGACCACCCACTACTGATGATGTATAATAGTTATACATAACTAGTGAAAATATGAACATTGTTATTGTAATAATTCGAGATGAAATTTCTTTTGGTATTGTATCCAGGCCTTGTTGACAAATGGCAGCAACAACATTTAATGGGACTCCGTACATATAACCATTGTGGTTTCCATTAGACATTGAAGTATTGGTTAAATAGCGGGCGATGTGTTCAATACAAACCCAAATAATGATTAGTGTTATCAATATCACCAGTGTAACTGTCCATACAGGTGCCTCGAATGGAGCCAGAAAGTTGCCTCTTTTATTATGCGCATTCAAATTCGGTGTAAATAGAAATAAGAAAGAGGTTTCCAACTTCCAGCTTTGTTGAATTATATCGAAATCGGCGAAACGATTGATACGATTGTAGGATGCAGATGCTCCAATGTCAGCTTCGTTGCGCTGCATAATGCCTATATAACCCAAGCGGAATGTTGAATTTTCAACTTTGCCCGCCCATCCTCGAGCGTTTCGATAGTTGACAGTAAAATTTAATCTTTCTCGAATTATTTCCAATAATTCAAAGTGATATTTGCTGAACGCAGATACACCAACATCTTTTGATGATCGTCCTAATATTTCAGTTATTTGATTGTTCGAAGTAATATTATCTCGATCAATCTGAAAAATTTATAAACCATAACGAATAAAACAGTTAATTATTAAATCTTACGTTTTTTTTTATAATTTTTGGTACTATATAAGTCAAATTTCAAGTCTTTTTCATAAATTCTTATAAAGCTGGTAGGTTTTTTATTAATAAGATCAATATTATTCCATTATTTTATGAAACTTTTCAATAATAGCTTGTTTCCATGCAACAAAATGTACTTTTTGTCGTATGTACTTATTGACCTGGCGCAAAAATAAGCCTAACATAAAAATAAAATAATTGAGGTTACTATTTGTTTTTAAAATTTATCGAATATATTTTGACTGTAGATCTGCATTAAAAATAGATTTCCTTTGGATGGGTCAATTTTTGTTCATTGGTTGCTAAAGCTAACAGATGCCGTGACGGAAATCGGTTGAATGTTGTAACAAGTGATAGTTAAAAAATTAGTTTTTGTTTTCATGAAAATTCTATTGTTTTTAAAAGGCAAAGCAACACATACAAATTCTGGCGACGATTTCATCATACCCACCATCAAAATAGATGGGGAGTATACTGATTTCGTCATTCCTTTTGTAACATATCAAAACCCACATTAGTATATATATATATTTTTCTTTGACTCAGGGGATGACCCCTACTCATGCAAAACATTGTGTTGGAACTAGGAAAATAAGTTATGGGAGGGAGGATAGAGGCAGTAGTGTTTGTGGACATTTGATTTTAATTTTCCTATATTGAAAGTGACAGGAAAGACTTCAATAGAAAGCTTATTCCACATACGGACTGTACGGCTAAAGAACGAATTTTCCATGTAATGTGTTGTGCGATCTACTGTCCAGTCGACAACGAATTTCAACAGAGTACATACCATTGTAGTATCGTTAGAGCAGTGAAACACAACCCCTATTGCAACGATGTTTCAGTGAGTTAATAGAGCTGGATACCCTACCGTCACCGATAAGCACATTCGCTCTCTCCTATACGTGGTCGAGTAACTCCAATATAGACTTCGAAACACCGGCCCACACATGAGAGTTGTATTTCATTTTAAGTCGGATATAAGTGGTGTAAATAAGTAGTAAGTGGATCAGATGGAGTAAAGTATTTCTAACACCATTTTAAAAACCAAGGCACTTGAATGCTTCTATCGACACTTTTTTAAAATGTGTTTTGTCCAGCAAACACCGCACTGAATACTCATGCCTAGAACATCAAGAGCTTCTATTCCTTAATATTTACACCACCCATAAAAACAGATGGAGCAACATGATCTGTTGTGCGTTTGTGTGTTAACATACAACATTGAGTCTTGCGTGCATTGAAATCGACTCTACTCGCACAACCCCATTCAGAGATTGTCACAAGATATTGTTTAATCGTATCATTCATGCTTTGCCTCAATCTCCGACAGGCTTGGCCTATAATTGAATCAATATGAATGGCAAATGTTGCTATCGCACAGTGCTTCAAATGCTCAATCTAGCCGGAAAAAAGTCATAACTCGCTTTTGAAAAGCCGTATCGACATGAAACTTGGTACGTTTATAGATTTCATCAATATAAACAATCTGAGAAAAAGTTTTTTTCAACATGTGTTTTTGCATATAAATTTGTTCTTTGTTGGTTTGTTTGATCCCTATAGAGGGCGAAACGGCATGTGTGGAAGGAATTAAAGACTACATTTCATTAAAAAATTTGAAGTGGGCGAAATGCCACGCTAACCTTAAAAATAAAAATACTCTTAAGATATTAATGTTTTAACAAAGAAGCAATTACTTGTTTTTGAAACAATGTATCAATGCTAGTGTAGCTATTTAAAGAAAAAAAATATGCCGTTATGTACTATGGACACCTGTCAACATATTATCATACAATAAATTTGCTTTTGAAGCATTTAAAAAAATTACTTTTTTCCGTATAGATTGAGCATTTGGACCACTGTGTGTCGTCTACAAAAGATTAGATACGGTTGGAAGTAGAAGGTCGTTTATGAAGATAGAAATAGAGTAGGAGAAAGAACGGAGCCTTGCGGTACCCCTGAATTGATCTTGAACTCGTTTGATGAGGTTCCATCTATAACAACTCGTATAGTGCGATCTCAAAGAAAGCACGATAAAAGTCGAGAGAAGTTATTACCGACTCCAAAAGCAATAAGTTTTGATAAAAGCTCACCATGCCAAACTCTATCAAATGTCTTAGAAATATTTAGAGCCACCACTTTACTTTGGCACCCGAAGATCTTGCCTTTTTCGCAGCGAATCAGTTTCGGCATTTTTGTTATCACGCCAGATTCTGAATGCTTCCTCTCGAGATCTGATTGCAATTTTGCACTTCAGATTAAACCAGGATTTATCTATAGTTTTAGTCGAAATTTTCTTTGCGTTGGTTCATTCACTAATTGCGCGAATAGTTCAACATATTGGCCTTCTGTGGTTGTATGACTTGAATGGTGAACCAAAGAGGAGTTGTGAACATTAAAATCACCAGGAACAACAATTTTACTGTTAGGGCAAGGAGATTGCGTTGGACCAGGAGCCATGGATACCAATGGCAAATTACGTGGATTCAACGCCAAAGAGTACAAGCTTTTGTACATAAAACGCTTAACTGAAACAAGATTTTGTCTATGTATCATCTATAGTCGGTGAGTAGGAAGATACTACCCGATTATAGCGATTAAGATACTGAGGCTGCTCTCAAGCTATATGGCGCACGACAAGGTTGAACCACCACCAAACAACAAGGATCATTATCTTCTTCTCAAGATGCATACATGAAAGGGAAACATGTTTGCCTTTGCGGATATAGAAGGAGCCTTTTATAATGTAGAATCTTCGACTATAGGATCAGCCCTACAAGATCTCGTTCTAGGTTTATCATGAACCTTTTACACTGTAAAATCATTCGTTCTGAAAAAGGAACGGCCACGATCAGAAAGCCTGAAGGAGGCGTCTTATCACCACTTCTGTGGAATCTGGTCATAAATTGCCTGCTCAGGAAATTGGATCTCATGGGCTATGAGACTGTCGCCTATACGGATGACGTAGCAGTGGCAATCTCTGGGATCCAATTGGGCACAATATCACAGCGGTTGGAGAATGCACTCAATATACTATGTCGGTGCAGTCCTAACAGTGGACTGAGTGTGAACCCAAGTGAATAGGAACTTTGGTTTCTCAATTCCATATAACATGAAATTAACGGATGGACCTTCACATGACAACGAGTCTCTCAGTCTATACGGACGGTAACTTTTACTATGAGCTCGCTCAGTGTTGTGAACCCACCTGTATGATTTCCATCATCTTTGTCACTTCCCGGCATTAGGAGATCTACGCATCAAGTTTCTAGAACATCGTTCCTTCAATTGTCTTTCTGAACTCTCGGAAGTTGGAATGCATCAGCGCCTTTATAAGGGATGACCTAGTACCCGTCAAATGACTGGAGGCTATTAATCTACATATTTCTTCTCATCTGACCTCTTCATCTATATTTCTTTTACACCTTTACTCTATCTGACATTCCTCTTATCTTTTCATCATCATATTGAGTTTTATTCAGGTAACACAAGTGAGATGTCTTGGAAAATAAAAACAATATGTTGTTTGTTTGAATATAAAAATCAGAGTGAAAAATTTTATTACAATATTTCAAATAAATTACTTGATTCAAAACTATTTTGTTTAGATAAGTATTATTTTATAAAGTACATTTTTGGATTTCCAACAAGATGTTCTTTCCTGTTTCTACTAGACGGCTTAACTGCTGGGAATTGTCGAAAAAGAGCATTTGTTGATTAATCTTAATTTAATCTTCCAGTCAAAAAACCGCCGTTAATGTGTTATTTGCTGGACTTCCTTTTTTGTAGTATGTATTTTTTTTCTGGAACTGTTTATCAATAAAGTGTTTAATAAAAACAAGTAAGAAAGTATGGTCGGTCAAGCCCGACCATATAATACTCTACACTAAGTAAATGAGCAAAAACATATTTCTTTCAAAATTCCAATAATTTATATTCGTAAGTGATTTTCGGAAGTGGGCCTTATATGGGAGCTATGATCAATTATGGACCGATCATCATGAAATTTGGTCATATGATTAATGTCTATATGAAAGTTATTTATTTTTAAGAGATTTATGCTCGTTAAAGTGATTATCGGGAGCAGTCCTTATATGGGAGCTATTACTAATTATGGACCGATCATAATAAAATTTGGTGACATGAATTCCGTATATATAAAACTTATTTGGAGAAAAAGTTGGATATATACCAATATAAATTAAATATTTATGACCGAAAAAGTCCAATTTCGTGAAGACATTTGTATGGGGGCTATGTGAAATAATGAACCGATTTCAGCCAGTTTCAATTGGCTTGGTCCTTTGGCCGAAAAAATTATATGTACCTAATATTATTGAAATATCTTCAAAATTGCAACCTGTACTTTGCGCACAAGGTTTACATGGACAACCAGCCAACCAGCCAGGCGGACGGACATATTTCAATCGACTCAGAAAGTGATTCTAAGTCGATCGGTATACTTTAAGGTGGGTGTTAGACTAATATTTTTGGGCGTTACAAACATCTGCACAAATTCAATATACTCTCCCCACTATGGTGGTGTAGGGTATAATAAACCCACTGTTTTCAGCTTAAAATTTAAATTTCTTTGGAACTGAAAAATTTGTTTTATTAATGTTGCTTGTTACAGAATTTGTATTAATATCGTATTATTTGGGACGATGGTTAAAAAGTCAGTTTGTTTTACATCTGTTAACATAAAATGTTTCTTCTTTTTTGCTTCTTTTACAACATTGTACCAACCTTCTGGGGAATAAATTTGTAAAGCATATTTCAAATGTCTCTTTTCAATTAATGCAAAATTTCGATCAGATGGTGGATGGGTATTACTTACCACTAACTAGGAAATGGCGTGTAATCGTTTTGAACTTTTGCAACCAGATAGATATTTGCACTGGACACTTGTCGGAAAAAACTACAAGATCAATGGCTCTGATATTTTGGAATCATAACTATGTTTTCTAACAGAGTCCTTTTGTTCAGGACTAATGCCCGTAATTTCAACAAATAGATTTCTACGGTATAAAATACCCAGCAGATAAATTTACCTAAAAGGTAACTTAACATTTCAAATCAATATCTACGGCTAAAAATTAACAAATATTTTTTAAAGTAACAAAGCACTGATGGATATCTATTTGTTGAAATTACGGTCATAAGTCTGTTAGGTGTATTTAAATGGTAACCTTTATCGTTCTTCAATTTGGTTATATGTTTAATTTTTAAAGCAGAATTTTAAAGTCCACACTCTAAAAAATGCATGTAAATTTACTACAATAATGTAAGTAAGTTTTTACGCAAAATTACAGAATATGTGTAAATTTAAGCACAATATGTTTATCCAAATTATTTATATACTTTTATCTGCAAAAATACATAAAAATATAGTATTTTTAATGTTTTAGAACATGTTTATAATATAATAGGCATTTTAACTTTAAAATTACATATAATCTGAATAAATATAATTTTTACACACAAAGTGTGTAATCGTACTAACTTTAAATGAGTAATATAAAACAAGTCAACATTTTATTTTTAAAATAATAAAAATGCTTCGAAACGAAATTTAATAGAAATTGTTAAAAACGTAAAATCAAATTTGCAATAAAGAACATATCCAAATGTATGTTTTCATATAAAACAGGAAAAAACAAAAATGTAAAGCATATTTTACTCTATTATAGGTTATAAATTGTAACTAATACGAATGGATGTGGTTAATGTGAAAATCTTCGAGAAACCGTAACGCGGAAATGTTACACGACGCCATCCATTAACCAATACGAGTGAAACGCAATCCCTCGAAGGCATCGAAAAACGCGCGAGTTCTTCCACCACACAGGGCTGAATTACGAATGTCCATTATTTTTTAATATACGAATGATGTTATCTTTGGTAGTGATGTTATCCATGCTAGTCATCATTCCCCCTGCGTATTTTTGGCTGGGTAATGACGATTATCTACACAACTCTCTTAATTGGCAATTTTAGTACTTACTTTTAAAAAATGTATATTAAAAATAAACTTGAAAAACACACAAACAATTTTAAAATACAGTACAACATTGATAAACCGGATAATTGATTGCAGAACCTAATCCGGATTATCAAATTATCCGAACTACCGAATAAAAAGTTTAAACATTGTTCTTGTATTAAAAATGCTTTTAAAACACATATCTAATTGTTTAAACGGGTTAGAGGGAGAGGGTAATACTAAACCTTACGGGTAACTTTAATAAATAAGAGGAACACTTTGTTTTTCATAAAGCGTTATAAAACTTCTTATATGTTTATTGAACTTTAAAGGTTTAAAATAAGGTATGTAAATATATAGGGTAAGTATATAAAGTAAGTATTTATGATTCAAAATTTCTTGATTTTAGTGCAATATTAGGGTAAGTATTTTAAGTTATTTTTAAGGTATGTAAGTATTTCTGTACACTGTTGAATATTTATATTTGAACACACTTTTTATTTTTTATTAATATTTTGGAATTTCACTTTTTGTTGAAATTTAGTTGTCGGGAGAACACTCGGTAACGACGATGGGAAAATCTCGACCGACTGCTTTTGTTTTTGTGGGGCGAATTGCAAACTTCATCTCTCACATGAAGTTAGTTGCAGTTGATGTGGGTGTAATGTGTTTGAGGGCAGGGTTGGGATTGCACATATGTTCACAGATGTGAACATATACAGTGGAGTCGGGTTAAAGTGAACACTTGATAATATGAACTACTGGATAATATGAACACACACATTTTTACATTGGAGACTCTAAAGAGTGAACATCGCCAGCCTCTATATAGTGAACTTTTGTTTTTTTGCAATAAAAAATGTAAAATAAAGTTTTTATTTGTTATTTTTTGTCTACTGGCTTTTGACTCTCTTTAGTCTTTTTATACCTCTTAAAATAAGTTTCTTTATATTTTTACACACATTTTTTTTTATAAAATACCGTTATTTTTGTTTTGGTTTTACTGAGATTTTTGACATTCTTTTGATTTTGACTCTACTTTCTGTATTGTTATTTGTGTCATGTCGCGTGTGTATAAATTTAATTAGACATGAGTGTTGATAAACCAAAAAAGTTTCTTTCTATAAAAGTTAAGCAAGAAATAATTAAAGAATTGGACAATAGAGTGGGAGTTACAGTTCTAGCAAACAAATTTGGTGTAGCAAAGTCCACAATATGTGGCATTAAAAAAAATATAAAAAAATTACAAAGTGGAATTCTATGCCACAATAAAAGTACTATCAATAAAAAAAACATTGCGAAAAGCGGAATATCCACGCGTCGAAAAAATACTCCATAATTGGTTTTTAAAGCAGCGATATAAAAATTTAGCTGTCAGTGAAGAAATGCTTAAGGCAAAAGCAAAAAAAATACATGAGCACGATACACAGGAGGTTTCAATGCAAGCGCAGGCTGTCTTCAAGGGTTTAAAGCCCGTTATGGAATTCGCCTGTTAAAAATTTGTGGAGAAAAGCTTTCCTCCGATAGTACAGCCGTCGATCCATTTAAAAGAAAATTGGATGCTTTAATCAAAGAACATGGATTGTGTGATGAACAAATTTACAACGCAGACTAATCTGGGCTGTTTTGGAAGATGTTGCAGGAAAAAACATATGTTAGCAGTAATGAAAAAACGGCACCAGGAAGAAAAATTCAAAAAACTGAGAATAACTATGCACTAAGCGAGAATAACTATCCACTAAGCGAGAATAACTATGCACTAATGCTACAGGTCTACATAAGTTGAAACCATTGGTAATTGACCTCGATCGTTTAAATCCTTTAACGTACCGGTCGAATATAAAAGTTCCGAAAATGCCTGGATGACAACATCAATATTTAAGGAATGGTTCCATACATCGTTCGTAGTCAGGTTTGTAATTTAAAGTTTGCATTTTAATTTTAGCACATTCTATTTTTTTGTTTTTAATTTTAGGTGAAGTCATATTTGCAGCAAAAAGGCTCATCAACAAAGGCCATTTTACTCCTCGACGTTATATCTGAGGATGGATCTATTTTTGTTGTATACATGCCACCAAATGTAACTCCAATTATCCAACCGATGGATCAGAATGTTATGCGGATAACAAAACATTATTATAAAAAAACCTTCTTCGTCGGGCCGTTAGAAAAAAAAATTCTGATGAGTTTTTTGTTGGCATGGGAGGAGTTATCGTCAGATATGATAAAGAAGTGTTGGGTTCCTCAATTAGGTGGTTGTGTGATTGCAGAAGATAGTGATGACGAAGAAGAAAATATGCCTTTAAACTTATTGCAACGTTCACTTCGAGAACCTCACCATGAAGAAGTAAACCAAATATTGGATATGTTACAAAATATTAATTCCGATGTAAGTTTGTTTAACATTAATTTCACAATACTGCATATGTTAAATTATTTTCTTTAATAGACTGTCTATACTATAGATGACATTAGAGAATGGAATAATATTGAAACGGTGCTTCCCAATACCGATAATGACGACTTTAGTATCAGCACAGATAATGATATTCAGGTGCCATTAGTATCTGAATACATTCCAGCAACTCAAACTGTTAAAATAGACTGTCTATACTGTAGATGACATTAGAGAATGGAATAATATTGAAACGGTGCTTCCCAATACCGATAATAACGATTTTAGTATCAGCACAGATAATGAAGATAATGATATTGAGGTGCCATTATTAACTGAATACATTCCAGCAACTCAAGCTGTTAAAATTTTTGAAAAAGCCATTGACTGGGCTGAGAACAATTGCAATGATTATGAAAATATCTTAGTTTTATATAAATTTCGTGATTTAGCTGTACAAAAAGCCAAAAATACATGTACAAAACAAGCAACCATTAATGATTTCTTTGTTCCTTTGTAAAAATATAATAAAATATGCATTTTTAACTCAAAATTTAATGATTTTTGTATTATTTTTTCAGTCTCGATAAAGTGAATTTTTTGGATAAAGTGAACAGGCCGACTATTCCGACTCCACTGTATGTATTTTTGTATAATTTTTCATGAAAATAACAATAAATGTATGTTTATTTTGCTTGGTAAAATAGTCATTCAATTTTGTTTGTCGAGTAAAAAGTTATAAAGATGCAATCAATCCGGATTATATATGTAATGAAAACTGATGACCGGATTACCGAATAATCCGGATTAACGGATATTCTAGGTTTTACTGTATATTGAACTTTATTTAAAAACAGGGTTTAATATTTAGTTAAACGTTTTTTACATTTGACTACCGACTACGCAATAAATATGAATCGTTTTCATATTAATGTCCACATATACTGTAAATATACAAACTATAAACCAATGCCATATATGCACAAGCTTCATAGTAGAAATATTTGTCGCAGTTTTTCCAAAAATATTTTGCCTTACAAAATATTTTACGTTGCAGCTAGAAGACAAAATGAAAATTTTTCATTTCTAAAACATTTGCTGCCCAAATATATTTATATTTTTGGTTAGCAAAAACAAATATATTGCTTGTGTATAATATACAAAAAATTTACTACAAAAACATCAAACATGCAAACAAATTGCAGCGTGAAAACCATAAACTGCAAACGATATGCGCAGTATAAAATTCAAACAATGGAAATATGGAAGATGCTAAATGTAGACTGCCAAACCATACGAAGTTGAAAAATGTAAAATACGAAATTGTGCGAAGTTAAAAATGTTTAAAACGAAAATGTGCATTTATAAAATATTTCAGCCACATATATGGAAATATTTTGCCGCATATAGTCACTGAGTAGAAAAATGTGAAAAAAACTATGAACAACAAGTGTGCGTTGATTTGGGTGTACAAAATAGAAATTTATATTGAATCGTGTGTTAAAGAATTTAAGTGCAATAAAATAGAAGTTTTATTTTTTGAAGTATGTAATTGTATTATGAAAGATAGGAATGCAGTGAAAATATATTAAATAAGATTCTGGGCAGAGGATAGATTAATTGATTTTTGTAATACGAATTCAAATGTATTCCTGCTGCTTCTAATAGGAGTCCAGAAAAATTAGTAACATAAAATTTTGTATGTAAAGTGGCTAAAAAAGGATAGATAATACAACAACAAAATGTAACGACAAGCAAAACAGCCAATGAATACATGTAATAAAAAATAACAGGATCTACAAAAAAATAGTATGTTGCATAAAAATGCAATGTAGATAGATGGATTACTTTTTCTAAATGAAATTATCAAATTAAGTGTTTGTACCAGAGTTTAAAATTACTACTATATTAGTCAAAAAATTGCAAAATATTTCATAATTTTAAATGAAAACTGCAACAAATATTTAACAAAATAATATTTCCTCACATACATACTAAAAATATAAATACTATTTACGAATTCCATATATGCACAAGCTTCATAGTAGAAATATTTGTCGCAGTTTTTCCAAAAATATTTTGCCTTACAAAATATTTTACGTTGCAGCTAGAAGACAAAATGAAAATTTTTCATTTCTAAAACATTTGCTGCCCAAATATATGTATATTTTTGGTTAGCAAAAACAAATATATTGCTTGTGTATAATATACAAAAAATTTACTACAAAAACATCAAACATGCAAACAAATTGCAGCGTGAAAACCATAAACTGCGAACGATATGCGCAGTAAAAAATTCAAACAATGGAAATATGGAAGATGCTAAATGTAGACTGCCAAACAATACGAAGTTGAAAAATGTAAAATACGAAATTGTGCGAAGTTAAAAATGTTTAAAACGAAAATGTGCATTTATAAAATATTTCAGCCACATATATGGAAATATTTTGCCGCATATAGTCACTGAGTAGAAAAATGTGAAAAAAACTATGAACAACAAGTGTGCGTTGATTTGGGTGTACAAAATAAAAATTTATATTGAATCATGTGTTAAAGAATTTAAATGCAATAAAATAGAAGCTTTATTTTTGAGGTATGTAATTGTATTATGAAAGATAGGAATGCAGTGAAAATATATTAAATAAGTTTCTGGGCAAAGGATAGCGGACGATATTATTTTATTGAATTTTTTGATTAAATGATTTTTGTAATACGAATTCAAATGTATTCCTGCTGCTTGTAATAGGAGTCCAGAAAAATTAGTAACATAAAATTTTGTATGTAAAGTGGCTAAAAAAGATAATGCAACAACAAAATGTAACAACAGACAAGCAAAACAGCCAATGAATACAATGTAATAAAAAGTTACAGGAAATACAAAAAAAATAGTATGTTGCATAAAAATGCAATGTAGATAGATAGATTACTTTTTGTTTGTACACTCAAATGTATCCTTTCGTAAAATTTGTAACAGGAGAACAAACAAATAAATAAGCAGCATAGAAAATAATTGTGCAAGAACAATTTGATGTGTAAGATATAAATGCAAAAAGGCACAGGCATGAGTACAACAGGACCAAAAGGAAATTAACTGTATAAAACTGCTGTATGTGTGTACATGTGTTCTGTAACTGTAACTGTAATGCAACAACAATTTACGCAAAAACCATAAACAAACACATAAATAGGTTCAATGATGATCGTGAGTGTAGCAGGAGAAAAAAAGGATAAAGAGGAATGATAGAAATTTAAGTAAAGTCCAGAATATATAATTATGTAATGAAGAAAATTTTACTATAGTACATACATAAATTATGTATGACTTGTATTCTGAAAGATCGACTTTGTGTTTTTAAATGCACATTCATACAATGTATCCATTCGTAATATTTGTAACAGGAGAACAAAAAAACAAATAAGCAACAGAGAACAAATTATGTATGCAACGAAGGCACAACAATTCTTTACATAGCCACGAGTGCAGCAGGAGAAAAAGGAAATACAAGAACAACTACTTATACACTCAAGTAATTGTGATATACATCTGTTGTATGTGTGTCCTTTAGCTGCAAAAAGCAAAAACAACTCTTAGTAAAGGAATTTCTAGAGCAGGAACCGTTGCAATTAATTGCATTTTGTTGTTTTTTTATTGTTAATGTAGAAAATCTTGTGCAATCTCAAATGCAAATGAGTATGATTGGCTGAGCGTTTGTAACAGGAGTAAAATAATAAAGTATAGAATGCTGAAAAAAATATAATTATACAATGAAGAACCTGTGTACCTACTTGTATTGTGAACGTTATGGGCAAAGGATAGCGGATGATATTATTATTGCATTGTTTGTGTAAAACTGATTTTTGTTGGGTACCGTTACAGATCATTTTTTATTACGCATTTTGGTTTATTTTTAGCTCGAGGAATTTTTGTCATGTGCACTGAATTGTTGTTCCTTTACTATGCATTTCTTTCTTTTTTGCACGATTTGTTTTTGCTTTTTGCAGCTAAAGGACACACATACAACAGTTGTATATCACAATTCCTTGAGTGTATAAGTAGTTGTTCTTGTATTTCCTTTTTCTCCTGCTGCACTCGTGGCTATGTAAAGAATTGTTGTGCCTTCGTTGCATACATAATTTGTTCTCTGTTGCTTATTTGTTTTTTTGTTCTCCTGTTACAAATATTACGAATGGATACATATCAATGTGCATTTAAAAACACAAAGTCGATCTTTCAGAATACAAGTCATACATAATTATGTATGTACATATAGTAAAATTTTCTTCATTGCATAATTATATATTCTGGACCTTACTTAAATTTCTATCATTCCTCTTTATCCTTTTTTTCTCCTGCTACACTCACGATCATCATTGAACCTATTTATGTGTTTGTTTATGGTTTTTGCGTAAATTGTTGTTGCATTACAGTTACAGTTACAGAACACATGTACACACATACAGCAGTTTTATACAGTTAATTTCCTTTTGGTCCTGTTGTACTCATGCCTGTGCCTTTTTGCATTTATATCTTACACATCAAATTGTTCTTGCACAATTATTTTCTATGCTGCTTATTTATTTGTTTGTTCTCCTGTTACAAATTTTACGAAAGGATACATTTGAGTGTACAAACAAAAAGTAATCTATCTATCTACATTGCATTTTTATGCAACATACTATTTTTTTTGTATTTCCTGTAATTTTTTATTACATTGTATTCATTGGCTGTTTTGCTTGTCTGTTGTTACATTTTGTTGTTGCATTATCTTTTTTAGCCACTTTACATACAAAATTTTATGTTACTAATTTTTCTGGACTCCTATTACAAGCAGCAGGAATACATTTGAATTCGTATTACAAAAATCATTTAATCAAAAAATTCCCAGAAACTTATTTAATATATTTTCACTGCATTCCTATCTTTCATAATACAATAAAAACTTAAAAAAATAAAGCTTCTATTTTATTGCACTTAAATTCTTAAACACACGATTCAATATAAATTTTTATTTTGTACACCCAAATCAACGCACACTTGTTGTTCATAGTTTTTTTCACATTTTTCTACTCAGTGACTATATGCGGCTAAATATTTCCATATATGTGGCTGAAATATTTTATAAATGCACATTTTCGTTTTAAACATTTTTAACTTCGCACAATTTCGTATTTTACATTTTTCAACTTCGTATGGTTTGGCAGTCTACATTTAGCATCTTCCATATTTCCATTGTTTGAATTTTTTACTGCGCATATCGTTTGCAGTTTATGGTTTTCACGCTGCAATTTGTTTGCATGTTTGATGTTTTTGTAGTAAATTTTTTGTATATTATACACAAGCAATATATTTGTTTTTGCTAACCAAAAATATACATATATTTGGGCAGCAAATGTTTTAGAAATGAAAAATTTTCATTTTGTCTTCTAGCTGCAACGTAAAATATTTTGTAAGGCAAAATATTTTTGGAAAAACTGCGACAAATATTTCTACTATGAAGCTTGTGCATATATGGCATTGGTTTATAGTTTGTATATTTTCAGTATATGTGGACGTTAATATGAAAACGATTCATATTTATTGCGTAGTCGGTAGTCAAATGTAAAAAACGTTTAACTAAATATTAAACCCTGGTTTGTACACTCAAATGTATCCTTTCGTAAAATTTGTAACAGGAGAACAAACAAATAAATAAGCAGCATAGAAAATAATTGTGCGAGAACAATTTGATGTGTAAGATATGAATGCAAAAAGGCACAGGCATGAGTACAACAGGACCAAAAGGAAATTAACTGTATAAAACTGCTGTATGTGTGTACATGTGTTCTGTAACTGCATAATGCAACAACAATTTACGCAAAAGCCATAAACAAACACATAAATAGGTTCAATGATGATCGTGAGTGTAGCAGAAGAAAAAAGGATAAAGAGAAATGATAGAAATTTAAGTAAGGTTCAGAAAATATAATTATGCAATGAAGAAAATTTTACTATAGTACATACATAATTATGTATGACTTGTATTATGAAAGATCGACTTTGTGTTTTTCAATGCACATTGATATGTATCCATTCGTAATATTTGTAACAGGAGAACAAAAAAACAAATAAGCAACAGAGAACAAATTATGTATGCAACGAAGCAGTGATGTTAACCGTACGGTAATTACCGTAATGTACGGTTATTTAGACCTCCGAACGGTAGACAGGTAATTTCTACATTTGTACGGTAATTTGAAAAAGTTTAAATTTTTATGCATTCGACCCCAAAAGTTATATTTCCATAATGTGTCAGTTGGTCAACTGCAAAAAAAGGCTTGACTAAGCACTATATACTATAAAAATGCTAAATATTTTCAATTCTATTCATAGATTTTTTTAAAAAATTTTTAAACAAAATTATTAATTTTGTTAGACGTTTCTGCACATAATTAATGATATCGCAAAAAGGGTCAGGGTCAGTCTATTGTTATTAAAATAAACTTAGAAAAGTTGAGATTTACATAACCTTTAATCCTCTTATATATTGCGTTTCAATCGCCTCAGTAGTTTCGGAGTTATAATATTTAAGCAAAAAATATAATTTTTACGTGAAAATAGCATTTTTTTTAAATCATGAGAAATTTAAAATTAAAGAAATTGTTCAGATTTATGGTTTCATCGTAAAGCCACATGTAATAGGAACAAAATGAGATATTCAGTGTAAAAATCGAGGGATTCTTTTCGAATTTATTCACAATTAAGTGAATTCGCTAATTTTCACAAAATTTCAGTTTTTTGTTTGATATACATACAATTGAGTAGTTAATGTTCTTCTTTCGATTGATTGAATTTTGAAAACATTTTCCCTATGCTATGTACAAATTTTCACATATATATTGCGTTTCAATCGGCTCAGTAGTTTCGGAGTTATAATAACAAATTGAAGCAAAAAATAGATTTTTTATGTGGAAATAGAATTTTTTTTGTTTTTAAAAAAATCATGAAAAATCGAAAAAGACAGAAATTGTTCAAATTTATGGCTTTATCGCAAAGCCATATGTAATAGGAACAAAATGAGATATTCATTATAAAAATCGAGGGATTCTTCACGAATTTATTCACAATTAAGTGAATTCGCTCATTTTCACAAAATTATAAGAAAATACAATTATTTTTGTTCAAGACTTTGTATACGGTAATTTTACCCAAAAAACGGTAATTTTTTTAGGGCTGTACGGAAATAGAAACAAAAGAGTTAACATCACTGCAACGAAGGCACAACAATTCCTTACATAGCCACGAGTGCAGCAGGAGAAAAAGGAAATACAACTTATACACTCAAGTAATTGTGATATACAACTGTTGTATGTGTGTCCTTTAGCTGCAAAAAGCAAAAACAACTCGTGCAAAAAAAGAAACAAATGCATAGTAAAGGAATTTCTATACATATGGAGGAGTAGAGTAGGAACCGTTGCAATTACTTGCATTTTGTTTTTTTTTTTACTGTGTATGTAGAAAATTAACAACAACTTGTGCAATCTGAAATGCAAATGAGTATGATTGGCTGAGCGTTTGTAACAGGAGTAAAATAATAAAGTATAGAATGCTGAAAAAAATATAATTATACAATGAAGAACCTGTGGTATGTACCTACTTGTATTGTGAACGATAGGAATGGCAGTAAAAGTACATTAAAGAAGGTTATGGGCAAAGGATAGCGGATGATATTATTATTGCATTGTTTGTGTAGAACTGATTTTTGTTGGGTACCGTTACAGATCATTTTTTATTACGCATTTTGGTTTATTTTTAGCTCGAGGAATTTTTGTCATGTGCACTGAATTGTTGTTCCTTTACTATGCATTTGTTTCTTTTTTTGCACGAGTTGTTTTTGCTTTTTGCAGCTAAAGGACACACATACAACAGTTGTATATCACAATTACTTGAGTGTATAAGTAGTTGTTCTTGTATTTCCTTTTTCTCCTGCTGCACTCGTGGCTATGTAAGGAATTGTTGTGCCTTCGTTGCATACATAATTTGTTCTCTGTTGCTTATTTGTTTTTTTGTTCTCCTGTTACAAATATTACGAATGGATACATATCAATGTGCATTGAAAAACACAAAGTCGATCTTTCATAATACAAGTCATACATAATTATGTATGTACTATAGTAAAATTTTCTTCATTGCATAATTATATTTTCTGAACCTTACTTAAATTTCTATCATTTCTCTTTATCCTTTTTTCTTCTGCTACACTCACGATCATCATTGAACCTATTTATGTGTTTGTTTATGGCTTTTGCGTAAATTGTTGTTGCATTATGCAGTTACAGAACACATGTACACACATACAGCAGTTTTATACAGTTAATTTCCTTTTGGTCCTGTTGTACTCATGCCTGTGCCTTTTTGCATTCATATCTTACACATCAAATTGTTCTCGCACAATTATTTTCTATGCTGCTTATTTATTTGTTTGTTCTCCTGTTACAAATTTTACGAAAGGATACATTTGAGTGTACAAACACTTAATTTGATAATTTCATTTAGAAAAAGTAATCCATCTATCTACATTGCATTTTTATGCAACATACTATTTTTTTGTAGATCCTGTTATTTTTTATTACATGTATTCATTGGCTGTTTTGCTTGTCGTTACATTTTGTTGTTGTATTATCTATCCTTTTTTAGCCACTTTACATACAAAATTTTATGTTACTAATTTTTCTGGACTCCTATTAGAAGCAGCAGGAATACATTTGAATTCGTATTACAAAAATCAATTAATCTATCCTCTGCCCAGAATCTTATTTAATATATTTTCACTGCATTCCTATCTTTCATAATACAATTACATACTTCAAAAAATAAAACTTCTATTTTATTGCACTTAAATTCTTTAACACACGATTCAATATAAATTTCTATTTTGTACACCCAAATCAACGCACACTTGTTGTTCATAGTTTTTTTCACATTTTTCTACTCAGTGACTATATGCGGCAAAATATTTCCATATATGTGGCTGAAATATTTTATAAATGCACATTTTCGTTTTAAACATTTTTAACTTCGCACAATTTCGTATTTTACATTTTTCAACTTTGTATGGTTTGGCAGTCTACATTTAGCATCTTCCATATTTCCATTGTTTGAATTTTTTACTGCGCATATCGTTTGCAGTTTATGGTTTTCACGCTGCAATTTGTTTGCATGTTTGATGTTTTTGTAGTAAATTTTTTGTATATTATACACAAGCAATATATTTGTTTTTGCTAACCAAAAATATAAATATATTTGGGCAGCAAATGTTTTAGAAATGAAAAATTTTCATTTTGTCTTCTAGCTGCAACGTAAAATATTTTGTAAGGCAAAATATTTTTGGAAAAACTGCGACAAATATTTCTACTATGAAGCTTGTGCATATATGGAATTCGTAAATAGTATTTATATTTTTAGTATGTATGTGAGGAAATATTATTTTGTTAAATATTTGTCGCAGTTTTCATTTAAAATTATGAAATATTTTGCAATTTTTTGACTAATATAGTAGTAATTTTAAACTCTGTTTAAAAACAACACAGGGTAATGACCAACTTAAGTGTGAAAGCTCATTACTATAGACAAAACGCGACTGACTTCATGTTATTAATATTGTTGGCGAAAATTCGGCCATATGTATACGCAGTAGATATAATGTTTTTTTCAAAATTTTAATTATTTCAAATCAAGAATGCTTTGAAAATTAAAATTTTAACAAATATGCGATTCTACAGGGGAATGAGGATTTTACAGGGGACAATAGATAATCATTCTTAAATAATAATTTTTACCTATTCTGACCTGCAAATACTTTGGTTTGTGAATATGAATTTAAAGATAATCCAAGAAAACATAATATTGCTGTGCTTCCGTCTGGTCACCGATTAAATGATTATTCAAACTCTAACAACATTTCAAGAAACTGAATTGTGAACTTATTGATCGATTAACTATTATTTATCAGAATGTTCGAGGCTTAAACACTAAAATGTCAAATATTCTTATAAATAGTAATGATTTTAATTATGATGTTATTGTCTTTAATGAAACATGGCTGAAAGACAATGTATTCAATTCTGGACTTCTCTGCAATAAATATCAGATCTATAGATATAATAGAAATAATCGTAATGGCGGTGGTGTTTTAATTGCTGTTTCATGCTTTTTTGCCTCTGAATCTATTTTGTCCTGCCCTTCAGAAAATACTGAATCTACCTCACCTGCTCATACATACCTCCTGCTCCTCATACATACGTCTCATAAAAATTATTGCTGATCTTGCTTAACCTGATGATGCTTTTTTTGTCTTTTGTGATTTAAACCTGCCCTCTATTTCATGGAATTCCAACAAAATCTAATACATATGACGATGCACAATGGGGCAGAATCAAAATTTTTTGAAAATAAATATGTCATTTCTAAACGGCTGGTCCGATCGGGATAAAATTTGACATGGGCGTAGCCAAGGAGTATTCGAGTTAAAGTTATTAAAATTAACCCTACAAATGCTCTAGGCGCGGCGGTATGGGGGCTCAAAGTAGGGTACCTTCGACATGTAAAATTTTTAAACACGTGCCATTTTTTTGTTTCCCATCCGATTTCAAAGATTTTTAAATTCTTGGGAAGCGCTCGGCTAGATCTTGCAAAAACATGCTTGCGTGTGCTATTTATCACTTATAATTTCCGAGTTATAAGCATTTCAAAATTAAAGTTTTCAAATTTTGCCATACCATGGTACGCTTCTTTAAAAATATGTACATTTTCCCGCGGCCATTCACTCTCAAAAAAACTCTTGATTCAAGAAAACTCTTTACCTATTTCCCCTTTCATCACGTAATTTCTTCTTTACTTGTATCAGATTAGCTGTTGATCATGTCATCATGTAATTTTTTGTATATGAAGTTCTTTTCTTTTTCCTCCAATTGGCTGTTTATCATGCCATCTGTAAGCTTTTTGTTTTTGTACTTTTAATATTTTATCGTTACTATTTATGTTTTTTTGTGAGCTTTTCCTAATCTATTACACCGGCAAAAGTTTTCCATAAGCCTAACTCCCACTTTCAGGCACATTACCTGCATTTTCATATGTTTCTACCGCCTACTCTACCAGGAGTTCATGAATTTTAGCAAGAATTTTTTTTATTCTTTTATTTAATTTTTTATATCAAAAAAAATACACACTCCCATACCTGCATGAATGAAATGTCACCCTGTACTCATTTACGGTATGTTGCGTTGTCAACATTTTTAATATTAGAACACCCCTGAAATCATATACATTAATACAATTCTGACAACAGCTGGACGGACGAACGCATGGTAAGTATTTTGACTTATTTTAATTTATATATTTCTTTTCAGTTAGTTTTCACATTAACTAGTAACATATAAGGTAAAAACAAAAGTATAGTTCCCTTTTCATTATGAACATTTATTAATATTTCTATAGAACTAATAAACAACTTTAACATTAAAAATTACGAAAAAAAATTAAAAAAAAAAAAACAAATACCTACAGAAAGAACTAATTAACTAATTTACTAACAAAAAAAAAGAAACAAAATTTTACTAACAAAAAAATACTAATGGAAATAAATAAAACACTGGGACCCGGGCAGGAGGTAGTGTCTCCACAGGCCGCAAGGCCCTCCTCACATATTAAAGAAAATATTTAAAGATTTTTAAACACCGGGACTCGGGCAGGAGGTGGTGTCTCCACTGGCCGCAAGCCCCTCCCTACATATTAAAGACAGGGAGTTGAGGTCAATAGTTTCTGGCTTCCTCCTGAATGTTTCCCTAAGGACGCCCCCAGGCAAAATTTTTTCTGGGGTCAGAGGCGTATAACCGCAACAAAACTCCGAGGTTGCTGTTGATAAACAGAGGGATCGGTGTGCGGTTTGTATTCCTAGCTAGCCCAACGTAGGGAACACCCATGACCCTGATGAAGAGTCTCCTAAGGATGAGTTAGCCGGCAATCAACAAAATATAAATGCTATTTTCATAGAGTCTTCATTATCTTTAACTATTTCTATTTTCAGGAAACCTCGCCAAGTTATATTATTATTCATTCCACATATAGTAGACAAGCTGAAGTAAAGTGGAATCCATGTGACACTAGGCAAAAGCTCTCTTACAAATCTTTTTTCATGTTAACAGAAAGAAAATTGTAGAGGCAACCCATTTTTATAATAAAATATGGTTCTTGTTACTGGTTCATTCCCAGTAGTGCACAATAGTAGTGCTTTAGTTAAACGATCGCCCACAAAAAAGGATTTTTGAAAAAAAAAAAATAATAAAATAATCTCATATGAGAAGCGTCAAACTAACTTTGGGTTAAGCCCCTATTCTTTTTTTTCTTCTATATATATAAGATGATGTTACCTAGTTTTCGTCATATATCTCTTCAAAGCTTTTGATATAAAAGGACTGAGAGATATTTTGGATATCGAATTACTTCAACTAAAACTATTACGGGAAGTACTATGAATCAATTCAGTTTTATAAAATTTCATATTGATTTATTTTTGCTTTTCTTTTCAGAGTCATTTTAATATCACAGATTTATGTGACTGGCACAACAAAGAAGAATATTGCACTTGCCCTGAAATCTAAACAAATATTGAACAAAAAAATCTACAAACAAATCTCTTACACTAAATTTTATCACAGATTGTATTACTATTGTATCGCGGTTTCCTTACTAACTTTGGTGAGTAAACACACATTTTCTTTAGATATATGACTCTTAGACTATCAGGTATTTGTGTAGAAATATATCACAAATAGGTATTATATTAATTTGTTGGTCAATCTTAGGATCTTAAAAGCAAAGTTAATTGATTTTTGCTTATATCCTCATATTGCACCTTTTTCTTTGGTTCTTTCTCATACCTTTATGTCTTCCACATGATATATCCCTACGGGTTTCCCTTGTAGCGTTTCTAACTCATACATATTGCTGCCTACAGGTCGGACCACTCGACATTTTAAAAATTTTCTACAAAATTTAGCGTTTCTGTTTTGAGCAAAGTCGCTCAAAACAGTGTTTCGCCTATAGACTTCCTGGCCTAGGACGAAAGTTTCTACTCGCGCTCGTTTATTATATTGTTTTGTACTTTGGTTTACCCTTTCACTTGCATTGCTTTGTGGGGAGTATACTGCAGTTTTTATGTGTTGGATTTTGTATGTTTTTATTAAATTTTCAAAGTTCTTTGAAATAAATTGTGCTCCGTTGTCGCTGTGTATTGTTTCGGAAACTCCGAACATATGAAAAATCTCCTGTACAAGGAATTTTACGACATTGTTAGCAGATGCTTCGTTCATCGCTTTTAGGAAAGTGAATTTGGTAAGGTGGTCTACCACAATAAAAATATAGCAATTTCCATTTTTGGACCTTGGGTATTTTCCCATGTAGAGCTTTTGAAATGGCCGTTCGGTGATGACTTGTTTTCCGATTCCGGGCATGAGGTTTTGGTTGGTTGGCTTGGTTGCTTTGCAGGTTTGACAATTTTTTATAAACATTTTGACTTCCAAAGCCATTTTGGGCCAGTCGAAAAATCATTTTAACCTTTCCAATGTTGTTGTTATACCACCGTGTGCTGTTGTTAATGTGGTGTGTGCTTTTTCTATAAGAGGTTGGGTTATGCTAGACGGTATCCACATCTTCCATGTATATTCGTCATATCCTTGCTCGAAAGACATTTTTTATACATTTTCAGATCTGGAAGTTGATCGCTGTTTTCTTCAATATGTTTTATAAGATCTAGGTACTCATCACTTTCGAATTCAGAGGTTCAAAATCGAATATTTCCTCCATATTTAGCTCTTCTACATGTTCATTATCCGGCAATATCGATAGCATATCAGCTACAACATTTTCTGATCATTTTCGGTGCATTATTTCGAAGTTTAATACCTGAAGCTGAAGGGACCAGCGGGCTAGTCTACCAGTTAAGTCTTTGAGCGACATTAACCACTTTAGACTCGTGTGGTCAGTCACTATAGTAAAAGGCATCATCTCAACGTACGGTCTGAACTTCTTTACGGCCATAACTGCTGCTAGGCATTCTTTCTCCGTCACACTATAGTTTCTTTGACAGCTGTTTAATTTTTGGGAGAAGAATGCTATTGGATTTTCATCATTATTTCCATGTAACTGGTACAAAACAGCTCCAATACCATAATCACTCGCGTCGCACTGGACATAAAACCGTTTGGAGAAGTCGGCATATCGTAAAACAGGAGCTGATGTTAGGGCATTTCTTTTATCACATTTACTTTTTCATTCCACTGCCTATTATAAATCCCAGATATTTCAACGTTTTGAAGCAAAATTGAGATTTGTTAGGCTTATCGTTAGGTTGGCATTTTGTAGACACTGAGCAAATTTTTGCAATAGTTCTAGATGTTTTTCAAAGTTGTTGGATATGACCAATACATCATCTAGGTAGACGAAGACGTTTTTCTTTAATCTCTGGGGAATAACTTTGTCCATTAGGCGACAAAGTCTTTGCGCTGTATTGCAGAGACCGAAGGGCATTACGCAAAACTGATAGAGTGGTCGACTTGCGACAGTAAACGCTGTATATGGTTTTCTCTTTTCTTCTAAGTTTATTTGCCAAAAGGCGAATTTAAGATCTAAACTACTAATATAATAAGTCTCGTCGATTCTGCTAAGGATGCCATCCACATTTTGCAAGGGACATGCATCCTTAATTGTAAGTTTATTTAGTTTCCTAGCATCTAAACAAAACCTATTATTTCCCGGTTTTCTCACTATTGTTGTTCTATTGCTCCAGGGACTTTCACTTTAATCGATCACCTTTTGCTCTAACATGTGGTCAATTTCCCGGTAAACTATTTCCTGAACTGCTGGAGATATCGGATAATGTATATTTTTCACTGGCTCTTCTATTAGTTTATTTGATTGTTTTTCTAAAGACGTGTATCCTAAACCTAGTTTCTCAAATGTTTGAAACATATTAACTATTTCCGTTAGTTGTTTTTGTTGTAGTTCATGCAGATCGGTTTTGTGGTTTTCAGTTTTAAAAGTTTCTACAATTTTTTCTAGGTTCAGTTCAGCAACGCCGACGATTTCAGGGGCGAGTTGGAAAATCTTCCAAAAATCTATCCCTAGATACGCGGGCTGTTCTAAATCAGGACATAAATAGAGAGTTATTTTACCTATTCTATTATCAAATTTAAATAGAATAGGTAAAAATTTGTTAAAGTTTTTAGCATCTTGTATTAAATTTGTGGTTTTAATTATTCTTGCTGAAACATCCACTGGAATAGCCCCCTCATTGGAAGTTCTGGAGACACTTGCTTCCTTTAGTTTGCGGTTTTCATGTTGTGTTTTTTGAACCACTATCAACCTGCTGACTGTTGATGTCAATTCTGCCATGCTCTTCTTGATATCGGATAACTACGAGTTAACACCTTGTTGAACTAATTGCTTAATTGATTCTTCAAAATGTTTATTAGTACCCTGAGCTAAGATATCTGTTGGCAAAACATTCGCGACTTGGGTTGGATTTGCTGTGCTAGACATAATCGTTTGAGACATGTCCCTAATTTGTTCACTTAGCTTCTTATTCTCAGCCATATCTGATATAGTATTAGGTTTAGACTGTAACTTAGGGGTATTAGGTTTATTGATTTTGCGCAATACGTATGATGAATATCGGTTTAAATCAAATTGAACTTGTCTATATCTTTTTCTGGATCTAGTATTAGGTGGGCTATTGCTCATCATAAATCTCCGAAGAAAATCACCATCTAATTACTTTAGACTTTAAACTACAATTTCAATATAACTTTTACTTCGATTCAATACACTCGCGAATATCAATAGGACAATGGTTGTATGGCAAAAATAATATTTTCGATAATTGGTGAAATTTTGTAAAGTAATTTTGAGATATAAAGTATAGATACATAATGTTATTACATAGATAATTAAAAATGTTATTGTATATATTAAAATTTAGAACTAAATACTAAAATACAAAAAATAAAAATAAAATAAAACTAATAAATAATATAAAATTAGAAACAATAATCTAATCAATAATATATAAATAAAGAAAATAAGCTAATACATAGATAAAATAAATAATAGAATAATAATGAAAATACACTAATAAATAATATATAAATGAAAAATAAACTAATAAGTAATATAAACAAAATAATATAATAAATAATATAAGTTTTTAATAAACTCGAAAATTAATATTCGTAATAACTGAGATTAAATATTGTACTTTTCAGGTTTTGGCAATGATAAACGGTTAATGTGGTTAAAAAAGATAATGGGATTTCAAATGATTTATTTGTATGATCAATCGGACTTCATCTTGATTTTGTCATCTAATGAGACATCGATTGTTAACGGATATTAGCCGATACAACTAACCTCGTATTTCAATTTGTAACGAGAGGCTTCGGTACAATAAACCGTTTCTATACATATAAATAATTGGAAAATGGAAATATTAAAAAAAAACTTAAGGAAATCGGAATTAATTCGACACACAATTAAAGATGATTGGAATTCACTTTAAGCTGAATTGATGTTTATACATGTTTCATTCTATAGCTTAGGATATTTTTTCCAATGCGGAGAAAAATATTCTAAGCTATCACATTTGATTGGGCGCCATTTGTGTTACGAACCGGTGATATGGCGAGGTTTCCGACTAGCTGACATGACTGACCTCAGGAGGTCCTAACCCTTTCTCGCCATATACGTTTCATACACAAAACAAAAAAGGTATTTAACTAACATTATTCATACATACATACTGAACCACATTAACACGTATTTATATTTAAGAGACAGATGATTTGCTCTTTCGGTGCCCTCCCAACCTTGTCGATATAGTGTCCATAATAATGATCTTTTCCAGCGACCCGAAATCCACCTGACCCTTTTATCCACTTACTAGTCTATCATTGCCATTACCATTAATTCATTACGCCATCATCGTGAGTATTAAATTTCAATAATAACAAAAAACATATTTATTTAAATATATAAACAAAACATAAAAACATTAAATCTAAACATATACCTATCATTATCTAACAGATTGAAGGATTTTATAATAATTTACCCAAAAAAAATTATCTATATATATCTTATATTCTTAAATTATTTTTTGATTTCAGCGCTTAAGTTTAACTTCCTCAAATTTTGGATTCCGGTGTTATTAGGACCTACAACTAAAGGAGCTCCCTGAATTGTATTTTCTTATGGCCTTCTCACTATTTTCAGGTTTCTAATTACGCGTTTTTTTTAAGCTCTGGTAAGTAAAGCTAAGATATATATATATATTTTGTCTTTCTAATTCTTTTGTTTTCTTATTCTTTTTCCTTTTCCGATATTTTTTTACTGATCTTGTGATTCAAACAACAACAACTAAAACACAAAATATTTGACGTTTACACTTTACAAAAACTTTCTCCACGATCTCACAACTTAATATAACTTATAATCTAATTTGTATTTTTTTTCTTATTTTTTTTAAATCTTTTTGTAATAAAGAATAAAATGTGAAAAGTATGTTTGACTGATCAATTTAATTTGTTTTTTTTACATGTGATGATACGCACTTTAAAATGTTATTAATAAATATTCATAAAATAGATAAAAAACCAATTGATTTATCAAATAAAATTTGTTACCTGGCTAATTCGCGCAGTGTGGACTAGGCAACTTCTTTGTACTTTCTTCTTGTCTAATTAGCCAGCTGGAAATTTAGTTTTCAGGAAGAAAATAAACACAAATCACTATTGCACTATTATCACCTTTTTTCAAAGTATTAACTTACGTTTTTATTAGGTTTATTTGTAGTTCTCAATGAGAATAAACCAATTCTTGTTCACTGATGTCTATTCTTTTAAATATGGCCACACTGGTTTACTTTTATATTTTTTTATTCTAATAATTTAGACTTGTAACGTCTTCATTTTAAAAACAATTAATATGCGCACTGTCGTTTCACATATTAATTTCTTCACCAACTATGCTAATCTTATTCAATTTAATACCCACTTTTCAATTTCCCCTACCTTCATGAACATTTTTCGCGGCCTTGCACTCTCAAAAAAAAAAACTCTTGATTCAAGAAAACTATTTACCTATTTCCCCTTTCATCACGTCATTTCTTCTTTACTTGTATCAGATTAGCTGTTGATCATGTCATCATGTAATTTTTTTTTAAATGAAGTTCTTTTGTTTTTCCTCTTATTGGCTGTTTATCACGCCATCTGTATGCTTTTTGTACTTTTAATATTTTATCGGATTTTTTTTCCATTTGGGGCTTTTCCTAATCTATTATACCGACAAAAGTTTTCCGTAAGCCTAACTCTCACTTTCAGGCGCTTTACCTGCATTTTCTTATAATACCCTACACTAAGTAAATGAGCAAAATCATTATTCTTTCAAAACTTCAATAATTTATATTCGTGAGTGATTTTCGGAAGTGGGCCTTATATGGGAGCTATGAAAAATTATGGACCGATCACCATGAAATTCGGTCATGTGATTAATATCTATATGAAAGTTATTTATGTTGCATTTTACACAGCTGATTTTAAATAGCAAACTTCTCGAAAGCATGTCTGACAGAATTATTGAAGAATTGGATCCCGAAGATATCTGGGGTCTTCAGAAAATTGATTTCAACAGACAGACAGACGGACATGGCTTAATCGACTCCGCTATCTATAAGGATCCAGAATATATATACTTTATAGGGTCGGAAAATTATATTATGGAAATTACAAACGGAATGACAAATTTATATATACCCTTCTCACGAAGGTGAAGGGTATAAAAAAACAAATGCCTACAGAAAGAACTAATTAACTAATTTACTAACAAAAAAAAAGAAACAAAATTTTACTAACAAAAAAATACTAATGGAAATAAATAAAACACTGGGACCCGGGCAGGAGGTAGTGTCTCCACAGGCCGCAAGGCCCTCCTCACATATTAAAGAAAATTTTTAAAGATTTTTAAACACCGGGACTCGGGCAGGAGGTGGTGTCTCCACTGGCCGCAAGCTCCTCCCCACATATTAAAGACAGGGAGTTGAGGTCAGTAGTTTCTGGCTTCCTCCTGAATGTTTCCCTAAGGTCGCCCCCACGCAAAATTTTGTTTGAGGTCAGACAACAACAACGTCAAACGAAACACCAAAAAAATAAAAACAAAATACGCAATGCAGTGAAGCCAACACACTCCCAAACATACGTTTTGTTGCTTTTTTGTCAAACACCAAAAAAAAAAAAAAAAATACGCAAAGCAGTGAAGCCAACACACACCCAAACATACGTTTTGATACTTTTTTTGTCAAACAAAAAAAAAAAAAAAAAAAAAAATTGGTCCAAATAGGAGAATAGAATATTCGAGTCAATTATATAAAAGGCAAACTAAATAATATTGCCGATTTTTTGAGCCGTATTAATTCCAACACAAATTAAATTAATTATTTAGCGGAAAATGAAGAACGTGATTCATTATTGGTTCAAACCGTCCATTCACAGGAGGAAAAAACTAATTATCACATACCAATTTTGGATACCGTGGTAAACCGATCCAAAACACAAATTATATTAGTAGAGAAAAAGAATATTAAAATACAGGAAATTCGGAATTTTTAGACCAATTGTCAAAGTTAAAAGTTATGGAAGACAAAATAGAAAAAATACAAGACAACATCGCATCGGCAAAAAATAATTTTGTGCATCCTAGCATTTTTACGATACAGGAAATTGAATTGTTTAAAATTGATTTTTATAAGTTAAAGGTGTTGAGAATCGGTGTAATGAGTTTTACTGAAGATTCAATAGTAATAGCCATTCAAATCCGTGATGAAATTATTGTTACACATTTAAGATTGTTAGTTCCGATGCCAAATAAGAATTACCTGCAAATTGGTGAATATATGGAAAATATTGTCGAAATAAATAATATAAGGACTGAGATCGTAAAATTCTTAACACACGTTTTTCATTAAAACTTTTAACCTAAGTAATATTTGATATTTTGTTTATAAAGTTACCTTTGTAAAGCATGTCAGTTATTATGTTTTATGTCAATTATGTTCATTTGTTGTTAATCTGATTAAAATGATTGACCAGAAAAAAGTGCGTACTAAAATTATTAAATACTAGCATTAAACCCGGTGCGCTTCGCCACCCCAATTGGATGAAAGAAATAGAACTATTAAGTCTCCCTTTGTGACTTAAAGCTAATTCAGGATAACATGCCTCTAGACTCATGTTTATTGAATCATTGTATTGTGGCTTCTAGCACATCCGAAACGTATTATTATAATAAAAAAGTACCATTTAGACCCACATTTTATATGCCCACACATGACCATTTTTATAGAAAATGCTAAAGAAATGTACCACTAAAGTCAACTTTTGTGAATTCTAACTGATTCCGAATGTGTGCCTAATTTTGAATTTTTAGGTTTAATTTTATAAAATAGTCAAAAAATATTATTAGTTGAAAAAAAGTACCTGTGAGTCACTTTTAAGATTCTTATTCGGTCAGGATCATATACCATCGAAGAACGAAAAAATACAAATTATTTTTGTATCCTCAATGACATATAGATGGCTTAGTGACTTTATTTCTTTACTCAGAAGCATATCAGTAAAATAATTTAATATAATAAAAAGTATCATTAGAGGAAAAAGTACCAATTTTCCACACTTGAATCACCGTCAAGTTTTAAATCAAAGTAATTTCCTTATTCTAAGTTCAATATATTAGAAATTCAAAAAGTACTATTTGGAGAACGAAAAAATACTTCTTAGTTTGGTTTAGTTCACAATTTTTGGTATTATAATACAATTGAGCACCCTATTCTTGCATATTTCTTTAGTGAGAAGTATATTAGCCTACCATAATGTATTTAAGCTAACTAATTTAATATATTAAAAAAGTACCATTAAAAGAAAAAGTACCAATTTTCCTTTATCCTCTTGAACACCCGTTAAGTCTGAATTTAAAATTTGTATAGCATTTCCTATATTATCAACTGATATTGTTTCTATAACACTTAATATTTAATAAATTATCACAAAACCTTACCGAAACCCATCGGTTTTAAATGTTTTAAAACCGAAACCGCGGTTTTGAAATTCTTCTTGAAATTCTTTTTGGAAACTCTACTATAAATGTATTTAAAAAGTACTATTACAACAAAGAAAATGTACTATAATGTCTCCAATTTAATTTTTACTCACTGACGAGCATATATTTTATATTTCTAGGTCCATTATTATAGAAAATTCATAATATACCATTAGAATAATGAAAAAGCGCCATAATGTTCCCAGTTATAGAATCCTACTCGCACGAGTCCATATAATATTATGTTCATGTTTCTAGATTTATTATAGAAAATTTAAAAAATACCATTAGAATAAAGAAAAAGTATTAAGTATTCTCTTTGAATTTTCAGTCACTTAGAACAATATGCAGTTTATTTGGTATTTCTAAATCCATTATTAGAGAAAATTCAAAAAGTACCTTATAATATAGAAAAAGTAGCATAAAGCCCCCACTTGTGGATTCCCAATCGGTCGGGATCATATAAGCTTTATTTCACAATTCTAAGTTCATTGGCGAATATAGAAAAAGTACCATAAAGACTCCCCCTTAAATTCTCACTTATGACCATATATGTTTAATTTTATGTTTCTAGGTCCATTATTATAGAAAATTTAAAAAGTACCAATATGCCCCCACTTGTAGATTTTCATTCGCTTAGGTCTATATAAGCGTTATATCATGTTCATTGGTGAAGAAACTACAAAAAGTACCATTCGAATAAAGTACGAAAAAGTACCAAAAAGTCTCCTCCTAGAATTATCATTCACTTAGGAAATTTAAAAAAGTACCATTATAATAAAGGAAAGGTATCACGAAGTATCCCCTTGATATTTCACTTACTTAGTACCATATACGCTTAATTTAATATTTATATGTCCATTATTACAGAAAATTCAAAAAGTACCATTAGAAAACAGAAAAAGTACCAAAAGGCAGCCACTTGTGGATTCCCACTCACTCGGGTCCATATAAGCTTTACTTCATGTTTTTAGGTTCATTGGTGAAGAAATTACAAAAAGTACCATTCGAATAAAGAAAAAGTACAAAAAAGTCTCTCCCTAGAATTCTCACTCACCTAGGACCATATATGCTTAATTCCATGTTTCTAAGTCCATTGCTATAGAAAAGACAAAAAAGTTACCATTCGAATAAAGAAAAAGTACCATGAAGTGTCCGCTTGAATTTTCACTCACTTATTACCATATACGCATAATTTCGTACTTCTATGTCCATTATTATAAAAAAAATCAAGAAGTACCATTAGAATATAGAAATAGTACCAAAAAGCCCCCACTTGTGGTTTCCCACGCATTCGGTTCCATACACACTTTATTTCATTTTTATAGGTTCATTGTTGAAGAAATAACAAAAAGTACCATTCGATTAAAGAAAAGGTACCAAATAGTCTCCCCCTAGAATTCTCACTCAGTTAGGTCTATATATGCTTAATTTCATGTTTCTAAGTCCATTGCTATAGAAAAGTCAAAAAAGTACCATTAGAATAAAGAAAAAGTACCATGAAGTGTCCGCTTAAATTTTCACTCACTTATTACCATATACGCATAATTTCGTACTTCTATGTCCATTATTACAAAAAAATCAAAAAGTACCATTAGAATATAGAAAAAGTACCAAAAAGTCCCCACTTGTGGTTTCCCACTCATTCGGGTCCATATAAGCTTTATTTCATGTTTCTAGGTTCATTGGTGAAGAAATTACAAAAAATACCATTCGAATAAAGAAAAAGTACAAAAAAGTCTCCCCCTAGAATTCTCACTCACTTAGGACCATATATGCTTAATTTCATGTTTCTAAGTCCATTGCTATAGAAAATTCCAAAAAGTACCTTTAGAATAAAGAAAAAGTACCATGAAATGTCCGCTTGAATTCTCACTCACTTAGAACCATATACGCTTAATTTCGTGTTTCTATGTCCATTATTACAAAAAAATCAAAAAGTACCATTAGAATATAGAAAAAGTACCAAAAAGGTAGCCACTTGTGGATTACCATTCACTCCGGTCCATATAGGCTTTATTTCATGTTTCTAGGTTCATTGTTGAAGAAATTTCAAAAAGTACCATTCGATTAAAGAGAAAGTACCAAAAAGTCTTCCCCTAGAATTCTCACTCAGGACCATATATGCTTCATTTCATGTTTCTAAGTCCATTGTTATAGAAAATTCAAAAAAGTACTAATAGAATAAAGAAAAAGTACCAAAAGGCAGCCACTTGTGGATTCCCACTCACTCGGGTCCATATAAGCTTTATTTCATGTTTCTAGGTTCATTGGTGAAGAAATTACAAAAAGTACCATTCGAATAAGGAAAAAGTACCAAAAAGTCTCCCCCTAGAATTCTCACTCAGTTAGGTCTATATATGCTTAATTTCATGTTTCTAAGTCCATTGCTACAGAAAATTCAAAAAAGTACCATTAGAATAAAGAAAAAGTATCATGAAGTATCCAATTGAATTTTTGCTCACTTAGGACCATATACGCCTAATTTCGTATTTCTATGTCCATTATTACAAAAAAATCAAAAAGTTCCATTAGAATATAGAAAAAGTACCGAAAAGCCCCACTTGTGGTTTCCCACTTATTCGAGTCCATATAACCATTATTTCATGTTTATAGGTTCATTGGTGAAGAAATTACAAAAAGTACCATTCGAATAAAGAAAAAGTACCAAAAAGTCTACCCTAACTCACTTATTGCCATATATGCTTAATTTCATGTTTCTAGGTCCATTATTATAGAAAATTCAAAAAGTACCATTAGAATAAAGAAAAAGTACCATAAGTACCACTCTAATAAAGAAAAACTGCGATAAAGTCTCCCCCTAAAATTCTCACTCACTTATTACCATATATGCTTAATTTCATGTTTCTAGGCCCATTATTAAAGAAAATTCAAAAAGTACCATTAGAAGAACAAAAAAGTACCTATAGTTCAGTTCTCACATTTTGGTACCTAAATATTATCCCCTCCTCCTAACTCTAACTTCACTCAGATACATATCAGCTAACTTTAATGTCGATAAGTGAAATAATTTAAAATATTAAAAAAAGTACCATTAGGACAAAAAGTACCAAATCCCCTTTTCCTCCTTGAACACCCCTCAAGTTTGAAATTTAAAAATATTCCATTTTGCCAAAATTGTTTCTGCTTAAAGACATGCCTCAAAAGATTAAAATCTGTGTTAATGTGCTCAAGAAAAATAAGTTTTAAAAAAAGTACCAAATTGTTTGGCAGTCGAGTTCCAAATAGCACTCTGTTAGTTAATTTTTGCATGAATCCAGGAACCAATGTTATAAATTTATCAAAATTGGCTAAAAATGTTAAATAAAATGTATTTTTCCGTTTTTACCCCCTTTTTGGTACCTTTTTTATCCCCATTGCGGTGTTAAAATTGTATTCAAATAAATTTCTGTATCATGGTGGGAGCTTATAAAAAAATATTTATATGTCTATTTCAATTTGTAGATAAACATAGTTTATGAAAAAAGTACCAAAAATAAACACAATTTTTATCCCTTAAGGGTTCGAATTTCCAAAAAGTACCAAACTTATATTTGTTATTTTTTTATAAGTAAAGAATATGATTTAAAATTTGTTTGTATGTTTATTGGTTTAAAAGATACGTATGGTGCCAAAAAAGTACCAAAATACAGTTTTTACCCGTTTTCTCCCCTAAAAGGTCCGAATTTTGAAAAAGTACCAGACACCTGTCAGCTTATTTTTTACATGGAGTAACATGGTATTGTAAGTTTTTTTGTATCTTTATTAGTTTTGAAGATATAAGGTTACCGAATTTACCAGTTTTTACCCTTTTTTACCCCCTAAACGTTCGAATTTCCAAAAATCCCTTCTTATCGGATCGTTTTGGGGAGGGAGGAACCCACAGATACAATTTCATGATTCTAGCTTCAGTCGTTTGGGCTGTGCGATGATGAATCAGTCAGTCAGTAACGTTACTCTTTTATATATATAGATTTTCAACAAAACCCAACTTGGTCCTACAAAAAGTTGGCCAAACAATCAAAGTTCTGCCGTCAAACTGATTCCAATGTTATTAAACTGTATCGGAAGAACTTGTCCGTTGATATAAAACCTGGTTCAGGTAGAAGGAATGGTCCACATGATGTTTCTAAAGCCAAAAAATAGAAAGCATTTTCAAAGAGGCTCCCAAAACCTCCGGTAGGAAAGCAGCCCGGTTAGGTCAGTATTCCGACTATTTGGTACGAAAAGTTAAAGCCAATGCAGGTTTAAAAGCATACAAGGCTCAAAAAGTTCCTGACAAATTGTATACAAAAAATATACCTGCAGCATAATGGAAGACGAAATGTACGTATGGAAAATTTTTCGCAGCTTCTGGGTCAATTTTTTTATATTTGCAGATGCTCGAGGGAATGTTGAAGAAAAGTTTATGACCCAAAAGCAGACAAAATTTCCCAAAAAGTTCTTGGTATGACAGATAAGTTGCAGTTGCGGCAAAAAAGCCAAACATTTGTTACAAAGGGCTCTATAAATATCGAAATTTACATCAAGGAATGTTTACAAAAAAGGATGTTTCCATTCATAAGACTTTTTAATGTGTACACTTATTTTTGGCCTGATTTGGCATCTGTCACTATGGTATGATAGGTATTGAGTGGTACAAGAACAATAATGTGTTATTTGTACCAAGAGAGGTAATTCCTCCGAACTGACTGGAGCTGAGTCCAGTGGATAGATATTGGGCTCTTGTTAAAAGAGAATTGAAGAGCACAAAAAAGGTGTCCAAAAGTGTGGTAGATTTTAAATGGAAATTGACTACCTGTTCAAGGGTTTTCGAAAAAGGTTCAAAATTTCATCATTAGTGATTAGAACTATAAACATATTCTTTTTTTTGTAAATTGTAACAATAATTTCAATCAAATAAAAAAAGATTAAAAACTGTAAGTTTAATGTATTCATTTTTATTAACATATAAGTATTTTTCAATCTCAGTCCTTAATACATATTAGAATACAAGGAAAATACAATTTTAAGACATTTAAAACCATCGAAACATTGTTTTTAACGAGTAATTGCAAATACAAATTCAATAATAGGACAAATATAGTGTCTATAGATGACGAAACCATTTTGTTGAAAAATACAAGAAACGAAAAACTTGCCCATTCTTGTGACAATATGAATATAAGTTTATCGGGAAACTATCTAATAAACTTTAACAATTGCCATCTCACAATTCTTAATAGGACCTTTAAAAATAATAAGAATGTAATTTATGAAAAGTTTTTTTAACTCATTCTGAAATAAAGTTTGAAACAATTATAATAGAACATACAAAAAATATTGATGAAATAAAATAATTAAAATTAAATAACAAAATTGTCTATGGACTTAACTTTACTGTAATAATATTAGTTATAATTCAAGAACATGCTGAATGATAAAACTAATCGCCTATTATAAGATAGAAATATAAATTTGTAACAAACTAAAGAAAAATTATACAACAAATTTATTATGCAAAAAATTACATACATTTTAATTATTAGAATTAAGTGATTTTTATATATATACTTTTATAGATAAGAAAATATTTTGAAATTGTTAAAATTAAAATACTGAAGAAATCCTGGAGTATTTCAGTCAAGGAGTGGAGGAGTTACATACCGATCCTAATAACTAATATTAACGGTTGGTAAAGTGTAGGGAAACCCAATAGTTTTAAATTACACTTTTGTTTATTTTCCCATATTTTGCCAGACAGCAACGTAAGGATAAAATTGTCTACGTTGCTTAACTTAATTTTAATAAGAAATATGTTTTATGATTTAGTCTTAATTCACTTTGATAAATAAAGTTTAGAAAAACAAAATAAAGTGTTTTTACTAAAACTTGTAAGTCACGCAAGCATGTTTTTTCAACTCCTAGTTGAGAGCTTTCCAAAAATATAAAAATCTTTGAAATCGGATGGGGAACAAAAAACTCGAATACTCCTTGGCTACGCCAATGTCAAATTTTATCCGGATCTGACAAACCGTTTAAAAATGCCAGATTTATTTCCAAAGGAGAATTATATACCAAGCTATACCTTTCAAATGCCATTAACCAGTTAGTATTCGAAGAAGGTTCACAAATGTTATGTGCTTGGAGTACTCACTTGGGTATTTTTAAAATGACTCGTTTACCTTTTGGAGTAAAACCGACAACAGCTATTTAAAAAAAAACGATTGAAAATGTTTTACGTGGAATTCAAAATGTGACAAATTATTTGGATGATATTATCATCACAAAATCTTAGTGATCATGTCAACACTATTGAAATAGTAGTATCTAAGTTGGACTCAGTGAGGTTACGACTCAATACCAGTAAATGCGAATTTTTCAAGGATAAGATGTCGTATTTGGGTTTTAATATTGATCAAAATGGTTTGAGCTTGAATAGAGACCGCATTTCTACAGTAGTAGAAGCACCTGTTCCTAAAAATATTTCGGAAGTCAGGGCATTTGTTGGCATGCTTAGCTACTACTCAAAATGTATCCCTAATTTTGCCAATAAAATGGCGCCTCTATACGAACTTCTTAGAAAGGATGTTCAATTTAAGTGGTCAAAAAAATGTCATGATGGCTTTTAAAGATTTAAAAATGAAAGTGACTTCTGTCAAGGTACTGGTACACTTTAACACAAAGTAACCCATAGTGTTGACCACACTATGGGTAACAGATGGTTCAAAAAAGCCCATAGCTTTTATATCAAGAGCGCTAACAAAAACGGTACGAAATTATAGCACCATACAAAAGGAAGCATTAGCGATAGTTTTCAGTGTAACAAAACTGAAGCAATATTTGATAGGTGTTCAGTTTATTTAAGAATCTGATCAAAAGCCACTGTTAGAAATTTTCGGTGAAAATAAAGGGCTTACAGTAATGGCCGCCGCTCGCATCCAAAGATGGGCATTCATTTTGTCAGTGTTTAACTACACTATGAAGTATGTTAAAGAAACGGAAAACTCTGCGGATCATTTGCCAAGACTCCCTCAGCAAAAAGTAGAAGATGTTGGTGATGATTTTAGCTACATTAACTACATGTGTAGTGATAATAAGTTAAAATTGAATTTTACAGATATTGCAAGGGAAACTAGGCGTTACCAGTTATTTGCAAAATTGAAGGAGTTAGTGCAAGGTAGGAAAATTGATTTTTTAAATGAGTTTTCTCCGTTCATTTCTCGTAAAAATGAATTTTCTGTAGAATACGATTGTATTTTATGGGGTTTTAGAGTGGAAATTCCTCCAAAATTACGTAGTTAGATTTTAGCTCAGTTACACTATTCCTATTTCCGATTTGAAAAACTAAAGCGTTGACTCGTTCATATCTTTGGTGACCTAAGATGGATCAGAACATCGAAAATATGATTTCTAATTGTGTTTCATGTAAACTGAGCCAGCCGAGTCCAGAGAAGAGTCCGTTAATCCCTTGGCTACCCACGAATTCTCCTTGGTCTAGAATTCACATTGATTTTGGGGGCCCAATTAAAGACTTTATCTTTCTTATTGTAATAGATTATTTTTCTAAGGGCCGTTTTCTCATTAGGTGATTATCTTTTTTCCCAACGAAAATCTGCAGATTAAAGAAATTTGGTTTTCTCAATGTCTCATTTGCTTCTATTCTGTCGCAAAGCTAACCCGACCTCATCTGCCAATTATTTATTTATCGTATAGATAAATTCAATCAGCTGACTGCTGTTCATAGTTTTTGTAAACGAATTTAAATAGATTCTATAACAAATGTTTTAGAGGAATTAACATTAATTAGGCCTAACTACCTGCCAGACAAGGAGGATAATTAATTTTTCAAAAGATTCCGGCTGTCGATGGCCACATTAAACAGCTGATTTATGTAAACATGTTGTCACTTGAAGGCAGGGTTGCCAACTTTCACATCTATTTTGAGAGGTATTGCCAACTGAAAATAATGTTTTTTGTCGGTATATTGAGAAAACCAAAATTGTTAACGGACAGTTTATCGGCCTAATACATTTATGTCGACATTTAGTAACAGGCAGTTTGTCGATACATTGAGAAAACGGGCCTAAGTGGGTAGAAGTTTTCAAAACAAAATATATTACATCTAGATTTCCATCAATAAATTAGATGACTTATTTGGAGTTGGTCGACACCCTAGTTAGTCACAATGGTCGACAATTTACCTTCGAAGATTTGAACAAGTTTTTGAAAGACAATAATATAAAGCATGTTTTAACCTCCCCAGTTCATCCGGCAACAAATGGCCAGGCTGAAAATTTTGCAAAAACTTTTAAAAGGTAAATTTTAGTGAATCTGAGAGAAGGTGAAAACCTCGTTAATATCATAAACACGTTTCTGTTCGACTATAGAGCATTGTACTACTGGCGAATCTTCAGCAAAATTATCACTGGAAAGAGAAATTAAAACACGTTTTAGTATTTTAACTTTTTATCACTCATATTGTATTATCGAATTCGGTTTACTGAACTGAGGGTGTTATTTTGGCAAAATTGTAGAACACTTAAATAAATTTTGTATATGTAAAAATATAATTTTTTCTTTTGAAATTTAAAAATGAATATTATCCTAATTCTCTTAATAATAAAATGAATTTTAAAAGTATTATTAAACTTAAGGTGGGAGTTGTGGAATAGCGCCATCTATTAGTGATGTGCTATTGCTACATGCACCAACATTTGAATATTATATGTATTAGTTAAGAAAAGTCAATTAGTTCTAAGTAAGTACATAATGGAATGTATGTAAAACAAAAATGAAAATAAATCACTTCTTGCTTAACCACCAAACTGAAGATTTACAAATTCCAATTATTTCAAAACTATAATACTTCAATATCTGGAAAACACTCGATTTAGAGAACAGGGGTAAATATTTAAATTGTATTGTCGAATTCGGTTTACAGAACTGAGGGGGTTATTTTGGAAAAATTGTAGAACACTTAAATAAATTTTTAATTATTTTCTTCCTTTGCATTATTTTATACCAGATAAAATATTGTTACGAATGTGCAATAGCGATTTGAATTTAACGGTCCGCACCGACTGCCTGCAATATTTATAATGATTATAAACACGTCCATCAGTACAAGCTTCTACTTATCAACAATGTTGCTAGCATGCGGTTATTAGCATTGTTTATAAGTATGGCAACACTGCATGTTTAAGCTGCTAACATTAACATCGAAAGCTCTAGAATTCGAATGTACTAGTGTGTCCGTTAAGAGCATTGTAGAAGATTCCCGATAGATGGCGCGTGTATAAATAGTGGCAGAGCTGGCAGTCGTTAGTTGAGTTGATCATTGTCGCTGTTAGAGTTAACATCTACTGTCTTGTACGTGTATAATTGTACATTATAGAGTGTGTGTGTGTATTTCTGCGAATTGATAGACGTGTTTAGAGACGCTGAGTGAATATTTGAACTGTTGTTGGTGTACATATAAATAAATAAAGAGTTGTTACAAAATTTTAAACTACTAAAACTGCTTTTTATTTGCAATCAAAAGTATTCGGTTTATTTAAAGGAAATAAACCCACGTTCTTAAAAGGTAAAAACGTAACAATATAGTGCTTCTCAAATATTAAAAATTTGTTAAGTTCTTGTATTTTTTTTATAAAAATTTTGTAGGAAATATATTAAATGTGTTTTAAAGCTTGTCTCGTTTCTTTTTTATATATACTCGTAGATAAGGCACTAAATTATTGTGTAATTTCAAATATACATATATATGTATGTATAAAATTAATTGTTTAAATATATGAAATGTGTCAATAATGGTTGTCGCGACATGTTGAACTCCGTTCAAAAGTTGGTTCATAGTCGGAATTTAAGTTCCATCGAGTACTACGCCAAGGTTGAGATTTACATCCTTCTTCCAGGTGGTGAAGAATGTCGTTCGTGATAGCTGCAAGTTACGTGTAGAGAAGAAATTGTGTATTTCATCGAAGTTATGGCCACTCGCCATAATGCTGCAGTCGTCCACATACAATATCACTCCTACTCCTTGTGGAGGAGCAGGAGTTTAGAAATGTAGTATTTAGATAGAAGTCGCCCTGAGTAACTCCTTGTTTAACTCTTCGGTTCGCGTTCGGAAGAAGTTCGGAAACTTAGTGTTGGGCTGTCAATTTTAAAATCCTTTAAAAATTTAATTCAAACCAACTTTGGTTTATCAACTGGTTGAAATGATTGAAGCTGAAATTTCTTGTTGCACAGTTTTACAAATGCGAATTAAAAAATAATTATGAATAAGATGGAAAAAGTTTAGAACATAGAGGAAGACGTAGAGAGGAAACTCTGCTGCCAAAAACCTAAATCTGTTGTCTAAACAAAATATTAGTAAATAAGCTTTATGAATCGATTTCTCTAGTATTTGCTCTGTGTCTTTCTTTATGGATTATAATGATAATGGTACTGTACTTACAACTGAAGCTCCTCTTAAAGTCAGGCCATTGAAGTTATTTCGGTATTTTATGCCTTGAACTTCGAAAATGGGGTTGATTGTGGTAAAAGATACATCACTTGTATTCTTCATTTCGTATGCTTTAGCCAGATAAATAATTTCTAGTGGTGCTCCCAAGTGCCGTCCTTTAGAGTGAATATCGAAAAAATCATATTCCGAATTGTTTGACTTAACTTGAATGATCTGAGCATTGGGTCCCAAATATGGAATGTCTGTGTGAAGAAGATCATATTGGCAAATTCCGTCATCGTCCAATAAAATCCAACTATATGTTTTGTTTAAAAAATGGCCTTCTGATATATTAAATAAAAGATTATGCAATGCCTTGCATTTACATTCCACAATTACTGAAGTTTTTGCATGTATTTTATGTGTCAGAATCGAATTAATATTAAACGGCCTCCTTACATTTATAATTTTCACATACTTATTCCTTATCATTAGGTCATCCGAAATATGTCTTACATCTAAAATAAGAATAAAGAAATAATTGTTACGTATCGGATATTTACAACAAGAGTGTCAGAAACCGGAAATATGCAAATAAAAAATATATGATCTAAAACCGTTAAAATATGACTTAAATATATTATAGATTCAAATGACTCGCAAATGCAATTGAATATTTCTGATTTCCCTGGTTTTTATTAATTATCGGGATTTTGAAGAAAGTATTTTGAAAACTCGGGATCACAAAATTTATTTATGTATTCATATATTGTAAAACTGTGATTCGGTTGATTGTGAAACAATATGTATGATTATTGTCTTCTTAAAAAAAAAATAGATAGGAATATTATAAATAAATAGGAATGTTGTAAAAGTAAAAGTAAATTTTTTCCAAAATTGACTTTTACTTTTGTTTAACATAATAAAATATGAAATGTTTAGTAAACAGCCCAATACAAATTATACTGCGACAAGGAGGGAAGGTCTACTATTTGTATACCCACCACTAAAAATATCGGACCATCATAATTCCAAACACAAACAGTTCTCATATATATAACAATTGGCGTAGCAAATTTTATGAACATGAGCCCATAAATGGCCATAGCCCCCATATAATCAACACTTCCTACCTACATAACTACTGGATTTTGTGAATATCGGTCCATATTTTAATGTTTGTGCCGAAACGACATGACCAACAAATTCACACTTTTTTTACCCAAAAAAAAAGATAAGGTTTTTAAAGATAAATTTTTTTTTTTAAATGGTATATACCACTATATAATTTGAAATCCTTTATTCAGGAACAACAAAATTTTGAGCAAGTTTGTGCAATTTTTTTTGTTGTAAATTTTCACATTTCTTCTACTTTTGCTCTTCAGACACTTTTCATTAACCGTATCATTTTTGTTAATTTTTCCGGTTTTAAGAGGTTTTTTGTGGATGAACGAATGGTGAATTTACATTGATATGAGCTATTTTTAATATTTTAAGAACAAAAATATAGTGAAAGTAGCAAATGTACAAAAACTGTTATATAACGCATTAAAACTTGAATTCTCTATTTTCAGGTACAACTACACCATTTTTCATTGAAATTGAGAAAATTCCAAATGAAATTGAGAATTTCCTTTTTAAATTGAGAAAATTCCAAATGAAATTGAGAATTTCAACTTTAAATTGAGAAAATTCCAAATGAAATTGAGAAATTCCATTTCAAATTGAGAAAATTCCAAATGAAATTGAGAATTTCAACTTTAAATTGAGAAAATTCCAAATGAAATTGAAAAATTCCATTTCAAATTGAGAAAATTCCAAATGAAATTGAGAATTTCAATATGAAATTGAGAAAATTCCAAATGAAATTGAGAAAATTCTAAATAAAATTGAGAAACATTAATAAATTATTTTAAATTAAAAAAACACTCATTTAATTCCATAAAAAGTATATGTATGTATAATTTAGAAACATACAAACACCTGCAATTATGTACAAATGTATTTTATTCTGGTCAAGCATGCTTTTAACACAATGTCAAAGAAACGTATGTAATAAGAAATTACAATTTAACATTTTATTTGAACGAAGAAAAATGGATTTAAAAGATAATTGTGGGATATGCTTAAGCAAAATGACCCGTGGGGAAATAATACGGCTTATTCCCTGTCGTCACATTTTCTACGACAAATGTGTAACTTCAGTTAGGTCAAACTGTCCTTTATGTAGAGAGGAAATTGAAGGTAAGTTTAAAAATCAACCGTAATAATTTACATATGTTACAAAATCTTATAAACCTACTTTCCGATAAAGACAAAGAAGAAGAAAATCTACAAAAAATATTCAGATATTGTGGATGCAGCCAGTAGAGGAAACGATTGGGTGGAGTTGGCGGCTTCTCTTAATATTTGTTATAAAACTGCAACCCAACCAAATTCAATTGCTATGAAAAGAGGTGGCAAAAAACCACAGTCGTTGAAAATGAAAGAAATTATCATTATTATAAGTTGGATAGAAGAAAGACCGCAGTTAACCCTTCGAGAAATAGCTGAAAAAATTAATTCTCAATTCAACAAACGTGTTTCCATTACGACCATAGGAAATACTCTTCGCGGCAAGATGTATTCCATAAAAGCCGCTCATTTACAACCAATTTCCATGAATACAGAAATTAATAAAGATAAACGAGCGGACTACGTAAGCAAAATTAACGATTATATCAGATGTGGGAAGCAGGTGATCTGGATAGACGAAACCAATTTCAATTTATTTTGTCGTAGAAAACATGGTTGGTCTCGTGTTGGATCCCGAACAGTTCTTTCGATACCTACTTCGCGTGGACCGAACATCCACCTGATAGGTGCAATTGGTACCGCAGGCATTATTCAAATGGATAGTCGCAGAGGTTCGTTCACTGCCGAAAGCGCAAACGAATGGGTCAAAAGAGTTCTTGATAGATGGCAAGAGTTGGGTAATCAGTTATCTAAACTCGTTCTGGTATGTGACAATGCCCTTTGTCACAGTCGTTTACGTGATATTTTCGACAACTCACCAGCAACACTTTTACGATTGAGTCCCTATTCACCAATGCTTAACCCAATTGAAATAATTTGGTCCAAAATCAAAAGTATTGTGAAGTCAAAGATGAATATACCAACCGTAAATCCTCCTAATGCTGGAGAGCAGAGGATTTTATATCTTGAAGAATTAATTAACGATTCCAAGTCCTGTATAACTACTGGAGATTGCAGTAGAGCTATACAACATACAACATCATTCCACCAAAGCGCTTTGGAATTGCAAGATATGCCTGTTGGTCAATAAGACTATGTACATATGTTTTTTGTTTAATGTATATTATTTATGTAGATTAAAATAAAATTTTCTCAATTTCATTTGGAATTTTCTTAATTTCAATTAGAATTTTCCCAATTTCATTTGGAATTTTATCAATTTCAAATGAAAATTCTCAATTTCAATTGGAATTTTCTCAATTTGAAATGGAATTTCTCAATTTCATTTGGAATTTTCTCAATTTCATATTGAAATTCTCAATTTCATTTGGAATTTTTTCAATTTGAAATGGAATTTCTCAATTTCATTTGGAATTTTCTCAATTTAAAATGGAAATTCTCAATTTCATTTGGAATTTTCTCAATTTAAAGTTGAAATTCTCAATTTCATTTGGAATTTTCTCAATATCATGTTGTAGACGAATTGTAGACGAAGTGCTGCTTGGATTTTATTTTTTAAGACCTGAAGAGTTAACTTTAACTTTATCATAGATCGGTTTCGCAATGCGAAGTTCATTAGCAGCATAGACTTAAAGAACGGGTGTTGGCAGATACTAATGGCAGAGGACAGCAAAGAATACACAGTGGCTGGAAAAGGTTTGTTTCAGTAGAAGGTGATGCCTTTTGGGTTGACATCAACACCAGCAACATTTCAGAGAATAATGAACAGGGTAATTGATGCAGAATGAAGCCCCATGCATTTGCTTACCTCGACGACATTGTGGTGCTGGGCAACTCTCTAGAGGAGCTCATGGCCAACCTAAAAGAGGTGTTTAGAAGACTGCGTGTCTGAAGATAAACCTCGAAAAATATAAGTTTTTTCCAAAGGAGATCAAATATTTAGGACACGGCATTTCTTCGTGGTATAGAAGATTCGTCCCCGAATTTTCACAGGTTGTGCATCCCCTGACCACGCTGCTGAAGAAAGGCAAATATTTTCGGTGGAACCAAGAACAACAGAGTGTGTTTGAGAGCTTGAAGAAACTATTAACAGCGGAATTAAATTATTCGGCGAAAGAGAAAGAGTGTTTGGCGATACTGTGGGTGATCAGAAAGCTAAGGCCATACCTGGAGGGCTATCACTTTACTGTAGTGACGGACCATTTAGCCTTGAAATGGCTTAACTCGATTGAGAGTCCCTCAAGACGAATTGCTAGATGGACCCTGGAGCTACAGCAAAATAGTTTTGATTTACAGTACCGTCGCGAAAAACTAAACGTGATGACAAACGCCCTATCCCGTGACCTAGCAAATATATGCCAAGAAGTTCAAAATAAGCCAGTAGAGTGCAGCTAGTGGCAAAGAAAATGTGAGGAGATAAGCAAAGAGCCAGAGGAGTTCCCAAATTTTACGATCCTCAGAGGTCAACTTATCGAAACCTCCCGACGGCTGATGAAGACGAAAAATGTAACCCCTGGAAGCTATGTGTCCCTTCATACCATCGCCAGAGAGTTTTACAAGAAAATCATAACGCTCCGACTGCAGGTCAACTCGATATAAAAAAAACCATAGCGCGTGTAACAAACAAATATTATTGGCCAGGAATGTTCAGAGACATTCGCACCTACGTGAGAAATTGTGCGACACGCCTGCAACATAAGCCACACCAGCAGCTTCCCGCAGGACAAATGTTGTCACGTATTGCAGAGGAGCCATGGGCGATCGTATGCGCGGACTTTTTAGGCCCGCTACCAAGGTCAAAATATGGAAACTCGATGCCATTGGTCTTCACGGACAAATGTCAGAGATGTTGCCATTACGTAGAGGAACAGGTGAAACGTTACTAAAAGCCTTTAGAGAAAGAATCTTGGCAAATTTCGATGTACCGAAGATGTTTATAACCGACAACTGCTCCCAGTTCACAAGCAAGATGTTCCGAGAATATCTCAAGAAGCGCCGCCTTTCTCGTTCAAAGAAGAGAGCCGAGACTCCCCACCGCGCTGTACGATGAAGTCACACCAGGAACTGCAGATCGCAACCCACAAGAAAGAGCAGATATGCTAAAACACATTTTTAGCTTGCTGAGAAAAACATTTAGTTAAAGCAGCCAAAGACTAAGGACGTTACTATAATCTGCGACGCAGAAAGTGGAGCCCTAAGGTTGGAGAACTGGTATGGGTTAAAGAACACCATTTGTCCAACGCAGCAGAAAATTTTGCAGCCAAACTAGCTCCAAAGTTTGTAGGTCCATATCGTATACACCGGTTAATATCTCCAGTGATAGTAGATGTATGTAAAGAAGCGGGAAAGAGCTCACGCACGGCTCACATGAGTGAATTAAAAACATACAATGGCCCGTCGGCAACAACCTCGTAAGTGAAATAAACTGATGCCGTTTATACCGATTTTAGTAAAGCTTTTGATAAAGTTAATAACAACCTTCTTTTTATAAAGCTGGACCTTCTGGGCTTAACATCTCGCAGCCTCAAGTGGATAAAATCGTTTCTTTTGAGTAGAACACAATGTGTTAAGTTCAATAATAAATTCTCCAAAAATATATTGGTTACTTCTGGTTACATTGGTTACAAGGCCACTTTGGTCCTATTCTCTTCTCCCTATTCATCAATGACCTGTTTTAAATTTTTGCGACATTCTAATGTATGCAGATGATGTCAAAATCTTTTTAGCTTCTCTCAATATACGGACAATTTTTATCTCCAATACGATCTCAAAATTTCTTTTCTTGGTGAAGTCAAAACCTAATGGAATTAAATTTAAAAAATGTAAACTTATGCGCTTTTCAAGAAGTAATTACATTTGCGTCAACTATACTTTTGGGCAATTATCAGCTTGATTCTGTTGAAAATTTTCTTGATCTTGGAATTTTACTATACCACAAATTAAACTGAATCCTGAACTAAACCTTCCATCATACATTGATAGACTTCAGTTAATAATACTGCCTACATTACACAGTAGAAGAACTATGCTTAATGTAACATTTATGATCAATCTAATTGATGTTGAAGTCTGCACCGAATTTCTTGTAAATAATGTTACTTTCAACGTTCCTCAACGACTGTCACGTCATTTCAAGCCACTGTATGTAAAAAACGTTAGGACTAACTACGCCCAAGTTGATGCAACAAGGAGATTATACTGCGAATTTAATAATCTTTATCATCTCATTGATTTTGCTCTTAAAACAAATGTAATTAAACATAACATTATTCGTTTTTTAAATGATTAATTATTTGTTGAACTTTTTGTAAATTCTTTGTAATTGTATATATACCTTCATAAAAGTATGTAAGAATTTAATCTATTGACTTAAATAAATAAAATATTTACACAAATAACAAAAAAATATGTGAAAATTATCAATTTTTTTTTAGGTTGTCTCACATTTTCATCCCAATATACCAATTTTCCTGATTTTCAATACCAAACTGCTTAGGACAATAAAACATATTTTTTCAAAAGTTTTATAAATAATGACACATTTATATTTATAAAAATGAAAATAATTTATTTATTTATGACACAAATGTATGATAGTTTGAAAATTTTTAATCGAAACAAAATTTATAAAATTGTATTAACAACATTTAAAATGAAATATTGATTGAAAATATTTTTAAAATACAAAGTATAAAGTAGTAGAGTACCTACAAGCACTCCCCTTTCAATGGACGCAGAAGCGTTCAGAAAACTTTACCGTCCTGCCGGATCTTGTTTTTGAAATGGTTTGCTTGTTTTGAGTATTTTGAACATTTTCTTCTAAAATGTCATTTACGAAAAAAGCAGGCTTGAGGCGGTCAATTGTTATTGTTTCCTGTTTGTTACCAACTAAAACTTTAAAAGTTTTTGGATTTCTTTGTATAACTTTGAATGGTCCAACATATTTAGGTTGTAGAGGTTTTGAATAACAATCACGACGTATCCAAACATGAGAACAGTTGTTTAAGTCTTGATGAACAAAAAACTTGTTTGAATTGCTTTGATGATGGAAGGTTTCGGTGGATTTAAGATTATTAACTATTTGTCTGATTGTTATTAAACGAGATATAGGATTTATTTTATTGCAGGGTTTGAAAAATTCACCTGGAAGTTGCACTGTTTCACCATACAACATTTCAGATGGAGATGCACCAAGTTCCTCTTTTATACTTGCTCTTAAACCGAACAACACTGTATTTAAGAAAACAGTCCATTGCTCATTGTCCGCACATGTCAGACCGGCTTTTAGTGTTCGGTGAAAACGTTCCACTAATCCGTTAGCTTGTGGATGGTATGATGTTGTAAAATTGTGAGATATTCCCAAGTTCTTTGTTATCTCACTGAACATGTGAGAGGTAAATTGACTTCCTCTATCAGTTACAATAGTACTTGGAATACCAAAACGACATATCCAACCATCATAGAAAACTCTAAACACAGTTTCTGCTTTAATATCCTTGAGAGGAAAAGTTTCCGGCCAACGACTGAAACGATCAACACATGTTAAAAGATATGAATATCCTTCTGATTGAGGTAAGGGTCCTACAATGTCCAAATGAATCATTGAAAACCGATTGGTAACAATTGGGAATTTTGCAAGTTTGCTCTTTGTGTGTCTCGTGATTTTAGAGCGTTGACAGTTTTGACAACCACGAGACCAATCGTTGACATTTTTGTTCATTGATGTCCAAAAGAATTTTTTACAAATGAGTTGCCGAGTCGCACGTATACCAGGATGTGAGAGTGTATGAATATTTTTAAATATTATCTCTCGAAACTCTTTTGGAATATATGGGCGAGCTATGCCAGTTGATGTTTCACAATAAACTTGGTAGTCTGTATTTGGAAATGTTATAAGCACAAATTTCATATTACCTGGAGTTTCCAAAATTTCTTTAAGTTGGAGGTCATTCTTTTGGGATTTACTTAACTTTTTGTAATCTACAGCTTGAATTTGAATGGTTTCAATACGTGATAGAGCATCGGCTATAACATTTTGCGTGCCGGAAATATGCCTTATGTCCGTGGAAAACTGAGCAATAAAATCAAGGTGATTTCTCTGACGAGGTGATGCCTTCTCCAATTTTTGTTTGAATGCAAATATCAAAGGACGATGATCTGTATAAATTGTGAATTCTCGAACTTCCATGATTTATAATAATGTTGCCATAGGTTTTGATTTCAGTGCCGTTTGCTGCGTATAATGAAAGTTTCTGAGGTGACTTACGATTTTTACAAGGGTATACTGAAATTTCAGCCCCAGTGTCGATAAGAAATTGGACTTTTGAGAGCATTTCGGTAACAAATAAACGACCATTATATAATTCATCCATACAAGCGGTCGGAAAACTTGTATGAGAGGAGCTTAGTTTTTTGGGGTTTCAAATTTGCATGGCTGAATACATTTAAGTGCCTTTTCAGCGAAACGCCAATAATACCAACACAAACCTGATTCTTTTCTATTTCTTGAACTAGAACGAGCTTTGAAAGATGACGTGTTTGTACGTTTAGTTGGTCTTGAACGTGTCTCTACCGCATCTATACGAGAAATTATGTTGTCCAATTTACTTGATAAATTATCTTCTTTTAAAGGCGGAGTTATTTCGGAAACAAACATTGATGTTGAACTTGTAAAGGCTTCAACAATTTTGTCGACTTGAAGTGCTAATTTATCAATGTCACTGGTTTCACACACGGCCAAAATACTCTTTACTTTATCTGGTAATCGTTCCAGAAAGAGCGTTTTCAAAATATCACTACTAACCTTACCATTGGATAAAGATTTCAAGGTAATGAGATGGCTTTTGATCACCCATATCCATGCCACTTAGCAAACGTTTCAATTGATGTTCCGTAGACTCAGCAAATGAATTAATGATACGATTTTTAAGTGCTTCGTATTTACTAGATGTAGGTGGGGAAATGATTATGTATTTTACCAAAAATAAGACGGATTGGTCCAAATTCATAACCAAATATTCAAACTTTGTGGTGTCTTGAGTAATTCCACATATACGGAAACTTGCTTCAACTTGAAAGAACCAAACTTCAGGTTCATCTTTCCAAAAAGCTGGAAGCTTTGGTGTTTTTGCAGAAGAAATTTCCGGAACATTTATAGGCTTTGCCGGTGGTGGTAATGGATTCGATTGTGGCATCTCTTGCGTGGTGCTTCTTGATGGAATATCTTCAAAAACAGTCATGTTGATTGTTGCAATTATTTTAATCTTTGTTTTTTCGGGGTCACCATTTATAAATGAAGACACATTTATATTTATAAAAATTAAAATAATTTATTTATTTATGACACAAATGTATTGTAGTTTGAAAATTTTAAATCGAATCAAAATTTATAAAATTGTATTAACAACATTTAATATGAAATATTGATTGAAAATATTTTTAAAATACAAAGTATAAAGTAGTAGAGTACCTACAGTTTTCTAAGTTTGTTTGTGTATTTTGGACGTGAGCGTGTTTTACACAGACGGACGGAATGACAAACTTATATATACTAAACCCCAGCATGAATGGAATTGTTGTTAAGTAGTACATATGTACTTGCAAAGTGTGTGCACTTACTCGAACTATACTTAAAAATAATGTTCATATTTTTGAGAACAACAAAATTACCAAATATGTATTTGTTTTTACTCGGCTTTGTGTTTACTAGTTAAGTACTGGTTTGTTTTACGGTCGCACTCTCAATATACGTAAAGAGAACATATCGAGTAACAAGCGACAACCAAACTTCACGAGGTACTTGCAGTACTACGTGAAGTTTGGCAAATACAATTTAATATTTTCCTCTTCATAAGAAATGGAAATAAATGAGCCAAGTTTATAATATATTTTGTTATTTATTCACTTATGCATATTTTAAAATTGTTATTTATTAAAATTATAGAAATATATATTTTTAAATCTGATATTAAATCTGTATTATTTTATATTCGCTTATACTTGCAGTACCACATGAAGAGAACACGATTTTAAAGGTACTTATTTTTTTTTGTTCACATATTACATGTTCTTTTTTTTCGGTACTCTATTAACATCGGCTATATACACTCATTCACACTTATGGTGGTGGAGGGTTTAAAAAAAATATATATATACAAAAAAAATATAAAACCCTTAAACAAGTAAGAAAGCTATATTCGGCTGAGTCGAATCTTATATACCCTTCACCAAATTATACTTTAATTTAAACAATTTTTTTTTTTCAATATAAAAAAAAAAAAATTTTCGGAATTCCAATTTTTTTAAAAAACAATTTTTTAATGTAAAAATATATATTTTTTAATTTAATAGTGAAAAAAAAATTCGGGTTAAAAAATATTTTTCCCGATTTTGACCCATTGCAAAAATATAAAACCCTTAAACAAGTAAGAAAGCTATATTCGGCTGAGTCGAATCTTATATACCCTTCACCAAATTATACTTTAAATTAAAATTTAAACAATTTTTTTTTTTCAATTTAAAAAAAAAAAAATTTCGGAATTCCAATTTTTTTAAAAAACATTTTTTTTAATGTAAAAATATATATTTTTTAATTTATTAGTGAAAAAAAATTTATGACAAAAAAATGTTTTTTGTGAAAAAAAATTCGGGTTAAAAAATATTTGAAATATCTATCATTAGATAACCATAACCACCACCTGGATAACAATCTTGTCGCGATGTGGTGGCTTTAGTGTGGGCTGTGGTTTTTATCTTGGCTGTGGATACCGCTGTTGTAGGGTCGACTTTCGAGATAACGAACTCAAAAGCCTTCATGACCAAAGGTTATCCTCCCCTCTCTTTTCCCTTCCCCTTCTTTATCCCTTCTCTTCCCCTTTTTTCCCTTCCCCCACTTGTAAGGTTAACGTGGTTGGTAGCAGTGCCGAGAACCTGAATGGCTAATTAGTGGTAAAAGATGATTAGTCGCTAACAGCTCCCCTCCGGTGCTAGGACACGGGCCGGTTGTAATCATTTTCTGTCCAGTCCATGTACGCCGTCACTGCATGGATGGTCCATCCCTTTACGTGCCTACTCGTGGGACCAAAAATGAACTTTAACAACAACAACGAAAACAACAACAACAATAACAACCTCCTGAAGAAGACCGGTGATCTCGGATCATCTTCAGAAGACGACCTACTAGCCTCTAGTCAAGAGACTTTGGTCGAAATGTCAGGCAGCGTGGGTGACCGTCACAGCACTCTACTGCCCTCCAAGAACTTGACAAATGCTCCTTCTCAATCGGATGCCAAGGCTGGCGACCAATTGAAGAAGAAAAGAAAAAAGAGGAAGAGTCAGAAAGACATCCTCAAATCCCGATACGCCAAGGCACTATTCATTCTTGACAAGAATGCTGCCAGCGGCGCTCCACACGAACGTGATGAGGAAGATCGCGTAAAATACCAAGCTGTGGTAGATGAGTACCAAAAGGTTATGGATTCCGTACCCAGCACATCTAAGGCAGCAGCCGAAGACATAGAGAGGTCCAAGCGCAATCGCTCTCAGACAGAGGGAGAAAAATCGCCCAAAAGGAGAAAGGTTGCCGACAAAAAAGCCACTCCGGGACCCACATCAACCACGACCACATCCGCCAGGCGGCCCTTCAACGAGGTGGTTAAAGACCATCTGTTAATGGCTCTGGCGACAGAGAAAGACGGTATCATCAATCCTGTGGTAACAGAATGGGGTGCTATCGAGTCCAAATTAACCGAACTCGTGATGGAATACTTGTTCGCTAATAGGACTGGTACGGCACCTCGTTTTGACTCTGGTGAAATTCACCGGGGCTACAGGGTGATCAAATGCTTGGACGAGTTCTCAAAGGACTTTCTTAGCAAATGCATCGCTAAGATCAGTGGTGCATGGGAAGGTTTAAGCCTTAAACTGATCCCGGCTCAAGAAATCCCTATGAGACCGCGTGCTCGTATCTGGTTACCGAAGATGACAACCGATGCACATAAGATGTTGGAGTGTCTGAAGCTGCAGAACCCCAACATCCACATGGATGACTGGTCCATCATCCGCGTTGAGCAAGGCGATGGCCACACTTGCCTAATTCTCGCCATCACTGAATCTGGCTCAGTCGAGCTTGAGAAGGCGGGTTTCAAGCTGTTCTTCGGAGTGAGGGACGCTAAGGTAAAAGTGTTTCGGCCCACAGGTAAGGGGGGCGGTGAAGCGGATGAGGTTGAAGCTGCAAACTCTCTGCTCACAGGGATGAAGCTCTCCGAACCCCCCACAACAGACAACAATGGCACTTAAGATAGTGCAGATAAATCTGCAGCACTCCAAATGTGCTACAGATAACCTTCGGGTACTCTTAGCCGAAGAGGACCTGGACATTGGGCTGGTGCAAGAACCCTGGGCTTCAGACTTGGACGTGAAGGGGTTCCCGGCCTCAGCATATAACATCCTCTATGCAAGAAACAATGGTAGGCCAAGATCATGTATTATTGCCAAAAAATCGATTAACATTTTTCTTTGTACGCAGCTAAGCTCAGAGGACCTTACAGTAGCAAAGGTCGAGCTACCGCATAATAGAAGCCTCACGATTGCCTCTAGCTACATGGCACATGAGAAGACAGCTCCTCCAGTCGAAGTGAGTGCTCTACTGTCCTCTGTAGGGGTATCGGACGACATTATCCTGGGCTTCGATGCCAACGCTAGGCATTCAATCTGGGGTAGCAGTGAAATAAATGAAAGAGGTGAGTCTTTACTTAATTTCATTAATTCGAATAAACTAAGTATATGTAATTCTGGTAACACGCCAACATTCATCTTTCCAAGTTCGGATAACTATAATGGATGGGAGGAAGTATTAGATATTACACTCATAAATGATAGGTCTAAGGTATCAGTAGATAGGTGGAGGGAATCCAATAAAAGATCGTTTTCTGACCATAATTGGATTCTCTTCGATATTAGACATCAGAACTTGACAGAGAAAATACAATTTAGGAACCCAAGAAGGACTGATTGGTTCAAATTTAATGGGATCCTCAGACACAAACTTAAGAATATGTCAGTTGTTGAAGATTCGATCACTGGTCTTGAAAGTATAGAGGAAAACTTTAGTAAAACTGTTGTCAAAGCTTTCGAAGTTTCCTATCCAGTCACTAAGGCTAAGAAAAGCTTCCCTCCTTGGTGGAATTCGGAGCTATCTAAACTACGTAGGGAAACACGTAGGGCCTTTAACATTAGCTATAATAGTAAATTATGGCAGCCATATCGCGATCAATTAAAAGTCTACAAGAAGGCTGTAGTAGTCGCAAAAAGAAACTCATGGAGAAGCTTCTGTGAATCTATAGATAACACAAAAGACTCTGCAAGACTCAGCAGAATTCTAGCCAAGGGGCAATCCAATCCTACCTATATCAAAAGGAAGGATGACTCCTGGTCCGAATCCTCAGCAGATTCACTTGACATCCTACTGAATACTCATTTTCCAGGCTGCAAGGATGTTGCTACGAATATTGAGAGTGAAGGTAGAACTTTTTCCAACATCGATAGAAACATCATCTCCTATGAGAGGATATCATGGGCGATTGACAGTTTCTCACCATTCAAGTCACCTGGGCCGGATGGTATAATGCCAAAGATGCTTCAAAGTGCAAAAAGGCATATTATTCCCTGGCTTCATAGAATATTTACGCTCTGTCTCTCTCTCAACCATGTTCCGGTTAACTGGAGGAGGGTTAAGGTCGTTTTTATTCCTAAAATTGGCAAAAGAAGTCATGAGAAGGCAAAGGACTTTCGTCCAATTAGTCTTTCATCTTTCCAGCTTAAAACGTTGGAAAGACTCATTGACGCCCACATAAGGCATCGACTAGAGGGCACAACAAGGCTATCTAATAGTCAGCACGCCTACCTCAAGGGTCGCTCTACAGAGACAGCTCTGCACGAGGTCGTAAGAGTTATAGAGAGATCTCTCGAATTTAAACAATACACAATGGCAGCCTTCCTGGATATAGAGGGTGCTTTCAATAATGTTACTACTCTTGCAATTCAACAAGCTCTTAATAACCTAGACGTTGAAGAATATATCAATGACTGGTTAGTAACCATGTTGAAATCAAGAATAGTTACAGCAAATCTTGGAAATAGTGTTAAGTCCAAGCAAGTTGGTAGAGGGACACCTCAGGGCGGGGTAATCTCTCCACTACTATGGCTTATCGTTATTAACTCGATTCTCATTGATCTAGACAGAAAAGGGATAAAAGTTGTCGCTTATGCGGACGATGTGGTGATACTCGTATCAGGATTGTTTCCGGATGTGATCAGCGATATTATGTCCACTGCTTTAGGGTTGCTCGATAACTGGGCCACGGTAAGTGGTCTTGGGGTGAATCCAAGCAAAACAGAACTTGTACTTTTCACGACAAAGACCAAGATTCCAAGCTTCAAACTTCCACGGTTGAAAAGCTGTGAAATCCCCCTTTCAAATAATGCAAAATATCTAGGTATTATACTGGACTCTAAATTATCATGGAAACTGAATACTCAACATAGGGTTAAGAAGGCAACGGTGGCCTACTATACCTGTCGTAAGATGTTTGGTAAAAAATGGGGACTAAGTCCCAGCATAGTTAAATGGATGTATACGGCTATAGTACGTCCAATTCTTACTTATGGATCTCTTGTATGGTGGACTGCAACTAGAAGGAAGTATGTCGTAGACCAACTATGCAAAGTCCAAAGATCAGCCTGCATTGGTATAACCGGCGCACTAAGAACTAGTCCTTCAGAGGCACTGAACACTATACTGCACCTTATGCCAATAGACCTTCACATAATGGCCACCTCTGCCTGTAGTGCAGCGAGGCTTCATGCATCTGGAAGTTGGAGATCGAGAACATATGGCCATGCGGGGATTCTGGGCCTACTGCCTTCGATCGTTCTCCAACCCTCTGACTATTTAACCCCTTTCACAGATTTTGATAGGCTATTCAAGGTCTTAATTCCCTCCAGGAATGAGTGGGATAGGGGTAATCTCGTATACGAATATGACACCAGGATATACACTGATGGTTCTAAAATGAGCTGTGGTGTTGGTTCTGGCGTCTTCTGTGACGAACTTGGGGTAGGTATCTCATATCGTCTTCCAAATGAGTGTAGTGTTTTCCAGGCGGAAATCTTTGCAATCATGATAGCTTGTAATACACTACTTGATCATAATACTCTCGGCAATATAGGTATTTTTGTCGACAGCCAGGCGGCACTTCTTTCACTGAAGGCCTACACATCTTCATCTTCACTAGTCAGGCAATGTAAGAATTCTCTGTCAAGGCTAGGTCGTCTATCTGACATTACTTTGGTTTGGGTCCCTGCGCACAGAGACCACTACGGTAATGAAAAGGCAGACGAACTAGCCAGAATGGGATCTGCCTTAGATATCTCCAATGCGGTCTCAGTAGCAATTCCACTGGGGACTATTAAAGGTATAATCTTCAGACACTTTCTTACAAAGGCCGAGAATAGATGGCGTAATTTAGACACATGTAGGGTAGCCAAGTTGATGTGGCCATCCTTTAACGAAAAACGAACTATGCAACTGATAACTCGGAATAGAAAAGATATATCAAGGTTGCTGGCAGTATTAACAGGGCACTGGACGTTAGGCAAGCATGCAAATCGCCTGGGACTCCCTTTTAACGACCATTGTCGTAGCTGTAAGGATAGGGAAAAAGAGGAAACAATTTTCCACCTTCTCTGCGAATGCCCAGCCCTGAGTGTCAAGAGACATAAATTCCTGGGCAACCATATATTGACCGACCTTGGTGAGTTAGCTGGGTCTAAACTCAATGACCTACTGAGATATCTCTCAGCTACAGGTTGGGTCTAGGAAACTGGAAATTTTTTTGTATACATTCTATATAAATTGCGATGTAAACGACATTACATCTGACGAGTGGTGTGGTCTTGTCAAAACGGAGTCCCTTCGACTCTACTTGATTGTTCGCGTGCAGTGAACTACCACGTAAACCAACCAACCAGATAACCATATCGTCTATATTTATGACTTAGTAATCAAGAAATATATCAAAAATTGGCCAAAAATAGAGGTTGTCTCGGATTTTTGCTCATATCTCCGTTATTTATGGACGGATTTTGCTGATTTTAAATAGGAAACTTCTCAAAAGCATGTCTGACAGAATTATTGAACATTTGGATTCCGAAGATATCTGGGGTCTTCAGAAAATTTCAACAGACAGACAGACGAACATGGCTAAATCGACTCCGCTATCTATAAGGATTCAGAATATATATCTTTTATATGGTCGGAAAATTATATTGTGGAAATTACAAATGGAATGACAAACTTATATATGTTACGGGCCGGTTGCACAAGCGAGGTTTCCGACTAACTCTTCTCTTTCGATGACTCTCAGGAGGTCCCAACCCTTCTCGCCTGACGTGTAACCGAACACAAAAAAAAGAAACACTTGTAAACTGAGACTACTGATACTAGAACATAACTCAACAAACACAAGAACCAATACTATGAGACAGTTGTTATTCACATTATTTGCCCTCCTAACCTAGTAAAAAAGAAATTGTCTATTACAATTTGGTTTTCAACCCCAAATCCCTCCTGACCTTGGCTTTACTTACCGGTCTACCATTGCCTTAGCCTTAATTATTTAAGCCAACATATTTTTATTTTTAACTTGTAAACTACAACATATTTTATTAAAACTTAAAAGAATATATAATCAAAACTAACAATTTATTTCCTTTTTTTGTTTTTTTTTTATACTAATAAAATTCAGAATAATACTAATAATAAACTTAACGATAAATCTTACAATACAGTATATAGATATTCTATTCCCTTTTGTTTTAAATTTTTTCAGCCGTTACTTTTTTTATAATTTCTAATTTGTATATATGTTTATCTTTACTTCACGCAAACAAATGATTTTTCTGATTAACAATCTCTGACTCTATATATTTCTTCCCTTATTCAGAGCTCAAATTATAGAATTTTCTTTTACATATTCCTACGGTTTTCGAATTTCTGATACTTAAAGGAGCTCCCTGAAGTTCACTAATCAAATCTATTTCCTTGAACTTTTTTCATTAATTGTTTTCTTTCGTGCCTAATTTGAGCACTAATGGAATCATACATATGTTTTTCTTTTGGGACTCACTATATATACAAACTAATATATAATTTTTTTGTTTATTTTCAGGCTTTTTTTTTATTCCTCTTTTATAACACAGATACAATACACTCACGTAACACACAATATTTTCACACAGTTACACAACTCATATATATTAAATCTATCTTAAAAAAAACTTAATTCATTTTTCTTTTCAAATACTGGAAATTTAAAGATATTTCTGCAACATTTCTCTTCTCATATTTACTTTTGGAGAGTCTCAGGACTTTATTTAGATTCACAATAAATTTGTTACCTGGCTGTCTTTTCCTTTTTTGAGAACATATAACAATTTGCTCCTTGGACACACTATTTTACTCAGTCCCAGCTATGTATGTGCAGCCGCACAAAAGAAATTTGGTCACCAAAAAAATTCTTGTTAATATCGAATTGTTTCAATGTATTTAACATCAATATTAAATATCTATCAATGTTTTTACACACTAAATTTCTTATACAAAATTCGCAAAACATTAACAGATATTAGTGTTGATTGTAAAATAAATATTCACATTGACATTATCTTAAACACTTACGTTTTTATATTTTTCTTGTTATATATAAAAAAAATTATTAAAACTTAGTTTTTAACACAAGCATTTATAGGGTAACGATTTTTCTTTATGCTTCACCACACACTCGATATATGTTCAATGCCATAAGACTTTTAAATTAATACTGACCTAAACACAAGGCATATCTCCTATTATATTATTTCTCCTATATATTTCCAACTTCTTTGCCGCCTATTTTTTTTTTTTTCCAACATAAGTAACTATTTATTAGCCTATTTTTGCGCCGATTTTTAAAAATCGACAACCCAAATATTTTTCTCGTTGTTTTTCATATTACATAGGGAATATATATTAATAAGGTAAAAATTTAAATATATTAAATTTTCCAAATATCCAATATATTTTTGGCGGTTTTTTCCCAATTATTCTTTTTTGGCCCTCTATCCTCTCCAGCTTCATTATACCGCCTCCTTTTCATACTACTCCCCCTTATTCTACCAGGCTGTCAGCAATTTTAGTAACATCAGATTGATTTCATTCATAACATATGATTTAAATAATTTTAAAATTTTCAATATTCTTTTCAATGAAAATACAACCCTGTTACCTTTTAGTACTACTTTTTATACTTACTAAACACGTCTACAAATATTTTTACTATCAGCCAAGATGCATTTAATAAGGTGCCATCGGGAGCACAGCTGATTACAGACCTACCACGCGATAATGTCAAACTACATATATAAAAAATATTCGCCGGACGCCATTATGTCCAATTCCATATATAAAAAATAAGTGAATTCGCTTGTATTTATTTCAATTCGCCACTGCTGTCACCTTGTTAAATACGCCTTGCTATCAGCTGTATACTGCATTTTCTTAATTGAAAACGATTAAGTATCAATTAAAAACATTAATTCTTTTGTATTTATTTTTCCTTACTTTGGATTTGGACCAACTATTCTGGCCTTCGGAATCAAGGTGGTAGAAGGTATCGTTCCAGAATTATTATCTTTCCTTTATTTAATTATATTTTTCTTCTCTTTTCTTTACAACAACAACTGCGAATAAACAAAAATAATGTGTTTAACCCTAGCTCTGGCACTATTTACATATGTAAATATCTGAATTTTAAAACAGCTATCATGTTTGTATTTTAGGTCCGATTTGGAAATAGTTTGGAAAAATCCCCAAAAAAGTAAATTCACCGTTATTTCTAGCCATTTTGTTACTTTTTCTTCATTATCTGCCACTATTTACATATGTAAATATTTTTGTTTTGTCTGCTTTATTTTTCGTATAATTTTATTACATTTAATTGTTTCTATTAATGGGTCATGAGATACTGCCCTAATTATGCTCTAACAGCTATCCTGAACGTTCCTCGGCCACAAAATTTGATAAAAGAGACTTGGGTATATATGACCTTTCAGGCTTAGATATATGGAAACCTCATTTGGGTTGTTTAGTGTTTGGGAGGGAGATTTTGGAATTTGAGGATCATTGTGATGTCGGATACTCAGAGGGCACCTTGGACTTATCTTCTCCTGATATAAGGCCTCGAGTGTCGTCATTTACTCTATTATCTCTCTAAAAGGCACACGTTGACATCATGATGGTTACTTAGTCATAAGTGCCATGTCATGAGCACTTATAGGACCGGAACCATACTCTGTCACCGCTCCAGAGAATGCTTTAGGGAGGATCCAGATATTTGACATACAGGACTATAACTCGAAGGATGGCAGGCAAGCATGCAAATCGCCTTGGACTCCCCTTTAACGACTAGCTGCAAGAATAGAAAAAAAATGGAAACAATTTTTCACATTCTCTTCGAATGCCCACCACTGAGTGTCAAAATGCACAGATTCCTAGGTAACTACAATTAACCAACCTTAGTATATATCTGGGTCTATACTTAATGACCTGCTGGGTCTAATAACTTCAACATTTTAGCATACAAGACGATAGTCTTATCAAAACGGGGTCCTTTCGACTCTACTTGATTGTTGGCGCGTAGGGAACTACCACATAAACTAACCAACCAAATCTTTGATCGGAGGTGTCTGATCTTTCAATAAAGGGAATAATTGGTTTCATAAGAAGCCTAGGCCTATTGTGGTGATGTTATGGACGGCTTAAAATGTTATGGACGGCTAAAAATAATCTACATACGAATATATAAGAAAATACACGTGATATTGGGTAAGAACTTTAAAAAAATTACAACAGTGAATTATAACTAGAAAACCAGGAATTAAAATTATATACCAAAAAAAAAATAATACATACATGATCCGCCAATATTTGGGATTGTTTAATTTCAGATAACCGGAGGACGATAGGGTACAGGAGGTCGAACGAGCCGTACAGTCAGGGGCAGGTGGTGGGTTGAACGCTGGCTGCGAAATTCAACAACAGAGAGTGTCTACAGCAGAGAAAAGTCAATACCGATGGTGTCAGCAGAGGGGAGTCAACAGAGTGTAAGCAGAGAAGAGTCAACAGAGTGTATCAGAAGATGGTAGTCAAGAGAGAGAATCACGAGAGATGATATTCAGCCGTATTGAAGAGAACACAATACAAAGAAGGAAGTAGCCAAGAATACAAAAATCACAATATCAACCAGCAATATAACACACACAGGCATCACAAACACAGTACCACACACTCAGATCAACAACAAACAGTTGATGAGGATCAAATAATTGAGATGATTTTAGGAACAACCGCTATCGGTTTGAACATTTTGTACTGCAGTAGCTACAAAGCTACAATAGTTGTAGAAACCAATAATATATAAGCTAGTGTAATGCCATGTTTCCACGGCAGTCTGAATTACTTAATTCGCGTTTTGAATTACGATTGCGAATCAACCCGTTTACACGACAACATTCGTAATTCAGTTTGACATTTATTTATTTCTTGTTCTTGTTTTTTTTTTTTCTTCTGTTTTGTTTATTTTGTTTGTTTGGTGTGAATTTTAAATTTGTAATTTGGTAATGGATACAAAAATTAAATAAATAATCGATAAAAATTAGAGATGAGAGTCATTCGTTCGTAATTCATAAGGTAATTCAAACTGAATTAGGTACTGCTTGTGTAATTCACAGCTGAAATTTTGTATGGCGAATCATGTAATTCAGTTCGTAATTGGGGGTTGAATGACGAATGAGAGCGTGAATGACGAATAATTCGTTCGTGTGAACGGGGCATAACAGAGCAATCGATCTCTTTTGTGTTGTGCAAGTGAACGAGTAAAGCTACGGTCAGACACAGCTAATATTTGACGTTTATCGACAAATATTTCATTGTCCGAATCTGACCACAAATAATATTTAGAGCAAATAACAAAACAGATGATTTTAGTCAAACAAATTTATTTGTCGCCAAACAAAATATTTTCTTAATGTGAACATAGTGTGACCACTAGCTATATAAATACCTAAAAAATATATAATTTGATCTTACACATCTTTTTAAGGTTAACGCACTTATTTCGAATTGTAAAACAATTATTTTATTAAAGTTTTATTGAATTTTGTTATCATATGGTGAATTTAATTTTTTCACTTTTTGTTTGACCAAAATGCTGCGAAAAAGAATCAGTAAATATATTTGCCATGTGGTCACACTATATCAAATACTTTCATGAAATAATTGTTTGATCAAATAGAGCAAACAAAGAAAATTATTTGCTCAACATGGCGTATAAATAAAAGGAGGGTATTTAAATATTTTTGGTACTAAATTAAAAACAAAATTGCACTATTTTTATTCTTTAACTATAATACATATTTCTTGAAAATTAGTTATTTAAATTATTTTCACTAAAAAAATGGCATCAATAAATGAAGTCTTCTTCATCACATAAAAGTTATTCAGCCTAGAATGACATACTGGGAGAAAAACTAATTGAAGACATGAAGTCTATGTTGCGTTTTTGCATTTTTATAGTCTGATGTTTGATTATTTTTTATACATGGAGTTTGTCTATTTACAAAATTTAAAATTGCTCAAATGTATGGAATATTTATGTGACGAACCTTTGACAGAGAGTGGATCTGGCACGCTGGTGGTATTCATATGCTAGGAAGTTGCGTTTTCCAGTGAAGACTTGGTCGGAATTGTCTTCGAAGGTTGCCCTCCCCTATTATGGCACTATTTCAGCCATCCTTGGCTTCTATTTTTCCTCTATCTGGCTTAAGCATTCCAACTCCCACAATGTAACCGAGATATTTCAGTTCCTTATGGCAAAATTTTGATTTTTCCATGTTTATCGTCAATCCTGCAGCTGTTAGTCTCTCTCCTATGACTTTCAATAATTCCATATGGCTTTCGAAATCGCTTGACACAACTAGAAGATCAACCAAGTAAACGAAGACCTTGTCCTTCAGTTCAGATGATACCACTTTGTCCATCAGTCGACATAGGCGTTGTGCAGCGTTGCACAAGCCGAATGGCATTACCTTAAATTGGTAATGTGGCCTACCTTGAAACGTGAACGCTGTTTTTGGCCGGCTTGATTCCTCTAGAGGAATCTGCCAAAATGCATCCTTTAGGTCTATGGCTGATATATAGTGAGTATCTCCTAATCGTGCTAACAAGCTATCAATGTTTGGAAGGGGGTACGCATCCTTTTTCGTGACCTTGTTTAGTTCCCTCGCATCCAAACACAATTTGTTTTTGTTCGGTTTAATAACTAGTGTAGTTCTGTTGTTCCATTCAGCTTCTTTTGCAATTTCGATCACATCTAGTTCTAACATTCTATCCAGTTCTGCATATGTTAGTTTCTGTACAGCTGGGCTTACGGGATAGTACCGCATCTTCTTTGGTGTTGCATCACCTGTTTCTATGACGTGTGTTTCTAAACTCGTTTTCCCCAAACCATATTTTGTGTAACATTTAAAAAAGTTTTTAACTTCATCCAGAATTTGTTGTTGTTGTGCACTCAATTGATGAATTTTGCTGTTGTCTTCTACTTCCTGTTTCGTTAATATATTCACTTCGGGTACAAATTCTTATTCCAATATTTTTCCAAAAGTAAGTATAGTAAGATTTCTTTTTCTTTCAAACCTATTTTAGCCAAAACCTTTAATTTTCCTACTATCTGATGACCATTACCATCAGCTGTTCTAATTGATGATTTGAAATCTAATATTTTACACGCCATTTTTCTAAAGTTTTCTAAACAATTTTTTCCTAAACAACTTATAGTGGCCCCACTGTCCATGAGTCCTTTCAAAGTTATACCATTAATCTCTAGATACATGTATGGTCGTATGTCTGTGTACGAATCTAAACGAGTTGACGCGATTTCTTTCCTCTTTGTTTTTCTATTGTTATATCTGTCCCTAGTCTTCTTGATTCTTTCATTTTCTTTCGGGACAAAATCTTGAAATATCCTCTTACGGACTTTTTCGCAATTAGCCAAACGTTGTTCATATGTTGAAAACTTATTGACCATTGGTATTTTTACATTAAATTTAGCGATATTGTGCATCTTAGGGTTTTGTTCATTTCTCAAACTCATATTGTTTTCCCCATTGTCATTAGATGTTCGGTTATTTTCTTTAGCTATATTTTTCTTTAAATTTTCGTATATGGTTTTTAATTTGTTGTTGATTTGATTATTGTTGTTTGATAATATTGGTTTTAGTGGGTGTGTTTCTGGTTTTGTTACGAACATGTCGCCCCAGTTCTCTTCATGTTCTACTGCTTGTTTCCCGAGCATCTAGGACATTTGGGCGTTATCACATTCTCGAACCCACATTTGTAACAGAATAGGTTCCTCTGTTCTGAATTGCAATCTACAAACGAATGTCCTACGACTTTACAATTCCAGCAGATCAATTGTCTGGGTGTGTTTAACTTGATTGCCTCAATGTCGTTAGTTATTTCTTCGAATTCTACTTCGTTTACACGCCTATTGTAGTACGATGGTTATTTCTTTTAAAGATATTTCTTTCTGCTCTTCTACACTCTTCCAATAGATGATCGAAGCTATGGATGTTTATAGGGTATATCAGTTGGTAGATGCCGTCCTTAAGATTATCTTTGACAATTCTCACTAGTTCTTGTTCTCTTATATCTCTGCTAAGTTGGTTTTTAAGAGCAATAATTTCCCCGATAAATGCTTCAGAGGACTCCGAGGGTTTTTGTCTTCTTTCCATAATACATCTCTGTATTTCGGAGTCGCTTTCGAATCTTCGAAACTTGCGGATCAGATTATATTTCAATTGGGGCCATTCACAATACGGATTCTCTCGACGAAATGTCCAAAACCATTCGTGTGCGCTCCCAGATAATAAGTGATGAAACCCTTTCATCAGAGTCGCCATGGGACAGTTGTAGTCCAATTGCAAGGATTCTACTCGGAATACGAAGTCTTCCACGGTAAACGATTTACGGCTCCCATCGAACTTTATCCCCCATTTTTCCAATTCTAGTGGTGTGTTTATTCGTTGATAGGACTGCACATTTTGAAATGTAAAAGGTTGTTGTTGTGGCTGTTGTTGGTATGGTTGTTGCTGATGATTTGAAATCTCTTGTGGCCTAGTATGCGAATGTTCTTCCAGGTTTCTTATCTGTGTTGGCTGACTTGGTGTTATGTTTATGGAATCAAACGAGCAATTACGTTCTGTTCTGACAACTTCTCGAACTATTTGTGGAACTAGTTGTTGGAGTGTTTCTTTGACTTGTGTCATTATGGCTGCTTATGATGCGCCAACCGATGCACTGACGTAATCGCGTAGAGTTAGACCGTCATTGTTTATTACGGTTTCATTTCCCACTCCTACGTTTTGATTTAAATTTAATACGCGTTGGGAATTATATTGTTCCCTAATTTCTTGAGCGAACTGTGAACTATACTGAGGTGACGTTATGGTCCCATCTGTGTTTGGTGATGATGTCGTTTGTTGGTTTGTCACCGGTATTTGTGGAAAAGCTAAAGACATTAGTGTTGGGATAGTATTTGTTGTCGTTGTTGTGGTACGGACAGTATTTTAACAGTAGGAATATTAACCCAAAACAAAAAGAAAGAAGTCTAAAACTGATATTTACAAAAGCTACTAAAACTAAAAAAAAAAAACTAAGATTCGCCTTAAATTAACCTTTTGGATCTGAACTATTATATTTTTAAGTAAAATGAGTTGTAACAAAGTAATAAACCTAAAACAAAATAGTTAAACAAATGTCTTGTTTTGTTGTGTGAAGATAAACAAACAAAACAAAATACTTGGGTAACAAACTTGATTTGTTAAGAGAATCTAATAAGTGATAAACAAAATAGTATTTTAAAGTGATGAAATGAAAATAAATAAATGTTTTATAAGTATGGAAACGTGTGTCTAGTTGTACTTGTACGAAATAACAAAATTACTGTTTTAGAGTAACTATTAGATAAACATCTACAATACATAAACGAAACAAAACTATATAAGTATTAGTAAATATTCTAAATAATATTTTAGCTAAGTTAGTTCAATTAATTTAGAACTTTAATTTGATTTTATAAAAATATATTATAGATTTAAATATTCTTCAAATATAAGAAATATGTTGTTTTAATTGATCTTTTTGATTTTCTGTTTTCAGGATAGCGATTTGGTGTGAATTGACACGTGATTGGTAAGGTGTGGTTTATTCTGTTAATCTCCATTTCAACAAAATTTATTAAGTATTTTAAGCATTTTAAGTTTTTATGAGTTTAATCATAAGTTAAATGCTATGTATACATAATTTTTCTTTGTCTTAAATAAAATTATAACATTTTTGTTTTCTTTCAGAAAACTAATTAAAATTTTGCATATGTGTATAAGGTGTTTTAATTCGGTTTACAAATCGTATTTGTACTGACGCAATAGTAAGACAAAACACAGGACAATACTACATTTATTGAACTTCATAGGCCTCCTCTCTTTGTATCTATTTGAGTCGCAAATAAACTATTGACTTTATAATCATTATGTTTATGACTTACTCCAATTGATTCAATTCGATTTGAACTAATCCGTTCTTCAACATTTAAACCTTTTTGAAAAAAAAATCGCCGCTACGCAGGCATGACGTATTACATGAAACATCTTCCCCACGTTGGGCGGCAAATTGTGACAAACCGTTGAAGTAGTGGAATGTGGCACGCTGGTCTTAGCACGGCTTGAGCTCGTCGGTTTGGCAGTAGTTCTTTCCACTACTTCAATGGTTTGTCACATTTATTAAATTTAAAATCAAAGAAAATAGTTTAGCAATTAAAAATTAATTCTTAAACAATATGATCTGTTTAATTTTTTTTAATGCGAATATAATATTTGTGAACATTCTGAATGAAAAAAGTTTGGTCAAAGTCCTGTTCGATTAATATGAATGAATATGAATTTATTTTTTCCTTCTACATATAAGTATAGTTTCAACCGAATTATAACAAGTAGTCCGACTCTATTTTTCAATATTACTCTTTCACATAAATGGGTACCGTGTGAATTCAACACCCTTGTGAAAAATGTAAACACAAATGTTCGATTAAATACAGTTTAATTCACGTTAATTCTTTAACACACATAATTTTATAATTTTTTTTTACACTTCTCGCACTTTTTAATTTCGTTTTGCATCCAATATATTGTTAGGTACTGCTGTCAAAGAGTTGGACTACATGTACATACTTTGGTTTAAACATTTTAATAATATACTTTTTTTTTAACAGTTCGCTTATTTGATTATTGTAAATTTCATCATAGTAATATTGGTTTTGTTTTAGTAATACGATTTTTAGTTCAAAATCCAAAACAAATACAACAAAATTCCAAAATTGTTTATTATATTAGGGATATTTTGTAGATTTTAAGTACAATTATACCTACAAATTTTAGTACGTTGATAGTAATATAATTTAATAAATAAACATTTAATAATTATATTATTAAATTGTTTAAGCTTGAGTTCTTTTCGCGATTTGTTTTCATTATTTAATTTAAGATATAGCAACACTACTTTTCCGATAACACATGATGCAACAGCTGTTCAAATAAGAAATTACCCAAAATTGAGGAAAATATTTGTTGTTTTGTGGTCACACATTGGTCACATTACATGAAAGTTTTCTTATCGGCAAGTAAATTTGTTTGAACAAATTCAGCAGTTTTCTTGTTTGCCGTGCAAAAATATTTTCTGTTCAAACTAGAAACATAAAATATTTGACGTTTAAATAAAAGTACTGAAATTTCACAATTCGCTCAAATGTAAAGCAAAATCTAGTAGTATTTTACTTTCTAGAAATGTAGTTTTTATTGTTGAAAGAAATTAAAGTTTTTTTAGAGCTTTATTTATAATTATTTTGAAAAAATATTACCATAAATGTGACCACAAGATAAATATATTTTCCTCTTCGTTTGTTTGATAGTATTTCGGTGTAGTTTTATTAAACAAATATGGCAAATAAATGTGTACAATGTGTCCACAAAATCAAGCCATGGATTACTTGAAGTAGTTCTGATCAAACACATGAAACATCTTGTGCCAAATAATTTGCGTAGTCTGACCCTACCTTAAGACGTGTGGCAAGCCGGTAAGATAAAAAATATATAAATTAAACAAGTTACAGAGCAGTGTTAGGAAGTAATTAAATTGGATTTGGTAACACTGATCCTTGTATAGTGAGAACAGGTAGCTGGTTTACAATCAGTTAACGAGGCGGATTACATCCTACCTTACCCAAAACAGGTTTACATCCGTGGAGGGAGGAGAATAGGACACTGGCTCAGGGCAAGAGAGGTAGATATTTTTCTTTGCAGTAACACTCGGAAAAATTACGGACAAGAGTAGATTCTAGGATTACATCCTAGAATATTATAAGAACATGAACTATGGTAGGGCACCGGTACGTGTCGCCCGATAGTTCACGAAGCAACAGCTAGTTGTTCTCAATAAAGAAGTATTCAATTAGCATTTGTGGCTCAATAAATAGAGTTAAGCTAATAATACAAAAAAATAAACTGTGAAAGTGAAAAGAACAAAGATAAAGTATTTTAAATTTTATCTTAAGGACCCTGGACTAGACTGAGCTTCAAACCCGGAGTAACCGGAGGTTCCTTACAATGTAATTATTTGCTGTTCATTCTGTAGGAGAAAAAAACTGGCTGTACTAAACTTGTTGACTAACAAATTTTATATATAATAAGACAATTCTAAGACTCACTTTGAAGAAAAATGTTGGAACAAATTATATTGATATCGAGATTTTCCATCTTTGTTAGGTATCTAATGCAATTTTTTCTGAAATTTTCCGTTTTCAGTATTGATTGGTGTATTCATAAAACTTTTTTTCTACATACTTGTGTATGCTAAATCGACTCCGATTATGGTCGTTCACCGATTATTGCTGTCAAAAATAGATTGTTTGGTTTTCAATTTTATTTGAAAGTCGTGTGTGCGAAAAAAATTTGTGTATTAAAAGAAAAAATAATTTTTTTGTTTTATAAATAACACTGTGCAACAAATGAAGACTTTTGGAAAAACACACATACTGAACAGTAAAACCATATACTCAATGGAACCTCAAAAAAAAGGTCGCATCAGTTTTTGGTCAACAGCTAATTCAGAGGATAGGTATCATTTTAACGTAATGCAAATGAATCTCAACTCAAATGAAGACTCAACGAAAAAGCTTCCTGTATGGACTTTTATGCCTATCGTCTTATGATCAGGCCAAATGAATGTAATTATTTGTTGGAATGTCGCGAACATTGAAAGTGAACGTGTGCTCTTCAGACGTCGTGCAAACTCTGCGAATGTCAGCCAAATGGTGATCTAGCCAGCAACATACACCGGCAGTTCGCGTCAAATGCACAAGATGCTATGACATACGTGCGCAAATATGGACAACCGGACGTCTTTATCGCTTTCACATGCAATCCAGCATGGAACGACATCACCGACTTGTTATTCTCCGGTCAAAGATCAACACATATACACGATCTCCTCGCCTTAGTATTCAAACAAAAGTTGAAATCACATATTTGACGAAACTCAATGCGAAACACAAATTTAACATTCATGAAAGAAAGCAAGTGTACAAAGCGCTATCGACGTGAGCTGCTCCGATAACTCTCAAACTGGATGCGATGGATATCCTCTGTAAAGGCGAAGAAAGCCGGATGACGGTGTAAAATGCGCAATGTAGATTTTAATGCGATGGATATCCTCTGTATAGGCGAAGAAAGCCGGATGACGGTGTAATGACGGTGTAAAATGCGCAATGTAGATTTTGACGTCGATAAAAGATGGATTGTGCCCAACTCACCGCTGCTTTCCAAAATGTTAGATGCCCACATCAGTGTTGAGTGCTGCATTTCTGTAAAGTCAATCAAATACATTTGCAAATACGTCAACAAAGGCAGTGACATGGCAGTATACGGGCTGGTCAATCCAACTGACGAAATCACGTAGTTCCAGATGGGGTGCGGTTTGGTGTATATTATCATTCAACATCCACGAGCGATTGTTATTGCATAGGATCAAAGGTCCAACATCATTCGTCACCTTAAGAACCATCGATGAAAACGAATGGCGAATGAAAGTCATCATGAAAGTCATGAATGAAAGTCACCCAAAACAAATATGCACTTTGTTTGCTATTATTTTAAAAACATTATCACCATCGAATCCACGAGAACTGTGGGAAACGCATTGCGAAAGCTTAAGTGAATAAATTCTCATGTAATCACGCGTAACTGACCCTAACCAGCAGCATTCAAACGATATTTTCAACCAAGAATATGTGCATAGTCATTCACATCAAAGTCTTAACTGACCTAGGAATGCCTGCTTCACTACGGGACATTTGCTGAAATAATCTATAACCTCTAGAACGTAACGGTTGCCGGCATCACTGACAGGGAAAGGGCCTGCTACATCCATTGCAATCCGCTCGAATGGCTCACCTGAGTTACACTGCTGAAGTTGTCCACGACTTCTTCTTACTGTGCCCTTCGCTGCTATGCATTGCGGACAATTGGCTACCCAATCGGCTACTGCTTGCTGACAACACACCCAATTAAAAAGTTTTTTTTTTACTTTTCTAGGGTTTTTGTTACCCCAAGATGACCACCACTGGAACCGTCACGGAATTTTTTCATTACTTCGTTTATTTTTGAGGATGGTACCACAATTAGATTTGTCACCGTTTTACCGTCAGCACTTTTCCATATGCGGTACAAGCAGCCATTTAACAACTGTAGACTATTCCATAGGGACCAATATGATTTCATCAGTGGAATTTCGGCCGATATTTCATTGCGGGCTGGCCTTCTACTTTCTTCTTGAACGTCGATGACACATTCCTTTTCCTCGGCTTTTGCGCAATGCTTGCATCCCACGTTGCATGGCCGTCTTGAGAGCGCTTCAAACCCTTCGGGTGCTCGATGCTAAACTCATAGCTCTGAAGCCACTCAATCCAACGAGCCAGTTGCCCTTCAGATTGTTTAAATTGCAGCAACCACCTCAGGGCAAAATGATCGGTTCTCAGTTGAAAGTGCTGACCATACAGATACTTGCGGAAATGCTTCACACACTCTAATACTGCCAAGAGTTCACGTTGCGTTACGCAGTAATTTCTCTCAGGCTTGGAAAGTATTCGGCTGTAGTAGCCTATGACCTCCTATTCCGTATCCACTCGCATATGCCAAAACTGGTGCTGTACACAACAATTCCTTTAACTGCAGGAATGTCTGTTCTTGAGAATCACTCCACAGGAAATGTCGCGACTTCTAGGTTAGCTCATGTAAGCTTGCGGCAACACTGGCAAAATTCGGTACAAATCGTGGGTAGTACGTGCAAAGACCTAGAAAACTGCGTAATTCGTGAAAATTTTTCGGACGAGGCCAGTCCTTTACGGCTCGTATTTTATCTTCATCTGTTGATATCCCGTCCGCTGTTACGCGATGCCCTAAATACTTAACTTCTTTCTGAAACAATGCACATTTCTTTACACTAAGTTTTATTCCAGCCGCAGATATTAGTTTAAGGACTTCTTTAAGGTTTTTCAGGTGTTCATCAAAAAACTTACCCATGACAATTATGTCATCGAGGTACAGCAAGCATGTCTTCCAGTGAAGTCCTTTCAACACATGTTCCATTAAACGCTCGAATGTGGCTGGAGTATTGCAAAGTCCAAAGGGCATCACATTGAACTGTCATAAACTATCGCTCGCGATAAAGGCAGTTTTCTCCTTGTCTTTCTCTGAAATCCCTACCTGTCCACTTTGCAAGTCCAGCGTGTCGTCAGTTCTTGGTAGCGGGTGACGTCGTTCAGGTTTCGACGTAAAATCTAGTGCTGCCATCTTCTTAACTAAAACAACAGGCGAGCTCCAAGGACTTGAAGATGCTTGGATTACTCCATTCCGCTCCATTTCGTTAACCAGCTCCTTCACCTCGCTTCGTTTTGCTAAAGGAATACTTCTGGGCGCCTGCTTTATTGGCCTTGCTTCGCCAGTATTTATTTGATGCTTTACAATTGCCGTTCTACCTTGGCTTTGGCTTTTTAAGGCGAAGACGGAGGTGTGTTTCTGCAGAACATATTTAGCCTTATTTCTGTTAGGCTACCCATTCTCCACATATTCCGCTAGTAGCTCGTGTTCTTTGGTGGACTTATTGACAGGTACCGGGTTTTCCTCGCAATTGATTACTGCCTCTGCTGAAGCGCATTGACCTATTTCGGAATTTGGCTTAACGACTTTTTCATAGCTGGACAGGTTAAGCACTCTTACAGGAACTATTCTTTTGTTGCAGGGTTTAACGAGGGCTTTTGCTTTTATAAGATCACTTTTATTTCTGCTGCTTCAACCACCCACAAACTGTTGTCCCCACAATCTCCGTCCATACGTGCCCATACTAAAGTTTCGACGGTAACTAGCTTTCTTACTTGAGTCCTATTTTCATATCCAATGTCAAAGGGTATTTCTACATTTCGCCAAATCATAACTTTTTGCCCCAAATGCAATTTAATGCCGTGACTAATCATGAAATCACCACCAATGATTACTTCGTCTACAATGTCTGCAACAATAAAAACATGATTGACGCTATCGTTGGCAATGGTTAATTTCACATTTTACTTTTCCATAGACATTGGCCGGCTCCCCCGTATCTGTGCGCATACTTACCCCACATAATGGTTCAATTGTTTTCTTGACCAATTCGGGCCTGACAATAGAATGCGATGCTCCGGTGTCTATAGTAAAATTGTGGTTCTGGCCGTTGATGTACCCACAGGCTGTAAGATTGCTATTTTTCTGCTGCATTACGGATATAGAGATTGTGGGGCCCTCAGATGTGGGAGCTAGCTCTCGCGAATGCCATTAACAAATATCTCTATTTTGATATGGTCCAAAAATGGGTTGTTTTCCCCTGGATAAGTAAGCTGTAGCTCGATTTCCAACGCAAAATCTTGTAGTGTCTCATTGGCATTCTGCACTCTGTCACGCAATTCCATTCGGTATAATTCTTTTTTATGTTCGCCACCGTACTTACGTTGTAGCGCCTCCATTATGTCATCATAACAATTTCTGTTGCTCGCTGGCACACTTTCAAGAACTACCGCTGCATTTCCATTTAAGACCAAAATCAACTCGATAGCTTTTTCTTCGTCGTTCCACATGTTTCTAATAGCAACCGTATCAAATTGGATCTGGAACACATTAAATGGTGTGGTGTCATCAAAACTAGGAGCCTTTATTCTACTAGATGATTCTGGAACAATTCGCACCGGTCCATCTTGGCATTGAAGATTATTCATCTTTATTTCTAGATCATGCAGTTTTTTATCGACACCATTCTCTAAATCTGACGTCTATGGCTTTTTAATTGACGTCTATGGCTTGTATTTCTAGGCAGCTTTCTAAGTCGTATACATTTTTTTCAATGCCATCCACTCTGCCTTTTATAACAACCGAAATTTGCTGAAGTTTCTCGTTATTTACCTTAGAAGTTTATTGAACTTCAGCAAGCTTCTCATTTGTTTCTTTGAATTTTTCCATCATAGCAGCAAACATTGTGCTTAAATCCATGCTGCTTGCTGTCGCGCGGGTAGAAACTTCCATTTCTTCTTTATACTCAAATTCGTAAGATCCAATGTCACGTCGCTTGAACTCGTCTATGAGCCTCTTCTGTAATTCTGCTTTGTTACCTGCTGTGGGCAACTCCAACTTACACAATTCTCTCTTGAGTTGTTCTACTTTAAGCTCTTCAACCTTCATGCTTATTCTTTTGCAATCTCACTTCTGACACCAATTGTTACGTTTTTACCTTTTAAAAACGGAGTTTATTTTCTTTAAATAAACCGGATACTTTTGATTGCAAATAAAATCCGTTTAGTAATTTAAAATTTTTAACAACTCTTTATTTATTCAAAACTGTACAACAACAACACTTTAAATAGTCACTCAATGTTTTTATACACGTTTAACAATTCGCAGAAATAACACACACTTTATAATGTACAAGTATTCACTGGCAATGCTTCGAATTAGACTCACTGTTGTGTGTTCTCATTGACAATTTATATACACTGCGTTACCGTCTAGAAAGCTCTATTTCTACAATGATCTTAAAACTAGAATATTCGAATTCTAGAGCTTTCGATGTTAGGCATTAATCATTTAATGTTGCCATACTTACAAATAATGCTCAACTCAAAGCTTTTATTCAATTTTGTATGTTCTACAGCAATGTTAATAATGTCCACATATTTGTTAAGTTTGAAAAGCACTGCTGTTGAGAGGCATTATACAACTTTAAACCAGCCGTTAAAACAGATATATTTAAATTCAAGTACAATTTCGTAACAACATAAAAAATTTAGTAGTGCTTTTATGAAAATTAAGAGTTCAGTGCTTTTTAAAATACAGTACAGTAAGCGTTGCTGCCAAAATAAACGGGGGTTTAAAATTTAGTTAAAAGTTTTTTACATTTGACTACCGACTACGCAATAAATATTATTCGTTTTCATATTAATGTGCACATATACCAGTGATGCTCAAAAATAAAAATAAAGATACATTGGTGAGAGAGCTACCCAGCAAACATAATGTCAAAAACTAAAAATAAGAAAAAAAATAAAAAAGTTTAGATATAGCATTTTTGTCAGATATAAACAAATTATTAAAACAATGTAATTTAAATTTTAAGGGAAATAAAAAATGATCATTATACGACGAAATTCTCTTAAATTTGTTATGTCTTTCTGACTTTGTTTGTGTTCAGTTGAAATTGAAACACGTGTGTTTGCTATGCTTCGTCCAAAAACAACCAACAACAATGCTTACTGATTTCTGATAAAATAAAGACAGTCCGCCGCATGTGTTTTCATCGCTTGCTCAACGATGAATGAATAAAAGATTTTCAAAGAGCATAAAAAATGTGTGTAAATTTTTTAAACAATTGTTGTATGGGATGCAAGGTATATTAATTATAAGGTAGTGTTATCAGACCAGCTGATCGTTTTTTGCTACTATGTTCATTTTTCGCCGTGGTGCAGTATAAATGTCAAACTTTGTTTTGCTGTTAAATTCGTTTATGTTTTAAAACCAATAATAATACTACACGAAATTAGTTTTATTTTTAAAAACATATATTAAATTACAAACAGATTCAAATTTATAATCATTTTTTGTTTAACAAAAATTCGCTTTGATTTATTTTTTCCCTGATAGCCAATTCGCCTTCAAATGCTGGCACAATGTCAAACTACATATAAAAAAAATATAACCAATTCGCTCGGTATTCTGAATTCGCCGATGACACTACCTTATAAATTAATATACCTTGATGGGATGAGCATCACTGACATATACTGAAAATATACAAAATATAAATCATTTCCATATATGCACATGCTTCATAGCAGAAATATTTGTCACAGTTTTTCCAAAAATATTTTACCTTAAAAAATATTTTACGTTGCAGCTAGAAGACTAAATTCAAATTTTTAATTTTTAAAAAATTTGCTGCCCAAATACATATATTAATATTTTTGGTTAGCAAAAACAAATACATATAATACATATACAAAACATTTACTACACACAACAAACATGCAAACAAATAGCAGCGTTAAAACCATAAACTGCAAACGATATATGCAGTAAAAAATTAAAACAATGGAAATATGGAAGATGCTAAATGTAGACTGCCAAACCATACGAAGTTGAAAAATGTAATATACGAAATTGTGCGAATTTAAAATGTTTAAAGCGAATATGTACATTTATAAAATATTTCAGCCACATATATGGAAATATTTTGCCGCATATAGTCACTGAGTAGAAAAATGTGAAAAATAACTATGAACCAAGGTATATTAATTATAAGGTAGTGTTATCAGACCAGCTGATCGTTTTTTACTACTATGTTCATTTTTCGCCGTGGTGCAGTATAAATGTCAAACTTTGTTTACATTTTGTAAATGTCAAACTTTGTTTTGCTGATAAATTCGTTTATGTTTTAAAACCAATAATAATACTACACGAAATTAGTTTTATTTTTAAAAACATAAATTCAAATTTATAAACATTTTTTGTTTAACAAAAATTCACTTTGATTTATTTGTCAGCTGTTTTTGATATTTTTCCCTGACAGCCAATTCGCATTCAAGTGGAGGCACAATGGCAAACTACATATAAAAAAATATAACCAATTCGCTCGGTATTCTGAATTCGCCGATGACACTACCTTATAAATTTATATACCTTGCTATGAACAACAAGTGTGCGTTGGTTTGGGTGCCCAAAATACAAATTTATATTGAATTGTGTGTTAATAAAGAATTTAAGTGCAATAATATAGAAGTTTTATTTTTTGAGGTATGTAATTGTGAAATATAGGAATGCAATGAAAATACATTAAAAAAGATTTTGGGCAAAGGAATTTTTATTGAATTTTTTGATTAATTGATTTTTTTTATACGAATTCAAATGTTTTCCTGCTGCTTGTAATAGGAGTCCAGAAAAATTACTAAGATAAAAAAATAATTTTGTATGTAAAGTGGTTAAAAGAGAATAGATAATAAAACAACAAAATGTAAGCAAAACATCCAATGAATGCAATGTAACAGGATCTACAAAAAAATTGTTTGTTTCATAGAAAATGCAATGAAATCTATCAAATTAGTGTTTGTGCATTCAAATGTATCCTTTCGTAAAATTTGTAACAGGAGAGCAAGCAAATTAATAAGCAGCATAGAAAATAATTGTGAAGGAAAAACAACAGGAGCAAAAGGAAATTAACTGCAAACCAACAACTTATACACACAAGTACGTTATTATCCCAACAGTTAAGCAAGTAGTCAATGTATCCCTTATAGACAGTAATCGTCACAAATGTTTTATCACTTGGCTGACTCCAATTTATATATTTTGGTAATTTGACACGTATGTGCTCTTCGTAGTGCAGAGATTAAGTGTCTCTAAGTAATCTGGAGTGTAGTCACTTTAAACGTGTTGTGTGTTAATTCGTTCAAACTGGTTTTATACAAATTATGTTGATATAATTCTCATACAGTTAATTTTTATTTTTGCTTAAGTATACTGATATCCCATGTAACATAGCATGAAGTCAATAGTCACTTTAGTGTTTCTTAGTAACCTATAGTGAAGTCACTTTAAACGTTTGTTTTGTACTGCACTTTAACAATCCATTGGAGAGTTGTCGAAGAAAGCTTTGTTTACAAGTTATCGTTTATTGGACTGCTTATGATATGTCTTTTAGCTGACTATTTGAGGTCAATTAGCACTCGTACATGTTAAAATAACTAGTTATGTAGCTGATCAAGTTACCAGTTAGGTAGCTAGCAAGGTAACTTGCATTGACTTAACCGAACTGCATAATTCAACATTAATATGAGCGTTGAAAGTGCGTAACATTACGGGATTGTAAGGCACTACCCAGCGGTTGTCTATTTCAATTCGACTCTTTTCCATCGTCGCCTGTTTGTGTGTCGTTGAGGAGTGTTCGCGGATACCTTTTACTGCAGCGACCATCTTTCAAACAGGGCGATTTGTGGTTTAAACTACCACAGGGGCCGTGTATCATGTTTGATTTTACAATATCGTAGAGGAGAGGGTCTTGCTCAGGATCAGGTATTTCAGCTCTAATAACATCATCAATTTTGTTAGGAGTGATACGCTTCTGTAGCCATAATAAGATGGGAACATGGGGAAAACCCCGTTTTTGCCATTCCACTGAGTATATAAAACAACGCACCGGTCCAAACAGGTCTCCTTTGGTTAGAAGAGCTATAAATTTTTTCACCTTAAGGTGGAATACTCTGGCTAAAATGTCATGGTGATCATGTGACTAAAGGTCCGGACGGCCGTATTGACGCACGTATGTCATGGCGTCTTGTGTACGCTCGTGCATATAACGTGGCCCACCAGTAAAAGATGACGGCAGTACCACTCTTTGACCCAACTGCTCACCATCAGAATCTTGCCTGCCTATTGCATCCTGCAAGTATATGTAGCTATGAGCCCTCAGCCGCGTTTGTTTGTTCTTGATGTAGTTTAACCTTTCTGACTCTATTTTGGCATATATATCAAGTAAAAAGTGAACGAAAATACACCAAGTGATTAACTTCACCTTGTCTAATCATTATACGGTAACAATAGAAACTCTCAGCGGATATTGTCTTTTTAAGTATTAGACCAGTTGCAGGATCACGTTGATGTAAAGAAATTGAGTACCCATCCTCGCCACGACAAAACAAAAGCGGATACGGCAGGGCGTCGTATGAACGATGTATCTCAATAATTCGGCGCAATGAGTTATCGTGGCTCTCGATGATAATGTCTCGTTTCTCAAATTGCTGATCTACCATTACTAAGGCCACCTCATTCGACGTAGATACATTAAAGCGACCCCTATGGCTGTTTGGCGGCCTCTGCTCGGCATTAATGACTACTTTGAATGGTTCCAACGTTGCTGGCACTTTGTCAAGGGTGGTCTTCAAGTCTCTTATATATGCATTAAAGTTATGTAGGATGGTTATTACACCTCATTTGTACTTCTCTGTCGTCTTCACCAACAAAATATATTTGTAAGAATTGTGGTTCCTTTTGAGGTGCTGGCAACAAACCCCCAACCATGTGGTATACCTGGCCCTGAACTTTAAAAGTGTACATAAAACCGTCCTGTATTATCTGTTTGGCACCGAATGAAGTCATTAGAAGAGCATTATTATATTTTCGAATATTTTTTGACGTCCTTCAGTTGCTTTTTGAATTTTGATTCCATCTGTCTGGATTTCGGAGATATTAGTTTACAGATTTTAGTTGTTTTTACCCGTGTAGCAAAAAAAATCCATTCTTAGTGGATTTGCTCATAGAAAGAGGTACCTTGGTTCGAATTTCAGTTGTATTGAACAAATTCAATTGTATTGAACAATTTCAAATAAGAGTTCTTAAAATAGAATAGCAGGAATTTCACAAAAGTGCCAAAATATGTGTACTGAATTTTTCCCCTTTTACCCCTTCGTTGTCTATTTTTTGTGTTGTTGGAAGGATATTTTGCCTTTTTTTAATATCAAATGTCTCTTTAGGCCCTTTTTTTCTCAGTGTGGAAATAATTTTCGAAAATTTTCATACTAATTATCAGTAAAAAGTGCAATTAGAAAAAAAAAGTACCAAAAAAGGATACCATTTTCCCCCCTTTAAAGTTAGAATTTCGAAAAAGTACCAAAACCATTTCTACTCACTATTGTTCCGGGTTCTACGAATTAAAAATTTTATTTCTATGTTTGTCAATTTAGGAGATATAAAGATTAACAAAGGGTTGTATTGCTTCTATTTTTACCCGTTTTGGCCACCTAGAATAACGAATTTCCAAAAAGTACAAGACACCTGTCGGCTCTTTTTTTGATTATAGGCTGACGCATTTAAGAGTATATTTTTATGTTTATTTGTTTTGGAGATATAGAGGTACAGTTTTTACCCAGTCAAAAATACCTTCTTAGTGGATCAATATAATGTGGAAGGACCCTATTGCCCGAATATCAAGTTTCTAACTTTAGCGGTTTGGGTTGGGCGGTGATGAGTCAGTGAGTGAGTGAGTGAGTGAGTGAGTGAGTCAGGCATTGTATTTATATATATATAGATTATATGTAATATATTTACACAAATAACAAAAAATATATGAGCATATTTTGATTCATAACTTTGGCCCTACTGTACCGATTTTGCTGATTTTCAATACCAAACTGCTTAGCACAATAATAAACATATTTTTTTACTAAGTTTGTTTGTGTATTTTGGACGGGATCGTGTTTTACACTGTAGTGTATGGGTTGGTGTATCTGTCAAACATCTGTTTGTTCATTGAACAAACAGAAAACAAAATAAACAAAAATAAACAAGGTGGCCAGATTGCCGGCGGCGCTGGTATGCTCGCATTTGCCTGGCTTGGAACTCGCCGGAGGGGGTGGTCCTTGCCAGCAATCCGGATCGAAAACACACACTATCACAAAAATCATACCAGCAAAAGTATATTTAAGTTAAAGGGGCTCAAAGTAGTTTCTCTTGTTTTTTATTTCCCTGCGTACTTATCTACCGAACAATTTCCTCTCCTGGCTGATGTTGTTGCCAGGAGATAACCCACCCACTCGGGATTGAATCCCGCCATGACATCCGATCGTAAGAATGTCCCAAACTTTCCCCGCAAACAATACCTTCCCTACTTACCGCCGGGTTTACTGAATTTTAGCAAATCATTTTAAAATAAAACTTGAAAGGTAGCAATTTCATTTAAACATTATAAAAGTTTCGGTTTATTAATGAAGAATGAATTTATACAAACAAAAAAATTAATTATTAACAAAATTTATTTTAGAAATAAAAATGTACAAAAATTTAGCTTTTGTTTAAAAATTTAGTTTTAATATTTCGTTTTAAATTTTAAATTTAAGATTTTAGTTTTAAATTTTCTTTTTTTTAGATTTTAGTTTTAAATTTAATTTTAAGCTTTTAGTTTTAAAAATTTAGCTTTAATATTTTGTTTTAAATTTTTAAATTTAAGATTTTAGTTTTAAATTTTAATTTTAAGCTTTTAGTTTAATTTAATAAAATTTCTTTCAATAATAATAATTTATAATTTATTTTTTTTTTTTTTAATCTAGCGTTACTGCTTTCCCGCTCTATTCCCTGGCGGCCAACTAATTTTGCAGAAGAATCTCCCGGGTGAGGATAGGGTAGATGGATATTTCCTGTCAGTGACGTGTCTAAATGTCTAAGTGGTTCGAGGTACTATTAATATTTAGAATTCTCTAATTCCTTTTATTTTTTTTATTTATATATATTTATTTATAAAAATTTTTTTTTGTATAGGAGAATTACCTATATAAGATTTAGGAAAATCTTGGGTTAATTAACCTCGCGACTCACTCTTCCCTAGGCCAGAGCTCTAACCTAACTCGCGCACGCGTGGTTAAGGTTCACACGCGGGATGGACTTTGCGATACTTAAGATTTCCTATTTTCTTTATATAAATATCTCACTAATCACTTTTTTTATTTTTTTTATTTTATAAATATTTCCTTTTTTTTTTCTTATTTTCTTAAAGAAAAGGAACCGAAGTGAATGTCCGTCTATATGTCCCGGTGTATTTCACTGTACTTCGTCGGAATATCACCAAATATACCCTAGCACTCCAGGCGTGGTGGTGCTAATGCTGCTGTTCCCACGATGGATGGAGTCCTGTTGAAGTGGCTGGCGGTTTCTTAGTTTTTTTTTTCTTTAGTTTTAAAATCATTTAGTTTCAAGATCATTTAGTTTCAAGATCATTTAGTTTCAAGATCATTTAGTTTTAAGATCCTTTAGTTTTAAGATTATTTATGAAAAAAAAAAATATAAAAATTATTAAATAAATTTGCGCCACGAACTCCACCTTCTTCCTTCTTTGGCCAGTACGATTGAAAAAGAACGAATTTCACTATTTTTCCTCCCTCGAAACCTATCTTTTTTAGGAAAATGGCCGAGATTTTTATTTCAGCCATCTAAATTATATATTCTGTTCATTTGTTATTGTTTACAATCTTTCCAATTGTCAAAACAAAAAAAACAAAATACTTCAAAACAAAACAAAACCCTTTTGTCATCATTAATTCATTATTAGCTCTTCTTCTTTTTCCTAGTAGCTTTTGTCTACAGGGTGCACACTACAACACAGACATAAGGATCAATAATGTATATACTTTGCTGGGTCTCAGATGAATATTTCGGAATGATAAACTTATATATACCCTCATTCACCACTTGTGGTGGTGGAGAATATACAAATAAAATGCTTCTAGTGTCAATTCCAACGAATATCGAACATATTTTAAAATTACATATATATATACTTATACATATCGCACTCGTTCAACAATACTGTATTAACTCTAAATTTTAATTTAATTTTTTTTTTTTTTTTGGAAAAAACCATACATAACATTATCTTTAGACAATGATCAAATGAAATGGATACGCAGCGGAATACAATAATTGATGGATTTTCTTAATATTGAGGAATTTTCGTCAAAGAAAACTATCTTAAGCATTAAGAAAACCGTTTTTTGTCTCTATTGAACACTTAAAAGTTTTTGAGTGAATACAGTATTGTTGAACGAGTGCGATATATTACCATTAAGATCACATGTAAATATTATACAATGGGATGACTTCACGACATTTGATGTAAAATATCCTAAGATGTTACTTTTTATTGTATTCGTTAAAACACAGTAAACTAAAGTCACAAATATCACGAGAGAAAAACACTTCATACTTAAGCAACATTCAAACTGTTTGTGATTTGAAATACAATAAAATTGGCATTGCAAAAGTTTTGATTGACATTTAAATTACTCGGACGAAATATGTAGGCAATAATAACATAATTGCATAATAGTGCTAATTATCAAACACTTTATCGAAATTGTTTTCCATAAACAATTATTGAAGAAATATTGTGTGACATTTTAAAATGTATGTTAGTGTATTAAGGAAATGTATTTTTTTTATTCTAACCGATAATTGGACGTATTTTGTTTATAAAAATAAGACTTAGTTTATCAAATAGCTTACTTACTTATGCTTCCAATGAGTATCCGTTGAGTCAACTGAGAGCTATGTCTACTTAAACTCAATAGTTACCATATAAAAAAGCTGCGAATTATCAACATTTAAAATAACTTAGAAAATTATTGCCGAACCGTCTTTGGGTATCAGGAGATCAGAATTGAGTAGTAGGTTGGAACTGCATAATAATAATTTTTAAACTCTTATAACTTCTAAAAGAATTAACCGATTTTGAAGATTTTGATATCCATTGAAAGCGCAGGTTGCTTTATAATTCAGGAATTCTGCTTTCTGTTCGATCTAGAAAATGTTCCAAGTGTTCCCCAAAAACCGAAGTTTTAGCATGAAATTGCAGATTATTTATCATAAAATTTTAGAAACTCTGTTCTAGTTATCAAACTACAAAATATATGTAAATAAAACTTAGTTTGTCGAATAGCTTACTTCCTTATGCTTCCAATTGTTACACGCGGACCTAGATGTCACTTAATGTTCACCCAGCCATTCGGGTACGCTTGATTTAAACACGACCTAGCTCGTCGAATATGATTGGATTATTGTGGCTAGTTAAACATGGTCCCGCATGGCACACAAATAATCATACCCGAATTCCTTAATTTGATTTTCCGTTATATTCATTACCAATTGTCCGATGAAACTGTCTGATGTCATGACATCCTTTACCTTTTGTTTTGTTCAATATACATAATTATTGTGGGGATAAAGTTAATGCCACGTGAAAATAAAGTTGGGGAATTCGTCAATAAGCATTAGGTATTGTGGGCACGCAGCTTAGTCACCAAATAATTTAATCAAATTGTCACAGAACAAGTGTATATGCAAGTTACGTTTTTTTAATGAGTCACAGCCAAGTTAAGTCAACTTATATGTGTTGTCCCTAGATCAGGGGTGCCCAAAAGTTCCTTATGGAAGAGCAAACACCAATACATTTGAAGAAAAAACTAGTTAAGTCAACTTATATGTGTTGTCCCTAGATCAGGGGTGCCCAAAAGTTCCTTATGGAAGAGCAAACACCAATACATTTGAAGAAAAAACTATAAAAACTAATAGTTGTGTTCGCGTACTTGATAATTTGTACAAATTATTACTGAAAGTTACGGGATTCCGTTCGTTTACTTTTAAAAACTTGTAACGAGAGAGCAAGAGAGTGTTAAAAGTGATAGTTCGTAGATAGAGGACATTTTTTGTCCAGTAAAAAATATCAACATAAAAAATATGTTTTAAACATATGGTTGCAAATGTAAACAAAACTAAAAAGTTGAAAATTAATACAATTTACAAGTTTTACAAAGAAAAGAAGTAAAATAACACAAAACAAACGTATTAAATTGATTTATAATAAAATACAACTTGTTCGCGTACTTTTTTCGGTTAATTTTCAGATTGAGAGTAATTTATTTTTACTCTCTAAAATAAAGTTCCTGGATTTTGCATACGAATTTAAATATTTTAACCCTTTCAGGACCATAACGAAACTATGAGCAAATATTAGTATCCAATGGGGTTTTTTAGGAGATTTTAGATTAAAATAAAGAAAAATTATGAAAGAAATTCAAAAACACAAACAGATTTTTTGGAATTTTATGGGACATATTTTTGCCTATGGAACATAAAGGTAATGAAGGTAATAGTAATGGTTTTGAATAAATAGCTAAGATTTACGCTTTTTTGAACAGTTTACACATATCTTCATTATACCGCCCTTTTTAATGTTGTGTGCTGGCAAATTGCGTTTCATTCCAATATTGATTTTGGCTCCTTCCTTTAAAGTAGGCCTTATTCTTAGCCTAGAGGTGAAATTATTTACAATTCTTCTTGATACAATTTGGCTATATTCGAAACTTGTCAATGTGGACCTTCTATGCGTTTAGGTTCATGTGTTTTCAGGCAGACTATATACGAGTCGATAACTAAGTACTATGTCCTGAGTATCAAAGAATAAGCGTAAATAATATTTTATTTTTGATTTGTAACATACTTTTCGCTGATCCATGAGGTCAACGCCGCCCATATACTTATTATACATTGTGACCATTTCAGTACAAGTCAATTAATTTTTGCAGACCCTGATTGGTAATGCATTACAAAATTTATTCCTAAAACCGCTTTCATTTCATTGATCAATAGTAAAATATCTTCGGTGCTGCTCCGCGTACCTGACACACTCTAATAACAGAGTGTGTCACTTATTAGAATATCCAGATTGATATCATCCAAAAAATCTCTATTGGGGTCAACATATCGAATTCATTGAATACATGAGGTACATTAGAATGTTTTCTGCATCTGAATATAAGTTCCAATGCCAGAGCAGTATCCTGAAGTGTATCCATATGGATCCACATATGGATCGTTTTCAATATCCTCTTCAATGATCCTCATCATCTAAAAAGTAATAGCAGCACTAAAAATGTCACATGTAGTCCATAGGGAAAAATACTTCCAATGGAATTTGTATGATATATTAGTTAAAAATTTTGTTATGATATCTTTATAATTTTTTTTAATTATTCTGAGTCGATTGACCACTAAGATAATAATATATATAGAAAATATGAGCTATACACACATATGTAGAAATACTGTTTTAGAATTTAACATAGATTGAAAAATAACTGGTTAAGTATACGAACTCTGAATAAATATTTACTCACGGGAAATACAAACATATCAGTTCCAATTAATTGTTTTGTTGATTATTTTTTTATAAATTCTCAACATAAATGGTTTTTTTCCAATTTAATAAATATTTAATTCAAAATTAACTGTTATTTAAAACTATATATGAAGTAATGCGGGAATTACGAATCCCGAGCGAGACGCGGGATTTGATGACTAAAAGCGGTACAATCCCGCGAAAATCGGGACATTTGGCAACCCTAGCGAATTCCCCACTGTCTAAACGATATTTTAATCTGCTGTTATTAAAAATCGTGCTATCAGGGCTTGAGCCAGGCCATCTTTGGACCAAATCTTGGAATATTAAGCATCACATACAGCCTGGACATAAAATGAAAAATATCCTTTGCGGTTCCGGACTTGTGTACAGTCGATCGTATCAACCACCTTTGGAAATTCTAAAAAATGCATTTAATAAAATCTCCAGAGATAGCTGCAATTGTTTTAGAGACGTCTCTTACTGCTCGGAAAGCAGAAGATACGCTTACTCCACAAAAATCTTTGGCCGTTATAAGAAAATTGCCACTGGTATAATATCGAAATATTAGCAATAAATTAATTTCAGGCGTTAGAGCCTGATTTCTATCTGTCATTGAGGAAATTTTGTCGGTGATAAAATCAAGAACCATTTTAAATGTTGCATTTGACAGCCGAAATCTTTTGAACAATTCATAATCCTCCATGTCTGCCAGTTAGTTATTCCTGGCACGATAAACTCTTTTAACATTCACTTGGAACTGATGTTCTTCGAGTTGATCCTCAATCAAATTATTGTAAATTCCTCTATTTGTTGACAAAAACACAAACACATAAAAACTATGAACAGCAGTCAGCTGATTGAATTTATCATTACGATAAATAAGTAATTGGCAGCTGAGGTCGGGTTAGCTTTGCGACAGAATAGAAGTAAATGAGACATTTAAAAAACCACATTTTTTTCATCTGCAGTTTTTCGTTGGGAAAAAAGATAATCACCTAATGATAAAACGGCCCTTAGTCGCAAAACTCTACAAAATATTTAATTTGAAAATAATTTTATAGTCAATTGGTCAATTCACAAGGTCTTTTATATTGTCATAATGTCCTAATATATCACGACTCGGCGGCTCGGCTTAACGGACTCTTAGGCATTCGACGTTGGTCTCTGCTGGTTCGTTACTATAACACAATAAACATACCATAGAAAGTAGTATTATTTTACGACATTTTTTGCTTGAAAAGTAATAAAAACCATTGTGAAATATTGTCATAATATGCCATTGACCAAATGTTTAATCTTTGAAAATTACCACTTGCAAATATTTATCAGAGTACTCTGTTTGTTAAGATTGAAATTGTTACAATATGGTATATGTATATGAAGCGTTGCGAAAGTCTACATACGAAAGTCTACTTCTATACAACATTATTATGATAAAGCCGTTAATTTCATAATTGATAATTTTATATAGTTTTATAGTAGCTGCGTGTGTGATATATATTTTATAAATTTTAATAAAACGAATCTGATTTTTTTTATTTTTGTTTTATTTATTGTATCTTCATTACTTAATGAACTACCAACAAGCATTTCAAATCGTATATTTAATAATTATGATTTAATTAGTCCAGTCAGTGCCGGACGAAAAGTTGTTTATTCATTGTTGCTTTGATTAAATTGGTATTCTTCCTTCTAGTCTTTGGATTAGGTCTGCTGTGTCCCTCCTTCTTAATCGAGAGGGTTTGGGTGAAAGTTTTTTTAAATATTTTTCTACATTTTTCGTGATCTCAGTTTTTACAAGGGACACGTTTAGATCTTTGTGTATATTCGAGCTTTTGATATACCAGGGGCAACTGTGATCATTCTTAAAAACTTGTTTTGGCGTCTTTGGATTTTTTCTACATTTGACGCTGAGACAGTGCCCCATAGCTGTATGCCATAACACCATATCGGTTTTATGATCATTTTATAAAGTAGAAGCTTACAATCTAAACTAAGCGTAGAGTTTCTTCCAATGAGCCAATTAATTTGAATTGAATTCAATTTCATTTGAGCCAACTTTGCATCTATATGACTTTGCCATGTAAGGCGACGATCGAGATGTATTTCGAGTAGGGTTACCATCCGGGCTTGACTTGGCTGGATTTTCCAGCTTTTTTGATGCATGTCCAGTTTTAAGCTACAATTTAATTTGTCCAGCTAAATAGAAGTTATCGACAAAAATATCCATATTGATTACTACTTCAAACTTTATTTAACAGCAAAAACATATGTAAAAAAGTGTATGTATTTTTTGGAGAATATAAAAAATAAATGCCTAAAAGTTGTATGGGTATACGTGTCATATGGAATTTCTGATAATGATGTCCATGAATAAGAAGAATGTTAAAGTGAAGGATTATCAGAAGCATATTTATATTTTGTGCAAAATGTATTGCATGAATTTCATACAACTATTTTAGCTCTTGAGAATGACTCTTGTACAGTTTTTTAGTTTCACGATATAATGAACGTACTTATGAATGACTTTAGCACATTCACATACACTTGATTATCATGATTATCATTCTACGCACAGTGGTTTAGAAACGTTTTTTTAGAAATAATTCGGTATCTCAGGAACTATTGTCGATACGAAATTTCACATGGTTAGAGCTGAGGTGTTTTCGAGTTGATTTACATTTGTTAAGCTTTCTAAAGCTGTTGGGGGGCCAGTGCGTGGCCCCTCAAATTTGGTCACCTCGGGTCTCAATTTAAAAAAAAAAACCCAAAAATCCATTTGTGATCCGAATGATCTGAAATTCAAAATATAAATAGTCCTTGAGAAGATCTACAAAAAATACGCTTACATGTGTAGGTTAGTTGGTTTCAATGTAAATATCTATTAGTTGATTTAAATCTAAATATCTAGATTTATTTATTTTTTTAATTTTGCTCGATTTTTATTATCGTTTTTTAGATATGGCGGACCTACACAGGGTCAAAATTTATTTTTAAAATATCAGCTATATTGGTGATAAAATTCTAAATAAAATAAAAAAACTTGCTAACAGTTATCTTGTCCCTATAAAAAGTTACACGCATCCAAAGTTGGAACATGTGAAAAGAACCGTAGCTTCATGTTTGTATAACCCTATATGTTTCTTAATATTTTTTATTATTTCGGAGTTTATTGTATCAAAATAAGACGAAATTTCGTTCTTGAAAAGTTATTTAAAACAAATTAATGCACTTTCAACTTATCATCGAGCTTTTGTGAATCATTTCAATACCTTGCATACAAATCAAAACACAGTAATCATTTTTGAGTTGTTATTGCTAACAGTGTTATGATACCTTTTCCTACTGATGTTTGTGATGCCGCCATGACCAGCTCAGGAGACCTACGGCGTGCGTTCTTAACCCGCATTCACAAACGATTGACCACAACAATAAAAAAAAAACAGAAACTAACACACTAAATTACAAAACCAAATCTAACCACAAATACATAAACTACCAGGGAATGATGTATTTACCCTTTTTGTGTCACCCTTTCCCAACCTTCTACATTCAAATACCTATTTTTTTCTCACTTTTGCTCACAACATCTTATATACCATGGCTTCGAAAATCCCAAAAAAATAGTTAACACATTTTCTTTTATACCTTAAAAACAACATATAAATTTATTAAAATAAAACTAAACTAAAATAAACAGTTTACGATATACACTTAATATTAATTAAATCCTGTCAGTAAATTAAAATTTTCGCGTCCTTTTTGACAAGCATTATAGTGATATAACAATATTTCTTCGCAATTTGTTTCAAAATTGCGAGAATATTTAATTCAAATTTTCCGCTTAATTATCAGGCCTTTTAATAATTTTAGGCATAAATAATCAAAACAAAATCAATTCTGAATCGAATAGTATAAGATACCGGTTAAATATATATATCTCTCATAAAGAATTTGAACTGCAACAAATTACCACTTCCTCTACATTAAAACTGACCTAATCTTAACAAAAAAAAACTATAAGTATTTAACATAAATTAATGATACATAAAAATAAACTAACATAAGGATAAAACTAAAGTATATTACAGAATGAAAAATTGTATATATTCTGGGTATTCTAAATTTGAATATAAAAAATAGGTCCTCAACGAATTTTCCTATTGAGCTCAGTAGAACAATTTTTGTTTAGGCCTATTAGATCATAAATTTTCTTTTCTTTCTTTGATTTTATCCTTTTACAAATAATAAAATAACATAAATATTAAAACGCCTAAACTATACTATAATACTTAACCTATGGTAGTAATTAAATTTAGTCGGTTCTATTGTCGTTTTTATTTTCCTGTTGATTGGTAAAAATCTTCAATTTATTATCCTACGGAATATTTTTTTTTATCTGCCAAATTATATTTCAGGATGTGCAACTCAATTGAGGATAAAAGGTTTGAAACCAGATTTGTTCCCCTTCTATGTGGTTGTAAACCCTACTATAGAAAGTACATTTCTGGATTTTTTCTTAACTCTTCCCTGTTTGTAAGGCTGCCACATAAATTCACATAGATTAAACTTTTCATACATACATTTCGTTACTTTTTTCAGATTTAAAATATCTACCGATGTTTTGGCCTTTTTGGATGACGTAAGGTCTCACTCCTAACACCAATGACATGTATATAAGAATATATGCCAGGATCCTCTTTGGAATATTGTTCCACGAAATGGTTTGTTTCATTAAACGAAAAACACAATATAAACGAATTAAATGTATGTTAATTATTAAATTTTTGGCACACTAATATTTTTAATTAATTGTTGTGTTCGCACTTTTCCTCAACGTCACTTTCAATATTAACCTCATAGGCCCATAATCATAGTCAAACAATAAAGTCGGTTCTTTTGAAAAACAACTTTAAAATAAAAACCCGCTTTTTATTATTGTCTAACTATAGACTAAATTAAAGTATGTTTTAAATTGAACCGACTTTAACTGGGTGTCACCTCTAATGTAGAAAATTTTTTCATACAATATACAACAAAATATAGTCAAGTGGCATTGCTGAACAGCTGACTTAGAAAATTTAAAAAAAAAAAAAAAACAAAAAGTGACAAACAATAAATGTAACCGGGAAGCTAAAGAAAAAAAGTTTGTGGTGGAAAAATAGAGCAGGAAAGATTAATATCAAATGTATTCTATTTTCGTACTAATTTTATTGATTCAATAATTGCAAAGTCTCTGCCAATATCTCGCAACATAAACATTTTTGACTTTTTGTCGAACTTTTTTACATGGCGAAGAACAGCTGATGCTGTTGTTAAAAACAACTTTAGCTAGTTTTATATTTACAATCGACTTTAACATCAGAAGTATACTTTAACTTTTCTATGGTAGACCACTCTTATGTAATGACGATTTTATTTCTCTTAAAATATACTTTATTTTTGACTATGATTATGGGCCATAATGTTCTGCATTAGTTATAATAAACCTATGTTTTTATTTCTCAAAATTAACGGCCAGCACACAATAACAAATATAGATACAAAAAAACATGAAGTAACGAAACATATATTAAATGTAACAGAACATAAGGTCAATGAACATTGTCAATGTTCAAGGCCAACACATTCGTTTATTTTATGAATTTATGTTCTCTTAAACGAGGACACAATTCCTCTCTTCCCCCTCGCTATTTTTTTTATTCCAGTCCTTTATATATATGTGTGGCAACGTTATATTCTATTATTTCCCTTTTAGTACTATTTCATGCAACCCTGAAATCTACAACAACACAAAACAAGCAAAAGTCCATAAACAAAATAAAAACAGAACAAAACATTTTAAAATAAATAAAAAGTATAAAATAAATATAAAAACCAAAATTTCATCAAAAAATATAAACAAAAGAAACATACGAAAAAGAACCTCATCCTCTTATACATGGCTTACTGCACGCCGCACCAAAAACAAATATTTCTACCCCACCACCATTTGCCCAGAGAAGAGCAACACCACGGCAGCTGGGCAATCAAAACATATAAAAATTGGTAATTAGGGTATTCATTTCAACATTAGAAGTCAAATCAGGAACCGCACCAGCTTTTAATAAATACAAATTTTAAGTAAAATGGGACAACAACAAACAAAAGAAAAGGTAAATGAAAGAACATATAATGTATAAATATTGAAATGGTATATTTTGATTGAAATAATTACAGACAAAACTTAAACTAAACCTAATATTGCACAAAAGTAATTATTGCCCCTATTATGGTTTACAACTCAACTTAGTTGAATTGAAATTTAAACAACTCAATTTTAAAACAACTTAACTTTTTTTTGGTATTAACAATTACAACTAATTTTGGTTGAAATTGTATTGATGTTGCCAACCTAAAAAGTGACAAATTGACAGATAATCAAACAGATGATAATATTGTGTAAAAAACATAAAACAATAAAATTGAATTTAAATTGTTATTTTTTAATAAAGACTAAAATGGATACAAGTATTGATTTATTTTATAACGACATAAGTGATGATGATACTATTAATGTGCTACGTATAAGAAAAAGTCTCCGTGACCACTCCAATCCTTTGGAACTTCCGAGCGCCATGTAAGGAAATGTTCTTTTTATAGTTGAATAACTTTTTCATAGATGTTTTTGTAGATTCTTACAGTATTTTCGTTTAAATAAGGAAGCCTTTTGCTTCCTTCTGAATGAACTAAATGATTATTTCAAAAAACCTGTCCGAGGTACCGCTATACCCCCTATATTGAAGCTATGTGCAACTCTCAGATTTCTGGCTGACGGGAGTTATCAAAAAAGTTCTGGAAACGACTTTAATGTTGGATTGGCGCAGCCTACAATAAGTGTTGTTATGAAAGAAGTTTTAAATATCATCGAGCAGCGTGTTTGCGCGAAATGGATAAAAACTGAAATGTCTGAAGAAGATCAAAACGCCTCAAAACTGTGGTTTTATTCAAAAACTGGGTTTCCGGGAGTTTTGGGATGCATCGATGGGACACACGTTCGTATTATTTCGCCAAAAAAGGAGATGCAACATCTTTATCTCAATAGAAAAGGTTATTATAGTTTAAATGTGATGATTGTAAGTTAATATTGAAAAGAATGAACTCTAGTGTGTCATACATAAGTATATTTTTATTTTCAGCTTTGCGATTACAAAATGGCTATCCGGTATGTGGATGCCAGGCACGCCGGCGCAAACCACGATTCCTTTGTTTTTAATACAAGTGATTTAAAGTCGTATTTGCAGAGAACTATTCAGAGCAATTCCTGGATTTTAGGTAACGGTGTTATTTGTATGAATATATCACATTCTGTAATATGTATAGTATGATATTATTAAAAAAATATGTTTTGATTTGATAATTAAAGGTGATGCTGGCTACCCTCTACAAAGTTTTTTGATGACTCCTTTTCGCATGACAGAAACTGGTTCCCCAAAAGCTCGCTACAATACTATACACTCGAAAGCCCGAAATATTGTTGAGCGCACAATTGGAGTATTAAAGAGCCGATTTCGTTGCCTTTTATCTGCACGTGCCTTACATTACTCACCAAACAAAGCTACACAAATTGTGAACGTTTGTTGTGCCTTGCATAATATATGCCTACACTTTCGAGTAGAAGTTCCCGAAGAAATGACACCAGCTTCAAGTACGGTTCAAAGTAATGAAAATTTCAACATTGAAAGAGAAGATGATGATAATGCCAGAAGAATACGAAATAACATCATGTTATCACTTTAATAAAGTTCAAATGTTTCATTATTGTTTTTTATTTCATGTTTTATTTGTAATTCATTTAGTCTTTTTAAAGATAAAATAACAAAAATATCACTTCATGAGATATATAAAAGTAACTTAAAAATAACGACATACAACAAAAAATATATCACTTCATGTGTTCTAAAAACTATTCTATTCTAAAATAAATAAGGTAAAGGGCATTTAGCAAAGGAACATTTAACCATTTACAAAAAATGTATATCTATTGAAGAGCTCTCATCTTAGCTATTTTTAATTTTTGGACTTCAACCTTTAATGTGTGCAGTTCATGAGCTTCCTTTGCTTGTTTTTTATATATTTCTAATTTTTGTTTTTTTACTTCCAGGAATTTTTTATTTATTTCATAATTTTTATATATAGTTTTCTCTAATTGTTCAATTTTTGCTAACAATTCCTTTTGGGTCTGAGTCTGCAATTTTAAAAGCTCTAGGCGCTCACTTTCCACATTTTTGCATTTGCGGCGATTTCTTGTTATTTGTGACGCAGAGGAAGTAGGGCGGTCAAGGCTTTCTATTTAAATTTCAGAAGGTGATATGGAATTGTCCATAATTTCATCAACATCCATCTCTGGTTGTATATTTTCAACGCCAAATGATTGTCCTGAAGGTGCAACTTGCTCCTTTATTTTTATTAAATTTGCTACACTTTCCTCCAGTGGATTTAACGACACTTCTTGCGAGGGTCCACCACCAGTTGCTAGTAAATTGCTCCTGTTGTTAGCAAGTTTCCTTTTTATGTTTGCTTTATAGTGTATCCAAACCTATAATACACATAAAATATCTTTGCACTTTAATTCTATTGGTCTACTTTCCTAACCATTACTTACCCGTCCCCACTCGTGCGCAGTTCTAGATGGCGGCCCTAAACTGTTCAGCACAACAGCAAATTCCTCCTACAATTCTTTATTTTTATTTTTGCTGCATCCAAACTGCGGTTTACCTCGACCTGTTTCGGGATGCTTCTCCATTAGTTCAACAAGTTTTTCAAACTGTTGTTTTGTTGTAACTCTGTTTTTTCTGCAAAAATCATTCGAAATTTCTTTTAAATAAAATATTTGAGGACAATTAAAAAAAAATTACTTACCCGCTTTCCATTTTTATTAATAATACATTTAAAACAACTGCTATTTTGGAGTTGTATTTTTTGACGTTTTTGTCAACCACACTAAAACAGGGTTGTAAACGATAATACCACAAAAAAGTTGTATTGTGATATAATTTCAACTTAAACATTTTTGACAGGTTAAGTTGTAATCGGTAATGACAAATAAAACAATTTCAACTAAAGTAGAGTTGAGTTGTAAACCATAATAGGGGCATATAATAAAATATTGCACATATTTTAGTTATATTTAAGCATTGTCTGGCCCTTTCAATTTATTTCCTCATATTGCACATTTCCTCATTGTTTAATATCCTTAGCATGGTATATTCCAATGGGTGTTCCATTCAAAGACTCTAGTCCATACATATTGTTGCCCATTACTTTAGAAATTCACAAAATAATTTACGACAAAATTTCGCATTGATGCAATTCTTAAAGTCGCTTAGAATGAAATTTCTTTTGTAAACTTCTTGACCAGGCTGAAAACGAACTATTCTCGCACCTCTATTATATCTTAGAGCGCTTCTTTCATAGGCCTGATGTAGATTGTCCTTAATTTTCTGTCTTATTAATCTTAATCTATCTGATCTTTCCAAATCTCCTATTTCTGTATCGTCCATTGCTTTCAATTTTCTTGCCAGTCGGTAATCGCAGCCGCAAGTAAACATATTATATCCGAATAAAGCAAAGAATGGTTTAATGCCAGTAGCCGAGTGTATTGAAGTTCTTAACGCTATTTCAATAGATGGTAAATTCACATCCCATTCTCGATGATCATTCTACAAGTACATTCGTATGCTAGCTAAAATACTTTGGGGAATGTACAGCAGTTCTCATATGCGTTATATTATAATCGGTGATCATTTTCTGAAATTCTCTAGAAATAAGCTGCTGTCCATTGTCCGAATGAATGTTTTCTGGTACTCCAAAATTATGGAATACTTGATCGACTAAAAACTCTACTACATTCTTAGTGGTTGCCTCTTTCATTGCCTTCAGGAAAACAAATTTAGTTAAATGATCCATTATAATAAAGATATACGCATTTCCTTTCTTTGATCTGGGATATTTCCCCAAAAAATCTATGTATGTTTTCTGAAATGGTCTATCCGTTATTACTTCGTTCCCTATTCCAGGCATAAGTCGCATGTTTGTTGATTTGCATTCCTTACATACAACACATTGGTCAATAAAGTTCTTCACTTGTAGAATCATGTTGGGCCAAAAGTATTTGTTCTTCACATGGTTCAAAGTTTTATTTATTCCCCCATGAGATTTATCTAAAGATTCATGAGTTTCTTTTATAAGAGCGTGTGTCAGAGAACTTGGAATCCAAAGTTTCCATTGGAACTCTTCTAACGGATCCATTTCATTCACTAATCTATTTTTCTTGAATACTAAACAATTTTCAACCTTCATATCCGGTAATTTATCTAAATTTTGTTCCACAATATTTTTCAAATTTTCGTATTCTTCCTATTCAAATTCAGTTGTTTCAAAACCTAATATATTCTCAGAAAATTCTCCTATTTCCTCAACATACCTCGAAAGTGTGTCGGCGACGATATTTTCAGATCCCTTTCTATGCTCTATGATAAAATCAAAACTCTGTAGTTGTAATGACCAACGTGCCAAACGTCCATTCAAATCTTTAAGGGACATAAGCCATTTAAGACTTGCGTGGTCGGTAATTACGGTGAAAGGCATTTACTCTACATAAGGTCTGAATCTTTTAATAGATAACACCGACGCCAAGCACTCTATCTCCGTAACTGTATAATTTTTTTGAGCGGCGTTTAGTTTTTGTGAGAAAAAAGCTATAGATCTTTCATTATCAACATCAACTTTCTGAAAAAGTACTGCTCGCACACCATAACTTGAAGCATCACACTGTATATAGAATCTACTTTTAAAATTGGGATGAACTAATAGTGGAGCAGTTGTAAGAGCTTGTTTCAGTTTGTTAAAACTTTCTATGGCCTCTTGAGTGATTTCTTATTTCACGCCTTTTCTAATTAGGTCTGTTAAAATGGCGATACCATCCTGCAGTGATTTGTTTAAAACAAAATTTGGATTTTCCTAGACCAATAGTGAGCCCTGCGTTCCTTAAACACTCTCCTACTTAACTTAACAACTTTATATGAGTTTCGAATTCTGCTGATATAATCAGAAGATCGTCTAAATATATAAAGACATTAGCCTTTAATCTTTCCGGGATGACCTTATCCATCAGTCTACACAATGGCATGACCGTGTATTGATAGATCGGACGTCCTGGAATGGTAAAGGCTGTGTAGGCTCGGGAATTTTTCTTTAAAGGAAGGTCGACACTACTTATGTAGTAAGTTTTGTCCAACCTACTCAAAATTCCCTCGATATTCTGAATGGGATAGGCATCTTTAATTGTCCTTTCGTTTAGCTTTCTCGCATCCAGGCATAGTCTATTCTTTCCCGGTTTCCTGACTAACGTAGACCTACTACTTCAAGGACTATTACTCGGCTCTATTACACCTAAGCTTAACATATTATCTATTTCCGAAAACATTAGCTCCTGTACTGCCGCTGATACCGGATAATATCTATCCTTTATGGGAGTTGAATTATCAATCAATTCTATCCTGTGCTCCTCTAAACTGGTTCTACCTAATCCAAATTGCTCATAAGTTCTAAATTCAGTTTTCACTCTCTAAAGTTTATCCCTTTGTCCTGAAGTCAAATCATGTTCATTGGCTTTTTCTACACCTACAGGAAACTCAGTAGACAATTATTCTATATCTATTTCTTCGTTGGAAAATATTTTTGGTGCGAGTTCAAATTTGGTCTAAAAATTCACTCGAAAATATGCTTCTTGTATCAGAGACGAACATAGATAAAATGTAATTGGTTTTACTAGATTATCCAATTTCACATTCAATTCCACCTTGCCTATAACACTTAGATTCTGACCTCCAGCAGTTTTGACATTACATAATAGCGGACTTATCTTCCTATCCAATTTGTTAATTATGTCTTCACATTTCTTTCCTAATAGACTTATGGAAGCGCCTGTATCTAACAATCCTTTTATATTAATATCTCCTATTTTTACCTCAACAAAAGCTCTCTTGTCATCTGTCCTTTCTATTGTTATAGCATTACATTTATGAACACATTCTTTAATATCTCTGGCCATTTCCTTTTTATGTTTAAATATTGAGTAATCTTTTAAGTTTATATTCACTGGATTTCCTTCCAAATATTCTCTCTCTAACCTCATTATAATTTCTCAAACAATCTTCGTATGTCATTCCTACTATTCTTTTTTGCAATCCATTCGAATTAGCAACATTTTTTTCTACTCCTTTTCTTATTGCATTAAATAATAATTGATATGGCCCTGAATCACATTTCCTTTCATAGCCTGTTTTATCATTGATAATGGAATAAGTATTCAAAAAGTATTGTTTGTCTTGATATTGGTGTTCTTTACTTTTCGGCGGGAGTCTGAGTGGAGCGCGATTCTCCCGTCCTCATCACACTCCTCTGGGTGTTTTCCGTACAGTTGGGGCATTTGGGGGTGATAACTCCAATCCTACCACATCTATAGCAAAATAAATTTCGCTGCATAGAAGGACAGTCCATAAACATATGTTCAATCTGTCGGCAATTCCAACAAACTTATCCATAAGGGATGTTCGATTGTATTTTCGGTTCCTGTTTGTTATTGCATCTTATCTCCTCCACTATCTCGATATCCTAGTCTGTTTGGTGTCCTTCGACTATCTCATTAACCTGTCTTCGTGTAGGATTATACCTATTTGGTGGATTTATATTTACTAAATCTTTTCTAACGTAGTTTCTCTCTACAATAGTACACTCATCTCTTAATTGTTCCACGGTATATATTGTCATAGAATAGAGAATTTGTCCAATACTTGGTTTAATGATTCTCTTCAGTATCCGTATCATCTCATATTCTGGAAGAGGTGTTTGTAAACGAGCTCTCAATCTCTTCATTTCATGGAAATATGCATCTATTGTTTCACCTGTTCTTTGTCTACGCTCTTCTAAATCCCTCATAAACTCATATTGACTACGGTTAGTACGATATTTTTGTAATAATACGTTTTTAACATCATCCCATTTAGTTATACCTTTTGTTTGGATCGTTAGCCAATACCAATCTTTAGCTTCGCCTTTTAATAATTTATGAAAATCTTTTAAAATATCAGCCCACGAACAACCATATTCTTCTTGTAAATATTCTACTCTAAAAATAAAATCTTCTACATAACAATGTTTACCATCCCCGTCAAAACTTATGTCTCATCTGTCAACATATGTTTTATTGTGTACTGATGTCCTTCCAGTCTCGTCCGGTTGTCCTAATTGATTCGCAATGGTGTTCGTTGTTCTTTTCGACTAAATATTAGAACTTTGATTTTCCGATACATTTTCGAAATCTAATCTTACAGGTATATTATCAATTTGATTTGAATCCTTTCCATAAATATTTACTCCTACTTCATTTTGAATGTCATTAGTAGTTATGCTGTCCGTTTGTCTGTCCGTTCTTGCTACTGACATTTTCTTGAATTCTTTCATTAATTCAGCAAAATCTGATTGACGTTCTCGTGAAGTTTGAGGTAATGGGTCGGTACTAGGTGTACCACTAGGGTTATTTATTGTACCTGAACGATCAATCATATTATTTTCATTTTCCCTAGGAGCTCAATAAAATTAATAATAATAATAATAAAAATCATAATTAGAATTAAATTAAATACATAAATTAATGAACAAACATAAAAACTATTACATAAATAAAAACCTTAAATAGACAAACAATAGACAAATTAAATTTTAAACAGTTCACTTTAAAAAAATTATTACAACATAAAATTCACACAGTACAAAACAAAGTATAACGTATAAAACGATTTTTCGATTCTTGACAAATAACATGGGATTTCCTACGCAATGGTATAACGATGTTGTATCTGGTTTCTCTTCTTCGAACATAAATGAAAACAAATTGGTATTAAATTCTCATAATCTTCACCTTAATTATATTTCGACGCATTTCTTCTCTATATCTTGTGGATAAATATACAAAAAAAAAATATGTAAGATCATGCTAACTAATCCATGAAATATTAGGTCACGATCATCTTTAATTCTTGAATCTTGAAGTGCAAACAAAATAAATTTTTACAATTTTGGACACTATCAAAAACAACATACTACACACAAAAATATTGAAATTGTATATTCATAATCTCCATCGCAATTAGACAATTAATTGTTCTAAGACGCTAGAAAATTGTTGATTGTTTGGTCTTTTAAATATTGTACATAACAATGCAATTGGAAATACTTAGGTTCCAAGTCACTAATTATTCAAATATCTACAAAGACTTCACTTCAACTGTGCTATTGTGCATGGATGTTTTCTTCCTATTAAAATTGGACGCCATTTACTGTTATGATACCTTTTCCTACTGATGTTTGTGATGCCGACATGACCAGCTCAGGAGACCTACGGCGTGCGTTCTTAACCCGCATTCACAAACAATTGACCACAACAATACAAAAAAAAAAAAAAAACTAACACACTAAATTACAAAACCAAATCTAACCACAAAGACATAAACTACCAGGGAATGATGTATTTACCCTGTATGCGTTACCCTCTCCCAACATTTGCCACCAATTTAAGCTCCTATGATGACCCTTTCTACAATCAAATACCTATTTTTTTCTCACTTTTGCTCACAACATCTTATATACCATGGCTTCGAAAATCCCAAAAAAAAATAGTTAACACATTTTCTTTTATACCTTGAAAACAATAAATAAATTTATTAAAATAAAACTAAACTAAAATAAACAGTTTACGATATACACTTAATATTAATTAAATCCTGTCAGTAAATTAAAATTTTCGCGTCCTTTTTGACAAGCATTATAGTGATATAACAATATTTCTTCGCAATTTGTTTCAAAATCGCGAGAATATTTAATTAAAATTTTCCGCTTAATTATCAGGCCTTTTAATAATTTTAGGCATAAATAATCAAAACAAAATCAATTCTGAATCGAATGGTATAAGATACCGGTTAAATATATATCTCTCATAAAGAATTTGAACTCAAACAAATTACAACTTCCACTACATTAAAACTGACCTAATCTTAACAAAAAAAAACTATAAGTATTTAACATAAATTAATGATACATAAAAATAAACTAACATAAGGATAAAACTAAAGTATATTACAGAATGAAAAATTGTATATATTCTGGGTATTCTAAATTTAAATATAAAAAATAGGTCCTCAACGAATTTTCCTATTGAGCTCAGTAGAACAATTTTTGTTTAGGCCTATTAGATCATAAAATTTATTTTCTTTCTTTGATTTTATCCTTTTACAAATTATAAAATAACATAAATATTAAAACGCCTAAACCTATACTATAATACTTAACCTATGGTAGTAATTAAATTTTGTCGGTTCTATTGTCGTTTTTATTTTCCTGTTGATTGGTAAAAATCTTCAACTTATTATCCTACGGAATATTTTTTTTTTATCTGCCAAATAATATTGCAGGCTGTGCAACTCAATTGAGGATAAAAGGTTTGAACTAGATTTGTTCCCCTTCTATGTGGTTGTAAACCCTACTATAGAAAGTACCTTTCTGTGTTTTTTCTTAACTCTTCCCTGTTTGTAAGGCTGCCACATAAATTCACATAGATTAAACTTTTCATACATACATTTCGTTACTTTTTTCCAGATTTGAAATATCTACGGATGTTTTGGCCTTTTTGGATGACGTAAGGTCTACTCCTAACATCAATGACATCCGTAGATAATAATTTCATATATGTATATAAGAACATATGCCAGGATTCTCTTTGGAATATTGTTCCACGAAATGGTTTGTTTCATTAAACAAAAAACACGATATAAACGAATTAAATTTATGTTAATTATTAAATTTTTAGCACACTAATATTTTTAATTAATTGTGGTGTTCGCACTTTTCCTCAACGTCACTTTCAATGTCAAAAAACAAAAATGAAAAATTAAACAAATATGTATTAAAACCAGAGATCGAAAATAACTCGTCCATTTACCAAAAAACCCAAGTTGTGATTTATATTTTGGTGATAAAAATAAATCACTCAAAATAACAGTAATAAAATGATTTTTATTTACATGGCTTCGTATGGCCTTTATTAGTTTTTGTTGTTTTTTAATGGTTTGATGTAAGACAAACAATTCAATTGTTCTTGATCTTAATAACTGTTTCTTCTCTTTTGTTTACATACAATAACATATTTTTAGTAATTTTTAACATATTATAAACAAAATATGATGAATATGGATTAATGCAATTTCGAAAAGAAATTGTCGATTTTCGGGAAACAATTTTACATTCAATGATTTATAAATTTAATATATTTAAGCGTTGATTTGCATCAAATGAATTTCTGCGATTTATTTTTCATTTTCGCAAATAAAAGTCACAAGCTGACCTTTACGAAAAAAAATAATTATAAATCACTCATTTAGATTATTTGTGTTTGTTTCTTTTCTATTTCTCTCAACCCCTAACCTAAAATGTTCTCTAATAAATCACTCTCTCAGTGATATAACATAAAAAATTATTTTTAAATGGCTGCGAATGTGAATTTACCATTGAAATGAAAGTGAACCCGTTATTTTCGGTCTCTGATTAAAACTTAATATAGTGTAGATAATTGAATAGTGAGGGCATTACTTATTTATGTAAAAAATAAATATTTTGTTAATAAGCTTAGAATATGTAGATTTTTAATTATAAACAAAAGCTTTGACAACTGTTAGAACCACAAAAGCGAACAAAAAGTTATCAGCTGATTGACTGACTCCACCTTGTATAAATTCGCCTTGGCCAACACCATGCTGTAATGATATACAAGGTGACATTAATCAAACAGCTGACTATTTTTTGCTCGAGTTTGTTTACAACTTTCATCTTGTCAAAATTGTTTTTTTGTTTTAATTTGTATACGTATGCTATATGTCAAAGTTTGTTTATGTTGTGGTTCATTGTTTAAAATAAAGTAAATAAGAGAATTTTGTGAAAATAAAAAATAAAATACATCGATTTTGGTTCTGTTTCTTTTATCTCTAACAATTTCTATACAAAAAAATGTTTTCAAGCCTTTACAAACTATTTTTTATTTACGTTAAGTCAGCTGCTTTTGACACTATAAAAGTGACGCATACACCTTATAATCATTACGCCATGGCCAACACATTCGTATATTTTATGAATTTATGTTCTCTTAAACGAGGACACAATTCCTCTCCTTCCCATCACTATTTTTTTATTCCAGTCCTTTATATATATGTAATAATATGGTCTTTTGTTTCACTCAGAGGGTACTATATTTAAAAAAAAAAATATGTTCTTTCGTCACATTGTTGTCCAAAATATCGAGAGAAATAAGGGTATATCGTACGTGACATAAAACGGAAATCATTTTGAGGTACATGTAGAAATATGCGAATCGTGAGAGGCGTTAGGTTTTCTCTGGATGATTTTATAATAGATACAATTTAATATCGTACGTGACATACCATACGTGACAGATTTTTCTCTTATAGTAAAACAATGTATATTCTGTATATATATGTATACAAAAACTAAAAAAAAAATAGAAAATATATATTCGGTTCTTTGTAGTGTTTTCTTCTATTCAAATCATCTTGAAAAACAGTTTCAAATGTTTTTGTATTTTCAGTCGTGGTAGTCATTCTCGTGGAATTGCCCATATGCTTAATTTCATGTTTCTAAGCCCATTGTTATAGAAAATTTAAAAAAGAAAAATTATAATAAAGAAAATGTACCATGAAGTATCCCCTTGATTTTTCCCTTACTTAGTACCATATACGTTTAATTTCATATTTCTATGTCCATTATTACAGAAAATTCAAAAAGTACCATTAGAATACAGAAAAAGTACCAAAAGGCAGCCACTTGTGGATTGCCACTAACTCGGGTGCATATAAACTTTATTTCATGTTTCTAGGTTCATTGGTGAAGAAATTACAAAAAGTACCATTCGAATAAAGAAAAAGTATCAAAAAGTCCTAGAATTCTCACTCTCTTAGGGCCATATATGATTAATTTCATGTTTCTAAGTACATTGCTATAGAAAATTCAAAAAAGTACCAGTAGAATAAAGAAAAAGTACCATGAAGTGTCCGCTTAAATTTTCGCTCACTTAGGACCATATACGCTTAATTTCGTATTTTTATGTCCATTATTACAAAAAAAAATCAAAAAGTACCATTAGAATATGGAAAAAGTACCAAAAAGTCCCCACTTGAGGTTTCCCACTCATTCGGGTCCATATAACCTTTAATTCATGTTTATATGTTCATTGGTGAAAGAATTACAAAAAGTACCATTCGAAATAAAAAAAATCTCCCCTCACTCACTTATTACCATATATGCATAATTTCATGTTTCTAGGTCCATTATTATAGAAAATTCTAAAAGTACCATTAGAATAAAGAAAAAGTACCATAAGTATCACTCTAATAAAGAAAAACTGCGATAAAGTCTCCCCCTAAAATTCTCTCTCACTTGTTACCATATATGCTTAATTTCATGTTTCTAGGCCCATTATTAAAAAAAAAATCAAAAAATACCATTAGAAGAACAAAAAAGTACCTATAGTTCAGTTCTCACATTTTGGTACCTAAATATTATCCCCTACTCCTAACTCTAGCTTCACTCAGATACATATCAGCTAACTTTAATGTCGATAAGTGAAATAATTTAAAATATTAAAAAAATTACCATTAGGAACACCCCTCAAGTTTGAAATTTAAAAATATTCCATTTTGCCAAAATTGTTTATGCTAAAGATTAAAATCTGTGTTAATGTGGTCAAGAAAAATAAGTGTTAAAAAAAGTACCAAACTGTTTTCCCGGATTTGGATAAACATACAGCTTGGCAGTCGAGTTCCAAATAGCACTCTGTTAGTTAATTTTTGCATGAATCCAGGAACCAAAACATTTATAAAATTGGCTTAAAATGTTAAATAAAATTTATGTTTCCGTTCTTTGATACCTTTTTTTATCCCCAATGCGGTGTTAAAATTTTATTCAAATAAATTTCTGTATCGTGGTGGGAGCTTAAAATAAAATTTTTATATGTCTATATCAATTTGTAGAAAAACATAGTTTATGAAAAAAGTACCAAAAATAAACACAATTCGAATTTTAAGGATTCGAATTTCCAAAAAGTACCAAACTTATATTTTTTATTTTTTGATAAGTAAAGAAAACGATTTAAAATTTGTTTCTATGTTTATTAATTTAAAAAATACATAGGGTGCCAAAAAAGTACCAAAATAGAGTTTGTACCCGTTTTCTCCCCTAAAAGGTTCGAATTTCGAAATACAGTGCACTCAAAAAACTCTATAACGTGACCAATTTTTTTCACTGCATTTGTTTTCTAAGCATGTAGACAACACAAATACATATATTAAATTCGATTTTTAAAGTTTAGGAAATCCCCTTATATTAAAAATCTGTTTGTATCCTTTAAATTAATATTTTTTGTATTGCAACGTATGAGTAATTTTATTTGCTATATAATTTTATTTCACTGTATATTTTCTCGTGTTTTGTAATGCATTTTAATCAATCTTTTTTGTTTTATATTTTAATAATGAAAATAATAATAAAAGAATTTCACGTTCAAGTGTGAAAAACACAGGTTTATATTATAAAATTTTATAGTTTATCCATGAAATTCGACAATCGCTAACGTGAACAAATTCACTAACATGAACTCCCTTGGTTTTAATTAGTTCACTTTATCGCGAGTGCACTGTACACCTGTCAGCTTATTTTTAAAATGGAGTAACACCCTAAACGTTCGAATTTCCAAAAATCCCTTCTTAGCGGATCGTTTTGGGGATGAAGGAACCCACAGTTAAAATTTCATGATTCTAGCTTCAGTCGGTTTGGGCTGTGCGGTGAAGAATCAGTCAGTCAGTAACGTTACTCTTTTATATACAGTGACTCTCATTAATATTCGGTTTTTATACATGAGTTTCTGAAATCCGAAAGTTCTCAATGAATATATTGACATCTTCTTAATGTTTATTTTTTTACTTAAAGGTATATATTTAGAGCTCAATTTTCACTAATTGGTTTTAATTAATATTGAGAGAATCTATTTTAAAATAATAAGAAACTAAAATACTACAGAAATTCACGCTTCATTAATATTCGGTTTTTTAGTTTTACCATAAAATTCACCGCTGTAAATCTGCATATTTACATAAATTACTTGTAAAATTGGGATACACTCATTAATTAACATCAAACAAATAATGTTAGCTAAATAAACATTGTTATTCTCAATTTCTTTTTATAAAAGCCGCGATGGGTCGTAAAGAAAACAAGTGGGAGTGCTATATAGAAATTACATTAGCATAAACACTCTAATATCCATATTCAGTGTTTGTTATTGAGACTTAGCTCCGATTATGAAGATTGGTAGAATGGTAATGTAATACAGTAGTTTTCGCTTATAGTCTACAAATACAGTTGCAACATTTTTGTGGACTATAAGCGAATTTCTTTTTAAGCCACTTTATGTATTATAGATGAATCCTGATATAATACACATTTTTGACTATATACAAATTATGTACTTTCTTCAATAAAAACACTTTTTTTAAAAAAATAAATGTTTATTTAAAATAGTTTACGCAGAAGATATTTTATTTCTAATGTATAAAAATGTTATCTAATTCAGCAATTTATAATTGAAATAACTACATATTCCTACCATTTCCAACAGAGTCTATAATTTTATAATAGGAATAGAATGTACTATTTAACAATTTATATACTTAATAATTGGTTAACATTACCGATTGGCTCAACATTTTCCTTATTCACCACAAATGAAGTAAAAGAGTATAAAAAAGGGTAAACAAATATATTTAGTCAAACTTCAAAAGTATATTTTTGTTCTGTTCTAATGAATTTTCCGGATGTGAACCTTATATATATAATTATGAACCCATAGTCACCAAATCTACTTGAAATTTATATCTGTTACATTTTTTACCGATATGAGTGTATACATGCGTTAATGTATTTTTCGGATGTGCGACTTATTTGGAAGATATTATTAAATATTTTAACGTGATTTCTATGTATTTGTGGCCTATTTTGCTTGATATTTTTCTCCATAAAATTATCGGAAATGGAGCTAATATGGGTGATATGGTCAAAATGGACCGATATTCACAAAACCCAGTAGTATAATGTTTGGATACAATATATTGATCTGTATACAATTTTAGTTCGATATCCATATATTTAAAATATTTACAGAGGTTAATGTGTTTCTCGGAAATGGTCCTTATATGGGAGCTATGACCAATTATCGTCCGATCTTCACAAAATTCAACACATCGATTTTCGTATATAATGGAAATATTTGTTTGAAATTTTAACCAGATAGAAGCTTTTAAAAGAGATTTAAGAAATTTTCGGAAATGGACCTTATATGGGAGCTATGGTCAAATATGAACCGATATTCACACAATCTGGTAGTATCATATGTGTATTAATACTACCGATCTGTGTAAAATTTTAATTCGATAACGATATTTTTCAGATATTTATGAAAATTAATGTGTTTTTTGGAAGTGGTCCTTATATGGGAGTTATAACCAATTATGGACCGATCTTCATGAAATTCCCTACAGCGATTTTTATGTGCAAGTTGAATTTCAACCTGATACCGATATATATATAAGATATTTAAGTGTATTTAAATGATTTTCGGAAGTAAACTTTATATGGGGGCTATGATCAAATAGTGCCCGATCCAAAAAAAATTGGTCTCGCGATTTCTGTTTGCACGAAACTTAGTTGTGCTGAATTTTGTATGGATACTGCAATTCTATGGGCATTTATATACCATAGCACCATATTTCGGGAAGAAATTTGTATGGGGGCTACGAGAAATTAGGGACCGATTCTTTCCATTTTCAACAGAATTTGTCCTTTTATCATATAAATAATGTGTGCAAAATTTCATGGTATTCTCTGCAATGAATTTACCCAAAGTCACAAAAATCATGTGAAAATTATCAAATTTTTTGGAGGTTGTCTTACATTTTGATCCATAACCCTGGTTCTACCAATTCGATTTTGCTGATTTTCAATACCAAACTGCTTAGAAAACATTTTGGTATACATTTCATTAATTTTGCTTATGTATTTTGGACGTGAGAGTGTTTTACACAGACAGACAGACGGACAATGCTCAATCGACTTAGAACTTCATAAGGATCAATAATATATATACTTTGTTGGGTCTCAGATGAATATTTCTCAATGTTACACACGGAATGACAAACTTATATATACCCTCTTGTGGTGGTGGAAGGTATAAAAAATACTTCGTTAGAGCAAAGAAAATTATTGATTTTCATTACAAAAAAGGAAAAAAATATAAAATTATTGCTGAAATATTGAATATGAAGCAAAATACTGTCGGTTACATTCTCCGAAGATATAAAATCCAGGATCGAATTGATTTAAAAAAAAAACTGGGCAGCCAAAAAAGCTTACCGAGATGGAAGGGCTCCGTTTTGTTAGAATAATCAAGGCTAACCCACTCTTAAGTGCCCCCAAAATTGTTACTGAAGTTAAGGCGGTATTTGGAAAGACAGTTTCAGAAGCAACAATAAGTCACGCCATTAAAAAAAAAGGGTTCAACGGCCGTATTGCCAAAAAAAAACCATTCGTGAATTTATTGGTTTTATTCGGGCAATACGACCGTTGAACAATCGGTTAAAATTTACTAAGGAGCATATAAATTGGTGGGAAGACGAAATTTTCTCGATGAAAGCAAATTTAACTTATTTGGAAGTGATGGAAAAACTATGGTGTGGCGGAAGGCGAATTAGGAGTTAAAAGAAAAAAATATTACTCCAATAGTTAAGCATGGAGGAAGAAGTGTAATGGTTTGGGGCTGAATATCAGCGAAATGGGTTGGAAAACTGGTATTAATCGAAGGCATTATGCACAAGGATGTTTATTTAAACATTTTGAGAGATAATTTGAAACAATATACAGAAAAAATGGGAATTGCAAGAACTTTTGAATTGTATCAGGGTAACGACCAGAGGCATAAAGCCCACGTTGTTCGTGAATGGTTGCTTTATAATTGTCCAAAAGTGATTAATACGCCTGCCCAGTCCCCAGACATGAATCCCATAGAAAATTTATGGGACTATTTAGATCGCCGGGTCCGCAGAAATCCGGTTTCTTCGAAAAACGAACTCAAAAAAAGGCTGCAGGAAGAATGGAATAAAATCAGTGTTGAATACCTGCAAACAAATTTTTATAACATGCCAAATAGTCTTTCTGAGGTTATACAAAATAAGGGCTATCCAACCAGATATTAAATTATTTTTTTAAATTCTTCTATATAAATAAAAATCAATTGTCGTTCGTTGGTAATTGCATCAGTTGAGAACGGCTAGACCGATTTGGACAATTTTTTTACTGAAATGTTCGTCATAGTCCAACTTAGGTTTTTACGGAAAGAAAAATTGACCACGCCCACTTTTACGCCCACTTTTTTCCATTTATCTAAAATCGGAAAACGGCTGCACCGATATGGCTAATCTTTTATTTAAATGATCGTAGTAATCTAATTTAAGTTTTTACTGAAAGAAAAATTTACCACGCCCACTTTTACGCCCACTTTTTTCCATTTATCTAAAATCGGAAAACGGCTGCACCGATATGGCTAATCTTTTATTTAAATGATCGTAGTAATCTAATTTAAGTTTTTACTGAAAGAAAAATTTACCACGCCCACTTTTACGCCCACTTTTTTCGATTTATCTAAAATCGGAAAACGGCTGCACCGTATTCGCCACTACTCTCCAAAACATTCAAAGCACATATCAACGTCGAATCTTGCCATTCCGTGAAATCCATCAAATACATCTGCAAATATGTGACCAAAGGTAGTGACATGGCTGTGATTGGAGTTAGTGCGGAGAATTCCATCGATGAAGTCACTCAATTTCAAATGGGCCGCTATGTTAGTAGTAACGAAGCAATTTGGCGCATTTTTTCATTTAGCATTCATGAAAGACATCCTTCTGTTATTCATTTAGCCGTACATTTGGAAAATGGTCAAAGAGTGTACTTTACTGAGGAGAATGTATTACAACGAGTTGATCGACCGCCACCTACAACATTGACCAGATTTTTTGAAATGTGCAGGAACGATGAATTTGCCCGAAAGTTACTATACTCCGAAATGCCAAGATATTATACTTGGAATCAATCGACAAAGAAATTTCAACGACGGAAACAAGGAAATCCTGTTCCAGGTTTCCCCAATTTATTTTCCACCAACGCATTAGGTCGTATTTACACAGTTCATCCAAGAAACGATGAGTGTTTCTATTTGCGTTTGCTATTAGTCAACGTTCGTGGCCCAACATCATTCCAAGATTTGAGAACTATAAATGGTGAATTGTGTGACACGTATAGAGAAGCATGTCAACGCTTGCGATTGTTGGAGAATGACGCTCATTGGGAATGCACCCTCGAAGATGCTGTGCTTTCATCAAATGCTCATCAAATACGAACACTGTTTTCGATAATTGTTTCAACATGCTGCCCATCCAAACCGACTGATTTATGGAGCAAATACAAAGATGCCATGTGTGATGATATTTTGCATCAGGTGCGTATTAGAACATCAAATCCAAATTTGCAACTGAATGAGGAAATTTACAACGAGGCTTTGATTTTAATTGAGGACATGTGCTTGATGATGGCGAACAAGGTATTGTCTGAGTTAGGCATGGCAGCTACCAATCGACCGATGCACGACGTATTTAATCAAGAGTTGCGACGCGAAATACAATATGATTGCGATGCCTTGAAGGAATTAGTACGAACAAACGTTCCACTGTTCGACAACAAAAATATGCATACGACACTCTTATGAAAGTTGTGAAAGATGGAACTGGAGGAATTTTTTTTTTTGGATGCTCCCGGTGGAACTGGAAAAACTTTTTTGATTGCGTTGATTTTGGCCACGATACGCTCGCAGAATGATATTGCACTTGCACTTGCTTCGTCAGGAATTGCAGCTACGTTGTTGGAAGGCGGTCGTACTGCCCATTCAGCACTCAAGTTGCCATTGAAGTTGCACATCAATGAAAATCCAACATGCAACATTTCCAAGAACAGTGCAATGGCCAAAGTTTTGCAGCAAAGCAAACTAATCGTTTGGGATGAGTGTACAATGGCGCATAAAAAGTCTTTGGAGGCATTAGATAAAACTTTGCAAGATTTACGAAACAATCAAAGCCGTTTTGGTGGTGCAATGATTCTGTTGGCAGGGGATTTTCGGCAAACATTGCCAGTGATTCCACGGTCAACGCCAGCCGATGAACTTAATGCATGTTTGAAGTCGTCCGTTTTGTGGAAACACTTCAAGAAACTCAAATTGACTGTGAACATGCGTGTCGAGCTGCAGAACGATCAATCTGGAGAAGCATTTTCCAAACAATTGCTGGACATTGGCAACGGCAAAATCCCGGTTGACATTTCGACCGGTTGCATTCAATTTCCCCCCGGTTTCTGTCAGTTCACCGAATCAAAATCCGAGCTAATCCGAAAGGTATTTCCAAACATTGCACAAAATTACAAAAATCATGATTGGTTGAGCGAACGTGCTATATTGGCTGCGAAAAACATTGATGTCGACGAATTGAATTTTAAGATTCAAGGTGAAATTGCTGTCGAATTGATGACGTACAAATCGGTGGATTCCGTTACTTCCCAAAATGATGTTGTCAACTATCCAACCGAGTTTTTAAACTCGCTGGAATTACCCGGATTACCGCCTCACAATCTCCAACTGAAAGTCGGATCGGTAATCATAATGTTACGAAACATAAACCAACCACGTCTTTGTAATGGCACCCGACTTGCGGTAAAAAACCTGATGAACAACGTCATCGAAGCAACAATACTTAAAGGAAAGTACAAAGGAGAAGACGTTTTGATACCACGGATCCCGACATGCCATTCGATTTTAAACGATTGCAGTTTCCGGTACGGCTTGCATTCGCTATGACAATTAATAAATCTCAAGGGCAGTCATTGCGTGTTTGCGGCATTAACCTTGAAAATCCATGCTTCTCGCATGGTCAATTGTATGTCGCCTGTTCCCGTGTCGGAAGACCATCAGCATTATTTATTTACGCGCCAGGCAACAAAACTAAAAATGTCGTGTATCATAAAGCATTGCAATGAAGGAAACTACGATATCACTGCAAAGCAACAGAAAAAAGTATTTCTTTATTTTAATTGGTTCCTGAACATCGATCTTTCAATCAAAATGTAAATATAACACCATATATTGTACATATTTTCAAATCAAATGTAATTTAAACACACCTCAAACCTACATAAATAAAAATTATCATTTAAAAGTACGTTGTTTGTCTCTTTTTACTATTTTTTCATAATTCAAACAGCTTCTCACAAATTCACAAATCGAACACAAACATTTTTTCTAATATATGGACAGGACAACGTCTGTCGGGTCAGCTAGTTTGTATTTAAACAATAATGTTATATGTGCTAAAAAACCGAATATTAACGAAGTGTGAATTATTTAATTTTTTTTGTTTTTATTTATGTTGTTTGTTCCATATTCAGAATTCTGAAAGAAGATTTTTTGATCTCTTAATATGTCTTATGTATAAAAAAAAAATAATATCACCGGTTTTTTATTATTTTCTATTCATTTTGTAGACTTTTAATAACTCGAATAAAAAAACCGAATATTAATGAGAGTCACTGTATAGATTTTCGTAATTAAAGAAGACAATTTTATATTGCATTATTCAGTTTGAATTGTTAGACAAATGAATTTGAATTTTTTTAACAAAATTAAGTAGTTTAATTGGCTTCATAAAGATTTTACGGAGCCATTTTGTGTAAATATTTTTTTTTCGTGGAATTTTTTTTTGTTTTTAGAAATAGAAAAAAGTTTTATATACGGTCACAGTGACTACAGGAAATATTTACCACCAATACCCCGGTTTGCGTCGCTAATTTGGACCGGAGAAACGCGACGCAAACATTTGTATTGTTTTTCATATAATTGGTTCCGAGATTCAATTTTAGCTAAAAAAGATTCGATTTTCAATAAAAATAAAATATTTTATTTTTTAAAACAGTTTTTATTGTATTACACTAAAAATATATGAAAGAAACGTAATAAAACATAACAAAAATATTAGGATTAAAATTAATAATAATGAATACATACTCGTAGTATAAAAGTAAAAGCATATGGCCCATAATCATAGTCAAATAATTAAGTCTGTTCTTTTTAAAAACAACTTTAAAATAAAAACATGCTTTTTATTATTTTCCAACTATAGTCAAAATTAAAGTATGTTTTAAATTGAACCGACTTTAAATGGGTGTCACCTCACATTTTGAAAATATTTTCATACAATATACCAGGCACCGTAACAATTTGACATTTATAATAAAAATCAGAACATAATTGTTATTTTCTGATTTTTATTTATTTATTTTTTTTTTTTTTGTCATAAATAATTGTTATTTTTTGATTTTAATTTTTTTTGTCAGGAATATTTGTCAAACTTTGATTTTTATTTTTTTTGTCAGAAATAATTGTTATTTTTTTGTCATAAATATTTGTCAGACTATGATTTTTATTTTTTTGGCAGATATACAAATTAATTATTGAGTTTTATTTATATATATGTAAGAGTCTGACAAATATGTAAATAAAACTCAATAATTAATTTGTATATCTGCCAAAAAAATAAAAATCAAAGTTTGACAAAGCATGTTATTTTATGAAAATATTGTTGAAAACGATCAAAATGATATGCTAAGACCTGTTTTGTATGTCCCAACATGTTCTTCAATATTGTGCAAAGGGATTTCATAGCCCCGAGCTTGGTGCCTTCAATAGATTCAAAAATCAGAAAAATCACAGTTTTGGGATTTTTTAAAAGTTTTTTTGGGAATTGTGGGATTGTCAAAAACAATTCACTAATTTCTTTTTCACTTTTGTATTTCGATCAAAAGTTTCTATATAAGTCTAAAGTTTCATTAAAAACGATTCATAAACAAAATTTTTATTGCATTTTAAATATTGAAATTTTCCAGAAAAATCAGCTACCATTTTTTATTCCCATATTTTTGAAAAATGTCTTCTATCATTTTTTTAATTTTTAAAAATTGTTTATATTTTTGAAAATAGGACATAATTTCCTACACGTTGATATATAATACGTATATCTTTTCTTTTCCACTAGTCTCATTAATGGCTTCAAAACCCATAACTCACAGTAATTAGCTTCATCTTATAGTGTTCTCCGGTGTTTGGTTATGCAAAAATCGGCAAGGCAGTGCAAAAAATTTATTACAAAACGGCAAGATTTTATAATTTTCTGTATGTTGTTGATTTTGAATCTATAAATTTGACTAGTGGAAAAGAAAAGATAGACATATTATATATCAACGTGTAGGAAATTATGTCCTATTTTCAAAAATATAAAAAAATTTTAAAAATTTAAAAAACTAGCTAAAACCCGGTGTGCTTCGCTACCCGTATCGTAATGAAATAAAAAGTTTAGAGTTAAACAATATTTATTAAGGGCCTGGCTCACTAAATGCGAACGAACATTTTCTTTCTTATTTTATATTGAAAACAACAAATAATTTGAATTTTTGTTATTGTTTTCAATATAAAATAAGAAAGAAAATGTTCATTCGCATTTTGTGAGCCAGGCCCTAAGTTATTAAAATCTACAGTTTTCCTTTTAAATTAATTCTTATTATATTATCTTATGATTCACAATATACTTATGTCGTTTATCTAAAATTAGTTTCTATTTTAATAAGTAGTACATTATTTGTTTCTTATTTATAACCTTAATGTTAAATATAGAAGTTTATAGAAAAACATTTTTTATTTAATGTTTGATATATATATTATTTTTATTAATTATTTTTTATTCTAATGCCTTATATCTTTGGTTTTTCCTTCTGGTGCATATACATATGAGTCTGTGGGTTTCCCCACTCGCGAACATGCAACATAAAGCTGTCCATGTGAAAAACATGGATTTTCTAGATTTAGTCCACAAACTTCCAAAGACTGACCTTGAGCTTTATTAATTGTCATTGCAAATGCTAGGCGAATAGGAAACTGCAATCGCTTAAAATCAAATGGCATTTCCGAAGTTATCATCGGAATACGTGGCAGCAATACATCTGATCCATTGTACTTTCCAGTTATAATGGTCGCCTCGATTAGATTGTTCATTAAATTCTTTACTATAAGTCGAGTGCCATTACAAAGTCGTGGTGGATCAATGTTTCTTAGTAAAATAATAGGAGCACCAATTTTCAACTGCAAGTCATGTGGTGGAAAGCCCGGTAAATCTAACGAATTTAAAAATTCGACTGGATAATTGACGACATCCTCAATATTTGTAACAGTGTCGATTGATTTATAAATTTTTAGATTACCATCGATGGTACTCAGAATGTTGCTGTTGATGGAGTTAACGTCTATATTTTTGGCTGCCAGTAACGAGCGTTCACATAACCATTGCTTGTTTTTTAAATTTTGTCCGATATTGGGGAAAACGCAATTTATTAACTCTTCTATAGATTGCGTCATCCTGCAGAAGTCATTGAATTGCTCACACAAAATGTAGAATCTACATATTTTCCTAAATAAGCAATCTATATAAATATATAAATGTCTTTGTAAGTTTGTTTGTTTGTTTGTTTGAGCATCACGCCTAAACGGCTGAACCGATTTTATTGAAATTTGGAACGTAGATAGATCCTTACTTGGAAGCGTCAATAGGCTTAATACTTGGACCAGAAAGGGATAAAAAGGGGCAAAAACGGGTAAAATTGGTACCTTTAGTTTTTAAACAATAATTACTAAACGGCTGAACCGATTTTTACATCGACAGGGGTAGCGAAGCGCACCGGGTCAAGCTAGTAAATAATATTTACTTCGTACAGGAAATATGGTAATAAAAGATTCTACCTCATGTAATTTCGAAGATTAGTATTTATATATACTTTCACAGGTATACTAATTTTAACTTAACATTATTGATTGATCATGATTTTTCTCCATGTATAAAATACAAATAAGCACACAATCATACAAACAAACACACATTCACTTTTATATATAGACTAGCTAAAACCCGGTGTGCTTCGCTACCCGTATCGTAATGAAATAAAAAGTTTAGAGTTAAACAAATATATTAAGTTATTAAAATCTACAGTTTTCCTTTTAAATTAATTCTTATTATATTATCTTATGATTTACAATATACTTATTTAGTTTATCTAAAATTAGTTTCTATTTTAATAAGTAGTACATTATTTGTTTCTTATTTATAACCTTAATGTTAAATATAGAAGTTTATAGAAAAACATTTTTTATTTAATGTTTGATATATACATTATTTTTATTAATTATTTTTTATTCTAATGCCTTAGGATATATAATATTTTTGGTTTTTACTTCTGGTGCATATACATATAAGTCTGTGGGTTTTCCCACTCGCGAACATGTAACATAAAGCTGTCCATGTGAAAAACATGGATTTTCTAGATTTAGTCCACAAACTTGCAAAGACTGACCTTGAGCTTTATTAATTGTAATTGCAAATGCTAGGCGAATAGGAAACTGCAATCGCTTAAAATCAAATGGCATTTCCGAAGTTATCATCGGAATACGTGGCAGAAATACATCTGATCCATTGTACTTTCCAGTTATAATGGTCGCTTCGATTAGATTGTTCATTAATTTCTTTACTATAAGTCGAGTGCCATTACAAAGTCGTGGTGGATCAATGTTTCTTAGTAAAATAATAGGAGCACCAATTTTCAACTGCAAGTCATGTGGTGGAAAGCCCGGTAAATCTAACGAATTTAAAAATTCGACTGGATAATTGACGACATCCTCAATATTTGTAACAGTGTCGATTGATTTATAAATTTTTAGATTACCATCGATGGTATTCAGAATGTTGCTGTTGGTGGAGTTAACGTCTATATTTTTGGCTGCCAGTAACGCGCGTTCACATAACCATTGCTTGTTTTTACAATTTTGTCCGATATTGGGGAAAACGCAATTTATTAACTCTTCTATAGATTGCGTCATGCTGCAGAAGTCAGATGGAAATGTTATACATTTCATACATACATACATACATACATACATACATACATACATACATACATACATACATACATACATACATACATACATACATACATACATACATACATACATACATACATACATACATACATACATACATACATACATACATACATACATACATACATACATACATACATACATACATACATACATACATACATACATACATACATACATACATACATACATACATACATACATACATACATACATACATACATACATACATACATACATACATACATACATACATACAAACACACATTCACTTTTATATATAGACTAGCTAAAACCCGGTGTGCTTCGCTACCCGTATCGTAATGAAATAAAAAGTTTAGAGTTAAACAAATATATTAAGTTATTAAAATCTACAGTTTTCCTTTTAAATTAATTCTTATTATATTATCTTATGATTTACAATATACTTATTTAGTTTATCTAAAATTAGTTTCTATTTTAATAAGTAGTACATTATTTGTTTCTTATTTATAACCTTAATGTTAAATATAGAAGTTTATAGAAAAACATTTTTTATTTAATGTTTGATATATACATTATTTTTATTAATTATTTTTTATTCTAATGCCTTAGGATATATAATATTTTTGGTTTTTACTTCTGGTGCATATACATATAAGTCTGTGGGTTTTCCCACTCGCGAACATGTAACATAAAGCTGTCCATGTGAAAAACATGGATTTTCTAGATTTAGTCCACAAACTTGCAAAGACTGACCTTGAGCTTTATTAATTGTAATTGCAAATGCTAGGCGAATAGGAAACTGCAATCGCTTAAAATCAAATGGCATTTCCGAAGTTATCATCGGAATACGTGGCAGAAATACATCTGATCCATTGTACTTTCCAGTTATAATGGTCGCTTCGATTAGATTGTTCATTAATTTCTTTACTATAAGTCGAGTGCCATTACAAAGTCGTGGTGGATCAATGTTTCTTAGTAAAATAATAGGAGCACCAATTTTCAACTGCAAGTCATGTGGTGGAAAGCCCGGTAAATCTAACGAATTTAAAAATTCGACTGGATAATTGACGACATCCTCAATATTTGTAACAGTGTCGATTGATTTATAAATTTTTAGATTACCATCGATGGTATTCAGAATGTTGCTGTTGGTGGAGTTAACGTCTATATTTTTGGCTGCCAGTAACGCGCGTTCACATAACCATTGCTTGTTTTTACAATTTTGTCCGATATTGGGGAAAACGCAATTTATTAACTCTTCTATAGATTGCGTCATGCTGCAGAAGTCAGATGGAAATGTTATACATTTCATACATACATACATACATACATACATACATACATACATACATACATACATACATACATACATACATACATACATACATACATACATACATACATACATACATACATACATACATACATACATACATACATACATACATACATACATACATACATACATACATACATACATACATACATACATACATACATACATACATACATACATACATACATACATACATACATACATACATACATACATACATACATACATACATACATACATACATACATACATACATACATACATACATACATACATACATACATACATACATACATACATACATACATACATACATACATACATACATACATACATACATACATACATACATACATACATACATACATACATACATACATACATACATACATACATACATACATACATACATACATACATACATACATACATACATACATACATACATACATACATACATACATACATACATACATACATACATACATACATACATACATACATACATACATACATACATACATACATACATACATACATACATACATACATACATACATACATACATACATACATACATACATACATACATACATACATACATACATACATACATACATACATACATACATACATACATACATACATACATACATACATACATACATACATACATACATACATACATACATACATACATACATACATACATACATACATACATACATACATACATACATACATACATACATACATACATACATACATACATACATACATACATACATACATACATACATACATACATACATACATACATACATACATACATACATACATACATACATACATACATACATACATACATACATACATACATACATACATACATACATACATACATACATACATACATACATACATACATACATACATACATACATACATACATACATACATACATACATACATACATACATACATACATACATACATACATACATACATACATACATACATACATACATACATACATACATACATACATACATACATACATACATACATACATACATACATACATACATACATACATACATACATACATACATACATACATACATACATACATACATACATACATACATACATACATACATACATACATACATACATACATACATACATACATACATACATACATACATACATACATACATACATACATACATACATACATACATACATACATACATACATACATACATACATACATACATACATACATACATACATACATACATACATACATACATACATACAAACACACATTCACTTTTATATATAGATAAGGGTTTCAAATGTATACAAATTTTAACATTTGCTTAATATTGTTGGTAGTCAGCGCATTTCTGTCCTAAATATTAATATTGATGGATGATATAGCTTTCCCTATTTATAATTTGTCATCATATGTATGGGAGGTGCCACGCCCACTATTGATAGTCCGCCCATTCTTGTCCTAAATATTAATATTGATGGTAGAATAACCGTACCATATATCTTATTGTTTCCCATATATACATTTTTTTTAATTGGGAGGTGCCACGCCCTCTGTGGCTACTACTCCCATTTTTTCTGCAAATATTTAAACAAACAGTGGAATTGCTCATACAAAATTTGAGGACTATAGCTATTATAGTTTCCTAAATATTTGATTTTTAAAAGTAACTTTGTATGGGAGGTACCACGCCCACTTAAAATTTCAAAACAAAAAGTAGCCTATAGCTCCTTCCAGACATACATAAATATACTGTAAAAATTTCAAGCAAATCGGTTCAGCCGTTTAGCCGTCTATAGAGCCCAAACTAATAATAATAAACATACATACATACAGACACACATTCACTTTTATATATATAGATAAGGGTTTCAAATGTATACAAATTTTAACATTTACTTAATATTGTTGGTATTCAGCGCATTTCCCTATTTATAATTTGTCATCATATGTATGGGAGGTGCCACGCCCACTATTGATAGTCCGCCCATTCTTGTTATAAATATTAATATTGATGGTAGAATAACCGTACCATGTATCTTATTGTTTCCCATATATAAATTTTTTTTAATTATCATCATATGGGAGGTGCCACGCCCTCTGTGGCTACTACTCCCATTTTTGCCGCAAATATTTAAACAAACAGTGGAATTGCTCATGCAAAATTTGAGGACAATAGCTATTATAGTTTCCTAAATATTTGATTTTTAAAATTAACTTTGTGGAGGTACCACGCCCACTTAAAATTTCAAAACAAAAAGTAGCCATAGCTCCTTCCAGACATACATAAATATACTGTAAAAATTTCAAGCAAATCGGTTCAGCCGTTTAGCCGTCTATAAAGTCCAAACAAACAAACAAATATACATACAAACACACATTGACTTTTATATATATAGATAGATGATAGAAGACTTTTTTCAAAAATATGGGAATAAAAAATGGTAGCTGATTTTTCTGGAAAATTTCAATATTCAAAATGCAATAAAAATTTTGTTTATGAATCGTTTTTAATGAAACTTTAGACTTCTATAGAAACTTCTGATCGAAATGCAAAAGAGAAAAAGAAATTAGTGAATTGTTTTTGACAATCCCACAATTCCCAAAAAACTTTTAAAAAATCCCAAAATTATGATTTTTCTGATTTTTGAATCTATTGAAGGCACCAAGCTCGGGGCTATGAAATCCCTTTGCACAATATTGAAGAACATATTGGGACATACAAAACAGGTCTTAGTTTTTTGAAAGCAGCTATGCGATTTTAGAATATGTTGTCTAAAGTTGAAATTTTCATAAAAAATAGGTCTAATTCGGAAGGCTCTGGACCACGCAATAATACAAATATTGATATTATTTTGCTTTTAAAATATTTCCCGAAATGTTACCTTTCAGAAAAATATAAACACATTATTTATTTTTTTCTCATTTTCTGTATAATTTAAAATTAATGTAGTTACTTTTTTCAAAAAAAAAATGGCGGAAAAACGACTTTTTTATTTTTTTTAAGTTTGAAAGCACATAACTTTGAAAATCGGGAAAGAATTGGATCCGTTATTAGCAAAATAGCAGACCAAGGTAGGCAAAAAAATAAATTTTTACTTTTCAAATGCGAATAACTCGTAAACTATAAGAGATAATATATGGCTAAAGCAATGTTTTTTGTAGATCTCGTCTAATACATTCCATATATATATAAATCTTTCAAATCGGATCGCAAACACAAATTTGGAATAATTTTTAATTTTTGATATACCCGAGGTGCCCCACTTTGGGGCATTGTGGCTCGGTCCCCCCCTTGGTTGTTTAAGCCCAAATTCAAAACTTAAACTTATCAACACCTCCTCTATAGACATGGGAAATTTTATCAAAATCGAGCTATTCGTTTAGAAGTTACAGATTTATTTCCACTTTTTTTTCAGATCCCCCACTGTGCGAAAATTGTTGATCAATTGTTGCATATAAAGTTTTTCGCATGAAAAAACCATAATTTTTCGTAAATATGAACAGAGTACTAGGCTATACACTTGGAATTACATATGTTCGAATACATGACCGAATACATATGGATACATGGTGTGTGATCCTCTTTAAAGAACACATAGTGAATTTTCATCAAATTTATATGGCAGCTCTGCAGGAAGTAAAGTATCGATCAGGGTACTCTTTCTGTGTCGGTCGCTTCTTGTTATGGGATACATCAAGGCGAATTTATACAAGGTGGAGTCAGTCAATCAGCTGATAACTTTTTTTTTCGCTTTTTGGTTCTAACAGTTGTCAAAGCTTTTGTTTATATTTAAATATCTACATATTCTAAGCTTATTAACAAAATATTTATTTTTACATAAATAAGTAAAGTCCTCACTATTCAATTATCAACACTATATTAAGTTTTAATACATATTTGTTTAATTTTTCATTTTTGTTTTTTGACATTTGTTAAGACCAATTGTTGTTTTTGTAGAACTGCCATCACCTTGTATAAATTCACCTTGGGATACATATTTTGTTGTGCTTGTTCTTACAAAAATACAACAAAGTTGAATGCAGCAATAAGCAGACTTTGACAAAAAAAATACCTGCTGTTTTCCACTCTTTGTTGTAGTCGAACCGCTACAAATTACAAGGTGGTGTCGACAGCACTGCTGATTATTTTTTTCTTTAGTAGTTTCGATGTTTGAACTGTCAAAGTTGCTACAACAGGCAGTCTTTGATAGCTCAAACCAAGGCGAATTTATACAAGGTGGAGTCAGTCAATCAGCTGATAACTTTTTTTTTCGCTTTTTGGTTCTAACAGTTGTCAAAGCTTTTGTTTATATTTAAATATCTACATATTCCAAGCTTAATAATAAAATATTTATTTTTTACATAAATAAGTAAAGCCCTCACTATTCAAATATCTACACTATATTAAGTTTTAATACATATTTGTTTAATTTTTAATTTTTGTTTTTTGACATTTGTTAAGACCAATTGTTGTTTTTGTAGAACTGCCACCACCTTGTATGAATTCGCCTTGGCTCAAACAACATAAACATAAAGAATCGACACAACCTTATATTAAATTCGCCTTGGCTACAATCGTGTTCATTGTGTCTAGACTCGATCAACGACTGATGCTTTGTTTATAAACCTGAAAATACATCATCTCCAAGTAGTTGAAGAAAGTTAGTTGGTGTAGTGTTTTTATGCTGAAAAATAATAAATAAATAAATACGTATACATATATGTACATAATTTTTAATAATATTAATTGTTCAATTATAATAACTTATATGAGTTCAAAACAATTTATAAATATTTATGTGTACAAAAATTTTCAAGTGTGGCTATAAGCGATACAAACAAGTTTGTCCATTTGTACCAGATATTTGCTTAATTCACAACAATTTGTATGGTGTATCTTGTATTAAATACACTTTTTGTTTATTTGTTTGTGAACACCCAGTGTATATTGTATGAATGTATTTTGTATTTTAAAAGTCAAAAATCAAATAAATAAATCTAGAAATAAAATGAAAAATAGAACTGAACTAAGTAAATTAATGAGTTTTTTGCGAAAACTATAAATTTACTACTGACATTAAGTAAGATTGTATGTATTTTTATTCTTCTTCTCAATAACTGGATTTAAATTACATTTATAACTGGGAAACCAATACAACTTTTTAAAAACATATAAAATAAAAGTGTATAAGTGTATATAATTTTTATATACAAATTTCCAACATCAAGTTTACACTATTGTATTCTAATACAATAACACACTCGATACAAAGATACAAGGAGTTTTGTGATTTAAGTAATTAAGTTCGTTATGATTAGGTCTTAAGTGTAAAAGTATACAGTGTTGCATATTTTTATATACACATATTTTTGTAAATCAATAATATAAAAATCAAAGTTTTTACAAATATTATTCTTAATTTTGGAGTTCAAAAAAATTTTTTTTTTTTTTTACCTGTGCATGTGTATATTTGTACATAGGTGTATAAGTATAATTATGTAGATACAATTTTAATACTCGTATCTACATACATATGTACATATATGTATATGTGTAATACGATGTTGTTAAAACTCGTTTTAAAATTTAACAGTGATGTTCAAAAATAAAGGTGTATTGGTGAGAGAGCTACCCAGCAAACATAATGTCAAAAACTTAAAATAAGAAAAAAAGTTTAAATATGGAATTTTTGCCAGATATAACCAAATTATTAAGAAAATTTAATTCACATTTTAAGGAAAAGAAAAAATATACATTATACGACCGAAATTGTCTTTAATTTTTTATTTACTTTTTTATGTTCAATTGTATTTGAAACGAGTCCAAAAACAACCAACAACAATGCTTAATGATTTCTGAAAAAAAATGACGATAGTCCGCCGCATGTGTTTTCATCGCTTGCTCAACGATGAATGATAAAAGATTTTAAAAGAGCATAGCAAATGTGTATAAATTTTTTAAACAATTGTTGTATCATACTGTTGCCAGATTTGCCGATTTTTCTGCATTTTGGTGTTTTTTGATGGTAAAAATGACAAATTTTAGTACTCAAAATGACGATTTTATGAGAAGTCAAGGTTTCCATATAATTTTAATTAACAAATATAATGATTACAAAATGAAGCGTAATTGTTTTGTACAATAGAAGATGTTATCCGAATTAAATGAGCTTCAATTACTTAATTTTAATGATTTATTGAATCAATGACCCATAATCATAGTCAAAAATAAAGTATATTTTAAGAGAAATAAAGTCGTATCTACTTAAGAGTGGACTTTAGGTCTACCATAGACAAGTTAAAGTATACTTCTGACGTTAAAGTCGACTGTAAATATAAAACCAGCTGAAGTTGTTTTTAACTCATTTAACAACAGCATCAGCTGTACTTCGCCATGTAAAAAAGTTCGACAAAAAGTCAAAAATGTTTAAGTTACAAGACATTGGCAGAGATTTTGCAATTATTGAATATTAAATCAATAAAATTAGTATCAAAATAGAATAAATTTGTTATTAATCTTTCCTTTTCTATTTTTCCACCATAAACTGCTTTTTCTTTAGTTTCCCGGTTACATTTATTGTTTGTTACTTTTTGTTTTTTTAATTTCTAAGAGCCAGTTTTTGACTTCGTATTTAAATATTAATTATATTTAAGTTCTATTTAAATACGAAAATGAGTTTCTCAGTGCTTTTTTAAATGATACTTAAATGGCCAACGTTGGCCATTTAAATTCTATTTAAGTTTCATAAACTACCATATGTTTTTAACAGCTGTCTTTTGTTGTCTGTTTTTTTTTTCACTCTATTGTAGCGCTGTATTTTTTTACGGCATCTAACAAAGACTACACTTCCGATGCTGTGAAATTGGGGCTTCTTTTGTGCATTTTCCTACAAATATTTTATTGTTTAATAAACTTTTTTTTTCTTATTTGCCAAATTGTATCAATTTTTCTTTTGCTTGAACAGCTGTTTTATACAAAACTATCGATAATTTTTTGATATTTAGTAGTGCTACCACACTTTTATCTTATTTAAATAAGAAAAATTATATAGCACTGAAAAACTCAAACTGTATTTAAATACCATTTAAATTTAAGTACAAATTAACTAAATACGTATTTAAATACGAAGTCAAAAACTGGGCATAAGTCAGCTGTTCAGCGATGCCACTTGTCTATATTTTGTTGTATATTGTATGAAAATATTTTCTACATTTGAGGTGACACCCAGTTAAAGTCGGTTCAATTTAAAACATGCTTTAATTTTGACTATAGTTAGAAAATAATAAAAAGCTGGTTTTTATTTTAAAGTTATTTTTAAAAAGAACCGACTTTATTGTTTGACTATGATTATGGGCCAATGTCTTTATGATATCTGAATTGTTTATGTACATAAATTAGTATTCTAGATATAAGTTGTGGCTTTTTACTTATATTTCAGCCTTTTGTGGGGTTATCTTCCAGATTTTCAATAGAAACCTAACCACACCCATACCTTATATATTGTTGTACCATTCATGTTTGTAAGTTATTTATGGTCTTCGGAAAGTTTATTTGATATATCGACCCCGCTATTTATAAGGATACAGAATATATATATATATACAGTGTTGGAAAAAATAATAGAAAGCTTTTTTTCATGTTTAGTTTTGTTAAAAAATTTCTATTATTTTTTCCAGTAAAAATATTGACTCTTCACATTGTTAGTCATATAATGTATTAAAATATAAATTAAACTATGAATGATTATGTTTTTTCTTATGTTGTATGTCTGATAAACAAAACTGCATATACATTTTTTTAACAAAACTAAACTTGACTAACCTAGCCTTTATACATGCAAGTAACAGTTCGAAAAACTGCACACATTCATACTTTTGCAAAAACACAATCACATATGCATGTGTAAATTTACACACGCATGAGTGATTGTGTTAGTGCAAAAGTATGAATGTGTTCAGTTTTTCGAACTGTTACTTGCATGTGTAAACGCTAGGGAATATACTTACAAAATTTGAAAAAAAGCTTTCATTTCTATTATTTTTTCCAACACTGTATATATTAAGGGGTCGCAAATGAAAAATGTGGAAAAATTAAAAATACGAAAAATAATAGAACCATAAGCAAACAACAGAGTTTTATGAACATAAGATGAACACTTCAATGTAAGAGAGGAGGACATTTTTTTACACGCAAACCGGCAAGACCGCCTTGAGGAGACCTTCGCTATTTGGTTTTTAAATCAAACTTTTTATGTTTTTCACTTCAAATACGTTTTAAAACTTAAATATAAAATGTTATCTACTTACCGTAAAATTTTGATGTCGATCATTTTATTCTAAATTTTGTTTTTTAATAGTTAAATTTGCGAAATAATTTTCGATGCTAATTTGATGACTTTTTGCACTTGATTGATCATAGCTGACAAACGACTTGTCAGAATATATTGGAAGGTATAAAGAAAATATAAACAAGTGTTGTCTAAAGACAGTTTTCACTATTTTGAAGCGAAACAATGTTTAATACTGCACTGGGGTCCACAAATCGAAGACCGCCTTGAGGTGGTCTTACCGGTTAGAGGGTTAAACACAATATGGTTCTAATATTTTTCCTTTTATTTTACTATTGTCCTTAACTAAACGTCCTTAACGAAAAATATCAATTTGGAGCAAATGTCTGATGAACAATTTCTCGAGTTCATCGATTCTGTAGAGTTCTGTAGACAGCACAGATGACAGTGTGGCTGATTCCACTTATGTTCCAAAGACGAAACACCATTTTCGAAAATACATGCCCAATAGGCCGCATAAAAGAGGGATCAAATTGTTCGTGCTTTGTGATTCAAACGGTTTTGCCTACCGGTTTTAAATCTAAAATCGGTCCGAAGATTATATAATTTTACCTGTTATTCCGGACATTGGAGCTACCTAAAATGTTTGGAGATTCCTAATTTCGAGCATCACATCCTGTATTTTGATAACTTTTACAAATCAAAGCCGTTGATAGTCTATTTACGAGCCAGAGGAATTTATGATTTGGGCACAATGAGAGGTAGTAACTCTGTTTTGTCATATTTCTTGTTGATCATGATTTGCTTTTGTGTAAATTGTGAAATGAACCAAGAGAATAGATGATTTTACGTAGAATACATGATCTCAATACATATAGTCGATGTGAATACTGTACTATGGAAGGATAACAAATATGTCTTCCCGATTCAAAAGAACCAACCCTGGCGAAGAACAATCAAATGTTCCTCAGTGTGATAGAAAGCAGAGGAAATTCATCGAAATCAACTGCCCTCAAATTATACGAAAATACAATAATCGCATAGGTGGAGTAGATCTCATGGATGGTCTCCAGGGTCGATACCATATTTGGGCTAAGACTCTCAATATTATAATTAGGTTGTTCTACTATTTTGTGGGCATGGTCTTTACAACTGCATTCTTTTTATACAAACGTCTGCAGGCCGATGAGGTCAATGCTTCCAACAATGTGTCCGATTAAAAAACAGCTTTCACAGCTTCCAGATTTGCGGGAGGAAATAGCTGCTGGACTTGTTTCCTTCAAAATTTTCGGTCTGTAGGATGACCATCTGTTCAAAATCTCGGTAAGCCTTTATCACTACAGCCTGACATATCAGGTGTTGGGAAAAGAACTGCTCATCAAGTAGCTGATGTTCAGTTCGATGCTGACTATCTTTTTCTTGTTTGGGAGGAGAGAAAAGCCAAAAAACACCCAAGTCGTTTTTTCCAAATGAGACCTGATAAAAATTGTTTCTGGAACTACCACCAACGAAAATAATGCGTATTTCAACTTTAACTAAAATTTACCTTTGGTGTCATATTATACGTAAACTGGCAAGACCGCCTACAGGCGGTCTTCATAATTTTATACCTGGCATTCGTTCAGAATGATTTTTTTTCCTGAAAATTAAAACTTACGGTTCTATTGACTACGTCTACTTGAAAAAAAAATTATTGGCTTCATCGGATAACTTTTACAGTCTTGCCAGTTAGAAGGTTAAGACTATTCTTCATTATTTCTAGGCCATGCTGTTTTTTGTCGACACATTTAGCAATCCCATTCTCTAAATCGGAAAGCTTTTAATCAACTTTATCAACGATTTTAGCTTGAATTTCTATGCCATTCTCTAAGTCGAACAGTTTTTTGTCAAAGTTGCTGGCTTGCAATGTTGTAATGTTCAATGTTATCAGCTCTGCTGAAGTTTTTCGGTTGTGGCTCTTGAAATTTCTCGAATTCTTACTTGACTTATTTAACTTCAGCAAGAAGTTTCTCGTTGTTGGCTTTAGACGTTTCTTGAGCTTCAGCAAGAAGTTTCTCGTTGTTGACTTTATAAGTTTCGTTTCCATTTAAAATAGTTGTTTGTTCTAGATGTTTCTGAAAATGTCTCGTTTGTTTCTTTGATTTTTTCCATCATAACAGCAAACATTCTGCTTAAATCCATGCTGTTGCATATTATTGCATGCGTACAGACCTCCTTTTGTTCTTTCCACTCAAATTCATAAGATCTGATGTCAATGTCACCCCACTTAAATTCATGTATGAATCTTTTCTGCAATTCCGCATTTTTATCTGCTGTTGCACAGTGGGGGATCTGAAAAAAAAGTGGAAATAAATCTGTAACTTCTAAACGAATAGCTCGATTTTAATAAAATGGCTCCATGGCTATAGAGGAGGTGTTGATAAGTTTAAGTTTTGAATTTGGGCTTAAACAACCAATGAGGGGCCGAGCCACAATGCCCCAAAGTGGGGCACCTCGGGTATATCAAAAATTAAAAATGATGCCAAATTTTTATCTGCGATCCGATTTGAAAGATTTTTATATATATGGAATGTACTAGACGAGATCTACAAAAAACATCGCTTTAGCCGTATATTATCTCTTATAGTTTACGAGTTATTCGCATTTGAAAAGTAAAATTTTTTTTTTTTTTTGCCTACCTATTTTGCTAAAAATCCCAAAATTGTGATTTTTTTAAATTTTTGGATCTATTGAAGGCACCAAGCTCAGGGCTGTGAAATCCCTTTGCACAATATTGAAGAACATATTGGGACATACAAAACAGGTCTTAATTTTTTGAAAGCAGCTATGTGATTTTAGAATATGTTGTCTAAAAATGAAATTTTCATAAAAAATGGGTCTACTTCGGAAGGCTCTGGACCACGCAATAATACAAATTTTGATATTATTTTGCTTTTATAATATTTCCCGAAATGTTACCTTTCAGAAAAATATAAACACATTATTTATCTTTTTCTTATTTTCTGTATAATTTAAAATTAAAGTAGTTACTTTTTTCGAAAAAAAATGGCGGAAAACGACTTTTTTATTTTTTTCAAGTTTGAATGCACATAACTTTTGACTCAGTAAATATTTTTTAACATTTCTTCCTTAAAATTATTAACAAATTTGTTGTTAATTCAAAAAAAGACAATTCAAGAAAATTGGGAAAGAATTGGATCCGTTATTAGCAAAATAGCAGACCAAGGTTGGCAAAAAAAATAAAATTTTACTTTTCAAATGCGAATAACAATGTTTTTTGTAGATCTCGTCTAGTACATTCCACATATATAAAAATCTTTCAAATCGGAGCGCAAGCAAATATTTGGCATCATTTTATTAAAATCGAGCTATTCGTTTAGAAGTTACAGATTTATTTCCAATTTTTTTTTCAGATCCCCCACTGTGTGTTGGTAGCTCCAACTTACTCAATCCTCTCTTGAGTTGTTCCACTTTTAGTTCTTCAAACTTCATGGCTGGTTCATATTTTTACTATTATGAAGCATAAATAATTGTAGCAACTCTTTATTTAAATTAACACTCTCTTTTAATACAACACTTTATAATTTATAAGAATACACTAGTAATACAGTTGATATTAACACCAACAGCGCCTACGATATACTAACTGCTCAGCAACTCGCTGTTATTATTTATATACACATTTATATGCACATCTTTCATGAATTATCTAACGGAAAAAACTAGAATTTTCTATTTCCACAATGATCACTTAGAGCTTTTAACGTTGATTTACAGTTAATGTCATACTTATAAACAATGGTATTAACAGCGTGTTATCATCGTCGTTTATAAGTACAAGTTTCTACTGGTGAAAATGTTTATAAACATAATGAATGTTGCAAGCAGCCGTTACAGACTGTTAAATTAAAATTGATAATGCATTTTCGTAACAATATTGTAGAAATTACAAACATTAGAATATGTTATTATTACAAACATATTATTGTAACTCCCGCCTTACATATTTAACTTGTTTTGTTTTCAGATAAATTAAAATTTAAAGATTGCGCTTAAGGAGTGTAAGAATAAATGTAACAACAATATAATGATGGTATACCCTGATGAGCCCTTTTGGGCATTACCAACTGTACCAGGATTATATGATGACAATGATTATCGAGGTAAGTCTTAAAGCTGAGTACTAAAGGTACTTCTTTATCTACAGTATACATACACATTTGCTACAAAACGTACTAAATAATTTAAAACTGGTTTAGTATTTATGAATTTGTACACAATCAATATACCGTACACTACGAATTGTAAGATGATGATCACATACACTACGAATAAGGTACGGAACTGAAATAGTTGTTTTTGAGTTTTATAAAGTTACAATCTTCAGGATCACTCGCATATCCATAACTGTCAGAATAAGCTTTATGATAAACGGACGAATTTGACGACTTTCCTGCTGATTGATCGGTTATATCGTATCTCAGCCCTACATCATCAATACCACTACAATGACTATCGTCACGCCCAAACGATGGAAGTGGCTCGCATGGTGTATTACCAATAGTCAAATTTATTTATTTTTTTGAAACAAACACAAACTGCAAAGCGTTTTGCCTGTCTGCAGATACACCCAGAGTCTCTGGCGGGAATCGAACCCACAACCGTCAGATTAATAGTCCAGCCCACTATCGACTATCGGGCACCCTTCCCGATATTATCACCTGGATTCAAAACCGACATTTGTCTGGTACTACGATTAAAATATCACTTTTGTACGATCCTCTTATTTTCTAATTTCTCCTTGCCAATCCATAGTGTTACGCAACAATAGTTTGCTAGAAATGGACAAACGTGTTTTTATCTGTCGACCAAAAAATAACCGAGCTGGAGAGATACCAGATGCTGGCAACCGGAATTGCATTGTATTTCAATAAATGATATTGAAACCTCCCAACTTCTGCCGCTTCGAAACAACATTTCAGAACACCTTTAGCTTGCCAACCCTTCTCTGTCAATCCATTACTCTGAGGAAACCGGGTACTGGAAAATATTAGTTCTTTATTGTTCTCATTGGCATACCGATCAAATTCCCTTGAGTTAAATGGATTATAATCGCCGCTCTTCTGGGTCGGGTACCCATATTTGCAAAATACTTCATCAAGAGCACTGACGAGCAAATTTGTCAACTAACCTCCTGGAACAAATTAAACCCGAATAAGCGTCAATCAGAACTATGTAGGAATAACGAACGTATTCATAAATATCAGTACCCAGTCTATGAAATAGATACTCTTGCACAGTATTCTGTACCAAGGACTCCTTTTGATTGTTCCGTATGAATTTCTCGCATATGTCACATCGTTTAACTATTTCCGTCAGGTCAATCGTCATACCCGGCCAGAAAAATTTTGTGCGCGTACGTACTTATGTCTTCTCAATCCCCAGATTTGATTCATGCAACATCTTACAGATAGTCCCCTGCATGTTCGTTGAAATCACCAGACGATTGTCCTTAAGCAAAATGCCATTCTAGTAATGTAACTCCGCCCTGTACTTATGAAACAACTGACTAAAATCATCCAGTTGAAATGGTGACCAACCCGATTCCACGTATTTGACAACACGACTATAACGTTCAACCGCCCTCAAAAAATCCTCGTAGTGAATCACCCCCGACAACTCTTCGCTCATATCCGCAATTTCCGGTAGAGGAGCACGGGACAAACAATCCAAAAATAATATCTGTTTTCCCGGACTTAACAATGGACATACTCGGGTACTTGAGCAAATACATAAACACCCTACGAAGACAAGAAGTCACATCATCAATGTCCAATTTCATTAAAGGATCCAGCAGCTTGTGGTCCGAAAGCACAATAAATTCACAGCCATATAAACAGTAATGGAATCGTTCACATGCAAACACGATCGCCAGTAGCTCCTTTTCGATTTGGACCCACTTCTGCTCGTTCCTTGACTGTGTCCAAAAGGTCGGGGTACTCGTTATAGACTCAGAAATTCCCTATCATGTTTATCCGACCAACTCCACTCAATGTCATTCCTGGCCAGCCGTACGCCTCGACAAATTTGGGGTAAACTTACCCAAAAATTTGTACAACCCAAGGAGTCTCAAAACATCCCCCTTATTCTGTGGTGTTGGCATATTAGTAATTGCCTCAATATAACATCTATCCGGTCTATGCTATTCGAAATAATATATCCCATGAATGTTCTATACTGTATCTTGCTGGGATAAAACTTAATGTTATTCTCCCGATCTCGTTCTAAAACAAGCGCAATCGTTCTATCATGATCCCTGGCCGCTACCGACGTGTCGTCGAAACATATCTCGATCCCAGGAATATCCCCTATTTATGCCAAAAGGCAACCTATTTCACCTATAGCGCCCAAATGGTATCATAAATGTTGTTAAATCTGTGCTATGCCGATCAAGTTCAACTTGCCAAAACCGTTCCTTAAATCATACACGGTGAATAGTTACATGTTTGCCCGACAAACGACATAAGATGTCTCATACCTCGGAATCAGAAAATGTTCCCTTCAAAAATATCCTTTTCTACAAACCCCTACTGTATTTATACGCCTTACCAAGTCATATGACAGTCACAGCAATGTTTATTGTATTAGAATTATAATCAGTAGGTTAGGTTTCCAGGCAGCCGGCTGCTCGAGCAATAGAAAACCTTGTACTAAATTTTGTCGAATTATATTTGACAAAAAGACACGATTTCGTTACATTATATGTATACATCCGACGTTAAATGCAAACTGTTCTGCACGTATTATCGAATTACTTCGTTAGCAAAAGTTTAATGATTTCTTGTGAGCTTAAATTTTCTGACATTAGGGTGGTAGGAACAAAGAAACATTGATTTTCCCGAGATAAAAATATTGATATATCATACTTAAAGATCCGACTGTAAATGGAAAAGATATACCGAAAAATGTAAAAAAGGCGAACCCTACGTTCGGCATAAAAAAAAAAATATAATAAAAAATTGTGTAACTTCCTTGCAGAACTACTTTATATTAGGGGGTGTCGGGAATTTTTTTGTTTGAGGTACGGTCTAATGTACACATATAAGATTTGCATTACGTAGAGAATCATGCCCTTATTCATATCAATAACCAAGCAATAATTCAACAATCGGAAGTTAACCAACTCAATATACATTTCGATTAATTGGCTTATTTTATATTGTAACTTCAACTTTATAACTCGATCATGAAACCAATATGGTGTTATGGGATGCAGCTATGGGGCACGGCCTCGAAGACAAAAAATCCAAGATATATCAAAAACGCGAATATAAATAAATATCTAAAAGTATCCTTTGTAAAAACTGAGATCAAGAAGCGTGTAAATATTAGATAACAGTGGGCACATTAGATTATGAAGGAGGGACACAGCAGACCTAATCCAAAGACAAGAAGGAAGAATGCCAATTTAATTAGGGCAACAATAGATAAACAAATGTTTCGTCAGACATTAGCAGGACTAATCTATCTATGTAAATAAAAAGCACATATCGTTCGTTGGTAATTGCATCAGTTGAGAACGGCTGGACCAACTTAGGTTTTTACGGAAAGAAAAATTGACGACGTTCACTTTTATTTCCACTTTTTTCGATTTATCTGAAATCGGAAAACCGCTGAACCGTTTAGGCTGATTTTTTATACCCTTCAGCATGATTGGCAAGGGTATATATAAGTTTGTCATTCCGTTTGTAATTTCTACATTTTTCATTTGCGACCCTATAAAGTATATATATTCTGGATCATTACAGATAGCAAAGTCGATACAGCCATGTCCGTCTGAATGTTGAAATCAACTTTCCGCAACCCAAAATAACTTACAAACATAATTGATACATCAATATATCGAGAATATATCGGCTCGGTATCTACTTAAAATCGGTCAACAAATGGCTGAGATATAAGGAGAAAACCGGGACAACCTCGATTTTTGGCCTATTTTAGATCTATATCTGCATTACTAAGTCATTAATGTAGTTCTACCACTACTGTTCACTTTGAAGAAACACATTATTTTCAATTCATTTATTTACATTTATGTACATATTCAAAAAAACATAAATTAATTCACAAAACAATTAACATCCGTAACATCTACTATATTCAACACACAGTTTAAGTCCCTCTTCAGTCCGAAATAGTCAGTCTTATATACCCACTGTTCCCATTCCGTCATGTACTTATTCGTCTTGGCCCAACCCTCAAATGTAAACTACCGTCCCTGTCTCGCAAACTTCGGTGATCGTCTCATCTCCCTTTCTCCAGTTCCTACATTCGGCCTTCCTGACGGTACATTCGACCCTAATGTATAACTCCACGACTTCATGTACTCCGAGACAGTGGTACACTCACCAGAACCATCAAATTCGCCAACTTTCTCCACCTCGTAGCGACTATGATTGAGTTTCCTGATAATCATATACGATCCCAAGAATTTGTGCCTGAACTTCGAACCAAAACTGAACTGGGTACATTGAATAGCGACCACATCACAAACGTCATACTGCTTCTCAAGTTTACGACCTCTATCAGAACCTCGTCCATCGCCCCGTCGTGTTCTCTTAGCACTCCCACGATCTTCCCCTCGCAAACTACCACGCTGTTGCCCTGTCCCATTAATCGGCATTTCCCTAACTTGTTGGTCCATGGGATGGTGATCAGTAATGGACTTCCTTCCCAAACTATACAAGATACCATTCTCCATCTCGACTGGATTCACTGGCTTGTCATCCCCTGACATACTCATTATTGCATCCTGCTCCCCTCGAGTACTCTGTTCCTGCTGATTATTGCAACCTGTATTAGCCACTGCACCCACATTATGCATGTCCTCATCACCTGCGTCAGGATTAGAAATCTTTGGCGAGAATTTCACACCCTTACAGTTCACCGTCATATCGACAAACTCGAGAACATTGTTACCAATAACAGCTGGATATGAAATGTCCTAGTCTCTTACCATTTAAAACACCGCTTCACATCTTCATCAGGTTGGTCAATATCATTTGGCTGTTCACGTTTTTGACGGAATTACTTGGAATTTGGCTGCTTATTTGAACTGCAACATACACTTGCACCTTGGCTTTCAAGTCATCGATGTCCGTAGCCTGGTATAAAACAGTCTTGTTCGCCTTAGAGTCTGGAATACCTTCGATGAAATATTCAATCGTGCTCTCCTCATCAATCTGGATTGGTGATCCTATTTCCATCAGACAATACAAATATTCACGTAAACTTTCTGCAGGGCCTTCTTCCGGCTTTTCAATAATCTGTGAATTTGAATAGATTACATTCTCGTACCGAATTCTCTGCACAAACAATTCCTCAGAGAACTCCAATCACGTACGCAACTTTGGCTCCTTACAAACACCTTAGCAGATAATTGTGGGATCTGGCGTAAATATATTTCTGGAGTTCATTCCATTTAACAGTATAGGCACAATCCTCAAATTGCTGCAACCACCCTCAATGTCCCTCAGACTAAAGGTTTAAGATCCATGGCGATCCATCTCACCGTGCTGAACACCTGAAGCCGCTTCACCGTACTCGGAGACATTATCATCAGCATTACCAGATGATGACTGATAATATTTGATCAACCGCTCCTGCAAAACAGTCTTACTACCGTCAGTCAATTGTTCCAGTTCGCCTAACTTACCCTGTAAACCCTCTACTGTCAAAGTCAAAATATCCTAAAGTTCCATCACGTCCAAATAGAAAAAATATCCTAAAATAAATATCTAAAAATAAGTACTAGAAAAAGAAAAGTAAAAAAAAAATAATTTAAAATAAAATATGATAAAAAAAATATGGTATCTGTGTCATAAAACAAAAATTCCTCATACGAATTACCAAAAATAACTATAAGACACAAAAAAAAACTAGTACAAAAATATTGCCGTTAAACGCAATAAAAAAGTAGATCATCAAAACAATCCAAAAACAAGTTGAAGTGTTATATTCGGCTATGCCGAATCTTAAATACCCTCCACCCAAATTAGATGGAAATTATAGAAATTACATTAGCATAAACACTCTAATATCCATATTCTGTGTTTGTTATTGAGACTTAGATCCGATTTTGAAGATTGGTAGAATGGTAATGTAATACAGTACCATTTCCAACAGAGTCTATAATTTTATAATAGGAATAGAATGCACTATTTAACAATTTATATACTTAATAATTGGTTAACATTACCGATTCGCTCAACATTTTCCTTATACACCACAAATGAAGTAAAATAGTATAAACAAGTAAGAGTACTATATTCGGCCGTGCCGAATCTTAAATACCCTCCACCTAAATATGATGAGAGATGTAGAAGTTACATTGGCATAAACACTTTAATATCCATATTCAATATTTGTTATTATGAGGATTAAGACAATGTTACCGAAATACTATTAAATACATATATGAAATAATATAACAATTGTAAAAAAGACTAGTTTAAGCAGAAGATACTTTAACTGCAGATTCTTACCATTTTAAATAGAGTTTGTCATTTATTCATATTATAACGTATGACATTTAACAATTTATATATGTACCTAATAATTGGTACACAAGTGAAGAAAAAGGATATAAAAAAGGGTATACAAATATATTTAGACAAAATTCAAAATTGAAATGAGTTATATCACAAAATTTTAATATATATTCGCGATTAATGAATTTTCCGGATATGTGTCTTATATATAATTATGAACCCATAGTCAAAAATTCCAGCAGTATGATTTCTGTCTACTTGTAACTAATTTCTGTTGAATTTTTGATCGATATCAATGTTTATAGGCGTTAATGTATTTTTGGGTTATGGAACTAATTGGAAGCTATGACCTATTATGAGTCAATCATCATAAAATAGTTTAACGTGATTTCTATGTATTTTAATTGAATTTCATCTTTACAAGAGTTTTATGGCTATTATAGATATTACCGAAAGTAGTATGATTTTTGGATTCAAATGTTGGTTCAATATGTTGACCTATTATGGGACTATCGCCATATAATACTGTAACGTGATTTCAAAGTATTTGAGGGCTATTTGTGTAAAATTTATAAATAAAAAAATTAATAAAACTTAATTTAAACAACGCTATTAACAAGTGTGGACCTTATATGACAACTATATCGAATTATGGACCGACATTTAAAAAATCTTGTAATATGATTCCTGAATACAAATTACTGATCGGTGTACAATTTTGGCTCAGTACAAATATTTTTTTTGGATATTTGTGTAGGTTAATGTGTTTTCCAGAAGTGGTACTTATATGGAGGCTATGACCAATTATTCGCCGATCATCATAAAATTTCGTACAATGATTTTTACATATATTGTAATTATTGGATTCGAATTTCAACTTGATAACTATATTTGTAAGAAATTTATTGGGATTTTAGAAATTTTCGGTAGTGGACCTTATATGGGAGCTATGGCCAAATATGGGCCGATATTCACAAACTACAGTAGTATGATTACTCGATACAAATTACTCATCTGTGTATAATTTTATTTTGATATCCATATGTTTTAGATATTTATACAGGTTAATGTGTTTTTCGGAAGTGGTCCTTATATGGGAGCTATGACCAATTATGGGCCAAACTTCATAAAATTTGGTACAGTTGTTGCTATGTATATGAGTTTTATGTATGTCGAATTTTATGTATGGCGACTTATTTGGAAGATATTATTAAATATTTTAATGTGATTTCTATGTATTTGGGGCGTATTTTGCTTGATATTTTTCTCCATAAAATTATTTACAAGAGTTTTATGGGTATTATTGTGATTATCGGAAATGGAGCTAATATGGGTGCTATGGTCAAATATGGACCGATATTTACAAAACCCAGTAGTATAATGTTTGGATACAATATATTGATCTGTATACAATTTTAGTTCGATATCCATATATTTAAAATATTTACAGAGGTTTATGTGTTTCTCGGAAGTGGTCCTTATATCAATTATCGGCCGATCTTCACAAAATTCAACACATCGATTTTCGTATATAATGGAAATATTTGTTTGACATTTTAACCAGATAGAAGCTTTTATAAGAGATTTATTAGTATTTAAGTAATTATCGGAAATGGACCTTATATGGGAGCTATGGTCAAATATGAACCGATATTCACACAATCTAGTAGTATCATATGTGTATTAATACTTCTGATCTGTGTAAAATTTTAATTCGATGACGATATTTTTCAGATATTTATGAAAATTAATGTGTTTTTTGGAAGTGATCCTTATATGGGAGCTATAACCAATTATGGGCCGATCTTCATGAAATTCCCTACAGCGATTTTTATGTGCAAGTTGAATTTCAACCTGATACCGATATATATAAGATATTAAGGTGTATTTAAATGATTTTCGGAAGTAAACTTTATATGGGGGCTATGATCAAATAGTGCCATATCCAAAAAAAAATTGGTCTCGCGATTTCTGTTTGCACGAAACTTAGTTGTGCTGAATTTTGTATGGATACTGCAATTCTATGGGCATTTATATACCATTGCACCATATTTCGGGAAGAAATTTGTATGGGGGCTACGAGAAATTATGGACCGATTCTTTCCATTTTAACAGAATTTGTCCTTTTATCATATAAATAATGTGTGCAAAATTTTATGGTATTCTCTGCAATGAATTTACCCAAATTCACAAAAATCATGTGAAAATTATCAACATTTTTGGAGGTTGTCTTACATTTTGATCCATAACCCTGGTTCTACCAATTCGATTTTGCTGATTTTCAATACCAAACTGCTTAGAATTATAAACATTTTGGTATACATTTCATTAATTTTGCTTATGAATTTTGGACGTGAGAGTGTTTTACACAGACAGACTGACAGACGGACAATGCTCAATCGACTTAGAATTTCATTAGGATCAATAATATATATACTTTGTTGGGTCTCAGATGAATATTTCTCAATGTTACACATGGAATGGCAAACTTATATATACCCTCTTTCACCACTTGTGGTGGTGGAGGGTATAACAAATATCAATAGTCTGTCTTATAATAGTAAAAGATTACAACGTCCATATGGGAGAAGTTGTCCTCATGGGCAGCGTTTTGGGTAGGTATATGAAGATGCGATTCTAAAAATAAAAGCTTCCAGGTTGCAAAGGATTTTCAAGGACTGAGTGCATCAAATGCATGGTTGCTTTGTGCCACAACAAAAATCGAAATTGCTTTGCATTATTTCGCTTATAAACAATAAATTTTACATAATATAAATATATGACTTATATCTGAATTATTCTATTAACAAACTCATATTGTTGCCAAAACTATTACCTAGATTTTTTACTTATTTTTTACGTAATCTACGACCAAATTTCTTTAGAAAAAATTTTTTAATTATAAATAAAAAATCATGCATTTAAGGGCTAACAATTTAAACCTGTTCTGTTCCAAAGCAGCCTTTAATCTTCAGGATCTACACAAGAGTCAATACCCTTAATAACAATTTGAAATATGTGTAAAAACTTTTTTTATTGTATTCAAATTCGGTAACGACTTTACTGAAATCATTTTCATAATTTACCTGTTTTTTAGTCTCGCTTATGTTACCTCGCTAAAAGTTACAAAGTAAAAAGAATTTTCTCCGTCCAATGAGATAAAATTCTTAATTAGAGCATTCGAATTTTGGTCTCTCAAATAAATAGGAGGGGGTTTGTACAACTTGGGTAATGTTGGGGGGTCAGCTGCTTCATCTTGCAAAATAGAAAATCTGTTTTCAGTAGTTTTCCTATAAATTTCCTTATATTTAGGTACTTTTGCGGATGATGCAACTTTTGAGGATTTTGGGCTGCGTCCTCGTTTCAGTACGGTAATTTACCTATCAATTCCCACTTGGATTTGTGGTTTTTGTGGACTATTTATGGGCTGAACATTTTTAAGAATTGCTCCCATTCTTTGGTAAATTGGGTTTGTACTTACTGCATATGTTTTCACTTTAGGGGTGAATAAATAAGCATACTTTCTGGCGCTGCCAAAAGTTTGCTGTTGGTTACCATACTTTTATCAACAGCTGTCAATGATACATTTTCTTTTGTTGTACAAATACTAGGGTATTCAATCGATTAACCGCCAATCGGTTAACCGATTAATTTTGGTCGGTTAACTGTTCGAATAATTTAAAATTGGCGATTTTCAAATAACAAATAAACCGATTAATTTGTGTTGATTAACCGAAATTTCTTTTTTTTTGCGCAGAAATATAGTTTAAAGCACACTAATTTTATGTATTAACTCATGAACATTAACTTCTAGCAATAGTTTTTTAGAAGTATAGCACAAAAATTGAAACTAAGGAATTTGGAAATTAACTTTTTTCTAGAATGTACTATGATTATCTTTGTCCTAATGAGTCGGAGGACGACTTGATAATAGATGAATCTAAAGACATAACTAAAATGAGTCTTTTATCAGAAACTATTAAAAGTATTTATAATCTAAAAAAATACAAAAAGGACTCCAAATATATATATGAGGATTTTATATGAGAAATTGGATATTCTTTATCATGCCTTACTTTTGATTTCTCCAACATCTAATCAGTGATAGAGTTCTTTCAAAATCAAGTTTTATTAAAACTAATGAAAAAAAATCGTTTAAAAGGAAAACATTTCAATTATATTCTTTTTTAAAAAGCTTATTTCAGAAGATCTCCCTAAAATCCTAAAGAAACTCACATGTGCATAAAAAAGGTCTCAGATACCATATTTTTGTTTTGCTATTACTTATTTGGTTTTGTTGAACTGTTATGTTTTATTTGTTTTTTATGTTTTTGTTCTTTTTATTAATAAAATTCTTAAATAGGTACACAAAATTCGTTGTTTTATTCTCAATTTAAAATTAAAATATAAATTACTCGGTTAATCGAATAATCGAATAATTCAAAAGTAACCGATTAATAACTGATTAAATCTAAACCCCGATTAATAATTTGCTCGATTAACCGATTAAATCAGAAACCCGATTAATTGAATACCCTAACAAATACTATTCGTAAAAAAACCGGGGGACAATGAACGAGCGCGATCAATCGGTTTGGCGGTCAATTACAGGCTGTCACCAACTCTTGTATTTGTGTTTTCTTTTGATTTTTTTTCACTAATAAATTTAAAAAAACTTTTTTTTTAAAATTAAAAAAAAAATTAAAAAAATAAAACAAAATGTTTTAAATTTGAAAAAAAAAAAAAAATTTTTTGTTTACCTAAAAATATTTAAAATTTTTATTTTAAAATATAATTTGGTGAAGGGTATATGAGACTCGGCACAGCCGAATATAGCTCTCTAACTTGTTTTTTAAATGTTCGTCATAGTCCAACTCTTATTTATCTAAAATCGGAAAACGGCTGCACCGATTTGGCTAATTTTTGTTTAAATTTTCGTAGTAATTCAGTTTAAGTTTTTACTGAAAGAAAAATTGACACGCCCTCCTTTTTCTATATATCTAAAATCGCAGAATGCCTGGACCGATTTGGGTAATTTTTTTTTTTAATTTCTCGCAATTTTCTACTCCCACTCTGTACTTTACTGTGGAGAAATCAAACATAACCCAAACCTATATGAATAAAAACTGTCATTCAAAAATTTGTTTTTTTCTTTTTAACTATTTTTACACATCTTAATCAGCTTCTCACAAATCGTACACAATTTTTTTTTAATTTGGACAGGACAACGTCTATCGGGTCAGCTAGTTAAATAACACAGTGTAACACGAAAAAATGTAAGATCTCAATAAACAACTTTCTAGGTAGCGCTCAGTGAAAAATTTCCCGAAAAAATTAAAAATTTCCCGAAAATTTTTTAATTACATTTGTTTTTTCTTTACTTCAACATTGAGAGCTATCTATTAAAAAAATAATAAAAAATATTCGTATTATGTTTATAATGTTGATGGCCCTGGACTTGCAAATCGCACTCTCTTAAGTTGTGGATCCAAATCGTCATCCGAATCATTTAACTCGTGAATTAAATAGAGCATATATGTTATAACTAGGGGGCGGATTTATATGCAAATGCATGTTTTTTCTCGAACGCCCAAATACAATATAGACTTATTATCTATCCGAATCGCACATTTTGCTGTAAAATGGCATCGAATTGTTAGTGCATATTTTTGCATATTTTATTGATAATGCATATTTTGTTATATTTTACTTCAAAATGCATACTTATATGCATATTATCAAAGTTTTTAATAAAAATATAATTTTTTGTTGCTCATTGACGACAAAAAGCTTAGCATTAAATGTTATTGACTAACTTTCAAAATCAAGTTTTATTAAAACTAATGAAAAAAAATCGTTTAAAAGGAAAACATTTCAATTATATTCTTTTTTAAAAAGCTTATTTCAGAAGATCTCCCTAAAATCCTAAAGAAACTCACATGTGCATAAAAAAGGTCTCAGATACCATATTTTTGTTTTGCTATTACTTATTTGGTTTTGTTGAACTGTTATGTTTTATTTGTTTTTTATGTTTTTGTTCTTTTTATTAATAAAATTCTTAAATAGGTACACAAAATTCGTTGTTTTATTCTCAATTTAAAATTAAAATATAAATTACTCGGTTAATCGAATAATCGAATAATTCAAAAGTAACCGATTAATAACTGATTAAATCTAAACCCCGATTAATAATTTGCTCGATTAACCGATTAAATCAGAAACCCGATTAATTGAATACCCTAACAAATACTATTCGTAAAAAAACCGGGGGACAATGAACGAGCGCGATCAATCGGTTTGGCGGTCAATTACAGGCTGTCACCAACTCTTGTATTTGTGTTTTCTTTTGATTTTTTTTCACTAATAAATTTAAAAAAACTTTTTTTTTAAAATTAAAAAAAAAATTAAAAAAATAAAACAAAATGTTTTAAATTTGAAAAAAAAAAAAAATTTTTTGTTTACCTAAAAATATTTAAAATTTTTATTTTAAAATATAATTTGGTGAAGGGTATATGAGACTCGGCACAGCCGAATATAGCTCTCTAACTTGTTTTTTAAATGTTCGTCATAGTCCAACTCTTATTTATCTAAAATCGGAAAACGGCTGCACCGATTTGGCTAATTTTTGTTTAAATTTTCGTAGTAATTCAGTTTAAGTTTTTACTGAAAGAAAAATTGACACGCCCTCCTTTTTCTATATATCTAAAATCGCAGAATGCCTGGACCGATTTGGGTAATTTTTTTTTTTAATTTCTCGCAATTTTCTACTCCCACTCTGTACTTTACTGTGGAGAATGTATTACAAGGCGCTGATCGACCAACATCTACAACATTGACCAGATTTTTTGAAATGTGCCCGAATGATGAATTTTCCCGAACGCTGCTATACTCCGAAATGCCAAGATATTATACGTGGAAGCAATGGTCAAAGAAATTTCAACGGCGGGAACAAGGAAATCCAGTTCCAGGTTTCCCCCTTTTGTTTTCCACCGACGCATTAGATCGCATTTACGCATTTCTAGTTCCACCGGGAGCATTTAGACGCTCCCGGTGGAACTAGAAAATCTTTTTTGATTGAGTTGATTTAGACAACAATACGCTTCCAAAATGAATTGCACTTGCTTCACTAGGAATTACATCTACGTTGTTGGAAGGCGGTCTATCTGCTCAATCAGCACTTAAGTTACCATTGAATATGCAAATCAATGAAAATCCAACATTTCCAAGAACAGTGCGATGCACAGAGGGATGACTTCATACATTTTTTTTCAAAAATTATAAGGAGTGGTCGTAGACAAAAAATTTTAAGATTTCATCTTGTTCCGAAAACTTCCGAGAACTAATTTATTGTTTTAACGAAACAAGAGACCCTCACTATTCATTTTATTAAAACAACAGTTTGGGGGAAAGTGGGGCAACATTATTTTTTTCCATGGAAAATCAAAATCCCTGGGTGCGATGGCCAGAGTTTTGCAGCAAAGAAAACTGATCGTTTGGGATGAGTGAACAATGGCGCATTAAAAGTCTTTGGAGGCTAGACAAAACGTTGCAAGATTTACGAAAAAACCAAATCCGGTTTGGTGGTGGGGTGATAATGTTGGCAGGTGATTTTCGAAAAACATTGCCAGTGATTCCATGGTCAACGCTAGCCCATAAACTTAATGCAGGTTTGAAGTCGTCCGTTTTGTGTAAACACGTCAAGAAACTCAAATTGACTGTCAATATGCGTGTCGAGCTGCAGAACGATCAATCTGGAGAAGTATTATACAAACAATTGCTAGACATTGGCAACGGCAAAATCCAGGTTAACATTTCCATTCAATTTCCAGTCGCTTTCTGCCAGTTCACCGAATCAAAATCCGAACTCATCCGAAAGGTGTTTCCAAACATTGCACAAAATTACAAAAATCATGATTGATTTATTGGCTGCGAAAAACATTGATGTCGACGAATTGAATTTTAAGATTCAAAGTGAAATTGCTGTAGAATTGATGAAGTACAAATTTGTGGATTGCGTTGATGTAACTATCCAACCTAGTGTTTAAACTCGGTGGAATTACCGCCTCAGAATCTACCGTTGAAAGTCAGATTGGTAATCATAATGTTACGAAACATAATCCACCCGACTTTCGATAAATAACCTGATGAATAAGGTCATCGAAGCAACTATACTTAAAGGAAAGAGAAGACGTTTTGATACCACAGCTCCCAATCGCTGCGACCGACATGCAGTAGGATTTTGAACGCTTGCAGTTTCCGGTACGCTTGCATTCGCAATGACTATTAACAAATCTCAAGGGCAGTCATTGCTTGTTTGCGGCATTAACCTTGAAAATCTATGCATCTTACATGAATTGCATGTCGCATGTTCCCGTGTCGCCACACCATCTGCTTTATTCGTTTATACGCCAGACAACAAAACAAAAAATGCCGTGTATCATAGAGCATTGCAATGAACTCATAATTTCGTTCATTGCAATGCTCTATGATATACGGCAAAGCCATCGAAAAAAGTATTTCATTATTTTAATTGGTTACATGAACATCGCTCTTTCAATCAAAATGTAAATAGAACACCATAATCATATAGTAGTAGAGGGGCAACTGAGAGAAAAATAATAACTCTCTCCCAAATTTTATGGCTGACTCAACAACAAAATACATTGATCAAAAATACATATATCAAACATAACCCAAACCTATATGAATAAAAACTGTCATTCAAAAATTTGTTTTTTTCTTTTTAACTATTTTTACACATCTTAATCAGCTTCTCACAAATCGTACACAATTTTTTTTTAATTTGGACAGGACAACGTCTATCGGGTCAGCTAGTTAAATAACACAGTGTAACACGAAAAAATGTAAGATCTCAATAAACAACTTTCTAGGTAGCGCTCAGTGAAAAATTTCCCGAAAAAATTAAAAATTTCCCGAAAATTTTTTAATTACATTTGTTTTTTCTTTACTTCAACATTGAGAGCTATCTATTAAAAAAATAATAAAAAATATTCGTATTATGTTTATAATGTTGATGGCCCTGGACTTGCAAATCGCACTCTCTTAAGTTGTGGATCCAAATCGTCATCCGAATCATTTAACTCGTGAATTAAATAGAGCATATATGTTATAACTAGGGGGCGGATTTATATGCAAATGCATGTTTTTTCTCGAACGCCCAAATACAATATAGACTTATTATCTATCCGAATCGCACATTTTGCTGTAAAATGGCATCGAATTGTTAGTGCATATTTTTGCATATTTTATTGATAATGCATATTTTGTTATATTTTACTTCAAAATGCATACTTATATGCATATTATCAAAGTTTTTAATAAAAATATAATTTTTTGTTGCTCATTGACGACAAAAAGCTTAGCATTAAATGTTATTGACTAACTTCTTTCGACATCGAGAAACTGGCAGCAAGTTTTATTTCTCTATCAGCAACTGAAAATTATATCTTCGGAAAATTTTGCTTCAAAAAGTTTAGAATTTTTTTAAGTATTTATTTTCATTGCAATTTCGATTTATAAGAGACTTCGTTATTGAAAGATTTTGTAACTTCACATACACAGTTTCCGCTACTGGCAGTTAAGTCATTTCCCAGCAGTTTTAGGATACTGACTTGATCAAGAGATTTTACCTATGAGTTAGGGTGACACCTAGTTACATAACTAGCTACCTGACTAGTTATTTTAACATGTCCTAAGCATGACCCTTTTGAATTACTTAGAAACAAATACACTACACAATTAATGTTAAAAGTGACTACACTATAGATTACTTAGAGACACTTAAATGACAATTGTCATTACGCTAGATTACATTGGATGTATAAGGTAACGTATTAACGTCTCTCTGCGTTACAAAAAGCACATACGTGTCAACTGACCCATAATATATATAAATTGGAGTCAGCCAAGTGATCAGACTTTATTGACAATTACTGTCTATAAGGGATACATTTAGTACCTGCTTCACAGCTGGGTTATTTCGAGATGAAAATAAAAGTTGGATGATACTTTACAGCACGATCAAAGTATTGATGATTTTAAAAGGCATGTCGCAAGATATTACCTCTAAAGATTATGGCTTTAAACAAGTACTCACACCAAGATATTATAAATAATATATCTATTGTTTTCTCAGAAAAAAGTATAAAAGTATAACTTAAAAACGTTTACTATTTAAATCCTGCTATTATTTAAAGAGTTCTGGGAACACAGTTGTGTATTTTTTGGACATTGCGCGATCCATAGTTAATTATTTTATGTTTATTGACAAAAATATAAGTGCATATTTTTTAAATTTTTAGGTCATATTTTGATTTTTTTGAAGCATATTTTAGGCGCATATTTTCCAATAATAAATGCATGAAAATCCGCCCCCTAGTTATAACAATCTCATGGCATGGTTGATTGGAGGCAAAGATAGTATGAAGTATTGTAAGCCGGTAAACTGGATTAATCGCCCAGGTGATCATGACCCAACCAGTTGCTATGCATGCGTAAATTACACATGTCTCAGTTGCCATGGCCATCAACATTATAAACATAATACGAATATTTGTTTTATTATTTTTTTAATAGATAATGTTGTTCACTAAGCGCTACCTAAACGGGTTTAAAAATCATTCCTAGGAAGATCTTAGGTACATTTTTGTAGTTGATTGTTTCCTTGAATTTTGAACGGTTTGCTACCAATGGACCTGAACTACTTTGCCTTAGAAAGTAAATCAAAATTCCGAATTTGCAAAACTGACACCGAGGTTCAAATCTTTGGGGGTCCATAAAAAAACTGCATGACTTTGGGTAAAACTGGCAGACACTGGTCTTTTTTTTTGTCGTTTTTACGTAGCGGTGTTCGTATGTATATGGTTTTATTCCCATATACATAAGATTTTAAATACTTCTTGTTAGTATTGAAGATACAATAAATAAATGAAAAACAATTTTAAATGTATTATATAATTCGGTCTTCGTAGTTTTTTGCATACCTAGAATGCAATTGCTTGTATTAGTAGTACAGCTGAAAAATTTTTTAGTATCTGAGATAATAAAATATTTATGTCTTCATATCATTTTAGAAATATTATCATATTTACATCCAGATGTTATTATCTAGAAGAATTACTTTCATATTTCTTAGGATATTGCCATCAGTAACTTCCCCAAGGAAATTACTAATCAATATGAATAATTACCGCAATAATATATTTCCCATATTCCCAAATATCTTCTCAATAAGTTTTAGATACTAACGAACAATATGCGACCAAGATACATACAAGATAAATTTAATTTTTGGTTAATGGTTTGCCGGACAGCATTCGGATTATTCATCTCCGATTTTAATAAATTTCATTAAAATCGGAAATGAAAAATCCGAATAGTGCTCTATTCTATCCGCTTTGGGACCGATTCTCTATTATATGTACATATTTCAAGGTAAAATAAACACGAAATTAATTTTGAAAAATAATTTATTCATTTTCAGTAAATGTTGTTGAAGCTTTACAGGAATTCTGGCAAATAAAACTGGCACGTGGAGCTGATTTAAAAAATGGAGCTCTTGTTATATACGAATCCGTTCCTTCAAACAGTCAGCCATATGTTTGTTATGTAACTTTACCAGGTGGAAGCTGCTTTGGAAGTTTTCAGGTAATATTTTTCTTCTTTTGATATTAATTTTCGAATTTGTTAAATTGATAATAATAAATTATTATAGAATTGTCCAACAAAGGCTGAAGCTAGAAGAAGCTCCGCAAAAATTGCCTTAATGAACTCAGTATTTAATGAGCATCCTTCACGACGAATAACTGACGAATTTATTGAAAAGGCAGTGCAAGATGCATGGACCTCATTTAAAGGAAACTTAAAGGAAAATGATGCACCTGATACTGGTATTGGAGCATTTAGGTAATAGGCAGCATATAGTATTAAATTTATATTTTGAGCTGATTTGCAATTACGGTTAAGAATGTGGGCTGGTGGGCGTTCCAGAAATTGATCTCATCAATCAAAAATTCGGTGACCACAAATTGTGATGAAATGTATATTTTTTTAAAGATAATCTATAATTTTTTTCCTCCACGAGTAGGCTCTAAATTCAAGCTACTTATTTACGGAAAAATATGCTTAGTTAAAATGGATTTCAAGTAAGTTTGTTTGTTTACATAACTTTTTACTTGAAGAAATGTTCCTAGCATAAGCCTAGTGTTCTGTTCATATCTGCGAAAAATTATGGTTTTTTCGTGCGAAAAATTTTATATGCAAGTACTGCTCTTGCGAAATTATTTCGCATGTATTTCATTCCAAACATTTTATATGTAGTTTGACAGCAGTTCGCACGAAATTTTGAAAGAGTACTTAGCTAAAAAATGGTAAAATAAAAAAATGAATGCTTTTTGTTTTTTTTTTTTTTTCAATTAATGACATCAAATCAGAATTGTCTGTTTCAGTCGTTTACTTTTTGTATTTTTGAGAAAGGTTTTTTACTCGTTTTACTAGAAATGTATTAGTTTGTTACATACAAATATTGTAAATAAAATTAGATTTAATTATAATTATTTTGTATTGCATTAACAAATTTTTTAAAAGTTCTAAAATTATAAAATTTAGATGATGTGTAAAAAACTTATCAAAAATAATCTTTATAATGTTCCGATTAATCGTAAATCCATTATAGAAAGACTTAAAGCTGTTTGAATGTTGGAAGGTAATAATTTGCCACTGTCATATGTAAACCTCCCTTGGGCAAGATATTATATAGAAAAGGGAATCTTAATAATTTGAATATGTTTGTTAATTGTTACTGATTTTGTCAATACCAGGTGCTTTCTTGTATTTTTAATCAACATAGATTTTTCGATCTCTCGAACTTTAAAAATACAGCTGCTCCAAAATGGGGTACCGCAGGCATAAAATCATTTATTTCACTTGATCTATTCTGGGTAAAACATTTTTCAAACTGATTCATAATTTCAGTATCATTGGGGCATTTACATTATAACTTTAAGTCATGACTTAAACTCATAAGTTTTTTTGTACTAGCAAATTGTGACGTCTAAACAAAAGGCAAGTTTTCTGTTTTTTCATGACTTTTTTTATTTTCTGGTTGGTTGTTGATATGATTATATGCCAAAAAAGGCAAACATGGTTGAAAAAAAGCATCGTATAAATACAAGGGAATTTTCGTAGGGGTTTTAAAAGAGAAACAAAAAAAGACATGACTTTAAATCAAAGTGTAAATGTCGCCATTTCGTGCACAATCTCCACTTGAGTTGCTTAACTAGGTCTTAATATGATAGGTCGGTCTTTTAAGTCTTTTTGTGACTCACAATAGCTAGTAATCCGATTGATTAAATTTGCCGATATTTCAATAGCTTTTTAAGTATTTTCATGCAATAGTTCAGTTTCGATTTGAGTTTGGGGGATATGTGCAATTTCTAGGGCATTCGAAATCTTTTTTTGTATATGAACTGAAGATTTCTTCTTATAAGCGAATTATTTAAAGACCTTTTGACTAAATTGCATTTTCGTCATAATTGGGAAGCATGTAACTTTTTATAGAAACTAGATATCTGTATGAAACTTATTTCTATTTTATTTGCAATGATCCTAAAAGTCGAACAAAAATTTAACAACTAAATTGAAAAATTTAACCTACCATTTATAAATAAAATGTTTGTTTATATTTGTAGATTTATGCTGGAATCCAATAAGGGTCGTACCATGTTGGAGTTTCAGGAGCTCATGACAGTTTTTCAACTTCTTCACTGGAATGGTTCACTTAAAGCTATGCGAGAACGACAGTGCTCACGTCAGGAAGTAGTAGCGCATTATTCCAATAGAAGTCTTGACGATGATATGCGTGCCCAAATGGCATTGGATTGGATTGCTCGAGAGCAAGAGAATCCAGGCGCTCTAGGGCATGAACTAGCTCAGGCAGAACGGGAGTTAGATACAGCTAGACTAGCGGGACGTGAATTAAGATTCCCAAAAGAAAAAAAGGACATTTTATTATTGGCACACAATCAGTTGGGTGGAAACGTTAATATAAATAATACTGGATTGAATTGCTAAGTTGAACAACACTTATATTACTCTACATCTTTTTTTAAATCTTTAAGATCTATATTGATTATACTTATAAGTTGCTGCGATAGCAAATTACAGGTTTGGACATTAAATAAAGATAAAATTTATTGATTAAAAATACCTATTTCAATAAAATAAAGTAATTGAAAAATTTATTATTCAAATGGTAAGTAAAGGTGATACGCTTTAAATTGTTACGAATTTGTAAGTATGGCAACACTAAATGTTTAAGCTGCTAACATCAACATCGAAAGCTCTAGAATTCGAACATACCGTTAAGAACAATCTAGACTACACGGCTGAAGATGGTAGTGTGTATAAATAGTGACTGCGGTTGGAGTAGTCAGTGAGTTTATCATAGGCGCTGTTAGAGTTAACATCAACTGTTTTGTACGTTTAAGTTTGTGCATTATAAACGTGTGTGTGTGTATTAAAAACATAGTGAATTTTGGCTGTTTTTGTTGTACATTTGAATAAATAAAGAGTTGTTACAATTTTAAACTACTAAAACTGTTTTATTTGTAGCTCCTGAAAGTATGCCTAGTAATTCACCCCCTAAAGTGAAAATATACGCAGTAAGTACGAACCCAATTGACCAAAGAATGGGAGCAATAACTAAAAATGTTCAGTCCATAAATAGTGCACAAAAACCACAAATCCAAGTGGGAATTGATAGGTAAATTACCGTACTGAAACGAGGACGCAGTCCAAAATCCGCAGAAGTTGCATCAACCGCAAAAGTATCTAAAGATAGGGAAATTGATAGGAAAACTACCGAAAACAGATTTTCTATTTTGCAAGATGAAACAGCTGTGACCATTACCCAAGTCGTCCAAACCCCCTCCTATTTATTTAAGAGAGCAAAATTCGAATGCTCTAATTAAGAACTTGATCTCATTGGTCGGACAAAATTCTTTTTACGTTGTACCTTTTAAACGAGGTAAAATAAGCGAGACTAAGATACAGGTAAATCATGAAAATGTTTCCGTAAAGTCGTTACCGAATTTGAAAACAATAAAAAAAGTTTTTACACATACCAGTTGAAGACTAGCAAAGGCCTCCAAATTGTTATTAAGGGTATTGACTCTTGCGTAGATCCTGGAGATATAAAGGCAGCTTTGGAACATAATAGGTTTAAAATAAAAAATGTAGTCAATATTAGAAATCGCGAGAAAATTCCCCAACCACAGTTTAGAGTTGAACTAGAACCAGGTGATGTTAATCTCAAGAAAAATTAAACACACCCAATTTACAATATTTATTGCATTATAAAATTACGATAGAAGAGCCACATAAGAGATCGGGACCCGTCCAGTTTTTAAATTGTCAAGAATATGGTCATACTAGGTATTTACCTGTGCAATCAAAGAGCCTAGTTGATACCCATTACCTCCAAATCTCGCAAACCATGAGTAATAAAAGTTCATACGCTGGTGTTCTAAGAACGAAGCAAACTTTTGCTCAAAAATAACCACTCGGAAATGAAAATAACCCAAATATCAATTTGCAGATCAACTTCTACTTTTAGTCGACTGGAAGCTACAATAGAGACCCTAGTGAAATCGGTTAACAATTTTACCAACTCTATGAGTAATATAATGCAGGAAATGCTTAAAATGCAATCAATGTTATTATTACAAGATATCCTAAATAAGCCGTAAACTGTTTGAAAATATGTTTCTGGAATGCAAACGTCATACGCCAAAACAAAAACGAATTCGAATATTTGTTAAGAAACCAACAAATTGATGTAATGCTGGTTTCTGATAATTTCGAATAAATGGATATGTAATACTTATATGATACCCAAGATCCCAGAGGTAGAGCATGCGGAAGCTCGGACATTTTAATAAAAGCTCGAATCAAACACTACTTAATGTGTGATCTTTGCGAAGATTATCTTCAAGCTATAACTATCTGTCTTGAAGATTTTCATCGAAACTAAAAGAAAAATCTCAAACTGGCTGCTCAACATGCTACCCAAACCCCCCGACAAATCAGATATAATAGAATTTATTCTGCAGATGTCGAACTGCTCTTAAATGAAAAAAGAAGAGTGCGAAGAGAGTGGCAATTGCACATTTCCCCCCCAACTCCAATCGAAGCTTAAAGATTGTATAAGATGACTTAAAAAGCTCTTGGAATTTCGAACAATGGAATCATTGAATAAATATCTAGAAAGCCTGGACGCAACCCCGCAATCGGATTACTCATTATGGCGAGCCACAAAAAGACTTAAAAGACCTGTCATATGTAAACCCCCCTTGCGAAATTCAGGTGGCGGTTGGGCAAGAAATGATACTGAAAAAGGGAACCTGTTTGTTAATCATTTGAAGGAAGTATTTACCCCGAACACATCAAATGAAACTATCGAGTTGCCACCTGTTGTTCCCCATTTTGGATTCGAGAGATCGAAAAGGCTATTGTTGATTTAAACTCCAAGAAGGCACCTGATGTTGACAAAATTAGTAACAAGATGCTTATGGAGCTGCCCCGGATAGCAATGAAAATAATTATTTTTATTTTTAATGCTATATTACGCCTTGAATATTATCCTCCAGAATGGAAGATTTCACTGTTTACCATGATACCTAAGCCGGGAAAAGATCACACAAAAGTAGAATCATATAGACCAATGAGCCTATTGTCTAATATATCAAAGCTATTTGAGAGACACTCATGAACAAGTTGTACGCGATGTTATTTGAAAACAATTGTATTCCGAATCGTCAAATTGGATTTAGAAGAAAACACAGTACTATCGAACAAATCCATAGACTTGTAAATATTATGAGAAAAGCGTTTGAGGAAAATAAATATTGTCCCGCTCTCTTTATCGACATTTCTCAAGTGTTTGATAAAGTATGGTATGATGGTTTAATATACAAACTGATTCAAAATTTACCCGCAAACACACATAAGCTATTGAATAGCTAAAATCTGGTGGAACGTTTAAGGTTAAAGAAGCAGACTTTTTAAGTGGTTCCCAACCCATTGAAGCTGGAGTCCCCCAAGGCAATATCCTGGGACTTTTTTTATATTTGATATATTCGTCTGATAAGCCAACTAGCAATCGCACTCATACATCAACATTTGCTGATGATACTGCTATTCTAAGCATTCATGAAAACCCTGAAGTAGCGTCTCATTACTTCCAAATCACATATTCGAATTAGAAAAATGATTAAAACAATAGAAAATTAAAGTCAACGAACAAAAATGTACACATATAACATTTACATTGCGTAGAGAATCATGCCCCCCTATTCATATCAATAACCAAACAATAATCCAACAATCGGAATACATCTCGATCGTCGTCTTACATGGAAAAGCCATACAGATGCAAAGTTGACTCAAATGAAATTGAAATCAATTCAAATTAATTGGCGCATTGGCAGAAAATCTACGCTTAGTTTAGATTGTAAACTTCTACTTTATAACATGATCATAGAACCGATATGGTGTTATGGCAAACAGCTATGGGGCTAAGCCTCAGCGTCAATTGTGGAAAATATCCAAAAACGCCAAAACAAGTTTTTAAGAATGATCACAGTTACCCCTGGTATATCAAAAACGCGAATATACACAAAGATCTAGAGTTGTGCCGCTCTGAACTAAAACGCGACTACAAAATTGTAATTAAATTGTAGACGTAGTATAACCTTATAACTGAATCACTAAAAAGGAGCGTTTTAGTTCAGAGCGGCACAACTCTACAAAGATCTAAACGTGACCCTTGTTAAAACTGAGATCACGTAAAATGTAGACAAATATTAAAAAAAAAATTAAATTCACCCAAACCCATTGGCCCGCAAAATATTATATAACCGTGGCCACACTCGATTAAGAAGGAGGGACACAGCAGACCTAATCCAAAGACTAGAAGGAAGAATGCCAATTTAATCAATGAAACAATGAAAACAATGAATTAAAAAATTTTTTGTCCGGCACTGGCTGGACTAATTAAATTATAATTATTAGATACTAGCTAAAACCCGGTGTGCTTCGCTACCCGTATCGTAATGAAATAAAAAGTTTAGAGTTAAACAAATATATTAAGTTATTAAAATCTACAGTTTTCCTTTTAAATTAATTCTTATTATATTATCTTATGATTTACAATATACTTATTTAGTTTATCTAAAATTAGTTTCTATTTTAATAAGTAGTACATTATTTGTTTCTTATTTATAACCTTAATGTTAAATATAGAAGTTTATAGAAAAACATTTTTTATTTAATGTTTGATATATACATTATTTTTATTAATTATTTTTTATTCTAATGCCTTAGGATATATAATATTTTTGGTTTTTACTTCTGGTGCATATACATATAAGTCTGTGGGTTTTCCCACTCGCGAACATGTAACATAAAGCTGTCCATGTGAAAAACATGGATTTTCTAGATTTAGTCCACAAACTTGCAAAGACTGACCTTGAGCTTTATTAATTGTAATTGCAAATGCTAGGCGAATAGGAAACTGCAATCGCTTAAAATCAAATGGCATTTCCGAAGTTATCATCGGAATACGTGGCAGAAATACATCTGATCCATTGTACTTTCCAGTTATAATGGTCGCTTCGATTAGATTGTTCATTAATTTCTTTACTATAAGTCGAGTGCCATTACAAAGTCGTGGTGGATCAATGTTTCTTAGTAAAATAATAGGAGCACCAATTTTCAACTGCAAGTCATGTGGTGGAAAGCCCGGTAAATCTAACGAATTTAAAAATTCGACTGGATAATTGACGACATCCTCAATATTTGTAACAGTGTCGATTGATTTATAAATTTTTAGATTACCATCGATGGTATTCAGAATGTTGCTGTTGGTGGAGTTAACGTCTATATTTTTGGCTGCCAGTAACGCGCGTTCACATAACCATTGCTTGTTTTTACAATTTTGTCCGATATTGGGGAAAACGCAATTTATTAACTCTTCTATAGATTGCGTCATGCTGCAGAAGTCAGATGGAAATGTTATACATTTCATACATACATACATACATACATACATACATACATACATACATACATACATACATACATACATACATACATACATACATACATACATACATACATACATACATACATACATACATACATACATACATACATACATACATACATACATACATACATACATACATACATACATACATACATACATACATACATACATACATACATACATACATACATACATACATACATACATACATACATACATACATACATACATACATACATACATACATACATACATACATACATACATACATACATACATACATACATACATACATACATACATACATACATACATACATACATACATACATACATACATACATACATACATACATACATACATACATACATACATACATACATACATACATACATACATACATACATACATACATACATACATACATACATACATACATACATACATACATACATACATACATACATACATACATACATACATACATACATACATACATACATACATACATACATACATACATACATACATACATACATACATACATACATACATACATACATACATACATACATACAAACACACATTCACTTTTATATATAGATAAGGGTTTCAAATGTATACAAATTTTAACATTTGCTTAATATTGTTGGTAGTCAGCGCATTTCTGTCCTAAATATTAATATTGATGGATGATATAGCTTTCCCTATTTATAATTTGTCATCATATGTATGGGAGGTGCCACGCCCACTATTGATAGTCCGCCCATTCTTGTCCTAAATATTAATATTGATGGTAGAATAACCGTACCATATATCTTATTGTTTCCCATATATACATTTTTTTTAATTGGGAGGTGCCACGCCCTCTGTGGCTACTACTCCCATTTTTTCTGCAAATATTTAAACAAACAGTGGAATTGCTCATACAAAATTTGAGGACTATAGCTATTATAGTTTCCTAAATATTTGATTTTTAAAAGTAACTTTGTATGGGAGGTACCACGCCCACTTAAAATTTCAAAACAAAAAGTAGCCTATAGCTCCTTCCAGACATACATAAATATACTGTAAAAATTTCAAGCAAATCGGTTCAGCCGTTTAGCCGTCTATAGAGCCCAAACTAATAATAATAAACATACATACATACAGACACACATTCACTTTTATATATATAGATAAGGGTTTCAAATGTATACAAATTTTAACATTTGCTTAATATTGTTGGTAGTCAGCGCATTTCTGTCCTAAATATTAATATTGATGGATGATATAGCTTTCCCTATTTATAATTTGTCATCATATGTATGGGAGGTGCCACGCCCACTATTGATAGTCCGCCCATTCTTGTCCTAAATATTAATATTGATGGTAGAATAACCGTACCATATATCTTATTGTTTCCCATATATACATTTTTTTTAATTGGGAGGTGCCACGCCCTCTGTGGCTACTACTCCCATTTTTTCTGCAAATATTTAAACAAACAGTGGAATTGCTCATACAAAATTTGAGGACTATAGCTATTATAGTTTCCTAAATATTTGATTTTTAAAAGTAACTTTGTATGGGAGGTACCACGCCCACTTAAAATTTCAAAACAAAAAGTAGCCTATAGCTCCTTCCAGACATACATAAATATACTGTAAAAATTTCAAGCAAATCGGTTCAGCCGTTTAGCCGTCTATAGAGCCCAAACTAATAATAATAAACATACATACATACAGACACACATTCACTTTTATATATATAGATAAGATTTGAAATGCTTGTTGTTTGTTCATTAAGGAATGAAGATACAATAAATACTTAAAAAATAAAATTTAAAAAAAAGTATATTTTAAAAACCACGTTTTTTAAAGGTAACAACGTAACAATATACTGCAGAACTCACCGGCGCACAGTGCTTTGTCCTAATATAACGATGGGACAAAAATTTTTCTTAACTTAGAATACCTTAGTTAAGAAAAATAAATATTGCAAAAATATAATTTTTAATATTGGCTACATAATTGATCTAAAAACAAGTAAGAGTACTATATTCGGCCGTGCCGAATCTTAAATACCCTCCACCTAAATATGATGAGAGATGTAGAAGTTACATTGGCATAAACACTTTAATATCCATATTCAATATTTGTTATTATGAGGATTAAGACAATGTTACCGAAATACTATTAAATACATATATGAAATAATATAACAATTGTAAAAAAGACTAGTTTAAGCAGAAGATACTTTAACTGCAGATTCTTACCATTTTGAATAGAGTTTGTCATTTATTCATATTATAACGTATGACATTTAACAATTTATATATGTACCTAATAATTGGTACACAAGTGAAGAAAAAGGATATAAAAAAGGGTATACAAATATATTTAGACAAAATTCAAAATTGAAATGAGTTATATCACAAAATTTTAATATATATTCGCGATTAATAAATTTTCCGGATATGTGTCTTATATATAATTATGAACCCATAGTCAAAAATTCCAGCAGTATGATTTCTGTCTACTTGTAACTAATTTCTGTTGAATTTTTGATCGATATCAATGTTTATAGGCGTTAATGTATTTTTGGGTTATGGAACTAATTGGAAGCTATGACCTATTATGAGTCAATCATCATAAAATAGTTTAACGTGATTTCTATGTATTTTAATTGAATTTCATCTTTACAAGAGTTTTATGGGTATTATAGATATTACCGAAAGTGGAACTTATATGAGGACAGTTGCCAATTATGGACCGATATTCATTACAAATTCAGTAGTATGATTTTTGGATTCAAATGTTGGTTCAATATGTTGACCTATTATGGGACTATCGCCATATAATACTGTAACGTGATTTCAAAGTATTTGAGGGCTATTTGTGTAAAATTTATAAATAAAAAAATTAATAAAACTTAATTTAAACAACGCTATTAACAAGTGTGGACCTTATATGACAACTATATCGAATTATGGACCGACATTTAAAAAATCTTGTAATATGATTCCTGAATACAAATTACTGATCGGTGTACAATTTTGGCTCAGTACAAATATTTTTTTTGGATATTTGTGTAGGTTAATGTGTTTTCCAGAAGTGGTACTTATATGGAGGCTATGACCAATTATTCGCCGATCATCATAAAATTTCGTACAATGATTTTTACATATATTGTAATTTTTGGATTCGAATTTCAACTTGATAACTATATTTGTAAGAAATTTATTGGGATTTTAGAAATTTTCGGTAGTGGACCTTATATGGGAGCTATGGCCAAATATGGGCCGATATTCACAAACTACAGTAGTATGATTACTCGATACAAATTACTCATCTGTGTATAATTTTATTTTGATATCCATATGTTTTAGATATTTATACAGGTTAATGTGTTTTTCGGAAGTGGTCCTTATATGGGAGCTATGACCAATTATGGGCCAAACTTCATAAAATTTGGTACAGTTGTTGCTATGTATGTGGGATTCAGCTGTTATTGTAATGAATACACAGTCTTTTATTTTCAAGTGGTTTAATTCAATTTATTTCACGGTTTATTTATTATTTACTTATTGTCTAGTTACTATTTATAAGTTACTTAAATTAATTACAAGTAGTTATTCTTTACTGTCACTTTCGGTTGCTGCGCGCACTTCTTAACTTCTTTACTTCGCGACTGTCTCTTCAAAACTGTCCTTGTCTTTTTTGTTCTTTGTGTTTCTATGCCTGTCTATTCAATGTGCGTAAGTGATTTGTACATAATGTCCGTTATTCTGTCTGTACATACTAGTGAACATTAGGGTGGTACCCTACATTCGGCCCTCCTGACGGCAATTCGGCTCGGATTGCCAACGTTTCATAAATTCGGCCACGGTAGTTGTTCTGTTGGGACCATCATGACGGCCAACTTTTTCAACGTCGTATCTTCCATGGGATGATTTGTTTACAACCTTGTAGGGGCCAAAGTACTTAGGCTTTAACTTTAGTCCACTATCAAATTGCGTACGCTTGATGGCTACCAGCTCGTTAATGGCGTAATCGGTTTCTGGCTTTCGTTTTCTATTGTATGTGCTACAATTCTCTCTCTGTATTCTGGTTATATTCTCTTTGGCTTCGGCTCTAAGATCGTCTCGTTCAACTTCGAATGCACAAATGAGTTCAGCTTCCAGCAATTCTCGTAGCTCTGGATAATCTGGTAGTTTCATCTCCACTCCAGTTAGCAACTTAAACGGCGACCGTCGGGTACTTCTAGGGGGTGTGGAGTTGATCAGCATTTGAACGCGAGGCACATGCTTGTACCAGTTCTGAGGTGTTTCCGCACACAGTTTAGTTAACATCGGTATAATTATCTTGTGGACTCGTTCCACCTGACCGTTGCCCCGCGGAACTCCCGTCGTTATTAACAAGTGCTGAATATTCTCTTTAACGCAATAATCTTTAAATCCTTGTGAGGTAAACGCCGCTCCACGATCAGTAATGATTCTTCGGGGATTACCAAAAATAGAGGACTGCCTTCCTAAACATTCGATTACCGTCTTAGCGTCGGTCGACTTCGTTGGATATAGCCAAACGAATTTAGTAAAGCCATCTACTACAACGAAAAGATGATTATAAGCCTTCTTGGTGGTCTCCATCGGACCTACGTGGTCAACATGATAGGTATCCAGAGGTCGATCGTCCTTATCGATAGGGTTAAGGTGGCCTTCTTTCTTGCCTGATTTTGCCTCGGTGATGATGCACTCGATGCAGCTTCTTACGACTTTAGGTACTTTGGATGCTAACCTCGTGATATAATACTGTTTCTCTATCAATTCACGCGTTTTAGAGATGCTAAAGTGACCCTGGTTATGTGCCAAACGGATAACCTCTTCCTCCAACTGGACCGGTACTACTAAAAGTTCCTTCACTGGATCTTTGTACAACACTCCGTTTTGCATATAATAATCTTCATAATTCCCGTATTCCAATACTGCTCTGATGGCTTTAGTACACTCGTCACTTTCTTGCGCGCTCCTGATTCGGTGAGTAAAGCTACCTTCTAGCACTAAACACGCCATTCGGCTTAGGGCATCTACATGTTTCATCCGGGTGCCAGGTCTATGCTCTATCTCAAATGAGAATTCCTGCAGAAACAAAGCCCATCTGGAAATTCTGGCAGGTACTTCGTCCTTGTTCATCGTCATCTTGAAGGCGTTACAATCGGTTATGATCTTAAACGGTATTCCCAGCAGATATACTCTCCATTTCTTTAATGACTCTACGATTGCAAGCACTTCTAATTCATAGGAATGGTACTTCTCCTCGTATGGCTTCGTTCGGCGACTCATATACTGTACCGGGCGCAAGTCTTGTTCATCTAGACTCTTTTGCAACAAAACTGCTCCGTACCCATACTTACTGGCATCCGCATGTACTTCCGTAATCGCGTCTTGGTCGTATAATTTTAAAACTGGAGCGCAAACTAGGGCGTCTTTTAACTGTTGACAAGCAAGTAAAACCTCTTCGGTGATCGCGAACGGAACATTCTTCATAAGTAGGTCGGTTAAGGGTTTCGCCATAATTGCATAATTCTCCATAAACTTTCGGAAATACGAGGTCAGTCCTAAAAATCTCTGAAGCATTTTCCTATCGGTGGGGATTGGGAACTTGCTCACTGCGTTTATTTTCTCCTCCGCTGGTTTTATCGAACCGTTTTGGATAATGTAACCGAGAAAGTTGACTGTCTGCTGCAGGATCTGGCACTTCTCCCATTTTATCTGCAACCCATTAACCGCAGCTATCTTCAGCACCTTCTCCAACTTTTCAAGACCCTCGACCACATCATCAGCAGGGATGATGATATCATCCATATAGACGATCGCAGTACCCTTTTGAATTAACCCTCTAAACACGGCCGATATAAATCGGGTGAAAACAACAGGCGAATTACTGATACCAAATGGTGCAAAAAGGAACTCGAACTGTCCGTTGTGGGTCACGAAGGACGTATACTTCCTGGAGGATTCCTCTAAAGGCACGTGAAAAAATCCATTTCGCAAATCTAAAGTTGTATATAGTTTGGCACCCTGTAACTTATCAATCACTTCGTCCATCAACGGCATCGGAAAGTGATCACGCACAATTTTCTGGTTTAGCCGTCTATAGTCACAGCATAGTCTTTTTTGGCCGTCTTTTTTAGAGACAAGAACTATGGGCGACGCATACTCCGACGTACTAGGCTGCACTATTTTCTCAGATTGCCATTCTGCGATCTGCTTCTCGACAATGACTTGGTCCGCAATGGGTAAACGTCGTGGGCGTTGAAAAACAGGTATATCGTCCTTCAGCACAATTTTCATTTTTACTGGGCTCTTCGTATTTCGCTCGGGTTGATATTCAGTTATTGCCTTTGCCACCTGGCTCTTAATGGAGCTATCCAAGTGCTTCAGATTGACTGGAATATCTGCTTCGTATTCGTTCATAGTCAGGCAAATTTCGGAAAATTCTTCCAGCAGCAGGTTCTTCTCGACTGGCATGCTAAAGTTTACTTCTCCTTTCTTTATAGTTATATCGGCCTTCTGCAACAAGCTGTTCCCAAGCATTATGGAGTGATTTACGTCTCTTTCACCAACTACGTAAAAAGTAACATCAAAGTTGAGCCCATCGATTAGAACAACTTCGTCGAAACGACCCATGGTAACGATTGCACTGTCGCTTATTCCGAATAATTTAACTCTGTCTGGTATAAAATTAACCTCACCCAAAATAAAAAGCATGTCGAATCGTATAAGGCATACATCGCAACCAGTATCTACCAACGCTGACAACACCTTACCCCGTATCTCGATATCCTTAAATAGCAGACCTGGTCCCTTCCGAACCATATTTACTTGATCGCCCTCTGTCTTCGGCCCTCTACCTGACTTATCAGTTGGGCACTCAAAGGAACGGTGGCCAAACTTCTGACAACGGAAACATTTATTTTGTTTTTCAGGACAGTCTTTTGCGATGTGTGATTTCTCCCCACACTTAAAACACCTTCTTTCCCCTTTCCCAATATCTGCTTTTGGAAGGCTAGCCTTGGTCGTAACTGCTGCGGACTCCTTCCCCTTGTATGACGACTGGGGTACCGTACGCGTTTTCTCGTACACCTTAATCTGCTTCTTCAACTCATTAATGTTATTAGCCTGATAAAGCACCGCTTTATTTGACCGGGAATCTGGGATACCTTCTATAAAATATTCAATGAGACTGTTCTCGTCTAGGTCGATTTGTGCTCCCATCTCCATTATATTGTACAAATATTCTATAAGTGTTTCGTTCTTCTTAAATTTGCGACCCTGGATCTGACGTATTACTTCGGCTACCGAAAGCTGCACTCCAAATTCAACTTTAAGAGCGGCCTTTAACGAACGCCAATCGCGTATGCCTCTTTGACTTTTAATAAACATTCTCGCGGCACCTATCAGCAGCTGTTTCCCGTATACGTAAAACTGTAGTGGCGACCATTTCAAAATTGTACCCATTTCCTCGAACTCCTCTAGCCACTGAATAATGTCGGGTGTGCTAGTGCCAGAGAATTGGGACAAACTGTCCTCCACGTCATGGAGAGTGTACATACTTTTCCGAGAAGAGACATCGGAGCCAACCTCACCTATCTGCGCTTCAAGAGGACCGCCTGAACGGGCCTCCCTCACTACTATACCGTCGGCTTCGTCCCCTATCGGGTCAGTAACGTCTAGTCCGTATCTACTTAAAAGTCTCTTTTGTAATTCTTCCTTTAAACCCTGAGTATCCAGTCCCAAATCAGTTAACGTGGCTCTAAGCGCGCTAACAGTCATGCCTAAAATTTCCTCACGTTCCATATTTAAATGTCTGCGACGCGAAACAACCGTAAGCAAATTCAAAATAATAAAATATAGTTACAACGATAATAAAGAGAAAGATAATAATGTAATAATAAAATATACAATGATAATAGCAACGTTTAATTATTGCCGTTGCGTAGGGCACTAAAATTATCTCAAATTATTAAATTATTCACACTATTTAAATATATCCTTGATCAACACTTCCTTTTTTTTTTAATTTAAACAATTTTAAATTTTGCTTCGTTAATTCTCTTCTACTTTAATTTAAAACAATTTTAAATTTAGACTCGTATAATACTCTTTTAATTCAATTTAAAACAATTTTAAATTTTCCTTCGTTTAATTCGCTTCTTAATTAATTTAAAACAATTTCAAATTTAACCTCGTAATTTTCTTCGTTTATTACTCTTGATATTTAATTCAAAACAATTCTAAATTTTCTTCTTTCCTACACGTTATTCTTCCTTCATCATAATTTAACATTCTTCGTTCATCATAAATTTTATAACTTCTTTCATCGTAAATTTTCTTCTTTTCTCAACATAAATTTTATCTTCTTTAAATCTTCGAATTTAATTTACAATACTTATTCTTAACGGAATTAGTTACTTATCTAATTGTTCTGCATTTGCTCCACTGTGACCCTCTTTGGTTTTTTCTACTAAGCGGCAGCAACTTCAGCCAACATCTAATACGCAGCAGCACTCACAAAATTATACTTCACTCAGCTTCTTACTCGTCACTCCCACTTCAACATAAGCAAACTCGTACCAAACAACCAGGAAAGTTTTTCTACTACGCAGCAACAACTTCAGCCAACATCTAATACGCAGCAGCGCACAGAAAATTATTCTCCACTCAGCTTCTCACTCATCACTTCCACTTCAACATAAGCAAACTGCAACGATTTTGGCCTCTGCCGGCGTTGTAAACTACAATCGATGTTAACAGCAGCTTGAGTCTTTTTATTAGTTGTACAGAAACACTCAATAAACAACACACTGGAATACACTCTTGCCTTCTACTTGATTTTCTCTTAGAGTACTTCGTTTCTCTCTTTTGTTTTTTCACTTAAACCCAAACAACCAAAATCAAATTCAAGGGCACTGTTCTTTTTGTTGTTGCACATTTACAGTTACTATTAAATTCTTGTTGGGTTTTTTATTTGTGTTCTTTAACTATTATGTTCTTGTTGGAATTTTTACTTTTTTTTTTTTTTTTTTTTAAGTTTTTTCTTCTTTTTAACAAAATATTATTTTATTTTTTGAACACCGAAATATTTCACAGTTAAAGTTAAGTTAAAGTGCAATTGTTTTTAACATTCTTTTTTTTTTTCAACACTTTTGTTCTTTTCTTCTTGTACAGACAATTATAAAACCGATACCAACTTGAAAAAATGATCCCGGTTGAGCCCCCAAAAATTGTGGGATTCAGCTGTTATTGTAATGAATACACAGTCTTTTATTTTCAAGTGGTTTAATTCAATTTATTTCACGGTTTATTTATTATTTACTTATTGTCTAGTTACTATTTATAAGTTACTTAAATTAATTACAAGTAGTTATTCTTTACTGTCACTTTCGGTTGCTGCGCGCACTTCTTAACTTCTTTACTTCGCGACTGTCTCTTCAAAACTGTCCTTGTCTTTTTTGTTCTTTGTGTTTCTATGCCTGTCTATTCAATGTGCGTAAGTGATTTGTACATAATGTCCGTTATTCTGTCTGTACATACTAGTGAACATTAGGGTGGTACCCTACATGTATATGAGTTTTATGTATGTCGAATTTTAGCATTATTAAGATATTTATAAGAGATTTGTGAGTACTTAACTAATTTTCGGAAATGGACCCTAAAGTGGAGCTACGGTCAAATATGGACCGATATTCAAAAAATCCTGCAGTATGACTTCCATATATAAATTACGGATCTGTGTAAAATTTTGGTTTGATATTGATATTTTTTAGATATTTATGCAGGTTAATGTGTTGTTCGGATGAGGTCCTTATATGAGAGCTATAAACAAATATGAACCGATCTTCATAGAATTCGGTGCAGCGACTTTTGTATATATGGAGATTATTTGTGTCGAATTTTAACTCAATAGCGATATTTATAAGGTATTTATGCATGTTTAAGTAATTTTCGGAAGTGAACTTTATATGGGGGCTATGATCAAATATGGGCCGATCCACGAAAAATTCAGTCTTGTGATTTCTGTTTGCACGAAACTTAGTTGTGCTGAATTTTGTATGGATACTGCAATTCTGTAGGCATTTATAGACTATAGCACCATATTTCGGGAAGAAATTTGTATGGGGGCTACGAGAAATTATGGACCGATTCTTTCCATTTTCAACAAAATTTGTCCTTTTGTCATATAAATAATTAGTGCAAAATTTCATGGTGTTCTCTGCAATGAATTTACCAAAAGTCACAAAAATCATGTGAAAATTATAAAAATTACATTTTGATCCATAACCCTGGTTCTACCAATTCGATTTTGCTGATTTTCAATACCAAACTGCTTAGAAAAATTATAAACATTTTGGTATACATTTCATTAATTTCACTTATGTATTTTGGACGTGAGAGTGTTTTACACAGACAGACAGACAGACGGACAGACAGACGGACATTGCTCAATCGACTTAGAATTTCATAAGGATCAATAATATATATACTTCGCTGGGTCTCAGATGAATATTTCTCAATGTTACACACGGAATGACAAACGTATATATACCCTCTTTCACCACTTGTGGTGGTGGAGGGTATAATGATGAAAATCTGTATTTGTTATACGCCCTACGCTTACAATATTTTTGTTAGTTTTTATTGTAATTGCATCAAGAGCTCTTGGTACTGCCACATATCCTTAATGGTAAAAATACTATAACTTTTGCAAAAATGATCAGATTGTAATGAAACTTGATATGTTTATTTGTATTTACTAAATCTATCCGTCTCCATCTATCTGTCTGTCCGTCTTTCCATGTAAATTTATTAATCAAGGTAGAGGTCGCAATTTTAAACATGTTCCAATGATATTTGGTCTAAGTCACTTTTTGGACCCATGGACAAACTGTACTAATTTATAATAGGTTCATGATTTCTCCTAAACTCCGTACAAATGTCCTTCCGAGCACAGTGGGGGAAATGAAAAAAAAGTGGAAATAAATTTGTAACTTCTAAACCAACAGTCCAATGCACAGTGGGGCAGAATCAAAATTTTTTGGAAATAAATCTGGCATTTCTAAACGCATGGCCCGATCGGGACAAAAGTGCAATATTTTTGAAGGACGGAGTTTTAAAGTCGCATATTTTTGAATATAATTGAAATATTGACTTGAATTTTTTTTTGTAATATCAGAAATTAACTTATCTAAACAAAAAAAAAATAGCTCGGAAAAAATGTGGACCAAATTGTTCCTAATATTTGCAATCCTATCAACATTTTGATAAAAATTTTAGTTTTAGAGCTCAATAAATATGTAATATGTAATAAAATCTTTATTTATTAACAAAACTAAACGAAATTTTCAACGTTTATTAAATGTCTCATTCTAAATGACAAAGTGTGAAAAAACTTGTCAAAAGGTCAAAGAGAATCCCGCAATTCCTAAAAATTGGAGTGAAAATCCCAAAAATGCTATTTTTTACAATTTTGCCCACAGTTTCTACATTTCCTTCGGGGCTGGGAAAATGCTTTAAAAATAAATAAAAATTCGGTTCGGTTCAAAAGTACGCCCTATATTTTTAAAAAAGCGGACCAAGGTATGGCAAAATTTTAAAAGTTCAAATTTCCAAAAATATACAAATCTTTGAAATCGGATGGGAAACAAAAAAATTCCACGTGTTTAAAAATTTTACATGTCGGAGGTACCCTAATTTGTGCCCCCATAGCGCCGCCCCTGGAGCATTTGCAGGGTCCATTTTAATAACTTAAACTCGAATGCTCCTTGACTACGCCCATGTCAAATTTTATACCGATAGAACCAGCCGTTTACAAATGCCAGATTTATTTCCAAAAAATTTTGATTTTGCCCCACTGTGCACTGCAGTGAGATCAATGTATAAAGGAACAACAACTAGTACATAGTCTTCACTAACAAATAGGTAAATAAGACAAATAAACAAAACATTAAGGCAGCTCACATAACACAATATAAATTCAAATAAATATTTTATTTAAGCTACAAAATTATACAATGACAAATTATAAAATAATAAAGACGAATAAATAAAAACAAATAATAAAATTTATGCTCGATTACGATTCACTACTTAAAATCAAGGACAGCAAGCTTGGAAATAGGGAGCTTTACCTGGCGTTTACACATGCAAGTAACAGTTCGAAAAACTCAACACATTCATACTTTTGCACTAACACAATCATTCATGCATGTGTAAATTTACACACGCATGTGTGATTGTGTTAGTGCAAAAGTATCAATGTGTCGTGTTTTTCGAACTGTTACTTACATGTGAAAAGGCTAGGTTAGTATTCCTGTACTGGTACGAACATCAGCACGACAAATAACACCATCTCTACCTTTAAACACCTCTTCCACTCTGCCTCACTTCTAATCTCTACGGGACACGGTTGTATCACAAATTAGAACCAAATAACCAATAGCAATAGGCTTCATACGTTGACACCATTTGGAGCGTCTAGTCAACGTGGGCAAATATTCTTTTATCCACCTATTCCAGAAGTGATCACGTAGCTGACGGGAAATGCGCCACTGCTTTTTTAGTACAACAGGCGTTTCTTCTTCTGCTCCGGCAGGAGTTTGTGTTGTATTAGGACAACCAAGCAAAAACTTTGCAGTGTGTGTTCTCGAGGGGCTGATTCTTTTAAAGTTGACTGCAACACACGCTTAACATATTGGTCGATTCGTTCCCATATACCACCTTCTGCAGGATTATATGGATAATTAAACTCCCAGTCTATGCCTTTAGTTGAAAGTTCATCTTGAATTCGCTGAACCTCTTGGCAACTTGATCAGCACCAACAAAATTTTTGCCATTGTCGCTCCATAGTCTTGTAGGCAGGCCACGTCGATTTATAAAATTGCGTATGGCAAGGATACACGCATCGGTTGACAAATCGAAAGAAAACAAGTTGGAGTGCTATATTCGGCTAAGCCGAATCTTAAATACCCTCCACCCAAATTAGATGGAAATTATAGAAATTACATTAGCATAAACACTCTAATATCCATATTCAGTGTTTGTTATTGAGACTTAGCTCCGATTATGAAGATTAGTAGAATGGTAATGTAATACAGTAGTTTTCGCTTATAGTCTACAAATACAGTTGCACAATTTTCGTGGACTATGAGCGAATTAGGACTATAACCGAATTTCTTTTTAAGCCACTTCATGGATTATATATGAATACTGATATAATACACATTTTGGACTATATACAAATTATGTATTGTCTTCAATAAAAACACTTTTTTTAAACAAAATAAATGTTTATTTAAAATATAGTAGTATTTTATATAGTTATTGTTAGAAAAACTAGTTTACGCAGAAGATATTTTATTTCAAATGTATAAAAATGTTATCTAATTCAGCAATTTATAATTGAAATAACTACATATTCCTACCATTTCCAACAGAGTCTATAATTTTATAATAGGAATAGAATGTACTATATACTTAATAATTGGTTAACATTACCGATTGGCTCAACATTTTCCTTATTCACCACAAATGAAGTAAAAGAGTATAAAAAAGGGTAAACAAATATATTTAGCCAAACTTCAAAAGTATATTTTTGTCTGTTCTAATAAATTTTCCGGATGTGAACCTTATATATATAATTATGAACCCATAGTCACCAAATTTACTTGAAACTTATATCTGTTACATTTTTTACCGATATGAGTGTATACATGCATTAATGTATTTTTCTGATGTGCGACTTATTTGGAAGATATTATTAAATATTTTAACGCGATTTCTATGTATTTGGGGCCTATTTTGCTTGATATTTTTCTCCATAAAATTATTTACAAAAGTTTTATGGGTATTATTGTGACTATCGGAAATGGAGCTAATATGGGTGCTATGGTCAAATATGGACCGATATTCACAAAACCCAGTAGTATAATGTTTGGATACAATATATTGATCTGTATACAATTTTAGTTCGATATTGATATATTTAAAATATTTATAGAGGTTAAAGTGTTTTTCGAAAGTGGTCCTTATATGGGAGCTATGACCAATTATCGGCCGATCTTCACCAAATTCAACACATCGATTTTCGTATAAAATGGAAATATTTGTTTGAAATTTTAACCAGATAGAAGCTTTTATAAGAGATTTATTGGCATTTAAGTAATTTTCGGAAATGGACCTTATATGGGAGCTATGGTCAAATATGAACCGATATTCACACAATCTAGTAGTATCATTTGTGTATTAATACTACCGATCTGTGTAAAATTTTAATTCGATAACGATATTTTTCAGATATTTATGAAAATTAATGTGTTTTTTGGAAGTGGTCCTTATATGGGAGCTATAACCAATTATGGGCCGATCTTCATGAAATTCCCTACAGCGATTTTTATGTGCATGGGGATTATGCAAGTTGAATTTCAACCTGATACCGATATATATAAGATATTTAAGTGTATTTAAATGATTTTCGGAAGTAAACTTTATATGGGGACTATGATCAAATAGTGCCCGATACAAAAAAAAATTGGTCTCGCGATTTCTGTTTGCGCGAAAATTTGTTGTGCTGAATTTTGTATGGATACTGCAATTCTATGGGCATTTATATACCATAGCACCATATTTCGGGAAGAAATTTGTATGGGGGCTACGAGAAATTATGGACCGATTATTTCCATTTCCATTAGAATTTGTCCTATTATCATATAAATAATGTGTGCTTAGAAAAATTATAAACATTTCGGTATACATTTCATTAATTTTGCTTATGTATTTTAGACGTGAGAGTGTTTTACACAGACAGACAGACGGACAATGCTCAATCGACTTAGAATTTCATAAGGATCAATAATATATATACTTTGTTGGGTCTCAGATGAATATTTCTCAATGTTGCACACGGAATGACAAACTTATATATACCCTCTTGTTATAAAAAATATAAATAACAAGTGGTCCGTTATATTTAACAACAAAAACATTACATGCATTAGCTTACTTATGTTTAAATAAATAACAATGCATGTACAGAAATAGTAACGAAAAACAATTTGCAGTAACAACAATACACTAGTATGCACTTACTAAGAGACGCAATATTAACAACAACAACACTAATGGTAATAGGTACCAACTAGGGTTCTATAGTTGAAACAAAAAGTCGACTTTTCGAACTTTCGACTTTTTAGTTAAATCGATTTTTTTCAACTATTTTCGACTTTCCTATTATTTTCGACTTTTTTCAACTTTTGACCATTTCTTGTAATAAAATACATGGTTTCTGCATTTATTGATGAGCCTTTTGTAATGTTTAGCAATAAAAATTAAATGTATTAACGGATTGTTCGAATAATCGACTTATAGAACTCTAGTACCAACGAGCAAACAAAGAGACTGAGATCATAACTCATTATCAGTGATGAGTGACTAAAGGTAGGATCACACGATTTGCCGCAATGCACCAATTATTGGTCTACTTTATACGTCAATCGTGTGATTTCACAACATATTGGCTCATATGTCAAACTACAACAATATTGTGCTTATTGGCTCAATCAAATGCAACCCTGGTGCGGCAATCATGTGAACGCTTGATAGCCAACCATGCACCAATAAAAACGTTAAAAATAATCGAATATTTATTGTGTTCTAGTGCGGCAATTAAAGACGACAATACGCGCCAATATGAATTTTTTAAATCAAATATTATTTTGTAGCAGCATTTATTTTCGTAAATAAAATAAGTTTTGATTGTTGTTTATATATAATTATAATTTACTTGTAGGTTATTATGGAGTTGGATTAGAATTTGATGGCATGAACAGTGTATTGGTTTCCTGCTCCCTCTCTCAGGAACCGCAAACACCTGTGACCATCAATGTTTTTTCATATGCACCATCAGTGCTTCCTTTTGTGAGCCACTCTAACCCACATACTTCTTTTAAGATTTCTATTTTTCATTTTTTTTTTCGTCTTCAAGTGCACACACGATAATTACAGCCGACGCAATTTTTTTTTTTTTTTAAATGAGCAACTCATTTTTCCACAAATAGATTAAAATTTTCGATATTTATGTAAACAAAACATATCTAGCTCAACAGCTGTTTCTCAGAGTTGCCATACACTAGTGTGACTTGAATGCAGTAATTATTGCCACTATGCCGTTTTGCGCCAATTTACGTCAATCAAATTTATGTAGGATGAGGCAATCATCTGACTGCAGAAAATTTGATTGGGACAATTTTTTATTGGGCACCAATTCAGCACAATAAAAATTGTATAAAATTGGTGCATTACGGTAATCATGTGATCCTACATTAACATCGGTACAATCCTTGCATCCAAAAATAAAGGCCCTGGCTCACTAAAGCGAACGAAAATTTTTTTTCTTATTTTATATTGAAAACAACAAATAAATTTTAATTTTTTTTATTGTTTTCAATATAAAATAAGAAAGAAAATGTTCGTTTGCATTTAGTGAGCCAGGCCCAAAATCTCGAACCGAAAACCCGATGGTAGCTAGTAAGTTGTTTATCAAGACTGCAATGGAATATATTTTAGATAAGCGTTTGAACAATTTTTGATGACAGTATAAACTAAAGCAAAAGGGTGGTTGCTACAGAGAGTATAAAAGAAAGAGAGCTCCTCGCCAAGAATACAACAAATGTAAAAAGCTAATATGTGCTCAGCATTGCCTTCTACAAACGAAGTGCCAAGGGCTCATGTTCGGAAAAATACGGCTAACGAAAAAAATGTGTTAAGTAACAAAACCAATATAAATTAACATGAAATTTAATGTATCTACCACAAAGCCGTCAATTGCCACAAAAACAAAAATTATAAAAAAAACTAACAGAATCTTACTTTAAAATTGTTTATTTGTTTATTTTCTAAAAAGTAGGCAAATTTTGATAACTGAGCTGAAAGCAATTTTAAAGTTGATAAAAACTGTGTAAGTTATTAACAACTGAAGATCAAAATATCTACCTCGGTAGATACTATGAAAGCGAAGGTTAAACTTTTGCTGTTGAACATTTTAAATAAATAAAGAGTTGTTACAATTTTAAACTAATAAACGGCTTTTATTTGCAATCAAACGTATCCGGTTTATTTAAAGGAAATAAACACACGTTTTAAAAGGTAAAAACGTAACAATATGTTTCAGCTTTCTATTGATTAATTTCCAAAAAAAAATAAATTCATTTAAAATTTTATTGTTAAATAAAATTGTTAAATAGCAACTTTGTTCTTTTTTCATTATGTCTATTTTAATTCTATAAAATTAATGTCTGAATAATGAAAAAAATCGTTACGGTTATTAAAATATTTTAAATAATCACCCTTATTCTGCATTTCGATTACGTTCCCGCATTCAGTTACGCACAAATCGAAAAATGGTATTCCAACAAAAAAGAAAAATGGTATTTCAAAGAAAAAGAAGAAGAGAAGGGTATGTTCAATCTAGCTGTTTTACTATGAAACGCATGAAATATAAACAGACAAAATAAGAAAACTGTAAGCATTTTATAAATCAAAATTATTTTGTGCAAAAAAACTGTGATGAATTAAATAAATTAAAATTAAAAACATAATTTAAATAAAAACAACTTAGGATTGAACATAAAGAAAAAAGAATTTAACTATTCCAGTGTGAAGAATCCTGTAGAGCTTGAGGTGATGTATTATTTGTTTATACATATATGTAAAAGAAAAATAAAGTTTATTTGTTTTAATTTTCAGAAGAAATGGAATCCATAGCAGCAGCGGTGTTGTTAGAAGAGAAGTACAACGTGCTCCGGAATGCAGATTTAAGGCTTGAAAAGCGGAAATCGAGAGACAGTTGCAAACCATTCGAGATGAGTGATCAATTGTAAGATATTTGTTTTAATTGTTACTATGTGAAATAATTATTTAAGTATTATAGATTAAAAAAACTTTCGGCTAAATAAAGACGCGTTTAATTATGTATTAGACACTTTTCTACAAGATGCGCGGTCAAATACATTAACATCTTTAACACCGCTTAACCAAGTTGTAGCTGCTTTGAGTTTCTTCGTTAAAGGAACCTGCCAATACGGAGTTGGTACAGAATGTATTGTTGGAATGGTTTAATCCACAGTGTCAAAGTCCCTATCTTCTTTCCTTGGCATAATGCTGTCAAAGCTTTGTTCTCAGTGGATAAAATTTGAACAGACTGCCAGGTTTTCATACTGCTCTGGTGTTGTAGTTTTTGACCTGCAATAAATTAAATAAAACATTAAAATTTATTTAAAACAAATTAAATTTATAATTAACAAAATATATATGTAAGTATAAAACATTTTTAAAAATTTCAATTGTTGCTAAAACCAAAACAAAATTAGTTGCATTCAGTCATACAAAAACCAACTTAGAAAAACGTAACTACGATCGAAATGCAGAATACGTAAAATCGAAAAGAAACGGAACGCAGAATACCAAAGTTGCCAAACGGAGAAAATTACGATTCGAATCGAAATGCAGATTAGGGGTGAATATCTTACTTTGTGCAATTTTAAAGAAAATATTTTGTAAATTATGTGATGTTGTTTATACTTATATTTATTTAAATTAATTTACTTAAATTAAAACAAGTCATAAAAAAAAACGAATTGTTAAAAAATGCGATGCAAAAAGTAAGTACTGTCTTTAAATTTATTACACGAACATTAATAATTATTATTAACATTAATATATAATTATTATTAACATTAATATATAATTATTATTAACATTAATATATAATTATTATTAACATTAATAATTATTAATGTTCGTGTAATAAATTTAAAGACAGTACTTACTTTTTGCATCACATTTTTTAACAATTCGTTTTTTTTATGACTTGTTTTAATTTAAGTAAATTAATTTAAATAAAATAGGAAGGTAACGACTAGTGATAGTTAAAATATTAAATGCAACTTTTTACACAGCGGTATTAAAACCAGATCCGTTTTATATGAAATAGCAATAGCTTTGCATCTAATGTCCGTTCTCATTTATTGTACAATTTCGAAAAATATACTCCTTTCCAAGATGTTTCCAATAGGCTTCTGGATTTGTATTAATTGATATTTTTCTTCTACCAGTTTTCTATATATTTGTTCAAGAATTTTCGTTGGTTTTTTATACGGATTTTGAGTTTTTGTAAATAATTTTCAAATGCGTATGATGAACCTTTTATAGGATCGCCAACCTGTTCTATGGATTCTTTTATATGGAGTAGATTGTGGACATTATGCGGAATGCCGTTTTTTCGTAATATAACAGCAAAATTTTCAACAAAATTATTTAATAATTCTTGGGCAGATACCAAATTGCTACTACATTGTTTAGGACAACAAAGTAGCCTATATGAGCAATACAAAAGCAGAAACTCATAGTAGATGTATTCATGAACTTCATCTTTAAGGGAGATTGCTTTCCAATTATTTAAGTCGTCTAGAGATCTAAGTTTCCTTACAAACTCATTTGAAACAAAAGGATGCATTTTTAAAAGTTTCTCTGAAATGTTTCACTTGGAACTCTTATATTTGATTTGTTATTTACTATTCTTAGTAGAAACTTTCTCATTACACCTAGATCTATTAAGTGCATGCAATCTAAATGCCGATGGTCTCTAGAGGCGATTTGACAGATAGATACTTGCTGCTGTATTGATGTTGGTATTTTCTATTATGAAAACCGTTGTCTGTAATGAATTGTGCTGATTTTGTGCTATATGTTAAAACTCCCTTTACTTTTTTGCTATTTGTATACATTTTGTACATCCATGTCGTGAAACATGATAGGGTGTGGCCGTAATGAATGCTCTTGCTGGAGCATCACAAATAATAGCTCTTACACGTATTGGTATAGTTTTACCGCTTATGATAATACCATTGTCGATAACATGTGATAGTTCAGATAAAAATTTGTTCAAATATTCTTCTAAATTAGTAGGTTTTTTATTACCCAAAAAAAAAAAAAATACATTGCTCTTATTAAAATTGGCCATAGCTGAGCTCTTGAACTTCTATATAGTGGTAATCCATCAATGCTAATATCAACACGAACATGGTCACGGAAATCGACAACTTTACACAGCTCAAAGTATATTTATACAAGTACATACAAACAACATTAATTTTGTTTGTGTGAAACATAGTGAGATTGTCAAAAACGGTTGACAATTTTGCCACAAATTTCACTCACGTTGCCTTTTTATTGGGTATTTTCGCACATAGAATAAGAATAATTTTTTTTATTAATATTTTCACAAAAAAAATGTAAACAAACAGAAAGAAATAAAAAAAAGTAAAAAATTTTGACAATCTCAAAAGTATTTACAAAGGAGAAAAAAATTAACAGCTGATCACTTTTATGTACTTGTATAAATATAATTTGACTCAGCTCTTTGAACTACTGATTAATTCCCATATAGAGCAAAGATCCTTCAGCTATATGCTCAGTTTCCAATTTAATTGGGCAATCAAACTTATAAAATGATTTTACAATAAGTTTCCCTTCTTTCAAAATATGAACCAATTCTTCTACACATTTTCTTGATGGCTTATATTTATTGTACCACTCTCTTAATTTTTTATCTAAGCTTATGACAGTTTCATTCTCAGTTTCTTTCCCAGTTTCTTCCATTCCTTCACTCTCAACCTCTTCATAATAATGGTTTTTGGTTTCTTTTTTCTTATTAAATTTGTCCCCAATTTCCACTTTATTATATTCTTCAGTATATTTTATAAATCTTTCTAAAAATGTTTCTTTTTCTTTTTTTATGTTTCTATTTAATTGTCTTTTACTAATCATTTTGTATTACCTATTAAGCAAATTACCAATTGTTACATATATGTAAGAGTCTGATGTAAAAAGAACTCAATAATTAATTTTTATATCTGCCAAAAAATAAAAATAGCCTGACAAATATTTCTGACAAAAAAAAAAATAAAAATCAATGTCTGACTAATATTTTTGACAAAAAATAAAAATCAAAAAATAACAATTATGTTGTGATTTTTATTTTAAATATCATAATTGTTACAGTCCCTGCATTTGTATCATTTTTGGCCAGTTGGATTATGTTTATTTTAAATAACTAAAAAATAATGGGCTTCTTCCATGAAAAATTCCATTAATTTTTTCTGCTTTTTAAATAGAAGTGAGCATCACTTTTGATCAGAGTTGCTTTTGGAATTTTTTCAATAACTACACAAAAAAACATTTATTTTCTTAAAAGGCCAACAAATTTTTTTACAACAAAAACTATCAATTGATTAAAATTTTTGCGATTTTTTATTAAGGGTATTCATTTCAAAAAAAAAGGAAAATTACACTCTGATTTTTTTTAAACTTCGATATAGTATGTTAAAAATACAACTTTTTGTGGAAAAATTTCTTGAAATGGAAAATTACACTCAGATTTTTTAAATTTGGTTATAGTATGTTACAAATACAACTTTTCGTAGAATAATTTTCCATTTTTTGAAATGATTACCCTTACCAATTCACTACTGGTACCTCCAAAAAATACAGAATTTTTTTAAACAAAATATATAATTCAAATTAATCAATTCGATTTCTAAGCACTTGAGTTTTTTCACTTATTTCAATTATTTTATTATTTTTGTATATTTTAAAATCTTTTAATATTTTTCTAACTTCACTTACACAGAATTGATTTAAAACTGGCCATTAAAATGAAATAATGAAAATTATACCCTTTGGTATTTCCAAAAATTAACGGGCTTTTTCCATAAAACATTCTTTTACGATTCCCCATTTTTAATGAAAGTAACGAATAGTGATGTAAAAGTATTTTATATTTCGGTAATGATTATTCGATACTCAAATGTTTTTAGTGATGTATTTTTCAGTATAAATAGAATATGTTCTGAAAACTAATCAAAAATTATTTTTATAAGGTCCAATAAATAGAAACCCAAATGCGAATTCGTTCCTTGTTTGAGTGAAAAAATTGACTAAGAAAAAATCGTTAAACATGCTATAATTAAGAAAAAATATTCAGTAGTATTGCATAATCTAATTTACATCACTACCAACAAATGCTATATAAGAATAATTTATATGTATAATTCGCTTATTTTTCCAATAGTATTCGCTAAAAGAAGATTTTAAAGATCTTTTTCTGGATCTTAATAAATCTTCCCGAAAACCTAGAATAGTTCAATTTGTCATAGTAACAGTACTAGTCGGAAAATGTATTTTAAAGTTTCTATCAGGGAACTTACGGTATTATAACAAGTAGCTATTACACATTTTTTACATGTGAATTGTATCATTACTTTTAGTGTGGGCTTTTTTTATAATTTGTTTTCGCTTTTAGTAAACCGACGTACATTTTCTCCTTTTGATATTCGTTATAGGATTGAGCAAAAATTACAACAAACAACTTAAATAAAATACACGATGCTTGTTAAACGGTCACCTTCAGCATTACGTGTGGTCATCGAATTGGTATGTTAGGGAGGATTTTATTTTTCTTGAATTATTTTCAAAAACTAAAGTGGAATATTGGTTTATTGTTTAATACTGAATTCGATGGCGACATGTAGTGCAAATGATAACCATGTAACTACCACTTTAGCAGCCACAGCGAACTCGTGTGTTGTACAAGTAGTAATATAGCTAGTGTAAGGTTTCCAATTGGCACTTTTCAAAATGCTGGGTTTTTTATTAAAATCTGGCCTTTCTATTACAGTTTTAACAATTTATTTCAAGGTTGTCCACGTTCTTTACCTCAATTGAAATCACAGTGGACAACAATCAAAATTCAAGCAAAAAAAGAAATGAGCGAATATCGAAGAGAAATTTTTAAAACTGGTGGAGGACCCAAGCAAATGAATTTAAATGAACGCTTGGCTGCCAAATAAGTTCGTGGTTGATACCAACGACTTTGATTGTGATACTATTATTACTGAGGTACGTTTATTTTTATAAATATATATTAATACTAAATTTAAAACACCCTTCTTAAAATATTAAATTTAGATAGATTCAAATGTGGAAAAAGAATTAAATCGACATAATTCATCAAATGTATGTGAATGAATTTTAAAATTCGTGAAATATTTAATTTGTAGTAAATCTTATATTAATGTATTTGAATTATTTAAAGAAGGAAATCCTTGACTTATCTCCCGTAGCACATGACGATAATATACCAGAATATATTGAAACTCCCGAAAAGAAAACTGAAACCCCATTAAAGAAAAAGGCATACATATTTTTTAAAATACTTATATAAATGTATATCATGGACCATTTAAAATAATATATTAATTTTTTTATTTAGAAAAGGCAAAAAGTTAATATACATGATGAAAAAATTAAAACCATTGCCGACGCACATTGGATCAGGATCGTTTTTCATCGGCCAAAACTCAGTTAGGGTAACGAGAATTTTTTTTGAAAAGGTTTTGTTAGTTTTTTTTGCAGTTGAATTAATGCAAAAGCGTTTTATATGTAAGGGGAAGAAGAAAAAAAGTTAGTTCAGAAGTGGCGGTTGAACAAGGTTTTAAATAAAAAAACCTAAATTAAATATAAAAAAAAACACAAAAACTTAACATAGCTAATAATTAAATTAAAAGTGCCAGAAAAGAGATAAGTGCTATTTCAAGAAAAAGTGGAAGCACTGATTATAAAGTTTTCTTCACACACTTTTTACTCAAGAAGAGACTAAACTGGAACTGTGGCCGATACGTTCCTAGAAGGAAGAGTCAATCTTAATCAATCAATCATCCAGAGGAACATAAGATATCCATTTGGCTACTTGCTGGGGAACATGGTTTTTTTATTAAGATAAAGTACATATCAGTAACGGCCGAATAAAGAAAGTGAAGGTAACACCGTAAAAATATTTAATAAGGAAGTGTTCGTCAACACAATAAAAAAAAAAACTTACTAAGGCCACCTGTTGGGTAAAAATTAATTTAAATTGCCGTCCACAAAGTGAACGAACTTTTTTAGTCAATACACTCATCAAAGAAAATTTTAGTATAGACATTATAGGAAAGTGGCATTAGGGTAGCGTTAAGTTGTTGAGTAAAGAAATTTAGATTAAGTAGAAAATATTTGTTTATAGCGAAGTGTTATTGTAAGATTTGTGAAAGGATCACACTAACCAATAATAAATAAATGGGAATTTAAAACCCAAAAAGGTAAAAAAAAAAATATAAAGAAACCCTTAGACTTCTTTTAGAGAGCTCTTTCAGGGATTATAATAGGGAAAATCTTTATGATTAGTAAAGCTTGAGCGGATTTATGGCACAAAACAAAGAGGTGTTAGCTGGTCCTTAGTTAAATTTGTCGGATTTGTGTTTTATATGTTAATTTAAGTAGTGTTTAGGATTAGTTTAAGAACCAAAAAAAAAGGAAAATAGGGATTTTGCTAGAGAAAAAAATAAATAGTTATTATTACTTTTAAAATATTTACAATTCGTCCTAGCATTTATAAATCGGTTTGAAGAAGAAAAATAAACCATTCGATTCATAAAAAAAAAAAAACATTAACTAAAATTTCAAATTTATTAGTAACCCAAAACAAATACCCAGAAAATACATTGTTAAGAAAATAAGAGGAAAATAATAATTTCAAGAAACGATTAAGCCACTTTTAGTTTAAGTTATTTATGTTTGTATTGTTTTAGTATAAGTTCTTTTATTGTAATAAATTATGTTATAAAGATTTTATAAAATGTGTTGGTAAATTGTCGAAAGAAGGTTAGTTACAGTGGTACGTCTTGGATGAAATGAGGAATTAATAATTCCGTATAGTGGGTGAGTAATATGTAAAGGGGTCATAAAGAAAGAAAGAGAGTGACTAAGGTTGGGAGGGCGACGAAATGGGAATGACATCTAACCCATACATTTTAGTGTTGTGCTCATTGACAGGGAAATGTTTGTTTAATGTTTGTGTTGTTAGGATTTTTTTTTTGTTGATGCGAACCGTTGTGTGTGTATGCGGGTTGGGAATCCACGACTCAAATGAGCTAGCTGAGGTGGCATCACACCTACACAGAATAGTCCAGGTTTCGTAACAATATAAAACTAGCTGAAGTTGTTTTTAACTCATTTAACAACATCATCAGCTGTTCTTCGCCATGTAAAAAAGTTCGACAAAAAGTCAAAAATGTTTAAGTTGCTAGATATTGGCAGAGATTTTGCAATTATCTAATATTGAATCAATAAAATTAGTACCAAAATAGAATAAACTTGATATTAATCTTCCCTTTTCTATTTTTCCACCAAACTGTTTTTTCTTTAGTTTCCCGGTTACATTTATTGTTTGTCACTTTTTGTTTCTTTTTTTTTTAATTTCTAAGTCAGCTGTTCAGCGATGCCACTTGTCTATATTTTGTTGTAAATTGTATGAAAAGATTTTCTACATTTGAGGTGACACCCAGTTAAAGTCGGTTCAATTTAAAACATACTTTAATTTTGACTATAGTTGGGAAATAATAAAAAGCGGGTTTTTATTTTAAAGTAGTTTTTAAAAAGAACCGACTTTATTGTTTGACTATGATTATGGGCCATTATCTATAAAATTTTACAATATTAATTTTTTTTAACTAAAAAACGTTATGAGAATTTAAATTTTAAGATATAAACAAACCCATGTTCAGCATCACATCAGGCCTGTTGTCATCGTTGGATATTATTTGGTGAGTCTTAAAATCTTGATAATGTTTTAAAATTTCTTTAAATTCTCTACTTAAATATTCTAAATTGAATTGTATACTATTTTAAATAGAAGCTACTGTTATTTTAAAAATTGTATGTTATTAACATAACATTTTAACATTTGAAAACAACCCCTATCTTATAATTACGTTCATTTCAATTTAGAATATTTTAAATTTATTATTGTAAATAAAATACACTGCATTACAATTTTAATTTAAATTTTCAACAATAAATAAACCTATTTTCTTTCTTATCTATCTTTTTATTTATTTTTTTCGGTTAACACGGTTTCTTTTAGCTATCATTTTAAATTTAATTTTTAACGGTTCTTAACCAATTTCAATGGAGACAAGAACACCACACCAGCCCTGATCACGGACGGAAAATAAGGTAGCGCAGGTCTCCTGAGAGATAGGGCCATGAGGAGTATGGACCGTTACAATACATTAACATCGAAAGCTCTAGAATTCGAATTTACGAGTTTTGACCGGTAAGAACATTCTAGACTACTCACATGAAGATGGCAGTGTGTATAAATAGTGACTGCGGTTTGAAGCATCTGCTACTAAAACTGCTTTTATTTGCAATCAAAAGTACCTGATTTATTTAAAGGAAATAAGTCACAGTTTTAAAAAAGGTAAAAACGTAACAATTGGTGTCAGAAGTGGGATTGCAAAACAATAAACATGAAGTTTGAAGAACTTAAAGTTGAACAACTCAAGATAGAATTGAGTAAGCTAGAATAGCCGACAGCGGGCAATAAAGCAGAGTTGCAAAAGAGGCTGATCGATGAATTCGAGCGGCATGGAAATACAAGCCAAAGTCGTTGATAAAAAGCTGTTCGATTTAGAGACAGCCAAATAAATGCATTGATAATAAATTGCTCGATCTGGAAATGAAAATTAATAATCTGCAATGTCAACATCAGAAGCACATTTTTACTATAGACACAGGAGCGTCGCAGTCTATCATCAGACCTGACTTGGTATAAAACACAGTAATGAACCACTATGCGGGGTAAGTGTTCGCACTGCTACTGAGGAGTCTGCCACTGTTTATGGAAAAGTAAATGAGAAGTTAACCATTGCCAACGTTATTGTCAATCATGTATTTATTGTTGCCGACATTATGAAGGAAGTAATTGTTGGTGCTAATTTCATGATTATTCACGCGTATTACTTAGGATATGGGACTGAAAGCTATGATTTGGCAAAATGAGATTTGACGTCGGATATGAAAATAGGACTCAATTAAGAAAGCTAGTTACCATCGAGCCTCAGAGACTACCACCACAGTCAGAAACTTTAGTATGGACCCGTATGGAGAGAGATTGTAACGGCAACAGTTTGTGAGTGGTAAACCAGCAGAAATAAAAAGTGATCTTATAACAGCAAAAGCCCTCGTTAAACCCTGCAACAACAAAATAGTTCCTGTAAGAGTGCTTAACCTGTCAAGCTATGAAATAGTCGTTAAGCCAAATTTCGAAATATTTAAGCCGCCCGATAGGAATAAGGCTAAACAGCTCCTGAAGAAATATACTTTGCATTAAAAAGTCAAAACCAAGGTAAAACGGCAATTGTCAAGCATCAAATAAATACTGGCGAAGCGAGGCCCATAACGCAGGCACCCAGAAGTATTCCTCTAGCAAAACGAAGTGAGGTGAAGGAGCTGGTTAACGATATGAAGCGGAATGGAGTAATCGAACCATCTTCAAGTCCTTGGAGCTCGCCTGTTGTTTTAGTTAAGAAGAAAGACGGCAGCACTAAATCTATTATAGGAAGCTGAACGACGTCACCAAGAATTGACGACACCCTATCTTCACATTGGACTTGCAAAGTGGTTATTGGCAGGTAGAGATTTCAGACAAAGACAAGGAAAAAACCGCCTTTAGCGCTAGTGATGAGTTATGGCCGTTTAATGTGATGCCATTTAAACTCTGTAACGCTCCAGACACATTCGAATGGAACATGTATTGAAAGGACTTCACGGAAAGACATGCTTGGTGTACCTCGATGACATAACTGTCATTGGTAAAACTTTTGATGAACACCTGAAAAACCTTGAAGAAGTTCTTAAACGAATATCAGCAGCTGGACTCAAACTCAGTGTAATGAAGTTTGCATTGTTCCAGAAAGAAGTTAAATATTTGGGACATCGCGTCACAGCAGAAGGAAAATACGAGCCGTAAAGGACTGGTCATCTGAAAAATCTCCACGAATTGCGTAGTTTTCTTGGTCTTTGTACATAATGCAGACAATTTTTTCCGAATTTTGCTAATGTAGCCGTAAGCTTGCATAAGCTGACCAAGAAGTCGCAATCATTCCAATGGAGTGAAGCACAAGAACTAGGATTCCATTAGGATTTATTATGGATCTATTATGTACGGCACCAATTTTTTCATATCCTATACCTGGAGAAACGTTTGTGGTAGATAGCGATGCGAGCGGATACGGAATAGGAGGTGTACTTTCACAAGTGGTCGATGGCACTGAGTCATTGGATACTTCAGCCGAACGCTTTTGAAGCCTGAGAGAAGCTACTGCGTAACGCGACGAGAACTGTTGGCAGTATTGGCTAAAATAACATCGGCTAAACAAGCAGGTACACCCACAGAAAAAATGAACACATCCGTGTACAATTTGACACCATTCGGTGTCAATAGTGTATCAACCCCGTATGTGTAGAAATCGTACACGAACGGTGTCAATTTGACAACGAAGAAATGACACCATACCGTTTCAGATTTGACACCATCCGTTGTCGATTTGTAACCATGCCGTTGTCGTTTTGTCACCATCCGTTGTCAGTTTGACACCGTACCGTTGTTGTTTAAATACCATCCGTTGTTGATTTAACACCACCCTTTTTTGATTTGCAATCCCTTTCCAAATTTACCATAATATTTATGGCGATTAAAATAAAACAAAAAATACCTTATTTTTCATTAATTTTACATTTATTTAATATAAACACATTTATAAAAACATGTTTGAGTACTCGTATGTAAAAAATTATTAATGGCCAGGTTCTGTTGTACTTTCATATAGTCCTTTTATTCAGCCATCTCCACATTAATCTTATTCATTTCACTGCATTTATTTTGTTCACAAAACCTAATTTATTAGCACTTATTTAATAATTTGAACTTTTGCGTTCTAAATAACCAAAACTTAGTGATAAATACCATTACTTTCGTCGTAATAAAAACCAACAGGCTTGTTATTCACTGTGAGATGAGTCGTCGAATAACTTGACAACATTGTGTTGTCGATTCATACCCGTTTGTTTACAAATTGTAAACGTACGGTGTCGAAAAAAAGTGTCACCGTAGGGTGTCAAAATGACACCAACCGTTGTCGATTTTGCAACGTCGTTTTTCCCTCAGTGTAGACTGCCAGCCCGCAATGAAATATCGGCCGAAAGTCCACTGATGAAATCATATTGGGCCTTATGGAATAGTCTATAGCAATGATGCCCAAGCCCTGTACTCTTGGTGCTCATTTGTTTTTGTAAATGCTCTTTGCTATAGGCTGTGTGTTTCTATACTCAATAGAACACTCAGGCACTAGTAATATGAAATACACAAACAATTTTGTCATGTTGGTTTTTTTGTCGTTCTTCAATGTACACACACAAGTGGAAGACAACAACACTTTCGTATGCTTTGCTGGTAAACATTGACGACAGCGATCATCAATGTAGATTTTGTTTTTGTTTATCGTATGGTATTGTTTCAAAAAGTGTGTATTTTTTCTTTATTCTTTGTATGTTTTGGTTTTTACAACAAAAAAAATTGCATAAAAATTAGTTTTTCTTTAAATGTATTGGTGTTTGCTCTTCCATAAGGAACTTTTGGGCACCTCTGGTCTATAGTTTTTAAATGGCTGCTTTTACCGCATATGGGAAAGTGCTGACGGTAAAATGATGACATATCTAATTGTGGTACCATCCTCTAAAATAAACAAAGTAATCAAAGAGTTCCATGACGGTCTCAGTGGTGGCCATCTAGGTGTGACAAAATCTTAGGAAAGTTAAAACAACGTTTTTATTGGGTGGGTTGTCAGTAACCAGTAGCCGATTGGGTAACCAATTGTCCACAATGCATAGCAGCGAAGGGCCCATTAAGAAGAAGTCGTGGTCAACTTCAGCACTATAACTCAGCTGAGCCGTTCGAGCGGATTGAAATGGATATAGCAGGCCCATCCCCTGTCAGTGATGTCGAAAAGCGTCACGTTCTAGTGGTTATGGATTATTATCAGGAAGCAAAAACGGTTATAACCGTATTTGTGAACAACTGGGTGTGCCGCTATGGTGTTCCACTTGAGGTGCTTTCTGATCAGGGTAGAAATTTTGAATCTGCCGTATTCAACGAAATGTGCGATTTATACGGAATTAGAAAAACCATAACAACGCCACTGCATCCTCAATCTGATGGCATGGTCGAAAGATTCAATCGCACTCTGGAGGAATATTTAAGAAGAGTGTCAGTACACATCAGAAGGACTGGGATGAACACATACCGAAATTTCTATTGGCATACAGATCAGCTGTTCACGACTCAACCTCTCAAACACCTGCAAAAGTTGTCTTCGGGACAGAACTCAAGTGGCCTGTTAATTTAGAATTCGGTATTAATCACATGAACTTCATGAATTCGTACGCAGACGAATAAAAATAACCAGCGATAAAATGAAATCCAGATACGATCGAGCAGCGAATTCTGAATGATTTAACGAAGGCCAGCTTCTACTGTTGTATAACCCACAACGTAAGAAAAGACTGTCTCCCAAACTATAAACCCATTGGGATGCATCATACAAGGTGATTAAGAAATTAAACGACGTTGTGTAAAAAAAAAATACAGAAAGAAAAGAGCCCGAGATCTAAAATAAAGGTCGTACATCTAGAACAACTAGCTGCCTATGGGAAACATGAATCTGTGCCTATTCGAGACGATCAGGCTTAAGTGGGGACAGTGTTACGAATTTGCAATAGCGATTTGAATTTAACGGTCTTTAACGACTGCCTGCAACATTCATGTTTATAAACATGTCCATCAGTAGAAGCTTCTACTTATCAACAATGTTGATAGCATGCTGTCGATTAGCATTGTTTTTAACTATGGCAACACTAAATGTGTAAGCTGTAGGGTTCTATAGTTGAAACAAGAAGTCGACTTTTCGAACTTTCGACTTTTTTCGATTTTTAAAGTCGACTTTTCGAACTTTCGACTTTTGGTAATTTATGAAAAGTCGACCTTTGAGTTAAATCGACTTTTATCGACTATTTTCGACTTTCCGACTATTTTCGACTTTTTCAACTTTTTACCATTTTTTAAAAAAATAAATGTTTCTGCATTTATTGATGCACCTTTTGTAATGTTTAGCAATAAAAATTAAATTTATTAAGGCGATAATATATTAAATAATAATATAATTGTTGTTTCTAATATGTAGTTAGATTTAAATATATAAAATAGTAAATAAATTTACATTACTAATTTGGCATGTTTATTATTAAAAGTTTCTGTAATTTGTACACACAAAAGAATATTCGAGGTAATATTATCTTAGCTGGCATAGTTAAATTATTTTTATACGAAACTAAATAAATAAGTTGTATTACCTAAGCCAATAGTTAATTTACACAATACATTTTAACTAAAATCTATGTTAATTCTACTATTGTTGTTAGGTATCTTCTTCGAATAGATTTATGTGTAGGTTTTTTCAACTTATTGTCATTTTAAAAACATTTGTGATGAAAAAACGTTTGTACAAATACATATATTTAATAAAATTTATATTAATAATCGTATATTTTCAGCAAAATATATTAATTCTGTTTGTATAGATTTCTTAAGGTAATTAATTACTTAAATATTCGTATTTACATTAATATATTAATTTTATGACACAAATTTTATTTTTTCAGAGAAGGATATGTCTCATATTATGTTGTCGAATATTTTAATCTTCCTGGCCACTGCAATCCACAAAAAAAATCAATGTAATCAGTATCCTTTTAAATATTTTTCGTCTTTCCATCTTCTTCAACATCGCCATAAACCAACCACTGTTTTTCTAATTGATTAATTCATATCCAACCCTATGAATGTGAATGGTACTATGTGGAATGTCCATCTTTATATATTGATCTGTTCCAGTACTAGTCAGATTTGCAGGTTTCAATAAAAAATTGTTGATACTGTAAACAATTAGTTGTTAGGTATATTATTACTAAAACAAAACCTGCAAATCTGACTAGTACTGGAGCAGATCAATATATATAGTACAGAACAGATCAAGAGATGGGCATTTCACATAGTGGCATTCACATTCATAGGATTGGATAGTAATTGTTTTCCACATAAATTTTTTTTTGCAATATTTTACTCCATTAAGTAATTTTATGAGATCTAAACATTAATGTAACCTTTTTATTATTTAATAAAGATAAATTAAATAAAAAATAAATTTTATTTTTATTAGTACTACAGCATTGATAAAATAGTTAATTTAACTAAACAGATATTTTATTACATAGTTGATTTACCAAAAATAAAAGTATAAATTAGCTTTTCTATCATTTGTAATTTTGAAAAGTTTATAAGCTGGTTTAACAAAATTTTTTGTTGATTTTTCGAACAAGGAAATCAACTAAAATTTTAGGCATATTTACTAAATAACTTTGTAAATGCCATTCTACCCTTGCGCTTAGTTGAATTTATACTACATTTTTAGGCAATGTAACCTATAGAATTTGTTGTGTGTATATACGATATGTCTAAACATTTTTTAATTTTATATAAATGTTTTGTGTAGAAAGAGCATTTTTTATAAACATTTACTTATTATTTATTTTTGCATACACTAGAAAAAATGTAAGTGTACCAAATTGCAATAACATAAAAATATTATGTTATTCTGTGCATATTTTGTTTTAATATAATGTTGCAATTAAACATTTTTTAACAATCTTAAAAGTTGACTTTTTTGGACTTTTTCCGACTTTATCGACTTTTGTGATAACTAATCGAATGTTCGACTTTCTTCAGACCAAAAAGTCGACTTCGACTTTTCGACCTTTTTCAGCAAAAAGTCGAATGTTCGAACAATCGACTTATAGAACCCTAGGTTAGGTTATAAAGGCAGCCAGTGTTAACCAGCTCACTTGGGTCCATAAATTGGTCCCTTTGTGATACCCTAAAGATCATGATCAGGTCCTTAAGAGGTCCTTCACATGTCGGAAATGGGTTCAGTGCCGAACCAACCTGACGCACGGATGAACGAATCTATCTTCCTGACATCCACATTAGATAGATCCGCTAAGCCATGCAAAAGAGGACTGCCAATTGTAGCAGACCGAGCATCAGATAGAGCTGGGTAAAGACAGAGGAGATGTTCAACCGTTTCCTCCTCTTCTTCATCATGGCAACTTCTACAGAAGTCATTGTATGGAGTGTTCAGTCTCCTGGCATGCGCACCAATCAAGCAGTGCCCAGTAAGCACTGATATCAAAGCTCGTAGCCTAGCCCGTGATAGCCCCGCAAGAGACATTGACCTATGTTGGTCAAAAACGGGCCATGTGAGCCTCGATATCGAGCAATTTGTTAAATTAGTCCATCTGAGTTGAGCGGACTCAAATAAGCTACGCTGTATGAGTGATTTACAGCAAGATAGCGGTAGACCGACCATGGGATCTATCTCATCAACTTGTAGTCGAGAGACCCTTTTGGCCAGTTTATCCGCGATAATATTGCCAGGTACATCAGAGTGACCCGGCACCCAGAATAACTCCAGGTTAGAATGTCTCGCCATCTCGTTAAGAGATACCCGGCATTCATGTACCAATGTAGATGTCGAGTAGACACCAGATAGGGATTTAATAGCAGGCTTGCTGTCAGTACAGATTCGGATATTCACACCAAATAGCCTATAGTACCTCATCCAGTGTACCGCAATTTTAATCGCTGAAATTTCAGCTTGAATTACGCTACACTGATCATGTAGTCTGAAACACACACCCTTTCGAAAATAGGGAATATAGAAGCCACCCCCCACCCCAGCCGCAGACTTTGAGCCATCTGTATAGATGACAAACGTGTCCTCAGAAGAAGATAACTCGTCCACCAACGATACAGAGAAGCGTCTGTCGATAAAGGGTAAGGGAGTGCAGTAGTCAATATTGACAGGAAGATAGTGTACACCTCCCAAAATGGACGCATGGCCGGTACCAGACCTCCATGCTCCTGCAGTGCTTAGCCTAACTGCCGAATTCATAGCCAATTGTTTGGCCATGAGATCAGCCGATAGCCAGTGCATCATAACGAACAGAGCACGAGATGGAGTGCTCCATAGCGCACCCGTAATCATTAGTGCAGAGATCCGCAGGATTTTCTCAATCATGCAACAGTAGGTGGATTTACTTAGAGCTTTCCACTATACGAGTACTCCATACATTAGTATGGGCTTTACCACCATATCAAAAAGCCATTTCGCATTCCTAGGGCTTATTCCCCAGGTATTTCCGATAGCCCTTCTACAGGCATAGATAGCGATAGCCGCCTTGGACGCTCTCGCATGGATATTCTGGATCCAGGATAGCTTAGAGTCTAGAATAATTCCTAGATACTTCGCACTATCAGAGAGCTTAAGTTCCACTCCGTTAAGGCGTGGAAGTGGGAACACGGGGATTTTGTACCTTCTTGAAAAAAGAACAAGCTCCGTTTTCCCAGGATTCACACCGAGTCCACTAGCAGCGCACCACTGGCTTAGTGTACTAAGTGAAGTTTGTAGGCATAGTGAAAATGTTTCAAGATGTTTCCCAGAAACGGCTACAGCAACATCATCAGCATATGCAACAGTTTTGCACATCATGGAGTCTAGTTTCATGAGTAGTATATTAATGGCAAGATTCCACAAGAGTGGCGACAGAACCCCGCCCTGTGGAGTACCCCGATTCGCTAATCTAAAAATAGTAGCGAAGAACCCTAGTGCATAACACAAATTTGCTATTTGAATGTACGCAAGGAGAGTCTATAAACAACATGCTTTTTGTTTTTGTGAAAAATTCGTCCAAATGTCAAAATCAGCTGATAATAAATGCAAATTGTAAAATAATTAATATTTTGTAATAGTTTAGATGAAAAACCAGTTAATTTTACATTTGCGAGTCATTGAACAATTTTGATATTTAGATGTTGTTTTAAGTAGAAAAAACTACCACATAATTCTTGTATGTATGTGCACCCGGACAAAGGCCGCCTGTACAGGATAAAAGTTATTTCCAAACTAAAAATTATAATTTTATGACAGCTAGCAATTGTAAACAAATAAGCAAATTTGGCAGTTGTACAAATTCGGCGAATAAAAGTCAGTTGTTCTCGTGAGGTCACCTTATTAGATTCGCCTTGAATGTACGTCCCTGGTACAGAGCAAGGTATATTAATTTATAAGGTAGTGTCATCGGCGAATTCAGAATACTGAGCGAATTGGTTATATTTTTTTTATATGTAATTTGACATTGTGCCTGCACTTGAAGGCGAATTGGCTGTCAGGGAAAAATATCAAAAACAGCTGACAAATAAATCAAAGCGAATTTTTGTTAAACAAAAAATGTTTAAAAATTTGAATCTGTTTGTAATTTAATTTATGTTTTTAAAAATAAAACTAATTTCGTGTAGTATTATTATTGGTTTTAAAACATAAACGAATTTAACAGCAAAACAAAGTTTGATATTTATACTGCACCACGCCGAAAAATGAACATTGTAGTAAAAAACGATCAGCTGGGGGGTTACCGCGTAACTCAATCCGAAAACGGAAATGTTCGAAAATGTGTGCTAAATACATTGCAATTCGAAACAATTTCCTTTCGAATCGAATTAGGGAGTAACCCCCCTGGTCTGATAACACTACCTTATAATTAATATACCTTGGTACAGAGTACTTTGTGCAAGGCGAATTCATACAATTTGGTGGCAGTTCTACAAAAACAACAATTGTGCTAACAAATTTCAAAAAACAGAAATGAAAAATTAAAAATATATGTGTATTAAAACTCAATATAGTGTAGATAATTTAGTATCAGGGGCTTAACATATTTATGTAACAATTTAGTATTTTGTTAATAAACTGATATTGAAATATAAAAACAAGCATTGACAAGGCTAGAACTAAACAAGCGAAAAAAGTAATCAGATGTTTGACTGACTCCACCTTGTGTAAATTCGCTTTAATTTTGAGTTTGTGGTAAATAGTGTAAACTCGGGCACTGTTTTCTAGATGTGAATAAAACAACCTGGAAGTATATTCCAAACCGGAAACAGCTGATTATACTTATGATGTTATAAACAATTTTATTTGTTGTTTGGTGAATATAACTCACTGTATATTTGTTGTTGGAAAAGTTTGTTGGTAGCACTGTGTCGACAACTGGCATGAAATACTTAACACTAACATGAAGTTAAGGTTAGGTATAGACACATCAAGCTAGCGTGTTTTTCATGTTTTAACACGGTTGTTATACCATGTGTTTTAACTACTCTTTTATAACATGAAATTACGTTGAAGCTTGACAGCAGTAATATTGTGGCTTTTTTCATTTACAACAATTTACTAAAATCACAAAGAAATAAAACACACATACGATTTTTTAGAATTTAATTTTTTAGAAAATAAATGCCAAAATTATATAAGGCAATAGGCATCATATCTGGGAACAGGAATGATAAGTGGACAGTCATTTTTTTCTAATTTATAATTTTTCGTGAAAATTGGTTTTGACATTAAAGTTTTAATGAACCTACCCCCTGCGTTTAAGTTTTTCCAAAAATTCTTTATATGCCATTCGATTACTATGACTACACATATCATTCCTATTCCCAGACATGATGACCAATGCCTTATCTTATGTCTCCACTTAGCAATATTTATTGCTAAGCATAAGCAAAAACGTCGGCAGAACAACAGCACAACGATTGCTGATTGCTTTAGGTGGAGAAAACGTTCGTCACAAATACAAAATTTTCAATGCGAGAAGTTCTGTGAAAAACTGATGGTTATTTTGCTTAAATTTACTATAACAATGACCATATTTTACTATTTTATAAAACGTTTTTTTTTTCAATATATAATTTGGTTATAAGTAAAATATAGCTACAATTTTGGGAGGAAATGTTCAATATTAAAACCTGTAGTTAAGGTATTTTAAAGGAAAATTCTGCATGTAGTTGATACTATCGAAATGTGAAATACAGTAGTTTTTAAAATTCTTTCGAATAGTTTTCATGGAAAAGTCGACTTTTCGAACTTTCGACATTTGATAATTTATGAAAAGTCGACTTTTCCAACTTTCGACTTTTTAGTTCAATCAACTTTTTCGACTATTTTGGACTTTCCCACTTATTTCAACTTTTTACCATTTCTTGTAAAAAAATACATGGTTTCTGCATTTATTGATGCGCCTTTTGTAATGTTTAGCAATAAAAATTAAAAGCCCCTGCTAAATTTTTATTATGATAAACTTCAAAATGGTTGTCAAGATAAAAAATTATCAGGTATAGTCACCATTTATTAGTATTATTTCTTCGTTATGACAAAATTGTTAGTGCTTTTGCTCAGACAACTTTGTCTTGACAAAAACCGTCATTAATTTTTATGATAAATATTTGTCAAGTATAGACAGGGGGTAAGGCGATAATAAATTAAATAATATTATCACTTTTGTTTCTAATAGTTTGATTTAAGTTTATAAAACAGTAAACAAATTTACATTACTAATTTGGCATGTTTATTATCAAACCTTTACCTAAAAGTTTCTGTAATTCGAGGGTATACAATATGTCCAAAAATTTTAGTTTTTTATAAATATTTCGTGAAAGAGCATTTTTTTAAAAACACTTATTTATTTATTTTTGTATAAACTAGAAAAAATGAAAGAGTACCAAATTGCAATAACATAAAATTATTATGTAATTCTGTGCATTTTTTGTTTTAGTATAATGTTGTAATTAAAAATTTGTTTAACAATCTAAAAAGTCGAAATTTTTTCAACTTTTATCGACTATTCGACTCTTATATACTATTCGACTTTTGTGATAACTAATCGATTGTTCGACTTTTTTCCGACCAAAAAGTCGATTTCGACTTTTCGACTTTTGCAACAAATAGTCGATTGTTCAAACAATCGACTTATAATACCCTAACTATTACAATAACAAATTTTCAGTTGTATATTCACCACAACACCAATAATATGGATCGCGGTAAACAAAACAAGCTGGAAGTATTTGAAAACCAACCGGAAACAGCTGTTGTTGTTGATGTTGTAAAAAACAACATTATTTGTTGTGTGGTGAATATTACATTCTGTATAATTCTTATTGGAAAAGTTTGTTGGTTTGTAGCAAACCGCAGTGGGGTCAAAAATGTTATATATTTGTTATTGTAAAAGTTTGAAAATTAACAGACAATGATAAATTATAATTTTTATATGCATTTACAAAAATTATGTCAAGAGATACGTACCAAATCGTTAAATTGGAAAGTAAATAGGATGATCATGGGTAGAGTCTAGGGCTATTTTGTTTTCTATTTAAAATTTTTCATGAAAAATGGTTTTGGCATCAAAGTTTGAATGGGCCTACCCCCCACGGTCAAGTTTTTCCAAAAATTCTTTATATGCCATTTGATTTCTATGAATGTCTACTTCGTGTCCGTTCCCAGATATGATGCCCAAGGTCTTAAATAATTGTGGAAATATTTTTTCTTATTTAAAATTTTTCATGAAAAATGGTTTTGACATCAAAGTTTGAATGGACCTACCCCCCACGTTCAAGTTTTTCCAAAAATTCTTTGTGTCATTCGATTCCTATGAGTGTCCACTTATCGTGCCCGTTCCCAGATATGATGCCCATCGTCTTGTATAAATTTGGTATTGTAGTAGAAACACTTGCAATGATTTTACTTGTTTAATAATTTATATGAGGAACATTTCTTCATTGAAATTAACTTTTAATATTTTCTATTTTGTAAGAAAATATTTTCATTCTTGTTTTAAAATTCTATTAAATAAACTTTTATTTTCTTAATATAAATAATTATTTGCAATTATTTAAACCATAACATATTTGTGGCGACGAGGATGATGGCAACAGATCCTAAGATTTTGGAATTACTTCAGAAGCAAGGAGAAATCCTAGCAAGATTGTCCGTTGGAATTTCAAACACTCAAGAACAATAGATGGATAAATTATCAAATTCAATTTCTGAATTCTCTTTTGACCCAACAAATTCAATTACATTCAATGTTTGGTACAGCCGTCATGAAGATATATTCTTAGTTGATGGTAAAGAGAAAATTAAACACTATCGCTTATGGTAAATATGCTGCTTACATTCTTCCCAAAAATGTGAGGGATATTTCGTTTGCTAAAACTGTCAAGATTCTAAAGAACATGTTTGGTGTGCAAGAATCTCTGTTTAGTTTGCGGTATAAATGTCTTCAAACAGTAAAAAACCCTCAAGAGGATTTAGTGTCTTACGCAGCTCGCATAAATGAATCATGTGTACAATTTAAATTGCCAGAAATGAATGCAGATCAATTCAGATGTTTAGTTTTTGTATGTGGATTACAATCTCATTTAGATATGGAGATTCAATGTTCACAAACCTCTTTTAACGATTTTTGGTAGAAAATCTGGAATTCCAGCGTATGCTGCAAATAGACTTTAACGTTGGCCGTTAACACTTATGATGTACGATTTCAAAATCGAATACGTTAACACCAAAGATTTTGGATGCATTGATGTTTTATCAAGACTAGTCGACACCAACATGAAACCTGATGAAGACATAGTAATTGCATGTGCTATGTTAGAAGAAGATTGTTCAGCAACCCTTAACGATCATTTCAACTCACTTGCGATTACATTTAACATGGTTTTAAATACAACAAATAAATGTAAAACACTACAGTCAGTCATATCAGCACTACAAGATGGTTGGAGCAACAACGTATCATCAGAACTCAATCCGTTTTATGCTAGAAGAGATCAACTTAGTGTGGTTCAAGGTTGTCTTATGTTTAATGACAGAATTTTAATACCACCAAAATTAAGAAATTGAGTTCTTAAACAACTTCTTCGTGGACATCCAGGTAAAGAAAGAATGAAATCTTTAGCAAGAAGTCATGTTTATTAGTTAGGTATCGATGAAGATATTGTTAGTTATGTATGAAATTGTCACCAATGTGCTGTAGCGTGCTCCGCACCAACATACTCTACAATCATGGCCTCTAACAAATAAGCCTATGGAACGCATTCACATAGACATTGCGGGTCAATGCAATGGTTTATACTATTTTGTTGTTATAGATGCTTTTTCAAAGTGGCCCGAAATTTTTGAAATTTCTAATATAACATCAAAACATTTCAAAACTTACCGAAATGTTTGCTAGATATGGGGACGCAGATACTATTGTCTCAGACAATGGTACTCAATTTGTAAGTTCTTAGTTCATCAAATTTGTGACAGATCGTGGGATCACACATTTAAGAACAGCGCCCTATCACCCACAATCTAACGGACAAGCTGAACGTTTCGTTGGAACTTTAAAACGTGCTCTTGAAAAACTCAAATAGGAGGGGACAAGTAAGGAAAACTTGGAAACATTTCTTCAAACTTATAGATCTACACCAAGAACTGATTCAAAATCACCAGCAGACCTCTTTCTAAATCGAAAAATCAAAACCACTTTAGATTTACTCAAACCAAAGGAAGTAGCACCCATTAAACGTAATGTTCAACAGGAGATGATTTTTCAACAAGAAACATGGTGCAAAAGCTAAATGTTTTGAAGCCAATGAAAATGTATTTGTCCAAATTTTTAGAATTAACAAGTTTATTTGGGAGTGGTTCAATAGTGGAACGTGTGGGAACTGTTAACTACAATGTGTTACTAAATGTCAAAAACAAATAAAAACTAATTCGTTCACATGCAAATCAAATTAAGAAAAGATTTGTATCTGATAAAGATCCAATAAATTCAACACATTTATTGTTTCAAATGTTTGATTTATACAAAACACCAGAAAATATTCCAGCAACGGAACGACAATCAACCTTGGTAGAACCTGATCAACAATCAACTTTAGTAGAACCTGATCAACCAATTTTTACTGAACAGAATGCAGCAGTTGAAACAGACTCGGATTTAGAAACCCACATTAATACAAATGTTCAAAATGATCCCGATTCTTCGTTTCTTTCGACATCTGATTCAATAGGAGTTGAAATCATATCATCATCTCCCATTGCAGAAACTTCTAGACCTAAAAGAACTTGTCAACTTCCAGTGTGGCTGAAAGATTACAGTACTTCTTAAAGAAAGGGAGATATTGTAGTAGAAATACTTGCAATGATTTTACTTGTTTAATAATTTATATGAGGAACATTTCTTCATTGAAATTAACTTTTAATATTTTCTATTTTGTAAGAAAATATTTTCATTTTTGTTTTAAACTTCTAAATTAAATAAACTTTTATTTTCTTTATATAAATAATTATTTGTAATTATTTAAACCATAACATTTGGTAATTTTTTTCTGTATATATCAGTTATTGCAATTTTTTTAATCATTAGTTTATTTTAAGGTTATGTTTTGGTTTGTTCATATGCAACAAACTTCATTTTGACATTTTAACAAACTATTGCAATAACAAATTTTCAGTTTTATATTCACCACAGCAAAATAAAAATAATATAATACGTTATGTACAACATCAACAATAATAAAAAACAATCAGCTGTTTCCCTTATGTTTTCTCCGGTTTGTCATGTTCACGGGCGTCAAAATATCTAATACAATACGATATTTAGAAATAAAATGTTCAGATTATTTAATAGAATTGTAAGTTTAAACTTTGCTATTTTCATTAAACAAACGATTATAAATTCCTTCTTATATCAATAGAAAAAATGTTCAGCCCGCCAAATACATCTAATTCCAATGGTTGTGGAGCAAACAGGTAGAGGAGAGCGCGCTTACGACATATTTTCCCGATTACTTAAGGAGCGTATTATATGTTTGATGGGCCCGGTACATGACGATTTAAGTTCTTTAGTAGTAGCTCAATTATTGTTCCTACAATCGGAAAACTCAAACAAGCCAATTCATTTATATATTAACTCTCCTGGTGGCGTTGTAACTGCTGGGCTTGCTATATATGATACAATGCAGTATGTAAAACCTCCTATAGCGACTTGGTGTGTGGGGCAAGCATGCTCAATGGGTTCACTGCTTCTCGCTGGAGGTGCTCCTGGAATGCGCTACTCATTACCAAACTCACGAATTATGATTCATCAGCCCTCAGGCGGAGCACAGGTATTGTGACTAAATATTTGTGACTTAATATTCGAAAAAACTTCTAACTTTTGGTGTGATATATTTTCCTTATGGAAGATTTACCATAAGCTTGTCAGTTTCATGGGAGCTTGTTATTAAAGATATTCTCCTAAGATGGCTAGCTGATCTGAGACATCAATAAGTTATCAACGTAATTTTAATTAATAGCGTTTCAGATTCTATGGGGCATTTACATTATGACTTTAAGCCATGACTTAAAATCTTGGGTTTTTTGTACTAAGAAATTGTGACGTCTAAACATAAGGCAAGTTTTCTGTTTTTCATGAGTTTATTTGATAGTCAACTTTATAAATGCAAACATGGTTGAAAAAAAGGCATCATATAAATGCAAGTAGATTTTCGTAGGGGCATAGAATAATATATCCATAGAAGCGTTACTGAGAGTGAGAAAACCTATGTCTGAAACATAAGTCTGTTGTCAAAAATCTATCTTTTGCAGCAACAAAATACATGTTATTCTATGTATTTTTTTGTTGTATGAGACATATGATATGTTGTATTTTAGTTTGACAAATCGGAGTGTCTCGTCTCCATAGTAGAAAAATAGAAGGTAGATTCCATAGAATAATATATCCAAAAAGCGTTACTGAGAGAGAAAAAACCTAAGTCTGTTGTCAAAAACCTATGTCGTGAGAATGTATTCGTACATAGTTTTGGGGTTGTCCTTGGTGCCTTTTAAATTTTCACTAGACACACAGTGATCAATAAAAATGTTTAAATTTTAATTTATTTAAATTTTCTTCTATTTTCAATACCAAAAATTTAAACTCTGTTTTACATATAAAATTCTACCACAGATAAAATTAAGTGTCAAAAATTAATAAGAAATATTTGTTTTTTCATTTGAGCAAATTTAACGTGTTTCGGATATAAAAGTGTACTTCAAAGTATTAAATAAATTGCCAAAAATTGTGTAGAAGTGAATTAAAGTGGTTCGATCTATATTTAGTCGAAAAATCAAATTTAAAATTTTGAGTATTTTGATGAGTTTAGTTCTCTCACAAGTATGTTGAATTCACATATCACAAGTACGTGTGAAGAGAGTAATTATTGTTACTTTCAGTTGCGCCTCTAGTTGTACCCCATGATACAACCATTAAAAGGTAAAATCACTAGGGGGAGAGTTTAAAATGCTATGCCTTGTTACGTCAAATAATAGAAAAATACAAAACAGAAATTCAGAAATACGAATAATAACAAATGAAAATTGAGAAATATTTTTTTTATATTTGAAATGCAGGACATTTTATAAATCTTACGAGATTTTGTTCAAATGAACATTTACACAAACAACATTTAACACGCATGTTTCTTCTTATATTTTTTGAATTGAATTTCAATTATTTTTCAATTTAGTTAATTTCTGATGTTTTCATTTTTGATGTTTTATTTCAATTCTACTTTTATATTTCATTTTATATTAGTCGGACAATTCAAGGCATGTATAATTGAGAACATATTTTGTAGTGATTTTACCATAGGGTACAACTAGAGGCGCAACTGAGAGTAAGCTGAGAGTAACAATAATTACTCTTTTCACATGTACTTGTGATCAGCGTTGTCAACTATTTTCAACCAAAACGCGCCGTCCATACTGTTAAAACGCGCTGAAAATTACATTTACATACAAAATCACTAAAAATAATATTAAATTCAACTATTTGGTTTTTTAATGCTATAACAAATAGTAGATTTTACATTAAAATATTATTTTTAAGTTAAATATTTCAGTTACATTTTTGAAATTTTAAATTAAGTTTAAGGTTGCTGGAACAAATTTTTAAAAATTCCCTGAAAATGACTGATTGAATAGGCCAAGGAATCGTGCCCTTCACAATAAAATTATCGATTTTGCCAAAAAGCAACATTTTATGAAATCACAGGAATGTTGACTGTCCAACATTTCTGTTGATCTGAAGTAATTTTGGAAGTGACATAACTTTAATCTTTAATTTTAAGTTCATATTTTATATTAGCATTTCTTAATTTAGTTTTGAAATAACTCATCACATTATCGTCGTTTGCTTTAAAATATGGAAAGCATAGCAAATTATTAACAAAATGCCGGAAGGGAATTTTATTTAATGAAATTTTATGCAGAGTTTATCTATTCAAAATGATTCCGTCTTTCTTTATTGTTTCACTGGCATAATTTTAAACTTTTAAGATGTTTTTCCATTTTTTCAAATCAAAAACAAAATAAGGAAAAAACGCGCTGGTTTAGCGCCTTTTTCTCAAAAAGCGCTATGAGGAAAAAATGCGACTTTTGGGTTATCAAAAATCGCTAAATCTAGCGCGAAAAGAGCTAAATTGGCAACGCTGCTTGTGATATGTGAATTCAACATACCTGTGAGAGAATTAAACACATCAAAATCATTGAAATTTTAGCTTCCATTTTCCGACTTAATACAGACCGAACCACTTTATTATACTTTCACGCAATATTTGATGATTTTTTTGAACACTTCGCAGCTCATTCTTGTTTCTAAAACACGTTAATTTGGCTCAAATGAAAAAAAATATTTTTTATTAATTTTTGACACTAATTTTATCTGTGGTGGAATTTTTTTTACAGAACAGAGTTTCAATTTTTGGTATTGAAAATAGAAGAAAATTTTAATAAATTAAAATTTAAACATTTTTATAGAACTCTGTGTGTCTGGTGAAAATTAAAAAAGTACCAATACAACCTTAAAACTATGTACTAATACATTCTCACGACTTAGGTTTTTGACAACAGACATAGGTTTTCTCCCTCTCAGTAACGCTTCTATGGATATATTATTCTATGGATTTTACCTTTTATTGTTATATTATGGTTGTACCCCATAGTAGAAAACAAATAATAACAAGAAGGGAAGCCTCTCATTTTTCTACAACAACAACTTCTCTCTCTTCTCACATACAGGTTGTATGTGAATTCAACACACTTGAGAGAGAAATTTAACTTCAAAACTTTTTCTTCAAAATTGCAATAAAATTGCAATTTTAACACACTCATTCACAAATATATAATATTTTTTTTATTTTTTTGCACACATTTTAACCATTAAATTATTATTTTTTTTTAATTTTTCTGACATTTAATTTTTGGGGGTTGAAATCAAAACTGAAAAAAACACATTTGTAAAATTTGGTATTGAAAATGTATAAAAAATTCCAATAAATTTAATTTTTGCAGAAATTATGGAATAAAATGCATTAACATATATTTATAAAATCTTTCCAGATCAAATATACGTTAAATAATTTAAGAATTGTTCGAATTTTTAAATTTTATTGTAATAAAATTTTGTAATAATTTTTAAGGTCGATTTTTTACCACTATGTGTGTTTGAGGAGTGTGGTGAAAGTGGTATGATCACCAATACAAATAAACAAAATGTTACTAATACATTTATATAGTTAGGTTTTTTATGACAACCGACTTAGGTTTTTTTTTGACAGCGTTTCACTTCTTGTTATTATTCTTTGGTTGTACCCCATAGTAGAAAACAAATAATAACAAGAAGGGAAGGCTCTCATTTTTTCTACAACAACAACTTCTCTCTCTTCTCACATACATGTTGTATCTGAATTCAACACACTTGAGAGAGAAATTTAACTTCAAAATTGCAATTCTAACGCACTCTTTCACAAACACATAATATTTTTTTCCACATATTTAAACTATTAAAGTAACCGAAACATGTATATTTAGCACAAACAAAAATATATTTTTTTAATTTTTCAGACATTTTATTTTTTGGGGGTTGAAATTAAAACTGAAAAAACACATTTGTAAAATTTGGTATTGAAAATTTATAAGAAATTCAAATGAATTTAATTTTTACAGAAATTATGGAATAAAAAGCAGTAAAGGGCACCATACACTATCAAAATACTCATCAAGCACTGTGGTAGTATTAGTGAAAAGGTGTTTGTATGTGTGACACCGACAACGCTTGATGGAAAATCAAAAACATTTTGATTTTTTGCACGCTTGATGTCACTTTTTGATAGTGTATGGTGTTTTCTCATCAATCACGAAGGCATTTACAAAAAGATTTGATAGTGTATGGTGCCCTTAACATATATTTATAAAATCTTTCCAGGTCAAATATACGTTAAATAATTTAAGAATTGTTCGAATTTTTAAATTTAATTGCAATAAAATTTTTGTTAAGATTTTTAAGGTCGCTTTTTTACAACTATGTGTGTTGGAGGAGTGTGGAGAAAGTGGTTTGAATACCAATACATATAAACGAAATGTTACTAATACATTCTTATAGTTAGGTTTTTTATGGCAACCGACTTAGTTTTTTTTTGACAGCGTTTCACTTGTTATTATTCTTTGGTAGAAAAATAGAAGGTAGTTTCCATAGAGAAACACAGAGCGGAAACTAGAATAAAACTCAAACAAAAAAATTACTCAAAAATGTTACACATACGTTTGATTTGGTTTTCACATAGTTTTTTTTACTAATACATTCTCACCACTTAGGTTTTTGACAACTGAGTTAGGTCGTTGACAGGAGAGTTTCCGATCTATGTGTATTTATCTATGGTAGTTTCATTCTCTCTTTATTTTTTCAAATTCTATATCTGACATGCTTAAGGATTTTGAAGTTTTCATAAAAATAGTAATGCCATATTAGTTTTAAATTATCCCTTACGTTCTTTGGGAATACATAATTTTCATTAATTTGAATATGTATTAAAAAATATGAAAAAAATTTACTTTAAAATTGGGATCAAAGGATCATTTTCAAATGATGAATGATACATTACCCAACAAACGACAATAGTGGCTGGATATACGCAAAACTTGCGAAGAAGATTTGCAAAAAAGCCAGTTGTTTGCACCGACCATTTCCATAAAAGTAATATTTCAGTTAAAATAAATCGTGTGAGATTTGAAGGATAGCAGTCCCAATGATACTGCTTAATATGTAAACATGTTTTGGGGTATATATCTACGATTATTACGGATCATAATGCATTAACTATGCACAGTAGAGCAGAATCGAAATTTTTTTGGAAATAAATATCGCATTTCTAAACGACTGCTCCGATCAGTATAAAATTTGACATGGGCATAGCCAAGCAGTATTCGCGTTTTAGATTTAAAAATGTGGACATGTGCTTCAGTGGCGGAGCTAAGGAGACACAGATTAGGGCACCTTCGACATGTTATTTTTTTAAACGCGTGCCATCCGATTGTTTTCCATCCAATTTCAAAGACTTTTTATATTTTCTGAAAGTGCTCAGCTAGATATTAAAAATACATTACTGCGTGTACTATTTACAATTAAACCGCCATTTAAATTATATAAAATATTTGAATAGTAATAAAGAAATGAAAAAATACTTACTCTATTCCTATAAAAATAGTCAACGCGTTTTAATTATAAGTAAGCGAACGTTAGGAATTGAATTAATAACTTCCAACACAACATTGTACATATTTATTTATATACTAAGTTATAAATTACACATTTTTTGTAAAAAAATGTCTCGAAAATCAAAATCATTTTTAGGAACGTGGCAACGCTTTTTATAATGCTCACAAAAAAAGGAAACTTCAAAAAACTTTATTTTAAAAAAAATGTGTAACTACCTACTACATTTTTATTATGCTCGTCTCTATGTATAATTCTCTATGGTTTTGAGGTTATATTGGTGCCTTTTTAATTTTCACCAGACCACACAGAGTTCTATAAAAATGTTAAAATTTTAATTTATTTAAATTTTCTTCAATTTTTAATACCAAAAATTTACACTCTGTTCTATAAATAAAATTCTACCACAGATAAAATTAAGTTTCAAAAATTAATCCTCCGCCCCCCCACATGTATTCCAAGGAAATTTTATCTAGAATCGTTTAAAAAATCAAAGCGATCCGACCAATAGTTTAGTTTCTATTGAGATTCAAATGTGTTTAGTACGGGAACGTGTGAAAAGGTCCGCTGAGACCTTGTACTGAAATTTTAAGAAATCGTTAATAAATGCACTGTCTTTTGGCTTGTTTTATTGTTTGAACACATCACAAACGTGTTCTTGAATTTTAGTTACTTTTTGGATTATTTTATTGTGCCTTTCCTTGAAACATAATAAACTTTCCGTCCCTTTTTGAATTTTTGTTACCGTCCCTTTTGAGTTGTTCGAATTTACCCTTACTTTTTACGCATACTCTTACTTTTACTCTCACATAGACGCAGATGTACAAGCTAGAAGATAGATAGACGTAGAAAAGGGTATAAAAGCGGCTGTAGTTTCGTAAACCAAATCAGTGAAAGTTGAGACAGTGAACATCGAGTGCGAAATTTTATTTTGAATTTTATAAAGAGAAATTGAAGTACAATACAATGGCAGAGGAAAATTTGGACATTGCTGAAATTGTAGTGCGTCGTAGTACACGCTACCAGCAAATGAGTGATGATGAAAGACGTGTAGTGGATGATAGGTTTGAAGACTTCATGAGTGCGGAGATGACGATGAAGGTGCTATTCCTGCATTTGGTCTTGAAGGTGCGGATGATGACGATTTCACATATCAACCAAATTTTCATGTTGATGATGCGGAAACTGAACCACATATAGACATCAATGAAGATATTAGTGATGACGATGATGATGAAGAGGAAGAAACTAAAAATTTCTTTATTTCCAAAGATGGCACCAAATGGACCACCGACTTCCCGTACTCGTGGTCGACTACACAAGGAGGAATCCGGGACCAGAAGGAACCACATATGATCCCTTCACCATATTCCGCTCGCTCATCACCGAAGACATGGCGTACATCATAATACGCGAGTCAAATCGGAATGGCAGGGAAGTGAACGCATGGAATTTGGCAAATCCAACTAACACAAAGGAATGGAAACCAATCACTTTGAATGAGTTCGATGCTTTATTGGCTATAATTTTGTATGCCGGACTCACTAAATCGAATAGTGATCCTATTGAAGAGTTAGATCGTATGAAGTGCATAAAACAATGCCTTAGATTCGAAAATGGAAATACGCGACAGCAGCGACTAATCAACAGCAAAACTGCGGCTATTGATAATATTTGGCAAATGTTGCAGTCTAACTTGGCAGAAGCTTACACTCCGCATGATGCAGTGACCGTTGATTAGCAGTTATTCCCATACAGAGGCCGCAACAGCTTCAAACACTACATTCCATCGAAGCCTGCCAAGTACGGTATAAAGATATGGTGGTTGTGCGACTCAAAATCATTTTATCCTGTCAAAGGAATGATTTACTCTGGGAAATTGCCTGACCAGGCACGAGAGGTGAATCAAGGGCAGAATGTTGTACTTCAACTTTCGGAGAGATATTTGAATACACGCCGCACAATTTATGCCGACAATTTTTTTACAACTTTGGATTTGGCGCGTACTTTGATCAGGAAGAAAACCGCATATGTTGAAATAGTGCGCTCGAATAAGACGGTAATTTTGCTGTCGACACAACATTATACTTGCGGTGTGGACATGCAAACTCAAAAGAAGAAGCCGTATTTTGGATTACAACGCCAACAAATCGGGTGTTGATACAATGGACCAGATGCTTGGCACATATACATGCAAGCGCTCAACAAACCGCTGGCCATTGTCCATGTTTTTTAATATGGTGGACATCGCTGCACTAGCTGCATTTATTTCATACAATGAGATGAAGCCAATAAAAAGAAGTGACAGACGACGATCATTCCTACTGATGCTGACAAAACAATTGGCACTACCAAACATAGAGGAACGAGCGCTGAACAACCGCATATCCAAGGATACGGAACGCAATAGAAGCATTTGATGTAAAGGTAGGAAAACACAATTCTAATGTTCAAAAGCAGAATAACTACATAATTTTGTTTTTTTTTTAGATATTATCAAGACCGGCAGAAGGAGCTCCACCGTCGTTTGCATCTAGAACGAACAGACCGTCATGTCGCCTATGCCGTTCTGAGTACGGACGGCAGCGGAAAACAAGGGCCTATTGCCATTCCTGTAACAATCCAGTTTATGCAGAGCATTCAACACTTTTGCATCGATGCTACACATGCACAGAAAATATGTTGGACGAGGGACAATCTACACAACAATAGCTTTTTTAGGCTTTTTTCTATCAAACTCATAAAAATCAATAATGTTATATATAAAAAATTTTTTTTTTCTAACGTTCATTATACATGTAGGATTAGTAAATAATAATAAATCAAAACAAAAAACTTTTTAAACTTTTTTATTTAGATAAGTTAATTTCCGATATTACAAAAAAAATTTCAAGTCAATATCTCAATTATATTCAAAAATATGCCACTTTAAAACTGTGTCCTTCAAAAATATTGCACTTTGCTTTATTAAAATTATATGTTGTGTTTTCAATTAAATTGAGACTCAAATTTATATTTCCCACTACTGGGAGGTGGTCGGAGATTAAGTCATTTATCACCTTTATTGAGGATATTATTTGTGGGTTATTTGTTACGAAAAAGTCTAGCGTAGATGGTCGCCTTCTTGGATGAGCTGGTATATACGTACTTTCAAAGGGATATACAATTTCCAGATGGTTTGGATGAATTTTTTCATAAAGAATATTACCCCAACAATTATTTTTATGACAGCCCCAAAAACGATTTCTGAAATTTACATCACCTCCAATAATATATTTGCTGTTCACATTTGTTAACATACGCAGGTCAGAAATAAACATTTGAAATAAACATAACATGAGTATAGATGTAAGAATTAATTTCCAAATAAGATTTTAACTCCTGTATGCTCAATTAGCTTTGTGTTTTTAAGTGGTAATAACTTATGTGGTATATTTTTCTTTATCATCAATGCTATTCCGCCTCCTCTACCTTGTTTACGGTCATATCTGTAACAGTAAAAGTTGTTGTGTTCAATAGATATTTTATCATTTAGCCAAGTTTCACAAAGAAGACACATATCAATTTTGTTTTTGTTTATGAACTGAAAAAGTTCATCCTTTTTTAAACGAACACCACGAGCATTCCATATTGCCATTTTCAATACATTGTTATTCATCGTGAGAGAAATTTAAATGCTATTACCTCAAATTGGTCAGCTCGAGACTTACATTTGCTCAAATTGTTAATGAGCTCAACAGTTAGTGTTTTTAATTCCTCAAGAGAAAAAAGATTTTCATTATTATTCTGGGTTGATGGTAACGTACTTCCCCAGGAATTTAGGTTGGTCGTTACATTCTGATTTAATGTATTTGGAAAATTAGTAGTATATTCTGTGCTACCATTGCACAGTGTCAGATTTCATTGTTTTAGCGGGATTTAATTAAAAAAAAAACCTTTAAAAAAAAAAATTATTGAATACAATTAACAACAACCCTGGTATTTACAAAAACAAGTTTTAAAACAAAATATGTAAACAAGAAAAATATAACGGTATCAAAGAGTGAGATGTTTAATTGACATTAAAAATTTTTAATAGTTCTTGCTAAAAGTAATCAATGTTTGGATGCGTTGAATTTTTTTGTTTTTTGATATTTTTTTAAAATTCTTTTTGAATAGTAAAATACGATATTTAAACTAAATAAGAGTTTCATTACATTTCAAAATAAGGCCTGCTAAATTTGTTTATGAGTGATATTCAAAACATCAATTTTAGGTAAGATTTTTTCTTAATTTTAAAATTTTCAATAGAAAAAAAGTTACAGAGTTCAGTTGTGTTTACCAATCTTCTTATTTATAGAAACAAAAAAAATCCACCCCAATTGACCCCCGGAAATTTTTGACCTATAAAAGCATCATGGCCAAACAAATGTTTCGTAGTGAAATTTTCGAAATTTTGATTTCAACAAAGCAAAATGAAAGACATGAACGTGTTTTCGATTTTATATGTAGAAATATTAGTACTGGAAGCGACAAAATTGTATCTTTGAAATTGCGACCGGTAGTTTGATTACAAAGTTTACATGGATGGACGGACATCGCTTAATCGACTCAGAAAGTAGTCCTGAGCAGATTGGTATACTTGGTACAATGGCCCATAATCATAGTCAAACAATAAAGTGACAAACAATAAATGTAACCGGAAAGCTTAAGAAAAAAACAGTTTGTGGTGGAAAAATAGAAAAGGAAAGATTAATATCAAATGTATTCTATTTTAGTACTAATTTTATTGATTCAATATTCAATAATTGCAAAATCTCTGCCAATATCTTTGACTTTTTTACATGGCGAAGAACAGCTGATGCTGTTGTTAAATGAGTTAAAAACAACTTCAGCTAGTTTTATATTTACAGTCGACTTTAACGTTAGAAGTATACTTTATCTTGTCTATGGTAGACCTAAAGTCCACCCTTAAGTAAAGACGACTTTATTTCTCTTAAAATATACTTTATTTTTGACTATGATTATGGGCCAATATGTTTGCACATTATAAGCATTAGCAAACATAACCCCACTATAACCTCACTATGGTGGTGTAGGGTATAAATATTAAAATTTTGATTTTAACATTTGTATGGGAGGTAGACGAAATATTGCCACGACCACCTCAATTTTTTCTCCAAAAATGTAGCTAACCATAGGAAAACTGTGTTTCGAAAATCATTGAATTATCTTTAACCGTTTTGAAAATTCAGACTTTAGTCGCTCTAGATTACACAAATCTGACACTGTGCATTGTTTAAATGATTATTTAATGGTCTGGAAACCCTTCTTAGCGGAGAGCGCTGTTTAACTCCAATATATGTTGCTCTGTTTGGACATTCTGGAGACATAGCCTTATGAGAACCTTTACAGTTTGTGCATTGAATAGCATTCGATTTGCATTCTGTAGTCTTGTGGTTACCAGCACGAGTGTTTGACTTACCATTACCCGCCAAGAAAATATTTTATGCGATATTTTAAAAGTTATGCGGTTATATAATATCTTAAAATAAATCTATGAATCTTGGCTGCAATTTAGTGTATAATAAAACTTACCTTTATTACTACTACTTACATATTATTATTATTACGGAACGTGGTCCAAATGTTTCAGTAAATTGCGATGCTTATTATCTCATTTTAAAGGTACTTCAAAAAGCTATCAAATAATAAAAAAAATTTCAATCCGATAACAAATATCAAAGATATAATATAATTTCAGATTCAATTTCTGAGGCACATAACTCGAAAATATGCACTGGCGAAAATTTTATTTTAATTACTTTCCTTCCTACCCCATATCTCTAGGTTTTTTCCTTGGGGCACATAAACTAGATTTGTTCCGAAAAATATTGTTAAGTTTTTAAATTTTGAAAAAGTTCATTTTGAATGTTGAAGTCAATAATGAGCAGTCGCTAGCGCCCAATTAGTAATCATGCTGTGGTGCTCAGCACTCACAAGTGTTATGTCTAGCACCTCACTTCTGTTTTAAACAATGAAGGTATTTACTACTTCCAAACTACTATTAAGAATGAAACTGAAAAGACTCCCACCTCTAGTATTGGTGTCGCTGCTACCCCAAATAATGTGGTGCGAGATGCTCCCCATGATCGTGTGCCATATAGCTGGAGATCAGCCATAACAAACTGCCATCATTGGTTTCCCATGAGACTGTTTATTTACGTCACCTTCACCATGTTCAATTTTTACAACGGTGACGTCGGCGTTCTCCTGGTCAGAATTCAGGAGGGCGTCTAGATCCATCCGTTCAAAGAAGGTACCAACCCTCATCCGAGAGCATGGGTAAAACCCTCTAAGGAGGTATCGTCTTTATTGTCGCTACGGTAGACACGCAGGACGATCGTACCAAATTCATAGTACACCTTCCCTTGTGTCTTCCTTGGAAAGTTGTTAAGCGTCAGTAACCTTAACATATTTCCAATCGTTAGTTGGAAGCTGTGGGTTACAGCACTGGAGGATCTCCAAGATCTCCGGGCTAGATGGCTCAGCTGGAATTTTATATATGGATCTAGGCTTTCGGGGTATCTCACTCACCGATATCACCTCAAGCCTAGATCTCGGCCATACTTCAGCCAACGATGCGACGGCAGTACCAACCATCATCATCGCATTGAGGAGGAGTGCCTGGGTTCTCTTTGAAAACTTTCCGGAACACCCATGATTGGCACTCTGATCTATAACCGCCCTAACGAGGTTGTCTTTGACAATCTCGCTAAAGGACTTAGCTAGAGATCTTTGTGCCGCTTTGGGGCTTTTCGGTCCCGGTTGCTGGCTCTTGGTTGTCGTATCCTCCTCTGAACGTTGCCGTTTAGGCACCGCTGATGACTCAGCAGGAGGAGGGGCGGTCTTGAGACCAGCAATGTGAGCTTTCGCCCATGCGAGAGAAGCTTGTTGCTCCTTTGTGAGGTCCAGACCACCAGCCGTCCAATATGGAAAACAGACGCTGGTGGATTTCGGACGGACAATGTAGGAGCCCTTTCGGACCAGCCGGACAATAACGTCTGATGGCCGCCCCGTCTGATAGCCGCCCCAAAGGAGAACAGAGCTATCAGACAGAGGGGGAGGGTAGTTCTTAGTGTCATGCTCACCATGATGACTACCCATCGTAGAGTTTTCGAGTTGATCTGCAGTTGTTCAGCTTTATAGCGCTAATGGGGGCCAGTGAGTTGCCCCTCAAAAAATCGCTAAAAATCCGTTTATGATCCGAATGAACTGAAATTTAAAATATAAATAGTGCTTAAGAAGATCTACAAAATATACGCTTACATACATACACAGAAAAAAGTTTCAACAAAAATAGTATGATTTGATTTCATTGATTTCAATTCATAACATTTATAAATAATTTCTTAAATAGTATGATTTTGTTCATATTTTTTATTTTCAAATAAAATCTAGAAGGCTTGAAAAAAATATTTAAATTTTTATTTATATTTTTATGTTGTTTAAAATTTTTTGAAATTTTCAATTGAAAATTTTTATTTTTTTTATGATGCGCGAAATTGACTCCATTTTTTGAAGCAGATGAAATGCTTTAATGTTTAATGATATTTTTTAAGTTTCTGATTTGGTTGTTTTATCTTGAATAATTGGTCAATATAGGGCTATTTTACAAACTTATTTTAACTAAGCCATTATGTAATGCAAATGTAAATTATAAAATATCAACAAATTTATGCAAAAAAAGCAAAAAAAAATCCGTCATGTACAATTTTATAATATTTATAAACATGTTCCTATTCTGAATGAAAAAAGTTTGGGAAAAAAAGTCATGTTCGATTTATAATATTTATTACAAAATTCATTCTAATTATGAATTTCTTTTTTCTGTGTATGTAGGTTATCTCTATTAGTTGAAGAGATATTTAGATTTATTTATTTTTTAATTTTGCTCGATCTTTTTTATGTTTTTTTATGGATGTGGCGGCCTTACGGAGGGTCGAATGTTTTTTTTTTTTAAATATCACCTATATTGGTGATAAAATTCTAAATGAAAAAAGTTAAATGCATTCAAAGTTGACACATGTAAAAGTGCCGTATATTTTAAGTTTTTTTCCCAAAAAGGATCCGGAAAGAGAATTTATTGCAAAAGCGTGTTAAGTAAATTTTGGCTCACTTAAGCGGAAATAACACCCCCAGACCTATCCAAACTTGGCAATTTAAAAAAATTTAAATTTGAGTATAAAATTCTAAAAAGGCAAAAGATCCTCGAAATAGCTTCATATTTGTATAACCCTATATGTTTCTTAAATATTAACAAAGTTTTTTTATTATCACACGGTAAATAACGTCACAATAGGCACTTTTGTAATAAAACTCAGTTTTTGGAATTTCCCCGTTTTAGGAATTTCCGTATTTGAAAATAAACAATGTCAAACAATTTAATCCCATTGATTTAAGGACATTAAAGTCTATATTAGTTTAAAATTTTGTTATGATATCTTTAATCGTTAAAATTTTACGTTAATTCAATTTTTTTATTTTTCTTCATGGAAAATCACCATATTATAATGTTTTTAGTTTTTAATGTAAATTATGTCCCAAAAATTATAAAATTACTTAATTTTACTAAAATATCAATCTTCAAGTCCTAAGGTTTTAACAATATAAAATACTTATATAAAAAGCCTTTATTTACTCCTCAGAAGTTCCACAAACCTTGCCCCCTATGATAAATTTGTACGTTTTTCATATATTTCATGCGATCTGGATCTTTCTGATCTTTATGCGACTTCAACCCATCATTAGCTTTGGCTCTGCGATCAAAATAATCTGTGCATTTAACTTTATGAGCTGCTTTTCTGATAAAAGTGTTCGGTACTCTTCGAAAGAGTTGTTCGACTTCTTTTGCCTTTTCAATATCCTTTTTTCTTTCCGATCCAGGTTTCATTTCAATGCTCAAGACTTCCTTTACTGTTTATTTGCTTTGGAAACAGTATTTTATAAGTCCATATTGAATTTGTTTAAAAATTTTTAAATGTTTTCACGTACTTTTTTTCGGTAACCATTTGGACCGAAATAACAATTGAAAATTAATGATTTAGAAAAGATACTATCTGACATATTTTAAAAAGCTAACGTGATTATATACAAAAATTATAATTTGTTGGACCAAGGATAAGTTTTGTCTGGAATAGTGTGCTTAATTTTTTTTTTTTTTTTGACTTTGTCTTTACTTGATACTTTTTGGATTTGAACTACAATATTTTTTGAAATTTTGATTTGTAATAATACAAAGTATTGTATTTAGATGTTTATTTAATATGTAGATTTTTTTAAAATTTGTATCTAATTTGAAAAAACAACAAAACAGAATTTAACACTTTTTACGTACTATTATTATACATTATAACAATATGAATTTCGCGGTGCTGTTATTTCGACCGCAGTTGTACATATTTATTTTCTAATACTATTTTTTTTTACTGTTTTAGGGCCAAGCTACTGATATCCAAATACAGGCAGAGGAAATTGTGAAATTAAAAAAGCAATTGACCAATATATACGTTAAACATACAAAGCAAACTTATGATTTATTATATCAACGGATGGAGCGTGATAATTTTATGTCTCCAGAGGAAGCAAAACAATTGGGACTAATAGATCATGTTCTGGAGCATCCTCCAGAAACTGTGGGAGGAACAATCTCCGATGACAATGCATTTGAAAATAAAAAGCAGGAAAATGACAAATAAAACATAAATATAAACGAAATGCCAATATGTTATACATTTGTTGTAAATTAATTTGTTTAAACATCATTGTTGTTACAAAAGATTTGCTACGTTTTTTTAAAAATGGTGTTATTACTTAGCATTTTTAACATAACAGCACTTATATTTTTTTAGTTAATTTGACAAATAATTTTTGTTATCATCTAAAATAAAATTAAAATCATATTTCTATTACAAAAATTTTTTTTGCTGCACATTGTTAAAGGGCCTGTAGTTATACCGGGCCTGTAGTTATACCGCAAGGTTTACATGGACAACCATCCAGCAGATGGACAGGCTGAAATACATCAATTATTCACCTTTAGAGTCGGTTGATAATAATATCCATTATTTTCGAGCGATACAAATATTAGTAGAAATTCTATTTTAAAATTTAACATCGTTTGGAAAATAACTGCGGGACATTGGTTAAGTAAATATAGACACTCAAAAATCTCATTGAGTAGATTAAGATCCATAATTTTTTAGCGATACAAACATCAGCATATATACAATGAGTTACTCATAGCTTATTTGATGCAGGTAATATTTTTTTAGAAAAACGAAAATGAGACAATGTTTTAATGTTTTAAATTGATCAAAACCAGAGACCGAAAATAACGGGTTCACTTTTATTTCAATGGTAAATTCTCATACGCAGCCATTTAAAAATATTTGTTTGTGTTATATCACCGAGAGAGTGATTTATTAGAGAACCATTTAGGTTAGGGGTTGAGAGAAACAGAAAAGAAACACAAATAATCTAGATGGGTGATTTATAATTTATTTTTTTCGTAAAGGTAAGCTTGTGACTTTTATTTGCGAACATGAAAAATAAATCGCAGAAATTCATTTCAAGAAAATCAACGGTTAAATATATCAAATTTATAAATCATTGAATGTAAAATTTTTGCTTTACTTATTTTTTTTTTATTATAACGTTTATTTATCGAATCTGCCTTACTTAGGGCTAACAATAAGTATTAAAATCTTATAACTAAAATTAAAACTAAATGCGAGAAGTCTTGCAAGCGGGTTCGGGTGATTCCATAATTTCATGATGTATTTCTCACGGACATTCATGAACTCATTCTTAACCAACGGTACTTGTAGATCTATATGGATGTTCTCATTTCTTATGTACCATGGTGCACCCCTCTGTATAAGATCAATACTGGAATTACTCTCCATTCCCCAAAATTGGATTTCATATGTCCAGATTGGTTTTAAAACACATTTATACAGGATGAATTTATAGTCAAGGCATAATTTTGATTGGTCATTGATTAACCAGTGAAGGCTAGAGGCTCTTAACTTCTTGTGAAGTCTCTTGGCTTCTATATGTCGACGCCAAGTAAGCCGTCTATCCAAGTGAATACCAAAGTATGTAACAGTATCTGTCTGTGGAATGTTTATGTTATTTAGTATGATAGGTGGACAGTCATCCCTTCTGATATGGTAAGTCTATCACACACAGGCAAATCAGAAGTATATATCAAATAAAGTGTTGGTCCGTTAACACTACCCTGTGGAACACCAGCCTTAATTTCATAATTTCCTGTTACATAATCGCAATATTTCACTCTAAAAACTCTGTCTGATATGTATGACTCCAGCAATCTATGCGTACTTGGTGGTAGTAGACACTTAATTTTGTGAATTAACCCCTTATGACATACCTTGTCGAAGGCCTGGGCGATATCCAAAATGATAGCACAACAGGCTTTTCCAGTACAAAATTATTATTGGGTGGATTTGGGTTAAATACATTACGTAGGTGCTCGGCAAAAATTAATGCTTTGTCCTTAGCATTTCTTGCCCAATTACCATCAGCTTTTCTCAACGGAGTCTTTCCCTCTATCGGTGGTTTGATGTTACGTGTGGCTTTCCAAAGAGAAAAGTTCGTATGTTTTGAATTCGTCAAACTCTCAATGTATCTTCTGTTTCTGCGATCCTCCTCTAAACAAAGGGCTCTCTTCAGTCTTTTGTTGCCACTCTCTTCTAAGCTTTCTCTTTTCGAGAAGTAATCGTTCAATATCTGAATTGGAAATATGCATTTTTGGCTTTGTAGAGATCTTGATCCTGGAATGATCCAGAGCCGAAGTAATTAATGACCTGAAGTCATTGACACATTCGTTTATCTCTCCCTCACACAGTATATTTGGATTTGTGTGGATATGGGTGCTGATGAACTTCCTGTATTTAAGCCAATTTGTTTTGTAAAACGGAATATTTGCTGGAGATTTTGGTATATTTCTTCCGTAATAGGTGACTATTACAGGTGAATGCTCGGAACATAAATCAAGAGATATTTCCGTAGATATTGAATTTCGATCTACAAAGTCTATAAGTTCAGGAATCTTCCTAGGATAAGTAGGCCAGTATGTTGGTTGACCAGGGGATACGACATCCAGGCATTTCTTACTGTCAACTAGGGCTGTGCAAAGCTGTCTTCCTCTAGGGTTAATTAGACGTGAACCCCAGTATGTGTGTTTCGCATTGTAATCACCACATGCCAAGAAACGATCTGCTAGATTTTCAAAGAATTCTTCAAACTTGTCCTTAGTCATGGAAATCGTGGGGGACAATATATTGAACTCATTGTCAAATATCCAAATAAACAATATAATCGAATGGAAGTTGCTGGCATATATACTTTTGAGAATTCATCTAGGGCATAATGTTTTAAACGGCTTTTAATCATGATACCATTACCACCATGAGCTTTTCCGTCGGGATGATTTGTGTTATGGAATGAAAATCCTGGAGTAATAAAGTTGTATCTATTTGTAAGATGAGACTCAGAAATTAACATCACACCGATGTCTTTATTCATCATAAAATTATAAACCTCAGATTTATGTTGGTTCAAACCGTTTGCATTCCAAAAACAAACTTTCAAGAAACTAATTTTTTTGATAGGAGGATTTGAAGCATTTGGTTTTGCGCTCTCAAAAGCTCTTGTATTATGTTTTGCATGGTTGTCATTATGTTAGTCATGTTTTGATTAAGAGAGGTAATATTTTGTGTAAGCGCTTGTAGAAGGTTTTCTAACCCTCCCGTACTTTGGGGTATATTAGGCTGCTAATTTTCTGACTTCAAAACACCAGCTTAAGAGCTGGCTCCAGATTTAGCCGTATTTAATTGTGGGAAGTTTGAATTCATTGTCGTAGAGTTTTTATTTTCATTATTACAGGCTATTGAATTTACTGGTGAAGGAAAATTTATGTTAACCACCGATGGTACAAAAAAGTCATCTCTCTTTATTTGTCGCCTCTCTCTCAATCTTTTTAATAATTCGGCGAAAATCCCGATAATTCGCCGTATAATTGCCACCAGAGTTTCCACATTTCTTTTTGAGACCTTTTTGTATAATATCACATTGTGATGACGAATGCAAGTCTCCGCATGCAACACATACTGTACGTAAGGTACAATAATGTCTCGTATGTCCAAACTCTTGACAGTTACCACACTGGACAGGTCGGTTTCGCTTGAGAGGTTCCTCTATAGTTATTCTTCGATTCAGTAAATAACGAAGGGAGTATATTGGGTGAATTTCATTCCCTTTTAGTTTTTTATCATCTCGATCTATTAAATATATTTATTACTACTTTCGTTTTATAGGCCAATTCTTCCAGGGCCTCCTTGATATCGTTAGGTTCTACACTGGACTCTATACCATTTATGACCAATATTAGTCTCTTACTACTTTTCAGCTGATACGTTTAGAAATTTTTCTTGCCGTCGTTTAAGTATTGAGAGATTTTTCTATAATCCTCCTCAGGTATATGACTATTTTCGTTTCATGTACACCACCTTTTCTTATTGGAACGATGTGGAAATTATTTTTTCCAAATAGATCAAGTTATATTTTTACCAAATTGTTGGAACTAGGTTCTAGAAGGAAAATTGGTGGTGGCTTTAATGGTTTCTGATTAGGATTACCATTTTTAACAGACTGAAAATCTGGCGTGTGTATAAATAGTGGCAGAGGTGGTAATCGTTAGTGGAGTTGATCATTGGCGCTGTTAGAGTTAACATCAACTGTCGTGTACATTTGAGTTTGTACATTGTAAAGTGTGTGTACATTTCTGCGAATTGATAAACGTGTATAAAGACACTGAGTGACTGTTGTTGTTGTAGATTTTAAATAAATAAAGAGTTGTTGCAATTTTAAAGAATTGAGTAAGTTGGAGCTACCAACAGCAAGTAATAAAGCAGAATTGCAGAAGAGTCTGATTGATGAATTCAATCGGAGTGATATTGAGATCGGAACTTGTGAGTTCGGGTATAAAGAAGAAATGGAAGTTTCTACCCGTGCGACAACAAACAGCATGGATATAAGCACAATGTTTGCTGCTATGATGGAAAAATTCAAAGAAACAGATGAGAAACTTGCTGAATTTCAAGAATTTTCTAAAGTAAACAACGAGAAGCTTCTAGCTGAAGTTCGGGAAATTCTTAAAGTAAAAAACGAGAAGCTGTTAGCTGAAGTTAAAGAAACTTCCAGAGTAAACAAGTTCAAGAGACTTCTAGAGTAAACAACGAGAAACTTCTAGCCGACAACGAGAAACTTCGTGCTGAGGTTAAAGCTGAAGTAAAAGAAACAATTAAACACTTAGCTTAAAAGGAAGCGAATCAACAAGCATTGCAAGAACCACCTTTAAAAGGAGCTGGCACTGAGGGAGGGTATTTGGTATGGGCCCGTGAGGAAGAGGAGGATTGTATAGACAATGGTTGGTTGGTGTTGGAATCAGCAGATGTGAAAAGTGGCCATGTAACGATGGGGGCCCTCGTTGAACAGTGCAATGACGGAATGGTTCCAGTTGGAGTGCTTGGTCTGTCCCGCAGTGAAAAGATTATCAGGACGGGTTCCAGGTTAGGTGAATGTGCTTCAGCAGAGGCAGTAAAAAATTATGAGGAAGATACTGCGAATGAATTCGCCAAAAAAATGCATAAATTCGTTCGGAGACGAATTAAAATGACCAGCGACAAAGTGAAGGCCAGATGTAGCCCACAACGTGGTAAAGAGTTACTGGAAGGGACTTCATAGGTTGGATGACATGGTCTATAGAATACGAAAATGTGTAAGATATCGAGAATTAAGGTTAAACATCTGAAACGACTAGCTGACCACTGGAAAGGTGAATCTGTGTCTATTCGGGACGAACAGGCTTAAGTGGGGGACTGTGTTACGAATGTGCAATAGCGATTTGAATTTAACGGTCTGTAACGGCTGCCTGCAACATTCATCATGTTTATAAACATGTCCATCAGTAGCATGCGGTTATTAGCATTGTTTGTAAGTATGGTAACGCTGCATGTTTAAGCTGCTAACATTAACATCGAAAGCTCTAGAATTCGAATGTACTAGTTTGTCCGTTGAGATCATTGTAGAAAATTCTATAAATATGGCGTATGTATAAATAGAGTTGAGCATTTGCGCTGTTAGAGTTAACATCAACTGTCGTGTACTGTCGATTTGAGTTTGTACATTGTAAAGTGTGTCTGCGAATTGATAAACGTGTATAAAGACACTGAGTGACTATTCAGACTGTTGTTGTTGTAGATTTTAAATAAATTAAGAGTTGTTACAATTTTAAACTACTAAAACTGCTTTTTATTTGCAATCAAAAGTACCCGGTTTATTAAAAGGAAATAAAATACGTGGACCATTTCATTTATATAGATATAATGATATATTTCATGTCATAATGCTGAGGAAGAAACAATAAGGAATGAAGAATTATTAATGGAACTAGTAATACACACAGCTTAACCCTAACCATACCAACACGGGCACCCCGGTACCCTAACGAACTTTGAAGTCAAGTTTTTCTTAAAGAAGATAAAATACAAATTTGAGTTTCCGCAAGTTCTTTCAGATAACCATTTTCAAAAGTGTTTGCCCATCTAAACTACTCTTGATTCGTTTGCATTGACTCTGGAACAACCCAAAGTCAAATAGTCCTTTCCCTCCTGATAAGGGTACCCGGGTACCCTTATATATCTTTTTACATTTTGTATGAAAAAAGTAGAAAATTTAGTAATTTTTTGTTTATTCGTTATTTAGAAAATATTTTACATCAAACTGTTGAATAAAATCAATTAATATCTAGTGCAGCGTAAAGCAATAGTTTTGTTATCCGTATTGCACATTGGTCATATTCAGCCATCGCATATTTTGCCTGTTTTTCGATTAGATTTGGGTTCAGTACTCACGCAAAGGTAGCAGCGTGCTTTTATTGCCAATTGTCCTGTTTTATCTCGATTAGTTGTAACCGATGGGACTGCGGCATCCTGTCAAACTTATTTAGGGATGGTTTAATTTGTTATAAGCTGTAGAGCAGCCCGGACGTTAGCGAATCGTCTTATTTGATTATCATTGTCTGTTTTGTTCATATTAGTTGCCAACTACACGCCAAGTGGTGTAAAAAATCCTAGACGAGAGCTTTGATTTTTCTGGTGATTATATGGAGGCTGGAGTATAACCAAATTGCACCCACGTCAATCGTGTTGAAAAATCGTCAATGTACATCTATTTTTTTTGCATTAGGTGGTATATTTAGACACCATCTAGTCAATAACATCTACTCCATATTTTTGTTGTTTTTGTAGAGGTCGTTAATCTAATATTTTCCAGAATAAGTTGGCTCCCCTCCAGTATAATACAAATGATAACAGACAAAAGTGTTCCGTTTACCTATATCGTCCGTTGGGTTTGAACTTAGCTCTGTTGCAATATAGGATTCGTTTTGTCGAAGGGTACCGATTTATTCTTCTAACTTGTAGCTGATTGGCCAAAGGGAGTGAAGTAAAAAAATTGTTGTTACATTTATTCCTGATTTTTTGTAGAAATCCACCAGATCTAGAACGATGTATTCTCCTACATTTATCTATCGCTGACCACCAGGTGGCTTACTTGTATATATGTTTCCATTCAAAGAATAGTTATTGGATGCGTTACACAACCAGAATATTTTAATTCCGTATTTAGCTTGCTTTGAGAGAATATATTGAGTGAATCTGGTTCTGCCTATAAATGGAAATAACTGTCTGTCTACTGTCACACTTCAATCTGGAATATAATTTAAACGTAGATTCTGCATCAACATATTCCAGATATCGGATATAAGTGCTGCTTTGTCTGTTTGTTTGCGTTTCGATCTTGTAAACGCATTGCCGAAACGTATTACGTGTAGAATTTGCTGAAATCGGGATTTTACGATGCTTTATATAAAGGATGCCCCTAATTTCCCCAAATAATTGAAGGATGATCATTGTTGCCACTATTTATACCCATCGCCAGAAAAATCAATAAATTTAGATAATATGGGACAAACGGGTACCCTTGTCCGGAGTCTACGTGTGTTAATGTTGTCCGTACGGTCAGGGTTAAATGATTTTATACTTTATTTAATGGTGCAATGAATTTTTTTATGTTTACACGCTAAACTAAAGTCATTAAAATTTTTTTCAAGTTGAAAAAATATTAAATTTGAAAAATGGTAAAATGAACTTCTATTAAAATAAGTGAAGACGTGGTTCGTCATTTTGAAGCTAAGGACAAATTGTAGAAATGGTTGCAATTAGCAACTCAACTGTCCAGCAAATTATAGAAAGGTTTCTCCACGAAAAGATGAGGGCAGATTTGCGCAAAATATAATATTTAATTTTAGAGAAGGATTGTTCGAAAAGTTAAAAAAAAAACATTTCGGCAAGGCCTGTAATCCTGAAACGGTTCGAATAGTTATACGCAATGCAAATTTTCATGGAAGGACTGCCTGAAATAAGTCGTTAAAAAAAAATCTTCCTGATCATATTGATTACTGCACTCCCAAACCCTTCCTCCTGAGGAACTTCGGTTTCTCAATCCCATCTAATATGCTGATGAAATGAGGCTATCTATCTATACGGATGGGTCTAAAAAGGGGGACAGAGTGGGCGGTGGAGTATACATCTCTGAATTTGAAATAAGAATATCTTTCAGACTTCCAGATGGATGTAGCATTCTTCAGGCCGAAGTATCGGCTATCAAAAGAGCGGCCAATTGGCTCAGATATTACAGTGTATCTGGTAGGGATATCCGTATATATACTGACAGTACAGCCGCAATTAAGTCCCTGATAGGTGTTTATACAACATAGAATATGGTCCAGGAATGCCGGGCATACTTAAATGAGATGGCGAGACATTCGACAGTTGTACTCACATGGGTACGTGGACACAGGGACAATGAAGGCAATTGTATTGCTGATCACTTGGCAGGGTTAGGAGCCTTGTTGTCGGAAGACGAGATAGACTCCCTCTGCGGAGTTCCTCTGTCAACCTGCAAGAAACGAATACACAACGCATATTACGAACTTGCCCAAACGAGGTGGGGTAATGAATCCACCTGTACTATCACGAGGATGATATGGCCTCGTTGGACTGCAGACACACGTCCTATCTACTTCGACTTAAACGAATACGACTCAGCAATATGGTGGCGATGATGCAAGATTTTGTCAGAATGAGGAAGAGGAAGAAACTATTCTACACTTCTTTTGTAATTGTCCGGCACTAGGAGATCTACGGGCCAGACATTAAGGTGAGAAATTTCCTCCTCTTGCCACTAAATCTATATAATTCCATTCTTCTACTTATATTTCTCTCCTCTCTCTGTTTTCATTTTCTTTTTCAGGTAACACAAAGGGAACTAATATTGGACCCATGTGAGCTGTACCAACGAAGGTTGTGGACGGCTGCCTGATACCTAACCCCTTGTTTGTATTGCAATCCAATTAATGCAATGAAATATTTAAAAAACTAAAATCGTTAAAACTAAAATCGTTAAAACCTATGGCAATGTTTAAAATCTTATTTCCCAGTCGCAAAATAGGTACAGATAGCATTCACGTTGCTAAAATTGTATTGTTCTGCGCATGTACGTCACAGTAGTAAATAAACAAAATTATTAAACCCTTTTTACTAAATTTGGTAGATTTTGTAACTATTTTACTTTAATATTTTTGTATTTATATAATTTTTAAGCAGTTTGCTAACAACATTTTTGACCCCATTGATTTAAGTTCCAATAATTTGAATAAAATACAAGATTTATTAATTATTTATTTTCTCCATTTTCTCATTAAGAATTTTTAATTCTGCGTCAGACTTACTTTTTTTCTTTATTCAGAATGAGGATTTCGTCCTGTAAATTTTCTTGTGAAAAACAAATGTTTATATTAATTAAGCAACGAATTAACAATATTTAATAAGCTTGCTTTGATCATCCACATCCAAGGAGGAAATTTCCAAAGTTTGCTCTTCTGGCGGCTGATTTTCTATTATTTTCAATATCATATGTATTTATATTTTCGATGGACTGTTAAGGGCAGTTTTCATTGAACTGCATGATGACAGAGCTGTGATTTTTAAAAAGAAAATCAACAGTTTTTTTGTTTTTTGAGTTGGCCAAGTTCACTGTAGGAACAACACCATCCTTGAGTTTTTTTAAAGCAAAACCTTTAAATATATATCGAAAATTTAAAATATATATGTGGCACCCTGTCACAATTACCAACTATAATCAATAACCGGTATGCAAAAAATTGCAATGGCATGCACTTTGACATTGTAGTGTGTGGGTTGGTGTATTTGTCCTACATCTGTTTGTTCATTGAACAAACAGAAAACAAAATAAACAAAAAGAAACAAGGTGGCCAGATTGCCGGCGGCGCTGGTATGCTCGCGTTTGCCTGGCTTGGAACTCGCCGGAGGGGGGTGGTCCTTGCCAGCAATCCGGATCGAAAACACACACTATCACAAAAATCATACCAGCAAAAGTATATTTAAGTTAAAGGGGCTCAAAGTAGTTTTTTTGTTCATTATTATTATTTCCCTGCGTACTTATCTACCGAACAATTTCTTCTCCTGGCTGATGTTGTTGCCAGGAGATAACCCACCCACTCGGGATTGAATCCCGCCATGACATCCGATCGTAAGAATGTCCCAAACTTTCCCCGCAAACAATACCTTCCCTACTTACCGCCGCGTTTACTGAATTTTAGTAAATCATTTTAAAATAAAACTTGAAAGGTAGCAATTTCATTTAAACATTATAAAGGTTTCGGTTTATTAATGAAGAATGAATTTATACAAACAAAAAAAAAGAATTATTAACAAAATTTATTTTAGAAATAAAAATGTACAAACATTTTGCTTTTGTTTAAAAATTTAGCTTTAATATTTCGTTTTAAATTTTAAATTTAAGATTTTAGTTTTAAATTTTTAATTTTAAGCTTTTAGTTTTAAAAATTTAGCTTTAATATTTTGTTTTAAATTTTAAATTTAAGATTTTAGTTTTAAATTTTAATTTAAGATTTTAGTTTTAAATTTTTAATTTTAAGCTTTTAGTTTTAAAAATTTAGCTTTAATATTTTGTTTTAAATTTTAAATTTAAGATTTTAGTTTTAAATTTTAATTTAAGATTTTAGTTTTAAATTTTAGTTTTAATTTAATAAAATTTCTTTCAATAATAATAATTTAAAATTTATCTCCTCGAATCTAGCGTTACTGCTTTCCCGCTCTATTCCCTGGCGGCCAACTAATTTTCCAGAAGAATCTCCCGGGTGAGGATAGGGTAGATGGATATTTCCTGTCAGTGACGTGTCTAAATGTCTAAGTGGTCCGAGGTACTATTAATATTTAGAATTCTCTAATTCCTTTTATTTATTTATCTATATATATTTATTTATAAAAATTTTTTTTTGTATAGGAGAATTACCTATATAATATTTAGGAAAATCTTGGGTTAATTAACCTCGCGACTCACTGTTCCCTAGGCCAGAGCTCTAACCTAACTCGCGCACGCGTGGTTAAGGTTCACACGCGGGATGGACTTTACGATACGTAAGACTTCCTATTTTTTTTATATAAATATCTCACTAATCACTTTATTTTTATTTTATAAATATTTCTTTTTTTTTTCTTATTTTCTTAAAGAAAAGGAACCGAATGCAACGTCCGTCTATATGTCCCGGTGTATTTCACTGTACTTCGTCGGAATATCACCAACTATACCCTAGCACCCCAGGCGTGGTGGTGCTAATGCTGCTGTTCCCACGATGGATGGAGTCCTGTTGAAGTGGCTGGCGGTTTCTTAGATTTTTATTCTTTAGTTTTAAGATTTTTTTTTAGTTTTAAGATTATTTATGAATTTGAATTTTTATTTTTTTACTTCCAAATAAAAAAAATTTACTTCCAAAATATAAAAATTGTTAAATAAATTTGCGCCACGAACTCCACCTTCTTCCTTCTTTGGCCAGTCCGATTGAAAAAGAACGAATTTCACTGTTTTTCCTCCCTCGAAACCTATCTTTTTTAGGAAAATGGCCGAGATTTTTATTTCAGGTATCTAAATTACATATTCTGTTCATTTGTTATTGTTTACAATCTTTCCAATTGTCAAAACAAAAAAACAAAATACTTCAAAACAACACAAAACCCTTTTGTCATCATCAATTCATTATTAGCTCTTCTTCTTTTTTCTAGTAGCTTTTGTCTACAGGGTGCACACTACAACATGTGTATGCATCTTTCTATTTCCTTTGAACTTTTGCTGCGAACGGTTGGTAAAGAATTAACTTTTTAAATAAATATAAAAATTTGTCTTAATAAATATACATAAGTTTAAATATTAATGATCGTGTTTAAACATTGGTATTACAATACAAATAACCTGAAATACCAAATATATATATTTTTCATTCTTAATTCCTTACCCATTTCATATTGTAGATTATTGCAAAATCTTCTTTTTTAAAATGATCCATGGAAACAAAATAATTGTATGCATTAAACTTCTTGCGGCCGCAGAAGCTAATCCACTTCTTTCTTTTATTAATTTTTGTTTTAAACTTTAAATTATTTTTAATAAACCACAAAATACACAAAAAGTCTCTTTAGACAACAAAATGTTCCACTACAGTGACGTCACACAAGAACAGCTGATTGACAAACAAAAATAACGGACCTGCGCAATGCATTAACTATATTTCTTTGTTTCATGGGTCTGGGTTGATTAACAACTCGCGCGTCATTGTAATTATCTCTTAAGTGCAATCAGGCCCGTTTTCGTTTTTTTGCCTTCGACAATTTTGCGTCTCACTCTGACACGTGTGTGATGTAAGGCTTCGTATAACGGTTCCTGTTCTACGTGGTTTGCACCAACCACGTGTTTTTTAATTTATGTAAACCCTGGTGGAGACCATACAAAACTCAACATCTATACTAGTGGAGTACCATTTAAAACTCAAATTGTAAATTGGTGGAGTACCATTTATAAATCAACGTATCAACTGGAGTACCAATATCACTCTTTATATTAATAATAAGGTTTAAGCGTTCCAGCTTCCTATATGACGATATAGGTCGGCAGGAATTGTTTTCGTGACTTAGCTATTCGCAAATAAAAAATTAATGGGTCGATTATGGAAGGCAACGGAACTTCAGTTGCGTTGCCAGAGGGCAACTAAAAATTTCTGGTTGCCAATTCGGCAACAGAAAAGATAGCTGCCAGTTGCCATCTGTAATGCCATTTAGGCAACTGACAACGCAACTAAAGTTCGGTTGCCATCCATAATCGACTCTTAATTTACTGTTTATGCGGCAAATTTGTCTAATTGCAATATTTTTATTTGCGAATCTGATCTTTTAGATCTTCTACAAATATATGATTTATTTTTTAATTTTGTCTTGAACATAAGGGATTTATAGCAGCTACGCGTTTATATTGTTCAGGTTACGAAGATTTTCGTCAATTTACAGATACACAACCCGAATGTAAACAATAGAGCCTAAAAATACAAATATTTCCCAGCTATAAGGCCTTCCAGGACCTTTTTTTAGATCCAGTACTCCAGTGCTCGCTTGCCTTCTCAGGAAGACCTTATGGATGGCCTACCTACTCCTTTCTTTTTGTTGATACAAACGTAGTACATGCACAAAATACCGTTACAAAATACATAAAAATGCAACAAGTGAAAAGAAAAAAAGAAGTAAACTTAAAAAAGTCTTGCTTCAGTTCTTTGAGAAAGCGGTTGTGCGCTTTGTGAATTTTTTACGTGGTCATTGTTAAAGTGTTTATTATAAAAAATAAAATAAATAAAAGAAAAAGTTCATTTGACAAAGTGTAAGTGGCAGTAAGTAAACAATTACCAAATTCAGTTAACTCTTAAATTTTTTGTTTTAATTACAGAGTTGGAAAACCAATTATAAGTCCTTAGAAGTTAAGTAAATAAATAGTTTTAAACTCGCCAATGACGTTTAACACAGTATTATTTTTAAATAAATAAATAAATGAATTTTTTGAATAAATAAGTATGTATGTATATAAAAAACAACATGACTTTAAATGCAAAGAAACCCCTGAAATTTAACAATATATTAATAAAAAATTGGTATATTTTATTTTTTAAATCGTTTTAAAAATTACGTGTTCCAATAGTTAATATCTGGTCACTTTCATGGTTTTTTTTAATATGTTTCATTTCTAAAGGTAATTATTAAAAAAAACTGTTGACAGTTATTCAAATAATTTACAAAAAGGGTTTGGCTGGCTAGGAAATCGTGTGCAAAAAATGTATGAATATGAAATGGAGCAATAAGGCCTACCAGAAGGACTGCTTACTAATTCTTTTCGCCAAATAGAAGAAGGAACGACCTTCTTCTATTTGGAATACATTATACGATGAATGAAATTGGAAGTGATGAAGCAACTAAGAAGCGAGGTATATGATCATCATTTCTTACGACCTCTGACAATGGCGCAAAGTTCTTATTCTTTTTATGTGCTGTTTTTATATTTGGAGCATCAAGTATGATAAACCTTTCATAATTGGGGGGACAGTCCCATTCATTTCGAAACTTCAGATCAACATTCATTTATTTCATTTATATTGGGTTTCGTAAGAATTATAATACTACTTCATTGTTGGTATCTTCTTCTGATTAAATTAGAAGGGACCTCAATTAAAAAAGAAAAATTGTAATTGAAACTAAGTAAGGTATTTGATTGTATGGTCTAAGGATACGCTCCGCTAAATTGCAACAACAGCTGCAGTACGGATACATGGCTCTTGGATTATAACTCGAATGTAAAATATAATTAAAATTCCGTATTTTCTTGGTTTAATGATATTTAGTATTTGCTTGTATTTCAACCATTTATTTCTAAATCAGAAAAAAAATATAATTCTATTCATAGAAATCATTAAAGAAATTAAGGACTAAATGTAAGCAGAATCAATTTTAGATCCAAATAAAAATGAGAACTAAAAAATGTCAAATTCAAAATATCTATGGATTGTAAAATTTATAACATCTAATAATTACGTCATAGATTTAAATATATCATTTCGAATTTAGTTTATTTTTAAAGTTCACCCGTTGACTTAGAAGAAAAACTAAAGTTAGTTTAGCTCTGATCCATGGAAATTTCTGTGTTATTAGTAACAGTATCCTTTTGAACATATTCATATATTTTGCTTAATTCTGGAGAATCCTTAATTGATTTTAAGAAATCAGTCAGTTGTTGATTTTTATCTAAAAAAATAAATAATAAAGAGATAATTTCACATTGCTCATACAAATCGGAATACAATTTCATTTACCTGCTTTGGGAATCTTGGATAATGCGGATACGGCTCTCAACGCTGATCGCTTCAATTCATCTTGTTTCTCATACTCCTGTTTAACAGAGTTCGCTTTCACTTTGTGTGTACATGTGTCCCGCAATTGTTGTACAAATTGATCAAGCCCTATTTAAAAAAAAATATGTTAATATTAAAAGTTTGTAAAGATATCTACAATGCTTTGACATTGATAAAAACATCATAGTCCTAACTGAAACATGCCTCCGAGATAAACCTGAGAAGAGGATCACCATTTCCAAAATAATGTGCAGTAAATTCCAAATTTATAGACTTTGGAATTTACTGTACTCAAATATATACCTATTAGATTCCATTGCAGATTTGTAAATTTTTCAAATAAATGTCATACCAAATACTGGAACGGATCACTACATATAAATTCGATTAAAGCGGTAAAACCACAAAATTTAATTTCAAAATTTTAATTTCTTTTCCAAAAAATAAATAAAACTAATATAAAAAAAATAACATATTCTTATGTTAAAAGCGATATTAAATCTAAAAAACTAAATAAAATATACAACATTCAAATAGAATCAATCAGTCATAAATTTATTATTAAAAATAAAAAATCATAAAAAATTCGTTCTTTTTTAATATTTTGTTGCATATCCATTATTTTTAATAATGTGAATTAAATTTACAAAACGTTCGCAAATGTGTGCTGAGGAGGTAAAAAGGCTATCAAAAGTGACACCCAAGATTTTCGGGTGGTTCACTGTCGGAATTTGTACGCCGTAGACAATTGTGCCTAAGTTGAGTTTTACCTCCTTCGTCCGTTGGTGGTAACTGCAGGTTACGTGCAGTGAAGAAATTGTGAATTTCGTTGAGATAACTATTTACCATACCGCAAAGCTCATCAACGTTGTGACCTGTCGCCAAGATAGTGCAGTCGTCCGCATAAGTGATTACCTTCACACCCTGTGGGTGCACTGGGAATATAGAGAGGTAGAAGTTAAACAGGAGCGGCGACAGGACCTCGCCCTGAGGGACTCCTTGTTTAACTATACGGTGTTTTGAGCATTTGTCCCTAATCTCCATTAACGACTGCCACTCAGATTGTTCACTATCCATCGCTTCGCACTTCAGTGTCGAAGGCCTTCGACAGGACAAGTGCCACTAGGACAATCCGTTCACAAGGCCTCTGGTGATTTAAGCCCTGTGAGATCGGAGTGACTGTGGCGGATAATATTGTAAATCTTACGGAATCCATGCTGGTGACGAGCTGCTGGGAGTTGACGGGTCAACTGGTGGAGGAGAAAAGCTTCGAATGTCTTCGCTACAGTTGACAGGAAGGAAATCGGCCTGTCCAGGAAAGCAAATTGCTCCAAATTTAGTCACCTACACTTAAATATTATTCTTATAACAATTTAATAGTAGATACTCGATCATTTGCTTGGCCCGTGAGCTGTTCTTCTATTCTTCAATTTCGCGGCTGCTGGAAACCTATCTTAACCTACTCGATTATGAGTATCAACTTGGTAAAGCATTTGTTGATCTTGGCGTACTACTTGATAATAAATTAAGTTTTAATTCTCACATTTCGCTAACTATTAATTAAGCCAAATGGTTTTAGGTTGGGGAAAGGAATTTAATGATCCTTATGTCATAAAGCAATTTTTCACGTCACTTGTGAGATCAATTTAAGAATATGCTTCTGTTGTCTGGGATCCACAGTACGAATTCTATATAAAGAAACAAAAACAATTTCTTTTTTTTTGTCTCCGGTATCCTAACATTAATCTATTCCTACTTCGCAAAACCGAACGTAGGAAAAGATTAACGGTATTTTCAAACATGGAAACAGACATCATTGATAAATATTAATATTATTTATATACAGATAATACCCCTGTAGTATATCTGATTTTTTTTTGGGCAACGCTAGAATTTCATTAACTAGGGGATTTTTAAAAATCTTTAAGCTGTGTTTTTGATTTTAAGATACTGGTGTTGTGGCATATGATGAATTGTTATAAAAATACCAAAAGGGTAATTATTACAATAATTTTTTTTTTAAATACTGCTAAATATTCGAGCTAACAATGTGAGCAAGTATTTTTAGAAAATTGATACATACATGTGTATGACTATAGCTTTTATGTTTTATGGAAGATTAAACTTGGACGAAATTGTACAAATACTAGAGGCTGGATGACTTCGGTGATATAATATTGTTTCCAGCTGAGGATGATCAGGTTATTGATGAAGACAGTGGATATGAAAATGATGCCAATTTCATTCACCTTCCTAGCCGAATATTGTGCTCAGAGGTTGAAGTGCAAACGGGATCCAACAGAAAAGATGAAGAAGTGGATTCAAACGCGCCACAAGTATCAGAACACATTGCAGACCAGGAATCTGCTCCGAAGAAGAAAAAGAAAGAACTCACAGTAAAGAAGTGGTCAAAAAATACTTCAGTCTTTTCTTCATGCCTAGAATATCTTGATTACTGTCCCCGATCAAGATAATCTAGCCACACTTCAGGAAGATATCAGTGTCACTTATTGCTTTGAGTTATTGTACCTCAAATATTTAATAAGCCTCATAGCAGATATGAGCAAGTTGTATGCTCTACAGAGGAACCATACATTGAATATAACCGAAAATTAAATTAGAGTTTATATTGACTGTATCCATGAGAATGTTTAGGGGATAAAAAGTGGACATGTATATTTGGTATCCAGCAGTATAAGACGAAATCGCTTTTTTGAAATACAGCAATATTTACATTTGTGTGATAGTAACGCATTACCTCAAAATTATAAACTTGCCAAGGTTCGCAAATACTTTGAGTTGCTTGTTGCTAAAATACCAATTTTGATAAAGCCGGTTCATCGCATATGTCAATTGATGAAACTATTGTTCCATATTATGGGAGACATAGCACAAAGCAACATATCCATGAGAAACCATTACGATTTGGATATAAAATTTGGTCTGCAGCTATGGTACAAGGATATTTAGTAAACTGCGAATTATATTAAGAAGCAAGTGGTCCAAGCTTGAAGTTGCTGTCAGAGTATGTCCTCCCTCAAGAACTAGGTCCTTTTAATCTGTACTTTGATAATTTCTTTACTGGTCTGCCTTTGTTAAATTATTTTCAACAGAAACGTAAAATTCAAATCATTACACATTACACAAAAAATAGCGGTTTTGGCTGGACCTAGTCCCCACGGTATCAAACATTTTCAAATTTGTTTTCATTTAAAGTATTTAGTATAAAGTTAGCTTTTCAAGAAGTATAAATTTCTAATACATCTTCAAAGGCATTTTTAAGATAACTTAAAAAGGAAAAAAGTAATTTTTTTCCGAAAAACTAGCGAAAAATCGCCTTTTTTAACAAAAGAAATGGAGAAAATCGGGAAATATTGGTAATATTTGTTTGTTTGTGCTTCACTGTGTTTCACTTTTATTTATTTGCTTAACTACAACTACGAGCAAACAAACAGCAAAGTCAAAAAATATAAAAATACTTATTAGGTTATAGTGTTACAGTGAGATGTTATCTGCTTGCGCAGCCAGTCACAGCGATTAATTTAAGAAATGCTGAAATGCTGTGAGCATTTACTTACAACACTGATTGTACATACTGATTTGAAAATTTAATTTTCTTATGCGAAAATCTATTAAGTCATCTATGCAAAAATCTATTAAGGATTGCTACGACGAGGAGATTCTACGTATGTATTTTATTTTTTAAATCGGAACACAGACGAAGAAATAGGATCGTTTTAATAATTTAACATACCTGAGGTGTCCTAATTTGGGGACTCATTCAAAACTTAAACTCGACAACACTTCGACTTTGCGCATGTCAAGTTTCGTTTAAATCGGACTAATGGTTTAGAAGTTACATATTTATTTCCCTCTTTTTTTTCTATACCACTGTGTGGCGCTACGTGCCACGCGGCTAATGCCACATTGGATATGGGTTTAATGAAAGATCCTTCTGTCTCTCGTTTCTCTTATTTTTTCCAACACTGTATATATATATATATTTATATATATATACAAATTTCGGAAGTTCCCGGTGGTAAACTCATAATTAAATTGGCATTTTATTCATTGCTTCTAAAATCTACTTAGTAAAGAAAATTATTACATTTTCTTAATATTTTATTCAACAACAAGTCAATGGTTCTGAATTAGTCACATTTTATACTAAAATATGAAAAAGTGGAATATTTTTGAAGGACGGAGTTTTAAAGTGACATATTGTTGAACCCAATTGAGATATTGACTTGAAATTTTTTTTGTAAGACGAAAAATTAAAATATCTAAACAAAAAAATTAGTTCGTGGATCAAATTGTTCCTAATATTAAAATTCCTTTTAAAATTTTGATACAAATTTTAGTTTTAGAAACTCAATAAATATGTAATATGTAATAAAAAGGGTCCATATTTTCTTCGGGGCTGGGAAAATACTTTGGGGATAAATACGGAACACACCAATATTTCCATAGCTGCTTTCCCTTTTCTGATCCCAGCTTTGCGATTTTAGAACATGTGGCCCAAAGTTGAAATTTTGATAAAAAATATGTCAATTTCCGAAGGGCAAGATAACTAAAATTGTTATATGTTCTTAAAGAAAGTATTTAAAAAAAAAAAAATAACAGCAAAAATCTACAATTTTTTTAAATCTTTTAATTGAAAATCGTTTATTTTTGAATCCATAATTGATATTGCTCTGAAATCGTTTGTATATTATTGATCATTTTGTTGTCTAACTATTTTAAAAATTGAGTCCATTCTTTCCAAAGTACGTCCTATAAAAATATAAAAATCTTTGAAATCGGATGGGAAACAAAAAAATGGCAAGTGTTTAAAAATGTTACATGTCAAAGGCGCCGCCCCTGGAGCATTTGTAGCCCCTATTTTAAAAACATAAACTCGAATACTCCTTGGCTACGTCCACGTCAAATTTTATCCCGATTGAACCAGCCGTTTAGAAATGCCAGATTTATTTCCAAACAATTTTTGATTCTGCCCCACTGTACAACCTTACGATTGAAAGCATTAATTTTAAAGCTAAAACTTAAAACAAATTAATTTTTTTTTTAATTTATTTCGATAATATTAAATTTATATACATTTGTCTTAGAAGGTAAAGATTTTAGGGCTAATGCTCCTTTTCTAATTAATAATAAACTATGAATTATAATTTATACATATATACAAAACCTATTTAAAAAAAAAGTATACTACTGGTAAAATTACGTTGAATTAAGTTCATTAATGTGTGGATATTGAGAAGTAGAGCATCTGCTGTTGAAATTTGTGGTCAATCTGACTAGTCTATCTTGGACAAGTTTGAAGCCAGCGAGATCATGTAGACGACGAGTGGAATAATGCCGTGGAAGATTGAATACCATCTTGAGGAGTTTATTTCGTGCTAATTGAAGCTTATTTAACGGAATGAAATATTGATTTAATAATTAGTATCTTATTGTCAATATTTAGTTGAGATTTCCTATTTATTAAAGGGTACAATACTCTTACTAATTTGTTCAAAAAACGCAACGAACTTTGGGGAATAAAATATGCTTTGCGTTTTCTCGTAAAATAAATAGTTCTGTTTTTACCGCATTTATTATAATTTTCCATTTTTCGAAATAAATTTTCAATATATTAAGAGCAAACTGCAAATTATGGATTATATCCACTGAATGAATGTCAGAGCAGAGAGTCGATGTATCGTCAGCAAATATTGACATTGCGCAATTTGGAAGTTCAAGAACATCAGCTGTAAAAATGTTGTAAAGGATTGGTGACAGCCGGCATTAATATTTATCCTATGTGACGAAGTTTTACCCAAGAAAACATTGAAGAATTTATTATCAAGGAAATTTTGTAAAATTTGTATAATTTCCATTGGAAAGTTAAATTTGATCAATTTGAAAATTAAGCCATTAAGCCATATTTTAAATGCTTTAAAATTCTTTCCAAAATTTTACTTAATGATGAGAGTAAGCTTATAGGTCCATATGATAGAGGAGAGTCAGGATATTTGTTTGGTTTAAGAATTGGAATAGTTTTAGAGATTTTCCAAGCAGAAGGAAAATAACATAGATTTAGGCAAGCATTAAAGATTGTTGTAAGATAGTTTATACCGTTATTTGGTAATTTTTTTTAAACATTTGTTATTTATCCCATCTGCACCTGGAGATTTATTGTTTTTTATTTTTTTATGATATCACCCACCTTTTAACGGGAAGTGAAGTGTGAGTTAGGCGGAGTAACGCCTGTATTTCTGACTTGAGATGCGGTATCATTGACCTCAGAAGCAGTTGTGATATCACTTAGATGTTCTGAAGAGCAATGGTTCAAATTAAAAGTTTCAGACAAAATTTCAGCTTTTTCTAACTGGGTGTAATAGACATTGTTGTTGAATTTTAAAATAGGGATATTCGTAGATTTCTTTCTTAAAATTTTAGATACTTTCCAAAAAGGGGGAGAAGCTTTATCCAGTTTTGACAAGGTGGTATTCCATGAATGGTTTCTAAATTTTATTATTTCTTCTTTAAACGTGACATTGCTTCGTGGTCACTTCTGTCTCTGAACCTTTTCCAGTTTCTTCTAGCGTAGGGAGAGTTCGACTTATGAATTTGGTAAAACGTGGCCAATTTGCATTATTAAACGCATAGACTAAATTATCTATCGACTTGTAGATTAGATTTATATTACACATAAAAGGTAAATGATCCGAACTTAGGTCGTTAATAACTTTAACATGTTTGTTAACATATTGGTTAAAATGACATCTAATGTTGATGGCTGTTTGTTGGGAACCGCTGGAATATATGTATTTTCATAAGGAAAAGCAATTTGGAATTTGTTTAGTTGAATATTTTCATATAGAATGTTACCCCAGGTGTTATTTCTTAGACATCCCCAATAGTTGTCTGCAGTTTAAATCTCCACCTAAAATGTATTTATTATCCGTATCTGTTAATTTACTTGAGTTTCTTGGAAATGTCAGATCCTACTATGCATCCTGAAAAATAACAGGAATGAATGTCTATAAATTCTCTCCCACATTTAACTCTAACTCCGACGTTTTCTATAATTTAGGTTGTTTTTGGTGGTATCAGTTGATGATGAATGTTTTTTTTTTATTAAAAAGCTACTCCTCCTCCAGTACCCGTTTGTCTACCATTTCTATAACAGTAGTAACTATTATGTCTAATTGATAATTTGTTATTTTTGTTATTCAACCAGGTTTCACAAATTAGGCAAATATCGACATTATATTTGTCCAAGAAATGAGTTTGCATTATTATTAGCAGCATTGCTAAATTGAGTGAATGGATGACTCATCGGTGGCGTATTTGGAAGACTTCCGCTCTGATTTAGAGAGTTTGGGAAATTATTATTATAATTTGACCTACTATTATAGCCTTGATTAGTTTGTCTTTGACTTTTTGGTTAAACACGTTGTCGGATTTGTTTGTACACTTCCCTACTGGAACAGTCAGGAGACATAGCCTTATGGGGACTTTTACAATTGGCACACTTAATGATCGTTGTAGAACATTCTTCCGTTTTATGATTTCCAGCACAGTTTGCACAAAACGGTTTCACCTTGCACCTACCGGGACCATGGCCATACATTTGGAAGTTGTAACATTGTGTCAGTTTTGATTTGTTTGGTTTTTGGTTTTTGGTATTCCCACCTCAACTTTATATAATAAATTAAAGAGAATTTTTGCCTCAGTTCCTTCAGAGTGATTGATTTTCTTTCAAAAAATATACTATGAAAATAATGTGTTCTCTGCTATTGTTCATAGACCTAGTAGCAATTTTGACATTAGTACATTTAAGACCCAATTGTATCAGTCGAGCCTTCACAACAGATAGGTCAGTTTTGTCCAGTCCCAAAAGGACGGGCTTATAGGGCTTTTCATTTTTTTGGGCATAAGTAAAATACTCCAAATCTAATTTTTTAGTAAGGGCATCACATTCTTTGTCATACTCATCTTTATTGGTGCAAAATAATTTCAAACTAATTGAAATTTAACGTATTGAGTAGTCTTTTACGTTTAATATTCTACATATTTCATGTACTTGCTCCATTTGACATTTTAAAATTGTTATTGGTGGTATGGTCACCTTAACAGCTTGTTCGATAACAACTTCATCATTATCGTCATCAAGAGTTTGTAGTGGTGTATAATTAGAGTTTCCAAAAAACCAAAGAATTGCAAAATCGGGGTTTCGGTTTTAAAAAATTTAAAACCAATCGGTTTCGGTTCGGTTTTGTTATAATTTATTAACTATTAAATCAGTTGATAATATAGGAAATGCTATACAAATTTAAAGTTCAAACTTGGCGAGTGTTCCAGAGGATAAAGGAAAATTGGTACTTTATCTTTTAATGATACCTTTTTAATAGATTTAAAAGTTAGCTTATATACTTTCATTAAAATTGGCTAATATGCTTCTCAGTAAAGAAAAAATTAAGAATAGGGTGCTCAATTGTATTATGATAGCAATTTTCTATAATATTGAACCTAGAATCAGGAAATTACTTTGAAATTTCAAGCTTGACTTCTTCTGTACCTCGTTTCTGTAACTCTCGCATCGAGAAATTTCTCGCATGAAACAGTGAAATTGAATAAAAAACAACGTGAATTGAAACACGATTTCATATCTCACATGTAAGTGTTTCTGTAATTTAATTTTGTGAGAACTATCTGTCATTTAATTTTTTGACGTAACTTATTGGAAATTTGTGAGTCAAAGTGTTTCTGTAAGAAAATTTTGTGAAAAGTTTCTCACATGAACTGTCAAAACAACTCACATTTAAAAACGGTGCGAAAACAATTTTTTTCAAAAAATACAATATGAATACAAAAAATAAAGAAAAGGTGAGATTTTATTTTTAATTAAAACTTAAATTAATGTTAATTATTTTCCTTGCTTAACCTATAGAGGTCTTTAAAACGTTGCTCCGGAATAGTAAATGGATCAGTTGTATTCCTTAATTTTTGGCGATAAATTCGCAACATATTTCTACGATCATGTTGCTCTGCCTCTATTAATAAATTAGTATACATTTCTGATCACTATTAAATTATTTATTTTTTAAAAAAATTATAATTTCAGTTTTTAATTTTTTTTTTTTAAATATAAATTGATTTGTTTATTTTTATTTTCTTCTTTATGTTTTTGACAGCTTGATTGGAAATTTCCAATAAAAACGTAATTAGTGCTGGCTCTTCTCACTTTAAGTTACAGAAACACTTTTTTCTCCCAAATCGAGAAACGATGGAATTTTTTGATTCACACTTCTCGATGTGAGAACTTCTCACAAATAGTTACAGAAACGAGGTACTGGTACTTCTTATTATATTAAATTATATTGCTTCTGAGTAAAGAAAGAATCAAGGATAGAGGGTATAATGATATTGTGGTAACAGAAATTATTATTGAAATTTCTATAATAACGAACCTATAAGCAGGAAATTAAACACACATGATCCTGACTGAGTTAGAATATAAAAAAGGTACTTTTTCCAACCAATAGTACTTTTTGAATATTTTATAACGATGAACCTAGAAACGCGAATTCAAAAGGGATAATTAATATTATAATTTCTTTATTGTAAAGGTACTTTTTGAATATTTTATAATAATAAACCTTAAAATTGAAAATTTGTCACAAATGATTCTGAATGAGTTAGAATTCAATCCATACTTTTATCGGATATTTGAAAAAAAAACAAATCTTAAAATATTTTTACCGATTTGTTTTTAGAGATACTGGATGAATAATTGGATGAAAAACTTTATTTCTCATTTCTAAATTTTTAATTTTTCTACTGAAAATAGATTAAAAGTCAAAACCGAAGAATAATTGTCGGTTTCGGTTATTTAAATAATTTATTTAAATTTTATATCTAATTAAAATATTAAACCTAAATAAACTTTTTTTGACATAACAAGGCTGCGGGTAATGCTGGTACAACTCCATCTACCACTCCTAAAGGTCCCCATAATGAGACCATTAGGAGGTCTAGATCGGGTGATGACCAGCCCACCTCGTCAACGAAGAAGGTGAAGAAGTCCTTGAGTCAGGATGTATACCTTCAGGCAGCTATCATTGATCGGAATGATCCGGATGGGAAGATCAGTACCGATCAATGGGAACTGCTTGAAAGTAGACTCTTGGACGAGATCGCCATGTATAGTGGTAACTCGGAGGATGTATCCTTCAAAGGTGCGGACTGGGCTAAGGGAGTTAAAGGTCATAAGCCGCGGGAATAAAAATTCTTTTGAATTTGAATCGCAGTTGGGAAACTTGGCAATCTTAACCCAGCCCTTAAACTAGAAGTGATACGCTCCTCGGAGCTACCACTAAAGTCAAAAGTGACAGTATGGATTCCTCCCCCCGTAAGACCGGTGGAAACCATACTGACAATATTGAAAAAGTAGAACGTTAATATTGAAAAGTACAGCCGACCAATGGAAGGCTGTAGCATCGATTGTGTGTAAGGAGAATAACGGGAGGGATTTCCGATTCGCAGTGGATCGTAAATCCCTTGAAACCCTGGATAAGTTGAGGGGTTGTCAATTTTGGATTTGGCACTGTCAGGTTTCGGTACTCGAAACATGACATTACCAAAGAGGCTGCTAGTGGTGCAGATAAACCTGCATCATTGTGAAGCGAATTGACAACTTTTCTCACCCGATTTCAAACTGGTGTGGCCCTGATCCAAGAACCTTTGATAAATCAAAATAAGGTTTGCGGATTGGGGGTAACGTGATACACGTTGTATATCCCGTCCACTGAGGACAACGAGAGAACGTGAATCCTGGCAAAGATGGAGCTTAAATTATGAATGTCTCATTATTTTAGGTGCGGTGATGTCACTGTTGTGAGCAGAGAAAACAGGGGTGAGCGGACGCTGACATTGGCTTCGGTATATATGCCGTATGAGGTAGCAGATTCACCTGGCAATTAGGTGCTGGAGCTGACGGAATATGCAAAAAGGAGGGGTGCTATCCTGTTGACGGGCTGTGATGCAAATGCTCATCACAGCCAGTGGGGCAGTGCTGACATAAACAAAAGAGGTGAGTGGGTCTTTGATTTTATAATTACCAATGATCTAGTAATTTGCAACAAGGGCAATGTGCCCACGTTCAGAAACAAAGATAGGCAAGCGGTTATAGACATTACATTGACGAACCACAATGATAATTTCGTTAGAGATGGGAGGGTATCCACAGACTGCTCCTTTTCGGATCACAGTCGGATTACCTTCACTTTGGACATTGAATCATCTGCAAGGGCACCTTTTAGGGATCCTAGGCGGACGAATTGGGGAACCTACTATGATAAGGTTCGTAATGGGGTAGAACAGTTGACTTCACGTGAACTGTTACCATCCGAAATGGAATATACTGCGAATAAATTCACTCGTGTACTCAATGAGAGCTACGAATCATCATGCCCAATGAAATTTTCAGGAAGGCGTAAACAGCCTAAATGGTGGACAAAGGAACTTTGCGTTCAAAGGTATACGTTTAGGAAAGCTTTTAATGGGGCAAAGCTCACTAGACTACAAGGAGACAGGAGCAACTACAAAGTGTGTTTCAATAAATATAAGGGTGATTTAAAAAGAGCGAAACAGAGTTCATGGAGGAATTACTGTGAATCTGTTGATAGCGTCAATGAATTGTCAAGAGTTCAGAGAATTCTATCCAAAGACCCAAAGGTAAAAGGTATATTCAAAGAGATGACAATACATGAACGGAATCTAGCTCTGAAACACTATCTTTGATTATGGAAACACACTTTTTTGGTTGTGAAAGTACTAGGGATGACGACCAGGAGGTTAACATACCTGATTGTGTGAGTCAAGACTCTAGGCAAAATGAGGAAATAGTCACTAGGGAGAAATTACCCTGGGCGATGAACACTGTCGACCCGTATAAATCACCAGGTCCGGACGGAGTATTTCCGGCGATGCTATGTAATATCCCGGATACAGCGCTATTTCAAGAGTTGTCTCAGCAAAAGATATTTGCCCAGAGGGTGGAGGGAGATTAAGGTGGTCTTCATACCTAAGGCCGGCAAAGACAGCCACTCGAAGCCAAAGGATTTCAGACCTATTAGCCTATCGTCTTTTATTTTGAAGACATTAGGACGACTGATAGATCTACATCTTAAGAGCAATATAGATACTCACCTCATTACCAACGCTCAGCATGCATACCTTAAGGGTAAGTCTGTTGAGAGTTGAGAGTGCGCTCCATGAGGTGGTCGGTTGTACAGAGCACAGCTTGAAGCATAGGAAATATACCTTAGCTGCGTTTCTGGACATAGAAGGCGTCTTTTATAACATAAGGATAGATACAATTAGGGATTCGTTAGTGAAACTTGGGGTTAACAACTTCCTGGTAAGTTGGATAGTCTTAATGCTGGAAAGCAGGATTATCAACTCAACCCTAGGGGATGATATGATCAAAAGACTGGTTACCAGGGGCACACCACAAGGTGGAGTTCTTTCTCCTCTCCTGTGGTTACTGGCGGTAAACTCTATTCTTAAAATCTTAAAAATGCGGATGACGTGGTGATACTGATCAGGGGAAAGTTTATATAAATACTCAGGAAAAATTAAAGAAGGGCCTTAATGCCTACTATACATGCAGGAACTCAATTGGTAAAAATTGGGGTCTGCGACCAAGTATGGTTAATTGGATCTACACATCGGTGGTTAGACCTATTATTACTTATGGTTGTACGGTGTGGTGGGAGGCAATAAGGAAACGCAGCTATAGGGTTATACTCAACAAAGCTCAAAGGTGTGCATGTCTGGACAACACAGGTGCAGTACCCCGCAGGCGGCCTTGGATATAATCTTAAACGTACTACCCATTGAAAACTATGTTGAGAGTGTGGCAGCAAGGAACTTACTTAGACTACTCGAGTCTTTCTTAGTAAAACCCTTGCGGGTAGGTCTTATCGATCAGGAAAGAATTCCATCTGGAATCTCTGACTAAAGGGTCGCGACCTTCAATTTCGGGGCATCACCCCCAGTAGAGTTCCCCAGTAGGGATAACTGGGTTGGATCCGCTGAACTGTTCGATGAGCGTGCAGTTTTCACTGACGGATCCAAGATGGACTCTGGTACGGGGGCCGGATTTTATCTGGTCGACACTGATATCAAGCGCTGTTATAGACTCTCTAATGGATGCAGCGTCTTCCAGGCAGAGATCTTCGTGATCTGGAAAGCCACAGAGTTGATAAGGGCACACATACAGGAGGGGTCTACGGTGAATATATACGTGGACAGTCAGGCGGTACTAATGGCTTAATTCATTCCAGCCTAGTGGAGGACTGTAGGAGAGCTCTCGAGAAGGTAATGAGGTAGCGGATGAACTGGCTAGACATTGTTCTGATCTAGATCATGATACCAGGGAAAGGTGTGTAAAACCACCTATATGTCACTACTACAGGTCAATTTATGAAAGATTCCGGAACTATACCGACCAATCCTGGATCAATAGGACGGATTGTAAAGTGCCCAGGGCCCTTTGCCCATTTACTAAATGCTAAAGCAACCAGAGCACTGTTAGAGTTGGATAGATATAATCTAACGATTCTAGTAGGAGTGATAAACGGCCATTGCGCAATTCGGGCCTTCAAAGGCAAATGAGATAACGACACACAGGATTTTTGTAGGGTGTGTGGGGATCTGGAGGAGCTAGAGACAGTGGAACACATCATGTGCAACTACCTTGGGTTACAGAGTCTTAGACTTAAATGGCTAGGAAACATATTTCTGGACGAACTCAGTAATGTTGGTGGCTGTGAACTGTGCAACATACTGGGTTTCATTAAGGGCCAAATATGGTTTACAAACTACTCACTAACTAATACTACATCGATTTGCAATCGCTTAAAATAATTTAAAATAGATATTAAATTAAACATGAAAATTAATAATAAATTAAAAAATTAAATAAGATAAGATATAAATTACGTTCAAAGTAGGAATATTTTAAATTTAGTTATCTTTCATAATTTTGAAAATTCTATTACAAAAATATCTCTATATATATATATATATATATCTATATATATCTACATATTTCTATATATATATAAAAATGGATGTTTGTATGTATGTGGGTATGTATGTATGTATGTTCCGAATGAACTCAAAAACGGCTGCACCGTTTTTGATGAAATTTTCAAGGAATCTTCAGAATAGCCTAGCGGGTAACACTGTAGAGTCAGATTTTTGATTTTCGGTTTGTGGGCGGAGAGGCGTGGCAAAATTACATTTTTACATTTTACCGCTAATGCCATCTATATATATAATAAACGGCTGCACCGATTTTGATAAAATTTTCAGGGAATCTTCAGAATAGCCCAGTGGGTAACACTGTAAAGTCAGATTTTTGATATTCGGTCTGTGGGCGGAGGGGTGTGTAAAAATCAAATTTTTACATTATACCGTTAATGCCATATATATATAAAAACAGATTTGTGTATGTACGTTCCGCATGGACTTAAAAACGGCTTGACCGATTTTGATAAAATTTTTACGGAATCTTCAGAAAAGCCTGGCGGGTAACACTGTAAAGTCAGATTTTTGATTTTCGGTCTATGGACGGAATGGCGTGGCAGAATCAAATTTGTATACTATACCGCTAATGACATAAAAAAAAAGATTATTGTATAATTGTTGATCGACCTTTTCTTCAATTCTCACAGATAGTTTATTTAGTTTCCTATATACAGGCTTACAAAGTCAGTGATTGTTGTAAAAAAATTTTGTCGACCAAAAAATTGATTTTTCAATTGGAGAAATACATAAATCATTTTTTTTTATTCCCAACGTTCAAACAATGACAATTTTCATTTCGTTTCTTAACATCATTCTAAAAATTTTAATTCAAAGTGGTGTACTCTGAAGCGTATTATTTGGTGTAAGCGAAGAAAGGAATACATTTCAACACATATCCGGTACTATAAAAGTTATTTTATATTATCAATCGATGATAAACAATTTTGTTTACTTCTTGCATATTAGGTGCATGAATAAGAAATTTCCATATGAAATCTATGAAAAAAACTAATATTTTGAATAACTCTCCGCATTCCACTTTTAACAAAAATTAACGGTTTTATTCAAATAAAATTTGTTTTAGAAAGGGCATCTACGTCTAGAGCCGCAGAAACGGGAAGAGAACGAGAATCACGGCTTCAGCAAATGCGTCGCTGCGAATACACCTCAACAGCATATCGAAAGACTAGAAGCCAATCGCTCCCGAATGGCTCGATCAAAAGAAAGAATCGATTTAAAGTTGCCGGCATTTTATTACAATAAGTATGATGACTACAGGAATCACACGGACGTACTGATTGCCGCAATGGACAAACATTGCTTACGTTTAAATTTGCCGCGTTTTGAAGTTCCCTAAGGAATCCCCGGGAATGTGCTGTTCGAACGGTAAAGTTACTCTGCCACCAGTTATTGAGCCGCCTAAGCTGCTTCTAACTTACATTTCCGGCGCCAATCCTATTTCCAAGCACTTCCTTCAAAATATCCAAAATTGCAACTCATGATTTCAAATGACATCGGCATCATGCCCACCTTTAAAGTTCAAGCCCAAATGTACCACAGAATTGGATCATTGCTCCCGCTTCCCAATGATGATGCGAAGTTCCTTTAAATTTATTTCACTGGAAATGTAGCTACAGAAGCCGAACGCTATGATACAAAAGAGAAATAAGTAGAAATGCCTGAGAAGTGATACTATTTTTCTGGTAGATGTGACCGTGTAAAGAATAAAATCTTGAAATTGAGTTACGGGTAAAAAACAGTTTTTAGTACATTTGTGCACTTATAAGCCAGTAACTTCGTTGAATATAAATTGATTTTAAGTTTCTCTGCGGTTGTAGAAAGAAGAAATTGAGGCCTTTCGAATGGAATGATATTTTAGTAACCTTGAGATTCTTTTGTGTATTTCTGCATGACTTATATACCTCACTTTGGAGGAATCTTAAATATGGATCTACGTATCTTTGATACAATGTAATACATTATTTTGTAAACGTTTTTTTCAATGTAATAGCTTTTTCAAAAAATTCAAGATCTTTTCTCAGCCAAATATCATTGAATTCGCATAAGATAGAGTTTAATAGTGCATTTTATGCACAAGTAATTTAAAAAATATGGTTTTAATTATTGAAATATGTACTTACGAAGTAGTACTGCTTCGGGACAAATTACTGCTAAACGGGCGGTCATTAAATAAGTCAACATTTTAATGTCATAATGATCACAAAGTCCAGCTTGTACGTGATCTAAGAATTGCATAACATCAACACGTTCTAATCCTTGTTCGAGCAATGTGTACATGCATTCGAATGCCGCCTTACGAATATCTAGTCCATCATCAACTGTATGTTTAAAAGGGCCCATTTCAACTTCTCGAATAAGTTCACTCTGTAAATGAAAGTTATATTTAAAACAGGAAGAAAAAACATAGTACTGTTTGTGAATATTGTATGTTACCTTCACTTTTGTTTCGGAGTATAACCATGGTAGCAATGTTGGAAGTAGATCTCGCACAAGGCTGGGTTTATTATGAACGGCAGAATTAAACGCAACCAATGCAACTCGTCGTACTGAAGGTTCAGGATCTCGAAGCAAGAACAGAAACTTTCCTATATTTTGTTTCAAGAGTACATCTATGGCTTGCGGTTGATCAGAAATGGTAAACTTAATTGCTGAAACAACTACCGTGCGCATAAGAGGACTTTCAGATTGTAGGGCATCTTGCAGCCGAGGTAAAAGTTCTTCTGGACTTACAAGAACTAATTTGCCCAAACACTCTGCGACAACGTTACGGGAGCCCTCTTCGGGACATTCACAGTGCTTGAACAGTTGTTCCCAAATTGATGGGACTGATGGCAACAATTGCGAAAGTCCATTTGATGTAACCGAAAGTGAAGAGATGACTTCTTTTAACGAATGCAAAAGCAAATACTGTCGGCGTGGTTGTGCTTCAATTTCATTCAATATTAGCGGCAAAAATGTTTGCAAACTTCCAACTGCTACCGCACCTAAAGCGTGACTAGCTGCAGCTTTAACGTCTTCAGAAGCAGCACTAAAACACTCTATAATGGTTTGTGGTAGAGCAGAAATGGAGCTTAAATCAAAATGCCGACCAATCTCTCCTATTGCTAACAAACAAAATACGAGTTGTGTATCACCGATTGATGTTCTCTTCTGAAGATCTCCTAAAAGTTGTGTGGCCAATGGTATAGCTTCGTTAGGGCACTGCTGGGTTAATGCAGCTACGCATTTGGCCAATGAATGATAAGCCTGCTTGTGAAGCTGATCGGGACCACTAGTAGGAAATACGCCAGTAGAAATGGGTTCTGCTATTACTGGCTCCATTAGTTTTTTCAATAACGAATGATAATCAAGTCCGTTAAGATTAGTTCGTACAAGGGCTTGGAAAAGATCATGTGTACATGTTAAAGCCGATCCCTGTAAGCAATGCAAAAAGTATTTGATATTATAACAGCAGATTTTGTTTTATTTTAAATTTAATTTCAATTATTTCTTTCTTTCCTGATTTATTTTTTTTTTATATAATTCAAAATCAAGCATTATTATTATATTTATGTTTCTCTTTTTAATAATGAACGTGATTATAATATAAATAATTGATTAGAACTAAAAAATACATCATATTAAAAAAGTTTTAAGCGAAGCCTTTAATATTAATAAAAAAAAACTTGGAAGTAAAGTTTTTATTTGGTTTAAGTTTATTTATTATAATTACTCTGTAATAATTCAAAGAATATCACTGAAAATAAATTTTTAAGCAATTGGCAAATTGGAATGCATTTTCTACCCTGCCAAGGGCGTCATCAACAATCTTTACTGTCAAGGTCTATTGTAAATATCATCTATTTAACTTACTATTATTAGGAATTAGAATATGGGAACACAAATTTATTTTATTTGTAAGTTAGATGAAATTTACTCAATATCAGCATTCCATATTCCCAATTGTCTAAAAATTTATTTTTAGTGATATTCTTTGAATTATTACAGAGTAATTATAATAAATGAGCTTAAGCCAAATTTAAAAATTTACTTTCAAATTATATAAAATAAAAAGTTAAAATAATTACAAAAAATCTATAAATATACAATTAAATTGATGAAAATCCAAAAAATATAATCATTATTCACACATGACAACAACTTATCCTTTGAAAGACGTTTATTAAATTTGTCTTTAGAAGGAAAATCGTTCATCCTTTTATCCATAAAATTATATTATAATGGTCAGACATTGGTGACAATTACTGTCTATAAGGGATACATTGTTTAATACTTGTTTAACTGTTGGGAATATACTGGTAATGCAGTTGATCTTTACTCTAACAGCACCGATGATAAACTAACTCACTGCAACTTGCTGTACCTGGATGTGGAAACCCGTGTTAAAGTCGCTAAATTCAAATTGATAGTGCAATTTCGTAGCAATATTATCCCACAAGTAATATGATCTGTTAACATTTTGTGTAGAAGAGTGCAAATGGAATAATCGAAACGTAATAAGTAGGACAACCAAAAATATGCTCTAAAAAAGTATTTTATGGACATAAAAAATGCATACAAAATTTGCTCTTAAAATATAAAAAATATTCACTTGTTTTTTTGTTTTTGTTTGAAAGTTTTATTAAAAAATAAATAAATTTTATTTGATTTTAATTTGATTTTAGTGTCTTTGGGACTCCATGAAAATATCGGATAAATTTTCTTAATGTTTCTACTCTACATCGAGTTTTAAAACCAACTTTTCTTACATTTGAAATTATGTTGTCCCTTATTAACGATTATTTTTTTATTTCTGTAAAAAACTTTTGTGGACCATTGCGAAAATTTAAAAAAAAAAATTAGCCAAATCGATCCAGGCGTTGTTTAGAATAATATTCGTGAGTGTACATTTGTTTGGAAATGGCTGCACGTCTTACAAGGCAAGAACTTTTAGAAGCCCTTACTGAGAAAGCAGTGTTGCCAATTTAGCCCTTTTCTGGCTAAATTTAGCCCTTTCAATCTTGTTTAGCCTCAAAAAAATTAATTTGGCCTTTAGCCATTTTTTTACCTTTTTTATTTTCATTTAGCCATTTTTATAGCTAAATTAAAACTTATATATTTACTCTAATAATTTTGAATTTTTTGCTGTTGAAAATTAGTAAAATCAGTTCAAAAAAATTGTCAGGAATATTATGACAAAAATTAACTGAAAATGTTGAACCAGTAAACAATTTAAGCACATACAAATTGTCGGAACCTTCCATATATTCTTTAAACTTAAATTATCATTAAATTTTTTCTCGAGTATTTGATTACTTATTTGCATCAAGGACGCATTCAAAATACATGTTGTATTCTTGCCTGGGACGCACAGTTGCTCACAATTGTTTTTCATCGGCCAAAACTCTGTAACTTTGAAACGATTGAGATATTTTAGTATTTTTTTAATGTGCCGATAACTTCTTGAACTCCCATAGTTAAGGCTTCGCGTATATTAGACTCTTAAATATAAGTAGGTAAAATGATAACGACTACAAATATTCAAATAAAAATTTAAATAAAAATGCCATAAATAATATAGCGTTATTTGAAGAAAAATTTGTAATATTAAAAAATATGTACGGGCGGGTCCGGACGTTTATAAAAGAATATATAGGATTCAAGAGAACGCTTTCAACTTTATCTGAGCGATGTATTTTTTTATCCTTAAAAGTTACTTTCCTCTAAAATTAAATTTTGACGTAAATATAGTACTTTAAAGAATATTTTATAGCACCTTACACAGGCCATGTATACCATTTTTAAAGACTACAATCCAACTAATTTAGAAAAAAAATTCCATTATCGATAATAGGTTAGCTATGATCCTTTATATTTGATCAAATAATATAAATTAACTTTTTTCTAAAATTAAATTAAATATTTATGATTACCAGCATGCCACATCCGTAGTTTCCAATATTTTGGCTACCTTAGTTTTGATATGTTTATTAACTAATGGCAAAATTTATGTTTTGACCAATGAAAATCAATTCTGTCCGACGACGTGTATAATTTTTAGAATGTTTTTTCTGCATTACTTGAGAGGCATATTAGCCATATATTCACTTATCAAAATATTATCCATCGATTTCGAAGTTATCACAAAGGATTACTTTAAAATTTGGCTTTCATATACAAAGTTTGCCTAGGAGCTCTTGCAGGCCAGGCATATGATATACGTGTGGCCAAGAATAAGAATAAATATTCTTATTTTCTTCCATTTTAACGTTTGTTATACTTATTCATATATTTTTGTTTGTCTATTCGGCATAATCTAACGTAACATTCTAAGGGTCATTATTACAACTTGCCTTTATGTTCGGAATAGTAAAAGGTAACTTTAAGTAATAGAAGAAGGTAGCTTTAAAGTTACCTTTTAGTATTACGAACATAAAGGCAAGTTATAATGATCGCCCTACGTTGTTTTTGGTGTATGTATGTGTTCTTTAATTGTAAAATGTTTGCCCTTTTTTAGCCACTTTTTAGCCTTTTTTCTAAATATTTCGCCCTTTTTGTTCATCAAGAATTGACAACATTGCTGAGAAGGTTAATTACCCATCATCGGCCACCATTGCTCAGTTGCGTACTTTGTATGAACAGAAGATATCCGCTGGTAGACCGTCTATGTCAGAAATTGATACCGAGGATATTTTGCCGGCAATAGTTTCTGCCAGCATGTGCCCAGAAACCAACTAGCATTGAGAGTACACTGCATAATAACAAAAACGCTACCACAGTGCCACCTGCTGCCTTAAGTCAAACTACTGAAATTACACTTCATGCATGATTGCTGCGTGCCTCCACAGTGCTTGCCGATTATATAAATGAAGAAAAATCAATTGAAAACGCTGCCGAACAGATGCCTTTGTAACTGAGGGTCCTGGAGACATGTTGTCCCTGGAAGGTATGCCTGCCGTCAACCAGTCATCATCAGAGACCTGCGCCAACTAATTTTCACGGTAGCGGCTGACTCCAAAAAAGATCAGAGGCACGAGGCGACGTCTTGCCGTCTGTCAGCCGACTAAAGAATAACTACTCAAATTCTAAATAATTAAAAATTTAAAATTCTGAAATTATTATCAAAAACGGCGCACGTTCAAATGGTATAAAAGTGCCGATTAATGGAAATTTAGAAATAAAGTTTTTATAATAAATTTTGGTATAGAGTAAAAGTAGATAAAATTCAAATCACTAGCTATAATTTCCGCATTTAATGGGCCACAAGTATTAAGTTAGTAAAAGTTGGAATAAGTTTTATGGATTTTAGAACAGCATAGGATGTCAGTTTATAATAAAAAAAAGTCCAGACAATGCCCGGTCCTTTTTTATTTTAATTTTTGTTTAAAAACTCTGGTTGTTATTTATTTAACAACACCACTAGATGTGTTTTTGTGTTTTAATATTGTCATTCTCTTTATTTTTGGTATTTTATTGTTTTCGTTGATGCATTTTTTTTTTTTTAGTCCCGTTTGAATTTTTAACCGTTAAGGCGTGTTTTTGAATCGTGACATTTTTTTTCGTGTAAAATTTATTATAATTTGGACAAAGATCTTGTTATTGTAATCTCATTTCGAAACCAATACCATGGTGTACCCGGTTATTGATTATGGAGACGCTGGAGATGGGAAAAGCTTCCCATTACCCAGGAAGAGGAGATACACCCATTTCATGCGAGAATATGAGGCGATTTTACAACCCCACGAGGGCCGGAATTCACTACCAATTGTGAAAGTGTCCAAACTTATTTTCTCTATAACCAACGATATCGAGATATTTTTTATATCCAAGAGAAAGCTACGAATCAGGAGCAGGGATAGAGATGAGATTAATGGATTGGTTGGTAACGAAACAGTTCTTAAAGATTATAAAGTATAAAGTATATGGTCTCTTAGCTGAGATCGTTGAACTGGGAGAGATAAGGAGCTTTACTAAACCTGACAATACTGGTGATAGACAGCACATTGACCTTGTGATGATATCATTTACGGGGTGTATGCTCCCGTCTCATGTTACACTGGACAATCTATCTATCTATATATATAAAAATGGATGTTTGTATGTATGTGGGTATGTATGTTCCGAATGAACTCAAAAACGGTTAGACCGTAGCCCAGCGGGTAACACTGTAAAGTCAGATTTTTGATATTCGGTCTGTGTAAAAATCAAATTTTTACATTATACTGTTAATGCCATCTATATATATAAAAATGGATGTTTGTATGTCCGAATGAACTCAAAAACGGCTTGACCGATTTTGATAAAATTTTTACGGAATCTTCAGAAAAGCCTGGCGGGTAACACTGTAAAGTCAGATTTTTGATTTTCGGTCTATGGACGGAATGGCGTGGCAGAATCAAATTTTTATACTATACCGCTAATGACATAAAAAAAAGATTATTGTATAATTGTTGATCGACATTTTCTTCAATTCTCACAGATAGTTTATTTAGTTTCCTATATACAGGCTTACAAAGTCAGTGATTGTTGTAAAAAAAATTTGCCAAAAAAAAATTAATTTTGTCGACCAAAAAATTTTTTTTCAATTGGAGAAATACATAAATCATTTTTTTTTTATTCCCAACGTTCAAACAATGACAATTTTCATTTCGTTGCTTAACATCATTCTAAAAATTGTAATTTAAAGTGGTGTACTCTGAAGCGAATTATTTAGTGTAAGCGAAGGAAGGAATACATTTCAACACATATCCGGTACTATAAAAGTTATTTTATATTATCAATCGATGATAAACAATTTTGTTTACTTCTTGCATATTAGGTGCATGAATAAGAAATTTCCATATGAAATCTATGAAAAAAACTAATATTTTGAATAACTCTCCGCATTCCACTTTTAATTAAAATTAACGGTTTTATTCAAATAAAATTTGTTTTAGAAGGGGCATCTACGTCTAGAGCCGCAGAAACGGGAAGAGAACGAGAATCACGGCTTCAGCAAATGCGTCGCTGCGAATACACCTCAACAGCATATCGAAAGACTAGAAGCCAATCGCTCCCGAATGGCTCGATCAAAAGAAAGAATCGATTTAAAGTTGCCGGCATTTTATTACAATAAGTATGATGACTACAGGAATCACACGGACGTACTGATTGCCGCAATGGACAAACATTGCTTACGTTTAAATTTGCCGCGTTTTGAAGTTCCCTAAGGAATCCCCGGGAATGTGCTGTTCGAACGGTAAAGTTACTCTGCCACCAGTTATTGAGCCGCCTAAGCTGCTTCTAACTTACATTTCCGGCGCCAATCCTATTTCCAAGCACTTCCTTCAAAATATCCAAAATTGCAACTCATGATTTCAAATGACATTGGCATCATGCCCACCTTTAAAGTTCAAGCCCAAATGTACCACAGAATTGGATCATTGCTGCCGCTTCCCAATGATGATGCGAAGTTCCTTCAAATTTATTTCACTGGAAATGAAGCTACAGAAGCCGAACGCTATCAACGAACATGCGTGTGCATTTGCTGCAATACCCTTCTGCCGAAACATTCTCAAAACAATTGCTGAACATCAGAAATGGAAAAATTTCAATTGATCTCGCCACAAATGAGATTTCGTTGTTGACAAAGTATTTCCAAGTCTTACAACCAACTACAAAAATTCGGATGGGCTGTGGGAACATGCAATTTTGGCACCAACAAATTATGATGTTAACAAGCTCAATAAACAAATACAATTGAAACTGCCTGGCGAAACAATAAAATGCAAATCGATTGACACAGTAATGAACGAAGAACAAGCCGTCGATTATCCTACTGAATTTTTGAAATCATTGGAACCAGCCGGACTGCCACCACATGTATTAAAATTGAAGGTTGGATCACCGACTTTGTCCGACACTGTATATTAAAATCGAGACCGAGATGCAATATAAAACAGATGTTTTCTAAGCGCCAACAACGCGGACCGGGTTCAGCTAGTATATATATAAAAACGAATCGGAATACATTGCCGTTGCCAACAGTTGCTAAGGTCTGTGATAGATACGGTTTATCGACTCGTTCTGCTGCTGCTGTTGCTTCTACGGTTTTGACTGACTTTGGCTTAATTTCTACCGAAAATTTAACTCTGGTAATCGATAAAAACAAAATACACAGAGCTGTATCTAAAGTCCGGAAAGAAAATTCAAAAGACATTGGAGGTATTGTTATTAAAAGCATTTACTTTGATGAACGAAAAGACAAGACTCTTAGTGAGAAATTAGGGAATCGTTACCATCGCAAAGAAACTTTAGAAGAACATATCTCAATTTTAGCAGAATCTGAATCAATTTATTTGGGTCACACAACGCCAAGCCGTGGCACTGCATTCTAACTTCGATCAGAACTTTATTAGAAGATAAAGGTTGGAATTTAGATGACGTGATTTGCATTGGATGTGACGGAACTGCAACTAATACCGGTTGGAAGGGTGGCGTTATTCAATATTTGGAGGAGTATTTGAAGAGACCGCTACAATGGTGTGTTTGTATGCTCCATGCCAATGAGTTACCCCTTCGTCATTTATTCGTGACTTTAGATGGTTGCACTTCGGGACCTAGAGAATATTGTGGACTTATTGGAAAACAATTAACTGCTTGTGATAATAAAACAACGGTGTCTTCTTGTGCGGTGGAAGGTAATTTGCCAGAGTTGCCGAAAAATGTCGTCGATCAACTAAGTACGGATCAAAAATATCTTTATGAGATATGTAAAGCTGTACAAACTGGTTATTGTAGTCCTGATCTGGCAAACTGTAAACCTGGAAAAATTGCGCACTCGAGATGGCTTACCTCTGCTAATCGTCTACTCAGAGTTTACGTAAGTACCCTTAATCCATCAGAAAATTTGCAACTGCTTGTCAATTACGTTGTTAAAGTATACACTCCGATTTGGTTCCTAATCAAACAAAAGACGTCTTTTAAAGAAGGAGCCAAACATATTTTTCATCTGATTATGTACTCTCGTTTTTTATCACATATGTGAAGTAGCGCATATGTCTTGAGCATACTGAAGAGATTCGTTTTGAGGCTGATAAATACATCATGACGAAAGGAAAAGGAGACGTAGAAATTGTAATTGGTGGTGTGAAATTAAAATTTCAGAATGTTTTATATTCCCCTGAATTGAACATGAATTTTATTTCCGTTGGCAGTGTTGTTGAGAAGGGTTCGACTGTGGTTTTCGATGCGAAGTCTGCTGCTATTATTACTACCAAAGGCGATCTCATACTAAAAGCGATAAAACGGAACAATCTATTTATTGTTGAGGAGAAAGCGCAGAAACTATTTGCGGCTAATAATGTGAATGAGCTGTGGCACAACAGACTTGGGCATTTAAATTATAAGTCATTATGCGATATGTCTCAAAAGGAAATGGTTAAGGGTATGGATCTCAAGAATGGTAGTCGTACAGATCAGTGCAGGACATGTATGATCAGTAAGATACACGTTAACCCATTCCCTCAAGAGTCAACTACGAGAACGAATGATTTGTTAGAAGTAATACATAGTGATGTATGTGGCCCATTTAGTGTGAACTCATTTGCAGGTGCAAAGTATTTCGTCACATTTATAGACGACTTCTCAAGACATATCTTTGTTTATTTTCTTAAGGCGAAGGGCGAAGTTTTTGGAACATTTAAGACTTTTAAACAACACGTCGAAAAACAATGGTCGCGAATACATCAACAAAGATTTTGATAGCTTCTTAGGGTGTGAGGGAATAGCCAGGCAACTCACAGTGCCTCACACACCACAACAGAACGGGGTAGCTGAACGAGCTAATCGTACATTGGTTGAAATGGCTCGATCAATGATTGTACACAGCGGTGTTTCACAGAGTTTGTGGGCAGAGGCTATCAATACAGCCGCCTACGTTCGTAACAGATGCCCTACGAAGATACTTGGCGACAAAACACCTTATGAAATGTAGTTTAAAAGGAAACCAAATCTACAACATTTGAAAACGTTTGGATCATATGCAGTTGCGATGAACAAGGATAATAAAAGTGGCGGAAAATTTGAGGCTAAAGGTGAAAGTTATATATTGGTCGGATACTCTTAAGTTGCTAAGGATTATAGACTCTACAATAGGAATAAACGGAGCTTAGTTGAACGACGTGACGTCATGTTTAAGGAAGATGACTTTGTTAACAGTGAAGCAGAAGGTACGGAACCAAGGAAGGAAGATTATTTAACAATTATTGTTGATAACTGCAAACAACAAGAAGCTGAGAACTCTACAATAAATCAGGAATCTCCAATAAGTTCTGATACATCCGGTGATGAGGCTGACGACTTCAGAGGATTTGAAACTGCCGAGGAAGCTGATGAAACATTGATAGCTGACAATCAGAAGGAGAATGTTGGAACTTCATCGCGCGGTAGACCACAAATAGTTAGGACTGGCAAACGTGGTAGGCCACGTAACATACAGTTAAGCAGTATGATACACGAAAGTGTTCCCACCACCGTGGAGGAAGCTATTAGTGGAACTAATCGTGACAATTGGTGCGATGCAATGGAATCTGAGATGGCATCTTTAGAGAGGAATGGAACGTGGTCATTGGTAGATTTACCCGATGGAGCTAAAGTCATCAATACAAAATGGGTTTTTGCTTTAAAAAAGAACGAGAACGACGAAATAGAACGTTTTAAGGCTCGCCTCGTAGCAAAGGGGTGTAATCAAAGGTATGGCCTTGACTACGATGAAACGTTTTCACCGGTGGCAAGATATTCTACAGTACGCTTAGTTATAGCATTAGCAGTTCAATGGAAGATGTACGTACATCAAATTGATATAACCTCAGCTTACTTGAATAGTGATATTCAACATGAAATTTATATTCGTCAACCAGAACTGTTTGCAAATAAGGAGGATCCACATAAAGTTCTTAAATTACATAAGGCTATCTACGGCCTAAAACAATCCGGTAAAGAATGGAACGAGAGGTTGGATTATTTTTTGAAACAAATTGGCTTTGTGCAGTCCCAAAACGAACCTTGCCTCTATATGGCTACGATGAATGATGAATTGGTAATCGTGACAGTTTATGTTGATGATCTCATGATCGCATGTAAAAATGAAGAACAAGTGTTGCAGGTTAAAGTTTTGCTGGCAAATGAATGTCATCCTGAAGTACTGTCCATCGCAGGAAATGATCGCTGACGTGCTTACTAAGAACTTGGCAAAGACGAAACACAATTATTTTATGAAATTAAAGATTTTTTTTTGAAATATTTTTTGAATGTAAAACGTCATTCACATTGAGAAGGAGTGTTGGAAATATGAATTAATTAGCAAGTCTGTTTTTGCAATGTGAACGTCGTTAACGAAAGTTGTTACTTATTATTCTTTGTAATTATATTTGTGTTCAAATAAATTTACTTTTAATTATTACATATTGGAACTTTAATAAAATAATATTAAAACATGTATCATTATTATTAAAATTTTTCTTGCAATGTTGCCTTCTTTTTAAAAAAGTGGAAAATTAGTTAACATTGGGATCAGTTATAATTGTATAATAATAAATAAATAAAAATAAATTAAATCTGTAACTTCTAAACCCTTCGTCCGATTTGAATGAAATTTGACATGCGCAAAGAAGAACCCTTAGTCCGATTTGAATGGAATTTGACATGCGCAAAGAAGAAGTGTTATCGAATTTAAGTTTTGGAATTTGATCGCATGAGCCCAGAGGTCCCCAAAGTAGTACACCTCGGGTATGTTCATTTTTTAAAACGATCCTATTTCTTCGTCTGTGTTCCGCTTTAAAAAATAAATGCACATATAGAATCCCCTCGTCGTAGCTATCAATTATCTTTTACAATTTAGGAAATATTCGCATTTGAAAATTAAATTTACAACTTCTTAAAAAATTTGTCCTACTTTATGGAACTCTTGGCCGCACCCCTGGTTGGACCATGTGGTCGAAATTCAAAACATAAATTCGACGACACTTCTTATTTGCGCATGTCAAATTCCATTCAAATCGGACTAAGGGTTTAGAAGATACAGATTTATTTGGAGTCGCAATTGGCAGATGGGGCGACATTAGTTTTACGGGACGAGGCTGCAGAATGAAATACTGGGTCAGTAGGTGTGGTTACTTTCAATAAGTAAGATATGGCATCAGACCGCAGCTGCCGGTTGTGCGATAGTATGTACTTACTGCAAAGTCGACTTTTTTCGATTTTTAAAAAGTCGACTTAGACTCGAGTTAGACTTTTCGAACTTTCGACTTTTTAGTTAAATCGACTGTTTCGACTTTTTTCGATTATTTTCGACTTTCCCACTATTTTCAACTTTTTACCATTTCTTGTAAAAAATACATAGTTTCTACATTTATTGATGCGCCTTTTGTAATGTTTAGCAATAACAATGAAATGTATCAAGTCGACAATATATTAAATAATATTATCACTTTTGTTTCTAATAGTTAGATTTAAATTTATAAAATAGTAAACAAATTTACATTACTAATTTCTAATGTAAACATTCGATTTTTGATTTTTTGTTTTGAAATATACAACTAAAATGTCTTGTAAGACGTGCAGCCATTTCCAAACAAATCTACACTCACGAAAATTATTTTAAACAATAATTAATTTTACGGAAAGCGTGGTACACAGACATCTGAATTTTAATAACTTTGTATTTCAACATTTTTATTATTTCAATTTCACAAATATTTTTGAACACGTTGCGGTAGGTATAATGCGTTTTTGCAGATGTTTTTAGCGCCCAAAAATAGTAGTCTAAAACCCACCTTAAAGTTTACCGATCGACTCCAATCACTTTCAGAGTCGATTAAACAATGTCCGTCCGTCTGGCTGGGTGGATGTTCATGTAAACCGTGTGCGCAAAGTACTGGTTACAATTTTCAAGATATTTCGATAAAAATTGGTACACACATTTAATTCAGCACAATGACAAAGTCTTATCAGTCATAACTGTTTAATTTATATAGGTATCTTCACAAATGTCGCTCCAAATGTCACGAAATTTTATCATGATCGGTTCATAATTAATCATAGCTCGGTCCGCTTCCGAAAATCACTTTAACGAGGATAAATCTCTTAAAAATTATGGTATCCATATAAAATTCAACAAAATAAGCTTCATATAGATATAAATCACACGACATAATTTAATTTTTAACAATTTAAACGCACGTAGTGCCTTGTCGTAAACGAGTTGTAGTTGAAGTAATAATTAATAATGGCTTACAAACAAGCATAAATTGGAGGCAAACAACATTTAAGATACCGTTAACAGTTTACTCGATATAATATGTGTCAAAGTTGCATAAATAAGGGTAGCAATATCATATTCTAACGATGATTAAAATATTATAATTTATTTAAAGTAGTTGTTCGCAAAAAAGGAAATCACAACAATTCTAACTTAAATAAAAATAAAATTGAAGTTGGAAAACATTTTAAAAAGTGCATTTGCATTTCCCTTCTGAAAGCATTTTTTATAACAAATATTTCCTTAATTACGTAGTTTAAAGATCCGACGACAGCATCAAAAATTTACTAATATTTTAATCTAAATTACGTAAATTTTATTGATCCGTGTTTGCTGCATTGTGTCGGAACTAGGAAAATGGGTTATGGGAGGGAGGAAAGGTAGTATTAATTTGAGTATTGCCTATTCGATATTAGGAAAGTTTTGTTGGACCATATAAAATAAAGATACATTTTTAAATCGGGGTGATAATTACCTGTAAGAGTGGAGAACGTAATAACTGGAGAACCGCTGGTAGGAATTGATCGTGAATTCCTACCAATGCCTTTGGATGCTTTCGGGCTGCAGTTGTCAACAGAATTAACGCATATTGAGCTACATGTAAATCCGAGTCGGAGATGAGTGGTTGTATTTCAGCAATAGCAGTTTGCAGCAACGGAGGTCCGAATATATCAAGATCATAGTTATCAGCAAGTTTGTTCAGCAAATCCAAAGAATGTAGCTTAAGAGCTCGTTGATTTTTTCGTAAAAACGTACCCAAAGCGGGCATTACATCATTCAAAATTGATGTTAGATCAATTCTTAAAGGTGATGCTGCAATCATAGTGAGTGCTTTAACGCAACTTAGCCTAGTTACTTCGTTTCTCAAACGTTCTAAAAATATTGGCAAACATGTGGCCAATTCCGTTTGAAGTAAATCACCCATGTTAGCAATAATTTGACCCATACAAGCTATTGCCCTTTCTTTTACTTCTTGATCAGCATCAGTAGCTTTAAGTTTTTGTAGAGTGGCTGAATAGACTTCCGTAGCAAATGGCGTTACATCTATAGTACTAATATTGGCAGCACTACTATCCAAGGGACGAATGACTTTAACCAACTGTTGAAGCACAATTAAGCCCTCAGTAGCTATTTTGTAAAAAGGGTCAAATACAGCCGTTACTACAAGTGGTACCAAAACTGGTATATGTGAATGGAATACATGAGTTTGATGACCTTGCAGCAAGGAGCATAAAAATCCTAGAGCTTCTATTTTCATATTACTTGTAGAGTTCTTATCGCTTAATGAGAAACTAATTCCGGGAACAATATTATCGAGATGTGGCCCCAATGCGCCCGGCATCGCATTTAGTAATTCTCTTAATAATAAGAAACAATCCTGTCGAGTTTTCATGGATTTTTCTCTCATAAGAGGGTGAGTTGCTTTAATAATATGTGGAACTTGTTCCATTAGAAGAGCTAATGTCGCTGGGACTTGTTCCATAGAATCCGGATCATGTGATATTTCGTCAACAGAACGTGAATTTTTAAGAAGTGCAACATAAGCATGGAATATATCAGATTTTACATTTTCTTCGCGCTCCTTAAAACGCGCTATTAATGCGGGACTTAACTCTTTATAAAACTCTTCGATCATATCATGACGGGTTGCTATTATTGATTCAAGGCATTTGGCTGCAGCACGACGTACTTTCCAACTCATATCGTCATCATCACTATACTCTTCACTATCAATGTATTCCTCTTCCTCCGTATCCATAGCTACGTTTGAATCAACATCATCTGCTTCGTAGTTATAGTTTGGATCATATGTTAAATATTTAAGACAAAGTTCTAAAATCTGCAAAAAAAAAAAACATAAAATATGAAAATATAACCCAGAATACTATCGCTATTTTTATACGTTTATACTAATGATACGTCAATTTTACGCAGTTAAGAACGTCCCTTGATACACATAAATACATGTAAAATTTAAACTCTGAATGTTTTTTTGTTTTGTTTAATTAATGTCTTGTAAAAAATTTTAAATAAAATTATATTTTCATAAATTGTATTCAATTGCTATAAGGTAAAATTTTAGTTTATAAAAGTTGTTTGCTGGCAAATGCAAATCAAGCAGTATAGACAAATTCTTACACCTGTACATGTGCGTGAAAAAAGCACATTTTTGGAAAGTCTTGAAAATAAAATTTTATTGCGGTCATAAAAAACAATTTAACAACTGTTAAAAAATTAAAATAAAAAATCTATACATTTTTTCTATGTTTACATATACTATGTAGTATACTAAATTAAAACTAGTTTAAGATAAAATAAATTCTTATATCCCAACAAACTAAACGATATTATAACGACGTCATCTAGGTGATAGTTTATATGAGATATTGTTCTGGTATCCTTTTTACCCACGCTACAGATTTTATTCTGAATGATATTTAATACCAAAAATTATATTTTTGATCTATTATATTACATAATGTGAGCGTGAAAAGGAACTGTACACCTGAAACTATTATATTTACAACTTTATTTTCTTAATATATTTTATAGTTTGATTAAACTTTTTATATTTTTATTTAATATATTTCTTTAATTCTCATTTTATTATAAAAAAATAACGAAACTCTAACAACAAAATGTAAATAAATGTAATAAATTAACTCGAGCCAAATTAAAATTTTCTTTTCTTTCACAGGGCTTCAATGTGTTCAAATTTTTAATAAATGAATAAATAAATACATACCATTGAAATATGAGATCGAATTGCCTCGGGGCAACGGATAACAAATGCTTCACACGCCTGCAAACAAAATTCGCGTAATTCGTCATCATCTTGCTGACTGTACTGTTTAAGAAGTACCATAGCCCGATCAATATGCTTACACAGACGATGTCCTGCCTGGCGACTAAAAAAGTTTTGTCATTTACAAAATTTAGGTAAATTAATATAGGGTTAAGTTACCAAATTGAGGCCAAACATTGAATATATGTCCGAATATTTCCTTGATTTTGTGGATTTTCAAGTCCATCGAGTAAATGTTCAATTACACCATTATAGGCATTTGTTGTAGCCAGAGTTAGTAGATGCGACAATGCCACAATTGTTCGCTTACGTACAGCCTGTCTCGATGATGACAATTGGGGAACAAGAGCTTTTAGTAATGTATTATGGAATGGAACTAGAAATTCCCCAAAACGCGACAGAAGATCAGAAAGTATATCCAATGATTCAAGCTTAACAGACACATCCTCCTTCTCAATGGCATTGCTTAATTTGCAAGTTATTCTGTGGCAAACATTTGGAGCCAGCGAATTGGATGTCTGAGGGAGTTCAGATATTACAGTTTTTAAACCAATACTCGATATGTCACGTAATTGTTCCGTATTAGAAATCATGTTGGCGCATAACGATTCAACAATAGTTTCAACTTGATTCTCCTTAACTTTATTTACCAGGGGACCAAGGCACTTTACTGCCAAATTTTGTACTTCACCATTTTTGTCCTCAAGCAATTTCAACACCATGCGAACGACCTTTTTCTCGGACTCGTCATCAAGTTTAATGCTATCCTTTTGTAGTTCAGTCATTAAATCGTTCGTTGCCATGAATCGAAAGTCCTTATCATTTGAAGTCATCTTTGTTTAGAAAAGCAGAAAAAATATGTAATTAATGTACCTATATTATATAAATGTATATTATATATGTATATAAATGTATTTTTTTAAAGCTTTTATTTAACCTCCAAAGTTTATTTGTTTATTCGAAAATTCAAAGTTAGGTTCGAACAATTTTTAAAGATGTTAAAATGATCTATAGATCATGCATGAACCTGATGATTACAATATAATTAAATGAAATTAAATACGAAAATTCGAACTTATGTTCGAAAAGTTTTAATATCGATATCATGAGAACTCTTTTAAAGAATTTTCAATGTAGTTTCGGAATATAAGCTTTTTTATATATGTTCGAAAATTTGATGACAAACTTTTATTTAAATGAAGAAGAAAATAAACTTTAAATCAAACTATTATTTAAATTATATAATTTATATGATATAAAAGCTTGTATATATAATGTAATAAATAGTTTGATTTAATTTAAAGTTTATTTTCTTCTTTTTATTTATTTTATTTCTCATAATATTAATAATATTTACATTTGACTTATAGTAGTAAAGAGTTTAGGAACAGAAAATATATACATATAAGAAAGGGAAAAATTTACAAAAACCTATGTGAAGTAGGGCTATAAGATAAAAGGAAGTTAAACTAAGGTAAATTAAGATAAAATTATGATGAGATCAGTTCATTAATGTGTTGATATTGTGAAGATAAACATCTTCTACTGAAGTTAAGAGTCAAACTTTCCATTTTATCATGTACGAGTTCGAAACCAGTTAGAACGTGTAGGCGACGGGTAGAACAGTGCCAACGTAGTTTGAATATCATTTTATGTAGCTTATTTTGTGCTACTTGGATTTTACATAAATGACATTTTGCAGACGTGGACCAAACTGGAGCGCAGTAAAACATTATGGGATGGAATATGGATTTAATAATAATTTTTTTGTTTTTATCTTTCTGTTTATGATTGGGTACATCATTATTTATAATTCGTTTGTTTTCTATGTTAGCTCCGACTTTATATTTATTAAAAAACCTACCAACATAATTCCAATTACTTTGTTTATTTTATCAATTATGTGATTATTAAAGTTTAGTTTTGAATCAAGCATTACACCTAAGTATTTGACTTTATTTTCCCAAGCGATGTCATGGTTCATAAATCGAAGCGAAGTTTGAGGAGTGTAATAATTCCTACGCCTTCTCGTAAAATATATAACCTGAGTCTTCTCAGCGCTAAACAAAACTAAACTTGACTAATTTTTTTTTTATTTTTTTTATTTTTTTATTTTTTTATTTAATATGTGTTTATTTTTAATATTTATTTGTTTACACTTTATATTATTACTTAAAGAGTTTAGCAATAAATATATTCCTTTTCTACTTTTACATTTTGTTTTGTTGTAATATTGATAATAGGTTTATGTATTATTTGTTTTGGAGGAAAATTAAAAAAACCTTTTTGAAATAATTTCTATATACTAAAAACTAAAACAAGGTTAAATAAGGTAAAATTAGCTCATTTATGTGCTGGAGTTCTGAGTGTTCACATCTTCTGAAAAAGTTTTCTGTTAAATAATTTAATTTAACATTGATGGTAGGAAAATCAGCGAGTGTGTGGAGTCTACGCGTCTACGTAGACCAGACAGGTGCACAATAAAACATTATGGGGTGGAAAATGGATTTAATTAACATTTTTTTGTTTTCAATTGAAAGATCGGATTTTCTGTTTATTAAGGGGTGTTGATGTTGTGGTTGTAGAACTGCAATGGATTTTGGGGTGTAAAGCAGGACTTACGCTTCCTCGTAAAGTATATGGCTTTTGTTTTTTCCGGATTTATTAAAATTTTCCATTTTGTAAAATATTTATTAATTTCAACTAAGGCTAATTCTAGGTTGCGTTTTATATTTACAGCATATAAGTCAGAGCTTAGGATAGATGTATCATCTGCAAAAATTGTTGTTGTGCAAGACGAAAACGACGGTATATAGGTGAAATAATTTGTATGGGTTTAACAAATTATTTAGAAATTTTCTCCTTTATTTAGGTGCGATCTACTATTCCTTTTTCAATGATATTACCACAATTATAAACCAAAGATTTTCGGTAAACGTTATAAAAGGTTGGGGTTTATTTAAAATAAGGAAAAATATGCAACTTAAGGCTTCTGTTGCTAGGCGAGAAGTGATAATTTAAATTTTAGTTTTTCATAATGAAACCTAGTTTTAAGTTCCAAAACCCGAAGAGTTTTGGAATTTCTTATATATTACTAATATACCGTTAGCAACATTCCATTCAAATTTTCTTAATTACTAACATTTTAGTTCATTATTATATTAAATATTAAGGTAGTACTTATTTAACTTCATTTATGAATACTAACAATTCAATAATATAGTACTTAACTTAATGTACAATTCAATACAATTCATTTATCAATAAAAATTCAATTAAAATTACAAATTTGATTAATAATACAATTCATATGAAGTATATTTGTTTGATAACAATAATAAAAATAATAAAATAATAAAAATAATAAAAATAATAAAAATAATAAAAATAATAAAAAAAAGAAATGCAATTAAATAAGGTTTAAACCTTAGTTTAAACAATAGGCAATGTAAATACTATATAAAACTGGCGATAAAAAGGAACCTTGAGGGCATCCAGCATTTATATGAACTTCACCTGAATTTGTTTTCCCAATATAAACATGAAAAAATCTATCAATTAGAAAAGTTAATATGATTTTGATTATTTCAAGTGGGAAATTAAACGTTTTTAACTTGTAAATAAGGCCATTATGCCACACAGAGTCAAAGGCTGATTTAATGTCCAGCAGAACCATTCCCGTTGATTTTCCATTTTCGAAATCATTTTTAACTAATTTTTTAATTTTACGTAGTGGTTGGGATGTATTGTGTTGTCTTCTAAAACCAAATTGGTTAGTAGGAAAAATATTATGTAAATCAACAAAGTTCAATATTTTTTCTTTAATCATCTTTTCCAATATTTTGCTAGTTGTTGGTAAAAGACTAATAGGTCTGTAAGACCCCGGAGATTCAGCCGGTTTATTTGGTTTAGGAATTGCTATTGTTTTTGACTTTTTCCATTGTTTTGGAAAGTAGCATAGCTTTAAGCATGCATTAATTATATTTGTAATATATTTGATTCCTTTTTTGGCAGATTCTTTAAACATATTGTTACGTTTTTACCTTTTAAAAACGGGGTTTATTTCCTTTAAATAAACCGGATACTTTTGATTGCAAATAAAAAAGCAGTTTTTGTAGTACAAAATTTGTAACAACTCTTTATTTATTTAAAATGTACACCAACAACAATTCAAATATTCACTGGCAATGCAGTTGATGTCTTTACTTAACGATGCTTCAAATCAGACTGATCTGTGGTGTTCTCACGGCCAATTTATATACACTGTATTACCATCTAGAAAGCTCTATTTGTACAATGATCTTAAAACTAGAATATTCGAATTCTAGAGCTTTCGATGTTAGGTATTAATCATTTAGTGTTGCCATACTTACAAACAATGCTCAACTCAAAGCTTTTATTCAATGTTTTATGTTCTATAGCAATGTTATTAATACCCACAAATTTGTTAAATTTTGAGTTGAGAGGCATTATAACTTAACTTTAAACCAGCCGTTAAAACAGTTATGTTCAAGTACAATTTCGTAACAATATGTTGTTAATTTCATCCATACCAGGTGATTTTTATATTTTTCATCATCTTAATGAAATTTTATGTATTTTTGGTAGATATATAATAACTTTGGGATATGTTATTTATTTCAGTGTTTTTTATACTATTAACGACTTTATTAACATCTAATAAGTTTCATCGTCACTAAGATGGTTTGAAAAATTGTTGTTTAAATAAAAAATGTCTGCTAATATATTGCATTTTTCCTCTAGTGTACTGTATATTCTAGAATTTTCTTTAAGCAAAGGAATATTTTTGTGTTTTCTTTTTAATAATTTTGATAAATTCGCGAACGGCGCAGAATATTTATCTAACGTAGAAAGCATGCTATTCCACGATTTGTTATTATATTTAATAATTTCATGTGTAATAACCTTGTTTAGCCGAGTCATTTGCTGGTGATCATTTATATCCCTTTATCTTTTCCAATTTCTTGTATAGAAGTTTCTATATTGGATTAAAATTTGCTTTATTAAAATTATATGTTGTGTTTTCAATTAAATTGAGACTCAAATTTATATTTCCCACTACTGGGAGGTGGTCGGAGCTTAAGTCATTTATCACCTTTATTAAGGATATTATTTGTGGGTTATTTGTTACGAAAAAGTCTAGCGTAGATGGTCGCCTTCTTGGATGAGCTGGTATATACGTACTTTCAAAGGGATATACAATTTCCAGATGGTTTGGATGAATTTTTTCATAAAGAATATTACCCCAACAATTATTTTTATGACAGCCCCAAAAACGATTTCTGCAATTAAGATCACCTCCAATAATATATTTGCTGTTCACATTTGTTAACATACGCAGATCAGAAATAGACATTTTCTTACTGTTAGAGTTTTCCCTTAAACCACCAGGGAAATAACATGAGAACTTGACTAATATAGTTACCAAATTTAAAAAAAAAGCTTTCGTTTCTATTATTTTTTCCAAAACTGTATATCCGAAGAAAGAATTGGCGTATCATCTTCAAATATAGATGTGATGCAGTTTGAAAATGTGGAGATGTGCAGTAAAGACGTTGTATAATATTGGAGAAAGGCATGAGCCTTGAGGACAGCCGGCAGTAATATTGATTCGTTGTGAATAAATTGTAAGTAACCATTAAACGATTGTTTTTGTAGAAAATTTTTAATAATTTGTATGAGTTCAATTAGGAAATTAAACTTTTTCATTTTAAAATTTAATCCGTAATGCCAGACAGAATCGAAAGCAGCTTTGATATCCAGTAAAACCATTCCTGTTGATTTGCCAATTGTGAAATTATTTTTAACTAAATTTCTAATTGTTAGATGAGGTTGTGAGGTGTTATGTTCATTTCTGAACCAAAACTGTTGCGATGGGAGTAGGCGTTTACATCGATAAAATTGGTCAGCTTTTCCTTAATAATTTTTTCTAAAATTTTACTAATAGACGAGAGCAGACTTATTGGTCTATATGAAAGTGGAGAGTTTGTTGGCTGACTTGGCCAACAGACAGTTTTAGCGATTTTCCATTCACAGGGAAAATAGCTTAATTTTAAACATGCATTAAATGTTTGTGAGATATTTGATACCTTTTTTCGGTAGGGTTTTTAAACATTTGTTATGGTATTTTTTATTTTTTAGCTTTTTTATAATTACAGCGACTTTATCACGTGAAATGAGGTAGTTGTTGTGAGGACTTGTGTTTGTAAAGTGGACATGGTTTGCAACACCATCGACTTTTGTTATCGTAGTAGCATCGCTAAGACTTGCTGAAATAGAGTTGTTTACATTTAAACTGTGAGCCAACATTTCAGCCTTCTCTTGCTGGGTATAACCTACTGCATTGTAATGTTTTAATATTGGTATACTGCAGGATTTCTTCCTTAAAATGTTTGAAACTTTCCAAAAAGGGGAAGATTTGTCTAGAGTGGACAGCATGTGATTCCATGATTTGTTTCTGAAGATGTTAATTTCCTTTGTTATAGTTTTATTTAAGCGCGTCATTGCTCGGTGATCATTATCATCTCTAAAATGCTTCCAGTTCCTTCTGAATACATTTCTTAATTGTATCATAATTTTAATGTTATTTGGCAATGTTTTTGTCATTGGTGCTACATTATGTTTTGGTACACATTCATCAATTTCCATTCTAATTGTGTTATTGAAAACATTTATCATATTATCGATTTGATTGATATTGGTTATTGTATGAAAATCTTTTGGTGTGTGAAGATTTCTATTCATAGATTTGGCGAACCGAGGTTTACAACACTCATAATTGGTAGGTGATCGGAACTGAGACCATTTATTACTTTAAACCCTGACAAATTTTGCGACACATTAGTTAAAAATAGGGATGCCAAACGGGACTGAGTTTTACAAATCCCGGGATTCGGGATTTTAGAAACGTAAATGCCGGGATTTTTCGGGACTTCAGGATTTTAGTTAAACGTCAAAAAACATAAAATTCAAAAATAAAAACAATTTGTTTTCGTTAATATATTTAAGTAAAAATATAACAAAGGAAAAACTAATGCATTGAATTAAAATAAATTTGACAAAAAGATATTTCATATTTATACCCGTATTCTGGACTTTAAACAGTGAGAAAACCATAACAAGACTGAAAATTTTATAACTTTTGTATTGAGTACATATGCTAAGATCATAGTAAAAGTATTTTTAGGAAAGCGTACCTTACAATTACTATGAAACTAATAGTGTAAAAATTGGTAAGGCAGTTTAAAAGTTATTTACAATTGAAACCGCACAATTTATTTAATAACAAAAAATTTCCGTCTGTCTGTCTGTCTGTTTAAAACACGATAGGGCACAAACGAAAGGAGCCAGCTGGCTAAAATTATCCATAAATAATCTCTGTTAATAAGGTTTGTTTGGAATTGAAAATGGTGTGTGATTCCAGTCCCCATAGAAGGCCATGATGGTTTATATTCATATTATTTAATGTACGGAGCTGACGAAAAACATCGTTAATAGTCAATGCGAATTTATTAATAAACTTGTAAACTTGTCAAAAAAAAATGTTATTGTCAATAAATAATTTGTATATAATGATATTAACATAAATTTAGATATAAGTCATTCATTCATTCATTCATAAGTGTGCTTCAAGTCCCCATAGAAGGCCATGAGGTTTATATTCATATTATTTAATGTACGGAGCTGACGAAAAACATCGTTAATAGTCAATGCGAATTTATTAATAAACTTGTTTATAAGTCTGTTAATGTAAGGAAGACCTGTTGCTCCCTGATAAAAATTTAAAAAAAAAAAATATTGGTTATCATTGGTCCTCTTATGCTTTTTGATTACTATCAAACGTAGTTCTCTAGGGGGTAATTGATATAAACATTGTTAATGGATTTTTTAAATTATCATATGATTTTCTGCATTTTTTAGTCATTGTCATGTTAGTTTATTTCCATTCCGTTGTTGTGGATTTTATGAGACTCGCTTGACTGCGTTATGTTTGTGAATTCTTGAAGTTTTGTTTAGTAAACTGTTGTTGTGTTTTGAGTTACATATTAGTGTTTGCATTTGGTTGGGCACCATAATAATATATACGTTTGAAGTTTAATTTGCGGATAGTGTGTAGATATTGATTTGTTGATTGAGATAAGTACCCTTCCGGTGAATTTATCATTCTCTTATACACTTATTTGTATTTATTTTGATTTTTGTTGGAATCACTTATAATATTAGTGTTTGAGAACTGGAATTGATTATTAGGTATTCACCCTTTTGGTGATACTGTTTGTCATATAGGTTGGGTCCTCTATTGTTTATATCTCTGAAGGTTGTATCAACTAATAGACACTCAGTGACTAATACTTCTATATACATATATTTGGCCCTTTATAGTTTCTAGGTTGTACTGAGTACCTTGCTTTCTTTTTTACTTGGTTGATTATTTCTGATACACATGTATTTTATCAAATTTCTGTTTTTCAATTTTTTTATAATTTATATCATAATTAATTTAATCATAATTATTTAATTTACTTATATTTATATTTTTAATGTAAACTTTTTTTAAGTAGAAATTTGTAACAGGTTATGACCAATAGGCTAGGTTATTGAAAATAAATAAATAAATAAAAAATAATAAATAAAACAATAAAAAAAATCTGGCTCCAATTGGATTTGAAGCGAGATTAGTATTAAAAGTAAGCTGAAATTTAGCTTTCTAGGTATTTTCGGAGCTTCAAAAATCTTCCTAAAATAAAAATCTCGTAATTTTCCGGGATTTGTTAATCCCAAAAAATTTCGGGATTGGCATCCCTAGTTAAAAATAAATATAATGTGGACGGTTGCTTACTGGGATCTGCCGGAATATATGTATAATCATAAGGATTATACATATATTCCGGAAACTCAAATAAATCATGCGGAAATTTTATTTGAGTTTCATTGAGCTGTAGTTTATCATGTAATATGTTACCCCATCAATTACTTCTGAGGCATCCCCAATAGCCATGCCTACAATTAAAGTCTCCTCCTAAAATCTAGTTGTTGTTAGTGCTTGTAAGTTTCCGAAGATCTGTACTAAATGTTTGTTTTCGGGTAGGAAACAATAATTTTACTCTGACACTAATATTTTCAACAAGTATTGTGTTTTGTCCTCCACCCTGTTGGCGATCGTCTTACATTTCCTTAAATTAGAAATTAAATCAAACGTAAGATTTTTTAATTCTTTAAAAGAAAAAAGGTTACTATTGTTTGTATTGTTAAAGTTTTGTGAAAATGGTAAACTATTGTTTGTGTATCGCTCTGGTTTAGAACATTTGGAAAATTAACGTTATAATTTGACTTATTGTTAAATTGTTCGTTTCTTTGACCAATACCAAAGAGTATTGGTTGAGCACGTTGCCAAATTTTTATAAATGTTTCTGTATTGGGACAGTCAGGAGACATAGCCTTGTGTGGGCCTTATAATTTGCGCATTTAACAATGGTTTCCTTACAATCCACCGTTTTATCACTGGATCCGTGTCCAAACATTTTTAGTGAGAGCATAACAAACTTTATTGAATTCTTTATTGGAGCAAAACAATTTTAAACCAATAGATATTTTTCGAATTGAGTAATCTTTTACCTGTTCAATTTTACATTTTAAAATTGTTATTGGGGGAATGTTTTCTCTAACAGCTGGTTCTAAAATAGTTTCATCGTTATCGTTTAGACCATTTAAATTATAGCTTGTTTTAAAATTGTTTTTATTACAATAATTCGAATTTTCGTACATATCTTAAAAATATTATATTACATAACTACATTGAAAATTATTGAAAATTCATGAAAATTTAAATTTTTTTCTAAATTTTTAAGTTCAAATTGGATAATGTTTTTCTTAAGAGTCCTCACAATGCAAAGAATCTGACATAAGACTGTGAATTTTATCATAGTATAAAAACATGGAATGGAAGATCGATTTTTTTTTATGCCATATACGATTAATACAACATTTTTATTTATTTTTTATTATTAATACAATTTTAACAACGATTAATCGAAATTCATTTATCGAAGTTAAAGTACTTTCATTAAAATTTACAATATTTAATTTTTAGCTGACAATGGGAAATGTTTATTAATATTAATTAAGGATCTGATTTTATAAAACGAAATTTTTTAAAAGCAATAAATTTTTATGAAATGTCCTAGGACATTTTTTCCATAACATTTTTGTAAACAGTTTATGACTTTAATCTGTTCCATATGGTATTGGATTGCTTTTAAAAATGAAAATCGTTGATCGAAAATTCGAAAATCGACTATTTGCTTCATTATTTTATATGATTCTGTAAGATGCTTCTTTCTATAAATTCATCTAATCACTGGCTAAGGGTTGACACTATAGATGATAACTAAATTTAACGGAGACTAAGTATTTGAAATTACATTTATTTTTGATTTATCTCATTTATATATACGTCCTTCTATACCTTTTAATTATACTTTTCTTCATAAGAATTTATTCACAAATGTATTTGCGAAATGAAATTCTAATGAGTAAGCGAATTTTATTTTAGACTTACCCTCATTAGAATTTCATTTCGCAAATATATACATATGTTTATAAATATCTTTTGATATATATGTATAAACTCTACGTTCCCGTCTGTTGCAGAGACTCCTGAGCAGAGAAATAACTCATACTCTTTCATTCTTATATTTCATATTTCATACTTCTGTTATTTATTTCATACTTAGTTGTTCCTGTCATGTAGTTATACTATAACAAACTATGGCGGAACTAACAAAGTATAATTATTAGAAAGTATGTTCTCAATTATACATTACATTCCGTATAAGGACAAACAAAATTCATTTCATTAATAACACAGAGGAACAAAATAGGCACTTTGGTTTGGTGCAGCGAAAAATGTATTAGGGACATTTCAATTTCAAAACTGTCTTTAGTTTTTTGGGCAGCTCTTATTTTTAAAATATCACGGTTTTAATTTTTATCGTTATTCTGTATTTTTTTTTTTTTTCATATTGGTTGAATATTTCATAAATGGAGACTAAAATTAAAAAAAACATTTTTGTACTGGTATTCTAAACAAAATTATCTTTTCTTTGACTTTGATTTTGTTTACTTAAATTTCAGGATATATTGGTGATATCGCAAGGATGCGGAAAATTAACTTTTTTCAGTTTCATCCTTATTAGTCTGACCTATTGTAAAATGATTCAAAATTTGTTCTCGATATACATATGTACAATAAAATATATCGAAGTTTTATAATATTTTTCATATGTTATTTGTATTAAAAATATTATAAAATGTAATGTATCTTGAACGTTTAACACCTGCATGATTATTCTTAAATTTAAGATTTATTTCTCTTATTATATTGTTTCATTATGGCTAGTAATATGTTTTGTTACATTTGTGGCGATTATATGTTAAAAGCTCAGGGAAAATAAATTACATACACTGTTCTCCAATTGTATTTTGCTTACTTTGGTATTCAAATTCGCAACTTAGACAATTCCTGGATATAAATGTAGAAATAAATCTATATGTGTGTAAAAATGTTTTTTTTTTTTTTTTTTTTTTTTCTAAAAAAAAAATGTAATAAAACTTTGATCAAAGTGATAATATACTTCGATAAAAGTTTTAATATATTTTCACCAAAAACGCAGTATACCACGAAAATACAAATAGCTAATGTAATATTTATATTGCTGTAGTTAGACCCAAATGTGTATTAAGAAATTACATAAAAATTAATTATTAAAAAAAATGTATAAGTTTAACATCAAAACAATTGCATTTTTACTTTAATTAAGTTTATAATGAAAAATATGAGAAAATAAATCAAAACATAAAAAACACCCCATTCCAAGGTGTTTATGGAATGTGGCGGTTAGTTTATTAACCACCATGGCGGTTGGCATTAAAAATAATTATGATACTAATTTTCGTAGCGTATAAATTTGTTTGCAAGCTAATCATTTTGACTAAAACAAACGAAATAGCAAAGTAACACTGAATTCGATGAACAATAAACACTATGTGCTTTTATTTATTGAATGCGTGAGTCTCTTAGAAAAACTGCGGTTTACAATATTTTCAACTTAACATATTAATCTAACCAGAGCACACTGACTGCAAAGTTTTGAAAAAAAAAAAAAAAAAAAAAAAAACATTATCGATGACTTCAAAATATGTAATTGTTTAGGCAACAGATGTCAACTATGTTTTAAAGACTACAGAAAAGGTGGTTAGAAAAGTGACAACTACACCGCAAAGAATTTTACACTTTTTTTCTGTCAAGCAGGGCACCCGGCGGGTTATAATAATTCGAGTACGCTGAATCCCGTGGTACTCACCTTTTTTTTGGTTATCTCTTGTTTTCGAGAAATACCATTATTTCGAAAATATAGGTGGTTGCACAACAGTCAGTGTTGGAAAAAATAATAGAAACTAGCGCTTTTTTTTCAAATTTTGTAAGTATATTAGTCAAGTTAATTTTGTAAAAAAAATGTATATGCATTTTTGTTTATCAGACATACAACATAAGAAAAAACATAATCATTTATCTTTTCATTTATATTTAAATACACTATATGACTTACAATATAAAGAGTCAATATTTTTACTGGAAAAAATAATAGAAACGCGTAAAAGGATTAAATTTTTAGAGGCACATCTTTTTATTTTTTGTTAAAAAATGATTTTATTTTAATATTTTGTTGCTCTACCTTTGTTTTTCACAACGTAAATGCATCTGCGACTCATGGAATCAACCAATTTTTTAACAAACGTCCTTGTCAATGGAAAACCACTCTGCCTGGATTTTTCCCACAAATCGTCCTTATTTTTCCGGACTGAAACCCTCCAGCTTCCTCTTGAGTACTTCCCAAAGGTGTTCCATTGTGGTTAAAGTCCAGTGACTGTGAAGGCCATTCCAACAGAGGTACTTTGTTCACAGCAAACCAGTCCTTTGCCAATTTTGAGGAGTGCTTCGGACCATTGTCCTGCTGAAACTCCCATCTCAAGGGCATTTCTTCCTCAGCAAATGGAAGCATTATGCTTTGCAATATATTTACGTACTCCGGGATGAATATTTTGTTCTTTATTCAATATATTGGACCGATACAAGAAGAAGAGAAACATCCCATATAATGATGGATCCACCGCCGTGTTTTACGGTCTTCAACAATTAAAATAAAATAATTTTTTAACAAAAAATAAAAATTTAATCCTTTTACGCGTTTCTATTTTTTTGCAGTAAAAATATTGACTCTTTACTTTGTAAGTCATATAGTGTATTAAAATATAAATAAAAAGAGAAATGATTGTTTTTTCTTATGTTGTATGTCTGATAAACAAAACTGCATATACATTTTCTTTTACAAAACTAAACTTGACTAATATATGTAGGTGCTTACAAAATTTGAAAAAAAAGCTCTCGTTTCTATTTTTTTCCCAACACTTTATATTCGCGTAACTCAAAAAAACGAAATTCCGCTATAAAATTAACTTTAAGTAAGACTGTCGTTATAGAAATATATTTTTTTGGCAAAAAAAAATAATTTTTTAGCAAAATTTCGAAATTTTTGTTTTTTAAAACGGCATAAAAAATTTAAAAATGCAGCTACGCTGTTAATTTTTGCAGCTTTTATTAGTTTGGGGTTAATTTGGCCCCAACTGCGTTTAAGGGTTAATTTCGGTTTTTAGGCTTTTTTAGTAAAAACTGGACTTTAAAAATTATTTTTTCAATTTTCATAAAAATCGGACAAAAATATATATTTCGCTGCTTCTATTAGAAATGCCAAATATTGCTTTTACTTTGACCTTCAGGATTAAGGGTTAGCGCTGTTTACCAAAACATTCGCGGTATATTTAAATTAATCTCGAATATTCTAATTCAATTTTATTTAAAATTCACAACAGTAAAGATAATGGGCATGTTCGCCAAAAATAGGTAGTTACGGAAAACTATTGAAGGTTTTGCCATACTTTTTCATATTTTAATTCCCTCAAATATATTTAACAAATCCCTAAAAGATGTACCAAAAATTTTAAAATTTGTTTAAATTTAAAAAAAAATAAAAAAATAAGCAGTTTTGAAAATGCCGGTAAAAAAAATCAACCTCTTTCGGCTATACTAGACAACAGGTTAACGTTAAGCTAGGAAGACAAAAACTCATGCAAATTAATAAGGATATAGGTATAGTAAAAAATAAGTTTTTGATTATTTCTCAGAATTTCTCTTTTATATCTTATTAGAACGACTTCGATTCTACAATAATAAAATAATTATTTAATAAAAAAATTGTTCCAAAAACTGAAAAAAAAATGTTTGTTTCCTCTTCTAAATGCATTACCACACGTTAGAACCGTTAATATTATCCTATCATCCTATATTTAGTTCCGGAGTAACGCCCATAAACTAAGTTTTTAAGATTCCTTATTATACCTATTTATTCTAGACAAAAAAACAAGAACTGTTTTTTGGGTCGGAAATATTTTTATAAACTGCTATCTAATGCTAAGCAACGTATTTCGATAATTTGCGTAACAAATCTGGAGAAATTTGTATCAATTCCCGTTTTTAGGAGGTGAATTTGAACATGTTTTTCTGCTTGATTTTACAAATATAATCAAAATTCTGTAAGTATGTATAAAATCGTGTTTCCTTGCAGCTACTGGAAAATTCACAAATTTATGAGAGAAGTTGTAGGTCTATAAAAATATATACAAATATAAATATACCTACATATGTATATATGTATGTACATTTAGATATATGTACATATATATACAAATCTATGGTTTGCTGTTATCCATGCATTCAATTATAATTTACCTTCTCAAGCAAATTTGCAATTTGGTACTGATGTGAACCCATGATGATGAGTATTAAATTTGGTTGATCCTTATGTCCAGAATATTTTTTCTCATAAAAATAATTTTATTCACTTCGCGGTTTCACTCGTTGTCCTGTCCAGTGGCTTTAATTATTTGTATAAAATTTCAACAAGCTTCTCAAGATTTTTTGCAATTATAAAAAATTAATCAAAGAACCGGCGACAAGTTTTATTCCATTTGCACACAAATGCAAAAAAATTTACGAACCTAATAATCCACTCTAAAAAAAGGTAATAGCATTACAAGGAATATTTTTTCTATTCTTTTTTTTATATATGGAGTTTGACACTAGTCATACACTAAAGTTCCATACTGAAAAACAATTAGCTACTATCACCAATTCTAGTGTGTATGCCTGCACGGTGTACGCTGGTATTGCAGAATAATTTAGACTTGCCAACCTTAAATTATTCAGGTGATGCCAAGTTCATTAATTTCACTACAATGTAAACAGCGTTGCTTCTAGATCAAATTGACTAAAATTTGTAACCAAGAGGCAGGAATGGAAAATTGATACGAATAAACTTTTTTGATATTTTATATACAGAAGTAACGTTGTTCTCCGTTGAATAATTTCATGAATAACATTATCTATTTTCTTGCGTGTGCAATATACTTGGAAATAATTATGTACTCAACTATTCTATCTCCAACACCATATACCCACTTGGCCGAAGATTCATTTTCTTGCACATATATTGCGAAATAATTGTTCAAACTTAGTTTGAAAAAATAATGTTTAATATAAATTTGTGAAATTTGCATTTTTTTTCTTTTAAAATAGTGTTCTTAATTTGCAAAACAAAAAGACTACAAATGTAATGATGTTAAAAAAGATATTTTAAGCAGAAAAATTAAGAAATAAATAAAAAATAGTAATAAAAATAAGAAATTTTCCCTTGATTTAAATGAAATTTTTTTTTTAAATGTTTGTCATAGTCCAACTTAGGTTTTTACGGAAAGAATAATTGATTTGAATTTTACTTACAGTTTTTCGATTTATCTAAAATCGGAAAACGGCTGCACCGATTTGGCTATTTTTATACCCTTCACCATGAGTGAAATCCAAATGGCTGAGAAATAAGCAAAAAACTCAAAAATCAATGTATTTGTTTAGTGTTTGATGATAAATAATAACATAAAAAGAAAACAAAGGTTTAGTTGTATGGGCGTGTGTAAAATGATAGCACAGTACTATGGTAAAAAAATATTTATCTGTGGGGAAAAATTTTCATGTTTTTACTGTGTGAAATGATAACTTTTTTGACAGTATACATTTTTGACGTTTGTGAAAAATTATTACAATGAATTTAACATTAAATGCAATATTAATAGTTAATGCACCTACTTCTAGCCTTCATTGCTGTTTACGATCTTCCCAGTGAACCAAATATCTCTTTCAATACGTTTATCCCCCAATATATGACGCTCTAAATTGCTCCCAACAAATATAATTAAACATCATACATGTAATATAACATGTAGCAAACATAACGTTTTCCATTTTTCTTTTTTTAAAAATTATTAATGTTTTTATTTTAATTTTTCAATTTTAATTTTGAATTTGCTACTTGTCAGAAATGTTAAATCAAATTTCAAAAATTCTACTAGCCCCCAGGCATAGACTAACATAGACCTGAATCAGCTGATTTTAGCAATATGGTAGAGGCAAACAAAAAAAAATGTACGAAAAATTAACAAAAGAAAATGTATAATAAACCACGGAAGATTTAAAAGAGAGACAAACATATAAATTTATATTTTCTATCTCGTCTCACACACTCATCGATTTTTTACTTTACGTTTTATTTTTTCTCTCGCTCTAAGATCTCCCTAAATGGCGGAATTGAAAAAATGGTAAACAAAAAAATGTAAACAAAACCATACGGTTTGAAATTACTTTTTTGACAGCTGTCAATGGTCTATTATCTGTAATTATCTGTGCCCCCAGGGCTAGTGAAATTTTATTCACCTCAGAAGTGTCAAAATTTTACTTACTACAATACTTTGCTACCGTTTCACATACGCCCTATGTATATATGTAGATGTGTATATTAGGGTTCTATAGTTGAAACAAAAAGTCGACTTTTCGAACTTTCGACTTTTTTCGATTTTTAAAAAGTCGACTTTTCGCACTTTCGACTTTTCGTAATTTATGAAAAGTCGACTTTTCGAACTTTCGACTTTTTAGTTAAATCGACTTTTTTCGACTTTTTTCGACTTTTTTCGACTATTTTCGACTTTCCTACTATTTTCGACTTTTTTCCACTTTTTACCATTTTTTGTAAAAAATACATGGTTTCTGCATTTATTGATGCGCCTTGTGTTAATTTTAGCAATAAAAATTAAATGTATTAAGGCGATAATATATAATATGTAGAAAGAGCATTTTTTTATGAACATTTACTTATTATTTATTTTTGCATACACTAGAAAACATGTAAGTGTACCAAATTGCAATAACATAAAATTATTATGTTATTCTGTGCATATTTTGTTTTGGTATAATGTTGCAATTAAAAATTTTTTTAACAATCTTAAAAGTCGACTTTTTTCGACTTTTATCGACTATTCGACTTTTTTCGACTTTTATCGACTATTCGACTTTTATCGACTTTTGTGATAACTAATCGAATGTTCGACATTTTTGTGACCAAAAAGTCGACTTAGACTTTTCGACTTTTTTCAGCAAAAGTCGATTGTTCGAACAATCGACTTATAGAACACTAGTGTATATTCACCATTCTATTTTGTTTCATTGTTAATCATATTTCATACGTAAACAGCAAACACACCCAAAAACAACATTCTACAATGTGGCACAAGGCGAATTTATACAAGGTGTAGTCAGTCAATCAGCTGATAACTTTTTTTTCGCTTTTTGGTTCTAACAGTTGTCAAAGCTTTTGTTTATATTTATATATCTACATATTCTAAGCTTATTAACAAAATATTTATTTTCTACATAAATAAGTAAATTATTCAATTATCTACACTATATTCAGTTTTAATACATAATACATAATTTTTGTTTTTTGACATTTGTTAAGACCAATTGTTGTTTTTGTAGAACTATGAATTCGCCTTGATGTGGCATAAAGAAATAAACACAGATGGCGACATGGCTCTCTTAAACAAATTCTCTTAGGCTCAGTGACGTCAACATTGACTAAAACTGATTGTATTATATCAAAATTGTATTTGATGTACAATGGAAAAGTCAATAATTATGTTTTAAAGTTATTTATCTTCTATATATATAAAAATGGATGTTTGTATGTATGTGGGTATGTATGTATGTATGTATGTATGTATGTATGTATGTATGTATGTATGTATGTATGTATGTATGTATGTATGTATGTATGTATGTATGTATGTATGTATGTATGTATGTATGTATGTATGTATGTATGTATGTATGTATGTATGTATGTATGTATGTATGTATGTATGTATGTATGTATGTATGTATGTATGTATGTATGTATGTATGTATGTATGTATGTATGTATGTATGTATGTATGTATGTATGTATGTATGTATGTATGTATGTATGTATGTATGTATGTATGTATGTATGTATGTATGTATGTATGTATGTATGTATGTATGTATGTATGTATGTATGTATGTATGTATGTATGTATGTATGTATGTATGTATGTATGTATGTATGTATGTATGTATGTATGTATGTATGTATGTATGTATGTATGTATGTATGTATGTATGTATGTATGTATGTATGTATGTATGTTCCGAATGAACTCAAAAGCGGCAGAACCGATTTTGATGAAATTTTCAGGGAATCTTCAGAATAGCCTAACGGGTAACACTGTAGAGTCAGATTTTTGATTTTCGGTCTGTGGGCGGAGGGACGTGGCAAAATTAAATTTTTATATTTTGCCGCTGATGCCATCTATATATATAAAAAACGCCAGAACCGATTTTGATCGAATTTTCAGGGAATCTTCAGAAAAGCCTAGCGGGTAACACTAATTTTCGTCTATGGACGGAATGGCGTGGCAGAATCAAATTTTTATACTATACCGATAATGACATAAAAAAAGATTATTGTATAATTGTTGATCGACCTTTTCTTCAATTCTCACAGATAGTTTATTTAGTTTCCTATATACAGGCTTACAAAGTCAGTGATTGTTGTAAAAAAAAAATTGGCAAAAAAAATTTAAAAAAAAATAAATAAATTTTGTCGACCAAAAAATTTTTTTCAATTGGAGAAATACATAAATGCTTTTTTATTCCAAACGTTCAAACAATGACAATTTTCATTTTGTTTTCTAACATCATTCTAAAAATTTTAATTCAAAGTGGTGTACTCTGAAGCGAATTATTTGGTGTAAGCGAAGAAAGGAATACATTTCAACACATATCCGGTACTATAAAAGTTCTTTTATATTATCAATCGATAATAAACAATTTTGTTTACTCTTGCATATTAGGTGAATGAATCACGGCTTCAGCAAATGCGTCGCATTGTATCTTCATCGAGTGCTGCAGAGACACCTCAACAGCATATCGAAAGACTAGAAGCCAATCGCTCCCGAATGGCTCGATCAAGAGAAAGAATCGATTTAAAGTTGCCGGCATTTTATTACAATAAGTATGATGACTACAAGAATCACAAGGACGTACTGATTGCGCAATGGACAAACATTGCTGCGTTTTGAAGTTCCCTAAGGAATCCCCGAGAATGTGCTGTTCGAACGGTAAAGTAATTCTGCCACCAGTTATTGAACCGCCTAAGCTTCTAAGTTACATTTCCGGCGCCAATCCATTTCCAAGCACTTCCTTCAAAATATATAAAAGTGCAACTGGTGATTTCAAACGACGTCGGCCATGCCCACCTTTAAAGTTCAAGGCCAAATGTACCACAAAATTGGATCATTGCTCCCGCTTCCCAATGATGATGCGAAGTTCCTTCAAATTTATTTCACTGGAAATGAAGCTACGAACATGCGTGTGCATTTGCTGCAATACCCTTTTGCCGAAACATTCTCAAAACAATTGCTGAACATCAGAAATGGAAAAATTTCAATTGATCTCGCCACAAATGAGATTTCGTTGTTGACAAGGTATTCCCAAGTCTTACAACCAACTACAAAAATTTGGATTGGCTGTGGGAACATGCAATTTTGGCACCAACAAATTATGATGTTAACAAGCTCAATAAACAAATACAATTGAAACTGCCTGTCGAAACAATGAAATGCAAATCGATTGACACAGTAATGAACGAAGAACAAGTCGTCGATTATCCTACTGAATTTTTGAATTCATTGGAACCAGCCGGACTGCCACCACATGTATTAAAATTGAAGGTTGGATCACCGACTTTCTCCGACACTGTATATTAAATTCGAGATCGAGATGCAATATAAAACAGATGTTTTCTAAGGGCCAGCAACGCGGACCGGGTTCAGCTAGTTTATAATAAATAGCAACAAATTTGTGTAAAAAAAGCAAAAATTTCGTTCATGTACAATTTTATATATATGAACATGTTCTTATTCTGAATGAAAAAAGTTTGGAAAGAAAAGTCATGTTCGATTAATAATATTTTTTAAGAAATGCATTCCAATTATGAATTTCTTTTTTCTGTGTTATACTTTATTATTTATATTTTTTAAAAGTCCTTGTAGTATTTGTTATAAATATTTTTTAAATGATTATTTGGTTTAATGAAATTGTTGGTTTAATAAAAATGTTTATTAAATATTAATAAGAAAATTTAAGACAAGTTTATCTATGAATAGTTAACAAGAGAATAGAAATATATTTCAATATTTCAAAACATAGTTCTATGATTGCTTTTCTATAACACCCCTTCTCAATCATGCAATCCTAAACAATTACAAAGTTTAACAAATCTACTATTATCTAAAGGTTTAGTAAACATGTCAGCCAACTGATTTGCAGTTCCAATAGGTTCCACTTTGATCACTCCTTTTTCAATATAGTCCCTGATAAAGTGATGTTTGATATCTATATGCTTAGATCTTTTGCATTCCATATTCGATGCCATACAAATACATCCGTGGTTATCCACATAAATAGTTGTAGCTACATTATCAATTATTTTTAAATCTTGAAGTAATCCACGTAACCAAATAGCTTCAGATACTGCAGAACCCAAGGCGACATATTCTGCTTCATTTGAAGATGTTGAAACTGTTTGTTGCTTTCTACTAGCCCATGATACCGTACAACCATATATTTTAAACACATATCCGCTTACTGATTTTCTATCGATTTCATCACTAGCCCAGTCTGCATCAGCATAGCCAACCAAAGCGTTTGTATCATTAGCTTTAAATGTTAATTTCTTCTTCACAGTACCTTTCAGATATCTCAATATCCTTTTCAGTGCTTGCCAATGGTCATCTGACGGATGTTGTTGGAAACGTCCAAGGTAACCTACATGAAAGCATATATCGAGTCTAACACACAGCATTATGTACATCAAACTTCCAAGCAGTTCTTTGTAGGGTTTAGCAATTGGTTGTTGATTTTTGTTCAGGTTTAATGTTAACCTTCTATCCATCGGCGTCTTTACTGTGTTACAGTCTATCATACAGAATTTTTCTAAAATTTTAGTGATACTTGCTTCTTGAGATATTATAATGCTTTCACCATCTTTTTCAAATTTCATCCCCAAAAAGTGTTTAAGTACTCCACAATCAGATAATTCAAATTTCTTACATAATTGGCTTTTAAAACGTTCAATCAATTTTACACTACTAGCAGCAATTAGCAAGTCATCTACATACATTATTATATATAAAACATCGGAATTTTCAAATTTTGTATACAAGCAATAATCCTGTTTCGATCTAGTAAATCCCAAGATAATTAAATATGTATTTAGTGTATCGTTCCAACACTTAGGAGCCTGTTTTAAACCATATAAATATTTTTGAAGACGGCAAGCCATTTGATCTGTTGTTATAAACCCTTCTGATACTTCCATGTAAATTTCTTCTTTCAGAGTTCCATTTAAAAATGCTGTTTTAACATCTACTTGATATAGATTTAAATTCTTCTTCACAGCTATAGCCAATATCACACGAACAGTAGTCAGCTTTGCCACAGGTGCGTATGTTTCGTTGTAATCTATTCCTTTCTTCTGAAGAAAACCTTTTACAACAAGTCGTTCTTTATAGCGTGTCGGATGTCCGTTTTCATCATATTTAATTTTAAAAATCCACTTTGACTTTAGTAATTTAGTATTATCAGGACGTTTAACAATTTTCCAAACTTGATTTGTTTCCATTGATTTCAATTCTTCTTTTATAGCTTTATAGCAGAGCTAGGCATTTCCTATGCACAACAACGTACTCAAACGTATTAAAAACTCATTCAGTCTCGTTTGAGCGTTCATTGAAGAAGGTTGTGTTGTCGCATGTTTCTTGCTTTTGTACATGAAGATTACTAATTCAGGGATGGAAAACTTAATATTTTTTAACATCAACGTATGATGTACGTTTTTAGAATTATAAACTTCCAAAAAGAAACGAATTTTAATCTAAAATGCTTTCTTAAATCGATATAAGTAAAGAAGGCTAACAGAAATTTTAAATTTAAAAATATTATTTTTTAATAAAGTACCAACAATTCAAAATTAAAATTTCCATGCCTGTGTTGTAGTGAATATGAGAGTATAAATTTGTCTCTTTTCTTATTTTTCGCTCTTACAACAACTGACCAATCGCATGTGTTGCCGGGCTCTGCTTTATACCATTCATTAGCTTCACATCGACCGGAAGTATTAGATAATTTTTCAGGGACATCCATAAATTGAAGGCCTTCTGTATAAACAGAGTAGCCAAAACTGAATCTAAGAAATTTGCTCGGTGCCTTTCTTTCTCTTTGACTTCTTCTAGGTGTTTGCACTTCATTATTATTGATTGTTATAACATCATTGTTATCAGAGTTAGCATCGTTAATTCTGCTGGTATCATCATTGTCACTGTCCTCATCATTGTTAACATCTTCATCGGAAGTTATTAATTCAGGGTGTCTATTTTCGTTTTCATTTGTTAGGTCAACAAAACATTCTTCGTCATTTGTGGTAATAGGCATAACTACATCTTCATCCCCTTCTTGCATATTACTTCTTACAATAATGTTAAGTGGTTCTTCTTTTTGTTTTCCTGCATATGGAAAATTCCTCTCATCAAATTTGACATCTCTTGAAGTTACTATCTTCCTCAAATTCATGTCCCATAATTTGTAACCATTAGGAACGTATCCGATCATGACAAGTTCTTGATTCGTAGCATCGAGTTTTTTACGTTTTTGTTTTGGCAACCAAGCATAAGCCTTACATCCGAAGATTTTAAGAGAATTAATGTTCGGCTTTTGTCCGAACCACATCTGAGCAGGCGTGACATCTTCTGAGAGTGCTTTTGTTGGACTTCGGTTTATTAGGTACGCCCCAGTTAAAGCTGCTTCATTCCACATATACTTAGGCATGCTTGCTTCCAATAACATTGTTCTGACCTTTTCTACCAGCGTTCTATTGTACCGTTCGGCCACACCATTTTGTTGAGGGGAATATGCTATGGTGTCTTCTACTTGAATACCTTTTAGTTTATTCCAATCCTTTTGTTCCTTGGATCCATATTCCCGGCCTTGATCTATAGTGAGTTTTGAAATGGATGTTCCAAGTTTAGCAGTTACCAACGCATCGTACTCTTTGAAACGTTTAAAGACATCAGACTTCTTTTTTTTTATTGTATATATTATTGAGAAGTGAGTAAAGTCGTCTATAAATGACACAAAATATTTCAATCCATCCCAAGCTACAGGATCGATTGGTCCACAAACATCAGAATGGATTCCCTCAAGTGGACGAATAGTTTTTACACGTGTTTTGTTGAAAGGATCACGGCAATGTTTTCCTTCAACACAAATGTCACAGAATTCAATCTTTTCCGGCTTAACATCAATTCCACTAACCATATTATTGTTTACCAAATCGTTAAAGGATGATTGACCAATGTGACCATATCGTTTGTGACATAATTGATTCTTCTCAACATTTGCTAAGTTTGCCACACATTGCTTAATGTTAAAACTCACCTCATATAAGTTTCCTCGCAAGTAACCAGTAGCTATTAAATAGTTTTCTTTCAAAATTAAAGCTTTTTCTTTGCAGAATCTTACTTCAATACCGGCTGCAGTCATTTTCTTTACGGAGAGTAGGTTGTCTCTTAATTCAGGATCATACAACACATTTTGCAGTTTCATTTCAACGCCTTTGTTGCTTTTTCCTTTGATTATACCAAGTTTATTTGCAAACAGAGACTGATCATCTTTTGCTATCCTGATTTCGATTGGATTTGGAAGGTTATTGATTTCGTCAAAGTACCATTTCTCGTTTACTAAATGATCACTTGCTCCAGAATCCAGTTTAAATGTCACATATGACTTACCGTTGTCGGATTTTTCTGTATCTGCCATAAAACAAACCGATTTTGACACCTTAACTCCTTTGGCACTACATGCTTCACCCTGGCGGCATACATTTGCTTTATGTCCAAATTTATTGCATTTATGGCAACGTCCTTGGAATTTTTTCTTAAAATTCTTCTTTCCTGCGAATGCTGTTTTAGTGGTACCATCTTCTTCTTCTACACGATTTGATATTTTTGTTTCCTCCAACAGTAAACGTTCCTTAACCAAATTGTAATTTAATTTGGATTCTTCCAAATTTTGCAATGCAGTGATTAAAGGATCGAATTTCTCAGGCAATGTCATAAACAATTGTGTAAGAATATCACTTTCCTCGATATTAGCGCCATCCATCTTCAGATTTCTTACCAAATTTTCGAATTTTACCAAATGTTCCATTACCGTTTGTCCTTACTTCATTTGAAGATTCATAATCTGCTTCCTTACTAAGACTTGATTAACAATTGACTTCTTTGCGAATACATTCTGGAGACTTTCCCACTATCTTTGGCAGTTTGCTTTTCTGGAATGTATCCCAAACAATCATTACTCACAAATGAAACCAGTTTGTCACTTGCTCTCCTGTCATTCTTCTTAAATTCCAACAAGGCTGCTTCGTCTGAAGGTGGTAGGCCCGTTAAAACCTCCACCAAATTCAAATTTTCGAAATGAATTTTTACGCGAAATTGCCACTCATCGTAACCGCTACCGTTAAATTGCGGTATACCAACACTATCTTTGTGATCGCCCATAACCTTTTAAATGATTATTTGGTTTGATGAAATTGTTGGTTTAATAAAAAAGTTTATTAAATATTAATAAGAAAATTTAAGACAAGTTTATCTATGAATAGTTAACAAGAGAATATAAATATATTTCAATATTTCAAAACATAGTTCTATGATTGCTTTTCTATAACATATTTAAAACCAAAAATCATATAATGCTAAATAATAATAGTTGTCAGATTTTCACTGTTTAGTAGTTGTGTACAATTTCATTCTGCTTTGCAATTTTATTCTGCCTAACAATGCGACACTTGTTAACATCAATTCACTCAAGCTACCACATATAATAACAGCAACATCAATAGTTATAGACATGATATGTCTTGTGCAGGCCCTTATGCCATGTTTGCAAGGCCGTCTGAATTACATAATTCGCGTTTTGAATTATGATTGCGAATCAACGCGTTTACACGACAACATTCGTAATTCAGTTTGTCATTTATTTATTTCATCTTTTTATTTTTGTTTCTTCTGTTTACATGTTTTGTTTTTTTGTTTGTTTGTTGCGAATTTTAAATTTGAAATTTGGCAATGGATAAAAAAGGTAAGTAAAAACATAAAATTGTAGCATTATTAATAAAACAAATATAATTTAATTATTATTTTCATTATTATAAAAAAGAAAAAGTGCAAGCAAGTGGGCAGCGAGCGGGCTTTATTAGAGCCAATAATCTTCGGGACATTATAATTATTTTTATAATTTTCTTTTTTTCCTCCATTATATTTTTTAGTTTTTAAAATACTTCTAAAAATGAATTTTACTTTAATCAGACTTTTTATTTCTTTTAATTTATTTATTTAATACATAAATCTTTTTCTTTGTTTTGACAGCTGATTTTGTCAGCTAGTAATTCAGTTCGTATTTGGGGGTTGAATGACGAATGAGAGCGTGAATGACGAATAATTCGTTCACACACTAGGGTTCTATAAGACGACTGTTCGATATTCGAGCAATCGACTTTCTGCTGAAAAAAAATCGAAATCGACTTTTTGGTCGGAAAATAGAAAAATCGCAAATAGTCGATAAAAGACGAAAAAAGTCGCCATTCAAGATTATTAAAAAAAATTTTAATTGCAACATTATACTAAAACAAAATATGCACAGAATAATAATTAGCACTTCAAAAATAAATAAGTAAATGTTTATAAAAAAATGCTCTTTCTACACAAAATCTATATATATAAAAATGGATGTTTGTATGTATGTTTCGAATGACCTGATTAGAATGACTGATTTTGATAAAATTTTCACGGAAAAGCCTAGCGAGTAACACTGTAAGTCAGATTTTTGATTTTTGGTCTGTTGACGGAATGACGTGGCAAAATCAAATTTTTATATTATACACTAATGAAATTCAAATGACGTCGGATTCATGCCCACATTTAAAGTTCAAGGCTAAATGTACTACAGAATTGCTCCCGCTTCCCAATGATGATGCGAAGTTCCTTTAAATTTATTTCACTGGAAATTAAGCTACAGAAACCGAACGCTATGAACGAACATGTGTCTGAATTTTCTGCAATACCCTTCTGCCGAAAACCTCTCAAAACAATTGTTGGACATCGGAAATGGAAAAATACCAATTGATCCCGCCACATATTGAATTTCGTTCCCGAACTTCTGCAGAATGCAGAAAATTTATTTTTTTTCTAGTGGAAACTATTTTTTCTTATCAAGTTGCTTATTAACTGATTTCAATTTAATAATCATTATCCAATAAGGATGTTTTATAGTATAATATATTTTGGAGTTAAGCTTTTGACTTTGTTAAATTTTTTTTATTATAATTTATACCTATCATAATTAATTTATATCATAATTATTTAATTTACTTATATATATATATTTTTAATGTAAACTTTTTTTAAGTAGAAATTTGTAACCGGTTATGGCCAATAGGCTAGGTTATTGAAAATAAATAAATTAAAAAAAAAAAAAAAAATGCAAATGAATGTTCAAGCCGTTGTTGACAAGGTATTCCCAAGTCTTACAACCAACTACAAAAATTCGGTTTGCTGTGGGAACATGCAATTTTGGCACCAACAAATTATGATGTTAACAAGCGAAACAATAAAATACAAATCGATTGACACAGTAATGAACGAAAAACATGCCGTCGATTACCCTACTAAATTTTTGAATTCATTGGAACCAGCCGGACAGCCACCATATGTAACAGGTGGCGCAAAAGTAATCCTCCTATCAGAAAATGCTATAAATTTTGCGATTCCCCTAATGTCAGTTCTGTTTTGAAATTTTTGTAGTAAACACATGCGAAATACACGTTAATAAACAATGTTACGATACACTGCTCCAGAACGTGGAATATTGCTGACTATTTATTTGACCAATAATCGGCAAAATTTATAGCATTTTCTGATAGGAGGATTACTTTTGCGCCACCTTGTATTAACATTGACGGTTGGATCACCGACTTTGTCCGACACTGTATATTAAAATCGAGATCGAGATGCAATATAAAACAGATGTTTTCTAAGGGCCAGCAACGCGGACCGGGTTCAGCTAGTATTTATATAAAAACTAAAAGTTCTTAGACATTTCGTATATACTCGAATTACAGAAAATATTTGATAATAAACATGCCAAATTAGTAATGTAAATTTCTTTACTATTTTATAAATTTAAATGTAACTATTAGAAACAGAAACCATGTAGTTTTTACAAGAAATGGTAAAAAGTAGAAAATAGTCGAAAGTCGACTTTTCATAAATTACCAAAAGTCGACTTTTAAAAATCGAAAAAAGTCGATAGTTCGAAAAGGCGACTTTTTGTTTCCACTATAGAATCCTAAACCACACACCGTATTTGAAGGTATTGAAAATATATATAGTGAGACAAAAATAAAAAGGTCAGTAAATTATTAGAAATAGCTTGGGTCAAATATGGCGCAATATATCTGAAAAGTCAAGAAATCTCGTATTTTAGTCATTTATAATTATTGATTACAATACAATAAATTACTATAAAATAATAATACTACTTACCATTCTTATAAATTCTATCAAAAAATGTTTTGAAAACTGCAAAAAAATATATTTATTTATTCTATCACTTAAAAAAAGAAAAAAGGAGTGTGGGTAGTTTCAAAGAGATATAGAGATTTACTAACATTTTAAAGTCACCAAAATCAAAATACATTTTTTTTAAATAATTGGTTAGAGTAACTGACAACTCAAAATAAAGCTTTATCACAAAGTTTATACTTTGTGCCTTTATTATATATGCGAAAGAAGTGGTGTTTATGTTATTTCTTGTGTGAAAAATAAGGTTTCCAAATTTATTCCACAATAAGAACAGAGTACTGCTTTTGCGAAATTATTTCGCATATATATATATCATATCGCACGAAATTTTGAATAGAGTACTAAGCTTTAGGAAAAAAATACATATTCAACCAATATGATACAAAGGGTAAAAGAGTATTTATTTTATTGATGAAAATCATTATAATTATCATTAATGATACAACTTTTTCCCCTACCCTGCTTAATGATTTCAAAATCGCTTGATTTGCGAAAAATCGCTAAGTTCCCATTGATGACTTCAGAAATTGAGTTGCCAACTTTTTTAGAGAAATATATTTTTCCATATGTAAAAAAATCTAAACACATATTTTTTATGAACGTAAACGCCTAAAACAATGCAAAGATTTTTGATAAAAGTTTGTAACTAAACAATCGTTTAACATTATCGCACATTGAAGAGAAATATTTGTGAATTTGAAAGTGGAATAATTTTAAGTGAAATGTTCAAAAATAAAAACGAAAGCAATATTGTTTATAAATGTACAGTAAGACTTCTTGAAGACGCTGATATTCTTGAATGCGAGTTTCAGGTATTTGTTCCTTTAAACTTCATACTTATGTATAATTAAAAAAGGATAGATAACCTTTTAAATATACAAATACCTACCTATAGTGTATTTTCATTCGGATAAGTATATTTTTTATCTATAAACAATACGAATTTTATTAATATAAAGATTTACAAATAAATGAAAAATAAGCTTAATTAAAAAAAATCAATATAATGAACTGCTTTAATTAAAACAAATTAATATATAATTGTTATTTAAAAAAATTAAATGACATACAGTCGAAAAAGGTTATATTAACATCAGATTAATTAAAGATTAGTTCAATCGAGCGTACGTAGGCATTTCGATATCATAGTTATAATTTGGTATTAATTTAGTTTAGTTCGGAAGGGGTGTTGACTATGTGCACTTACACTCGAAGACCATAAGGTCCATTGTGATTCCCTTCAAGAGTCAGATATAAAGAAAAAGTATACCATTCCTAAAAAGGGAACATAAAGAAAAGAAAGAAAAATAAAGGAAGTGTCCTAGATATCGCAAAAGGAGAATCAAAAAGAAAAATCCAAATCTGCGTAAAGAGGGAAACGTTGTTAAAGATTTGAATTCACCGTTGAATATCCTTTAAATAGCCAACCTATTTCAATGATAAAATCTAGTATATTACCCAATTTTCAACCAGCAACACTCCCAAGTTGGTATAGAAATCTGCTACCCAGCCATTTAAACCTATGACTGTAGTCTCGGGCAGTTGCACATAATCTGTTCAACTGTCTTCAACTCCTCTACATCCTCACACACCCTACAAAAATCCTGTGTGCTGTTATCCCATTTACCTATAAATGTCCCAATTGAACCGTGATCGGTTATCACTCCTACTAGAATTCTGAGACTACACCTATCCACATCAATTTGTGTTTTGGTTGCCTTTGCATCCACTATACCAGGATTTATTGGTAGTGATACGGTACTAATTACATACAGTGATTTGTACGTTATTTTTCAAAATATATTTATGGAACACCTATTAATATTATTTTTGCTTTCGTATATACTTTAAGCGAAATGCAATTTAAAGCACAATTTTCTATTCATATATTCTTGAAAAGAATTGATACCACCTTGTATTGTGTTACATACATCCATAGGTATAATGTTTTACCAAATAATAAACTAAAGCAAATTGTTTAAAATGTTAACATTTGATCTTTTAGAGAATGAAAAATCTTTGTTTTTTGAGCCTAACCCGATTTTTATGAGTAAACATTTTGCGATGTTTTGTCGTCAAATCACGTAGCAGGCAGTTGATTTAAGCTTCGTATTAAAACTTTTATTAAAACTGCACGTGGATTTAAAATCGGAAGAATATAAATATTCAGCTAATCTAACAAAGACACCCTAAAGTTAGAGATGTAAAAAAAGGTTTTTAATTTTTCGAGAAACCATATTTACAATATTTTTCCTAGTTTTAAGAAACTTTTTTTATAAAATAGCTCTAATTGAGTTACTAAAAAATCTGGTTTTATTCGTATTTCTTTTCACTAAAAAACAAAGTATAACAAGTAGTCCGACTCTTTGACAACAAGTACTGTTGTCAAAGAATCGGACTACTCTATGTATGTGTTAGTAAAAAAGTACTTAACTCTAAACATGTGTGAGTAACAAAATTACATATGTGTTGGTATCTTTTACATTTTATACAGGCAACAGAGTTTTATAAATGTGTTCTAAATTTTATTTTGTATGAATTATCTAAAAATTGTAACTCTGTCCTATAGTTTAAATACTACAATAACAAAAAATTACATGTCAGAAATTCCTATAATTTTTTCCTGTGCAAAATATAAACTTTTTAATAATGAAAGTGTGCTAAAAGTGTTTAAAAAAATATATACTAATTTGGGTTTAAGTAATAATGTGTAAAAAAGTTATTTTATAATAAATTAAAAGTTTAAATTTCAAGACATTTAATTTGTTTACATTTATCTGAACTCACACGGTACCCGTGTATGTGAGAGAGTAATTTGAACAAATTGAGAGTCGGACTACTTGGTATACTTTGCTAAACACCATAGAGAATTATACATAGAGACAAGACACTCCGTTTTGTCAAACATAAATACTTTGAATAACATCTATTTTGGGTATGCACGTCACTTGTAGCAGTATGAACCCGTAGACAAATGATAAACGACAAGTTTTGGATAAAAAATCAATTATAATTACTTTATTTCAAAATCGTTTGTGATTTTTGTCGAACTTTATGATTGATAATTATATAAAAATATATATATATTTTTTTATAATTTTCTTATAGTGCATTTACACCAAATCTAAAGCTGGTTGGTTTTTGAAAAAACTAGAAGATAAATTTTATTTCAAACATTTAAAATAATAATATTAAACAGGATATTTTTTTAAGCAAAAAAGTACCATTATTTTCAAAATTTTACAACATTCAATCGATATCTGGCACGGGTTCTAGTTATCCGATTGCACTTAAATTTTGTAATAAGTAGTTGTAGCTACTAGGGATGCCAAACGGGACTAGGTTTTACAAATCCCGGGATTCGGGATTTTGGAAATGTAAATCCCGGGATTTTTCGGGACTTCGGTATTTTAGTTAAACGTCAAAAAACAAAGGAAAAACTAATGCATTGAATTAAAATATATTTCACACAAAGATATTTCATACTTATTGCCGTACTAGCTGAAACCGGTCCGCGTTGCTGGCCCTTAGAAAACATCTGCTTTATATTGCATCTCGATCTCGATTTTAATATACAGTGTCGGAGAAAGTCGGTGATCCAACCTTCAATTTTAATACATGTGGTGGCAGTCCGGCTGGTTCCAATGAATTCAAAAATTCAATAGGATAATCGAAGGCTTGTCTTCGTTCATTACTGTGTCAATCGATTTGCATTTTATTGTTTCGCCATGCACAATTGTATTTGTTTATTGAGCTTGTTAACATTATAATTGGTTGGTGCCAAAATTGCATGTTCCCACAGCCAATCCAAATTTTTGTAGTTTGTTGTAAGACTTGGGAATACCTTGTCAACAACGAAATCTAATTTGTGGCGAGATCAATTGAAATTTTTCCATTTCTGATGTCCAACAATTGTTTTGAGAATGTTTCGGCAAAAGGGTATTGCAGCAAATGCACGCGCATGTTCGTTGATAGCGTTCGGCTTCTGTAGCTTAATTTCCAGTGAAATAAATGTGAAGGAACTTCGCATCATCATTTGGAAGCGGGAGCAATGATCCAATTCTGCGGTACATTTGGCCTTGAACTTTAAAGGTGGGCATGGCCGACGTCGTTTGAAATCACCAGTTGCACTTTTATATATTTTGAAGGAAGTGCTTGGAAATAGGATTGGCGCCGGAAATGTAACTTAGAAGCAGCTTAGGCGGTTCAATAACTGGTGGCAGAATAACTTTACCGTTCGAACAGCACATTCCCGGGGATTCCTTAGGGAACTTCAAAATGCGGAAATGTAAGCAATGTTTGTCCATTGCGCAATCAGTACGTCCTTGTGATTCTTGTAGTCATCATACTTATTGTAATAAAATGCCGGTAACTTTAAATCGAGTCATTCTCTTGATCGAGCCATTCGGGAGCGATTGGCTTCTAGTCTTTCGATATGCTGTTGAGGTGTCTCTGCAGCACTCGATGAAGATACAATGCGACGCATTTGCTGAAGCCGTGATTCATGCACCTAATATGCAAGAGTAAAAAAAATTGTTTATCATCGATTGATAATATAAAAGAACTTTTATAGTACCGGATATGTGTTGAAATGTATTCCTTTCTTCGCTTACACCAAATAATTCGCTTCAGAGTACACCACTTTGAATTAAAATTTTTAGAATGGGAATAATAAAAAGCATTTATGTATTTCTCCAATTAAAAAAATTTTTTGGGCGACAAAATATATTTTTTTTTTAATTTTTTTTTGCCAAATTTTTTTTTAGAACAATCACTGACTTTGTAAGCCTGTATATAGGAAACTAAATAAACTATCTGTGAGAATTGAAGAATAGTTCGATCAACAATTATACAATAATCTTTTTTTTATGTCATTAGCGGTATAGTCCATAGACCGGTCCATAGACCGAAAATTAGTGTTACCCGCTAGGCTTTTCTGAAGATTCCGTAAAAATTTTATCAAAATCGGTTTAGCCGTTTTTGAGTCCATGCGGAACGTACATACACAAATCTTTTTTTTATATATAGATGACATTAACGGTATAATGTAAAAATTTGATTTTGACACACCCCTCCGCCCACAGACCGAATATAAAAAATCTGACCAAAATCGGTTCTGGCGTTTTTTATATATATAGATGGCATTAGCGGCAAAATATAAAAATTTAATTTTGCCAGAAGATAGATAGATTATGAACTTTATAACAATGAGAAATCCATAACAAAACTGTATTGAGTGCATATGCTAAGTTCATAGTAAAAAGATTTTTAGGAAAGCGTACATGAGACTAATAGTGTAAAAATTGGTAAGGCAGTTTAAAAGTTATTTGCAATTTAAACCGCACAATTTTTGTCGAAAAGCTTTGTTTGCTCCCTATTAATATTAAAACTATTATATAAAAGTATTGTATTATTTTATAACATAAAATTTCCGTCTGTCAGTTTTAAACACGATAGGACACAAACGAAAGAAGCCAGCTAGCTAAAATTATCCACAAATGCTCTTTGTTTGGAATTGAAAATGGTCCATGATTGCCCCTAGTCCCATACAATTGTCCCCCGGAATACTGTTTCAGCAGTCATAAGTATGTTGATTATGCGACAATCCTTATAAAATTTTGCACGAAATAAGTTCTAAGTACTTTGAAATTATACTGTAAAGTATTGCGGAAATTGGGTTACATTGTCCCCTTCAGAAAATAACTTGACCATTCATAATTGTCTTATAATAATTAATATCATAATACAATTTAATAAACAAGTTGTATAGGAAATTAAATCCTTCTACCAACTTTTGTGAGGAACAGTCCATAATAATATAACCCTATATCAGAAAAATATTTTGGATTTGAAGCGAGATTAGTTGCTGAAATTTAGCTTTCTAGGTATTTTGGGAGCTTCAAAAATCTTTCTAAAATATACAAAATTTTGTAATTTCCCGGGATTTGTGAAATAAAATCCCGGAATTTTTCGGGATTAACAAATCCCGGGAAATTACAAAATTTTGTATATTTTAGAAAGATTTTTGAAGCTCGGGATTGGCATCCCTAGTAGCTACTAATAAACATAAAGTGTTTAGTGTTACCTTATGTCAAGTTTTTTCCTTTTTATAAACATATGAGTAGGTACAAGGCGAATTCATATAAGGTATACTCGTTAGTCCAGCTGATCATCAGCTATTTTACCCCAATTGTCAACATTTTTTAAATTCCAGGTTAATATTAAATTCGCCTTACTTTATAGACAGCTGTTGTTTTTGAGAGATGGGATAAAAAGCAAAAATAAAATATATGTACAATTTTCGTAAAAAAATGTGTGGAATAAATGGAAGATAAATACCTATTTTGTAGCGAATAAATATTTTTATAATACTTTTGCTTAAACTTATCTCAAATTATAAGCACTTTACATTTTTTTTTTATTTATTTTTTAAATTGACTTTATATCAGTGTTACCACCAAAGAAATTTTAAATTGCACATGGCTCATAACTAAACTACACATACGATAAAAAATTGCACATGTAAATGAAATGTTATAATATTGTTACGTTTTTACCTTTTAAAAACGTGGTTTTATTTCCTTTAAATAAACCGGATACTTTTGATTGCAAATAAATGCAGTTTTAGTAGTTTAACCCTGCTGTTAGGTTAAAAAAAAACTTACAAATCTTAGGTAAGGGACCATTTTGGTCCACTTTGTAATATTCATAAGAAATTTAACATAAAACTCTTTTGACCAGACATATTAAATATTTATAATCTGAAACATGTGGATAGGAAAAAAATGGAAAATCGACGAAATTTAAATAGCTGTACTATTGCTGAAATTCTAATTGAAAGTGACTCAGTTTCAATTTCTTTCATATTAGCTAAAAAAATATTGAAAGTGATATTGATACATGTGAATGGAAAATGGTGGAAAATACAAAATGCAATTCCTTTAACACATCACAATGGAGCTCCATCAGAGAATATTATATCATTACCACCAGGTCCAACATGTTTTGTGGTGTCCAGATACCGTGATATTTAGTCTACTTTTCTGTTATTTTTTCCTCCGAGATTAGAAAATATAATCATTGAAAAAACGAATTGAAAGCAAATGGAAAGATTTAGAAAAATCTACATTGCAGTCATATATTGGTGTTCTAATTCTTGCTGGGATTTATCGGTATATACGATACATTTAGTCTTGTATATACGTAAAGTGGTTATCACGAAGATTTGCATGGTTTGTTTGATGCAAGTTTTGGTCATACAATGATAACAAGAGCTTTCCGCTTTGATGATGTTGTCAGCAGAAGACAACAAAAAAGTAGTGACAAGTTTGCTCCTATAGCGAGTTATGGGACAATTGCGAAGCTCATCCTTCAATGTTTTATAATTGTTACGAAAATGTTCATCAATAGGTAGTATATGCCTGCACAGCATCTCAGATATGTGCTTAAATTTTGGTCAATTGTAGACTCCAAATCAGTATACGTATTGAATATACAACCGCACTTTATAAAACCAAAATATGAAAAACTTGAAAAAATCAAGGAGAGCGTGTTGGTGTTGACAGAAGCATTGAAAGGGCAATATATTCCTTTATATACAACCATATTTGCTCTCACTGAAATCGCAACACTTGTTTCGTATATCGGCTATAAAAGTAAAGGTACTGTATTGATGAGCAGAAGAAATCGATTTCAATAATCATAAGAAGAAACCTGTAATCGTTTATATTATGACTCTACTAAAGATTTGTTATTTTTTGCCATTCGTTGAAACTGCTGATCAAATGATTAGCTACTGCAGCACTAAAAGAAAAACAAATAAATAGTCAAATGTTGTATTTTCAAGTACAGTAGTTTTCCGATTTAACGAACGTATATGTTGTCAGGCCAGTTCGTTAAAGTTAATTGTTCGTTATATGCAGTACTAACTTAAAAGTGCGTTTTTGTCATGTGAATAATTAAAAAAATCATAAAATTGTTTATAAAAGTATATTTTATAAAAAAATGTATTTATTTAACAAAAACAAAAAAGGAACAATTCATGTCACATTTAGAGTTACATATACAAAAAACATAAATAAAAGGCAATTCTTTTATAAAAGTAAGAAAATCTATTTAAAAAAACGATTTTGAAATGTATGTTTTTTTGGTATGGAAATTTGCTTTTTAATAGCCTCTTCTTGAAGCTCTCTTAAAACCATTGATTTTGAGTAATCTATATTATTTTGCTCTGTCCATTTAATGCAGGCTTCAAAATGTTTGACTGCATCCGCATGCATCAACCACCCGTGGGTGGCATTGAAATTGCCACCATATAATTTTTTATGAATTTCCTTGGCTTTGAATTGTAAAATTGCACCAGTTATGGGATTATGACAACGCCGCTGTCTTTGAAACTAAGAAAAGAGCCGGTTTTCCATTATGGGGAATTCACCCTGTTTAATAGCCTTTCTATTTTTGCTCCAAAAATTTGTAGTTTCCGCATTTTTCAGAAGATTCTCCTTAGATTTTAAAATGGTACAAATTGTGGATTTTTTTATACCATACTTTCTATACAAATCTGTTACACGTAAACCATTTCGATGATCATCCACAATTTTTAATTTATCTTTTAAACAGAGTCTTTTTCTTGTACTCATTTTGATGTTTACGTTAGAAAGGAATACACATAACTAATCATCATATTTTAAAAAACAAACAAAAACATGAAAAGAAAACAAAAAAACACCGCTTAAAACAACGGTAAACTTTTTTACAACATAGTTTTTTTTGGTAATTTTGTAAAATGTTCATTCAAATAATTTTATTAGTATTTGTTCGCTAAACTGAGTACAAAAAATAATTTTTGTTCGTACAAATCGCAATTGTACATTCGTAACATTGTCCCCACTTAACCCTGTTCGTCTTGAATAGTCTCAGATTCGCATTTCCAGTGGTCAGCTAGCCAGTCCAGATGTTCAATCTTAATTCTCGCTATCGGTCTTCCACATTTCCGTATTCTATAGACCATGTCATCCAACCTCTTAACCAACCTATGCAGTCCCTTCCAGTAACTCTGTAGTTTGGAAGACAAACCTTTACCATGTTGTGGACTACATCTGGCCTTCACCCGATCACTGGTCATTTTAACTCGTCTTCTAATGAACTCATGCATTTCTTTGGATAATTCATTCGCAGCATCCTCCTCACAATTGTTCACTGCCTCTGCTGAAGCACATTCACCCAACCTGGAACCATTTCGTCGTTGCAGTGTTCAATGAGGGCCTCCATCGTTACACGGCCACTTTTCACATCTGCTGATTCCAACACCAACAAACCATTGTCCATACAATCCTCTTCTTCCTCACGGGCCCATACCAAATACTCTCCCTCAGCACTTTTTGAATGTGGTTCTTGTAATGCTTGTTGATTCGCTTCCATTTCAGCTAAGTGTTTAATTGTTTCTTTGACTTCAGCTTTAACCTCAACACGAAGTTTCTCATTGTCGGCAAGAAGTTTCTGGTTGTTAGCGAGAAATTTGTCGTTGTTGACTCTAGTAGTTTCTAAGATGGTTTTAAAATTTTCGTTCACTTCTTGGAATTTTAATTCCATTTTTTCCATCATAGCCGCAAATATTTTGCTTAAATCCCTGCTGTTTGTTGTTGCACGGGTAGAAACTTCCATTTCTTCTTCATACTCGAATTCGTAAGCTCCGATGTCAATATCTCGCCGCTTGAATTCATCTATCAGCCTCTTTTGCAATTCTGCTTTACTTCCTGCTGTCGGCAGCTCCAACTTACTCAATTCTTTCTCGAGTTGTTCAACTTTTAGTTCCTCAAACTTCATGCTTTTTATTTTGCAATCCCACTTCTGACACCAATTGTTACGTTTTTACCTTTTAAAAACGTGGGTTTATTTCCTTTAAATAAACCGGATACTTTTGATTGCAAATAAAAGCAGTTTTAGTAGTTTAAAATTGTAACAACTCTTTATTTATTTAGAATGTACAACAACAACAGAATTAAATAGTCACTCATTGTCTTTATACAAGTTTATCAATTCGCAGAAATGCACACAAACTGTATATACATGTACACGACTGTTGATGTTAACTCTAACAGCGACAATGATCAACTCAACTCACGACTGCAAACTCTGCCACTATTTATACACACGTCATCTCTCGGGAATCTTCTACAATGCTCTTAACGGACAAACTAGTACATTCGATTTCTAGAGCTTTCGATGTCAATTTTAGCAGCCATACTTATAAACAATGCTAATAATCGCATGCTATCAACATTGTTGATAAGTAGAAGCTTCTACTGATGGACGTGTTTATAAACATGATGAATGTTGCAGGCAGTCGTTACAGACCGTTAAATTCAAATCGCTATTGTACATTCGTAACAATATTATATAGGAGATTTTGGTAAACAATGGTCCTTTGGTAAATACCAGTTGTTTAAAACGGAGTCCAAAAATTTCATTCGAAGTGGACTCCAGAATCTTTAAACCAAATGTAACCAATTTTTCCAGGCAAAATGGTCCATAATTTTGCAGCCAGTTATCATATTCGTATATCTTTTTGGATAGCCAATCAGTTTGAAATCCAATGTTATAATATAAATCTATAAAATGTAGGATAATTATCCTAAATATCATACATTTAAGAAAAGTCAATAAAATAAATGATTTTAATTAAAATTTGTTGACGCCATTTGAATAAAGCCCAAAAATGTTGTCGATGTTCCCAATAAAATTAAAGTTTACTTTGTTTTAAACAAAATGTTTATAATAACACTGGTAGTTGGTGAGCTTGAAAATTATTGATTTTTGTGAAATTTAACATAAATTTGGAAAAAAAAATGTTAATTAAATGTTTTAAACATGAATTGTGTAATAAAATATGTTAAATGCTGCGCGACAGGTTTGCCAAAGAAAAACAAATTTTATATTATCACAGAACAACTAACTGTCGCAAGTAACAAACAGAACGCAACAGCAACGGAAAGTAAAGACTAATGAGGCCTTAATTTTCGATGTTTTTTACTTACGGAAATGTTTTTTTTTAATTTTTCGAAACTTTATTTAATTTTTCATAATGAAACTCTGCTCAATAAATGCTATTTATATATTTCAAAACTATATAAAATAGTAATTTTCATATCCACTCAATCAATATATAGATTTTCTTCTAAAATGTAAACAAATTAAGCTGAACTAGAAGACATGCATAATAATTTCGCACATAATTAGAAAATGTCGCAATAATACCAAAAAATCGAACATATTCGGCTGTGCCGAATCTTATATACCCTTCACCAAATTATACTTTAAAATAAAAATTTTAAATATTTTTAGGTAAAAAAATTGTTTTTATAAATTTTTTATCAAACATAATTATTTTAAAATTTTGGTTTTTTAGTTTCCTTTTTTTATTATTAGTGAAAAAAATTGTATGAAATTTTATGACAAACAATTTTTTGGTTGAAAAAGAAAATCGTGTTAAAAAATATTTTTCCCGATTTTGACCCATTGTAGGTTCGACTTACTATATCGTTATATACGACGGTGCAATTGTCTTCGAAATATCTATTATTAGATATCCATACTGTCTATATTAATGACTTAGTAATCCAGATATAGATAAAAAATCTAGGTTGTTCTGGTTTTTTCCTTATATCACAGCCATTTCCCGATTTTCTCGATTTTAAATAGAAACCGAACCGGGTCTATAGCGGATATATTGATGTATGAATCATGTTGTTTTCTAATCGAAAAAATAAATGTCAAAAATAACTTCGTTTTGTCCGAAAAAATAAAATCAAAAATTTTTAAAGCATAGGATTTTACTAAAATCTAGTTCAAAACCATCAAAATGGTATGCTTGACTTTGTTCTGTGATTTTTTCTTTTTTTCTTTAAAAATTCAATAATAACTGTTATTTTTATATGCATATCTAACACCAATAAATTGTGACTTATATTTAGATACTTTTGGATATAATTCTAGCAGTAGAATTAATTAGTTTAAATTTTGAACAAAAAAACATTTCAATGTACTAAAAATCCTGGGAGCGAATTACAGCATTCGGTGTCGACTAAAACTGACTGTAATTTTCTTATTCGAGATTATGGCATTCGATATAGAGCAAGAAATTTAGTACATATATTTTATTATAATTTCAATAGCTCATTCGATCACGAATGCGGTAATTCGGCCCCTGAAAGGTACATTTTTTTATCCAATGATCCAGCTAACCAACAGATAGTACTAGAACAAAAATTTAAAAAAAATATTTCATTTTATTTTGGAGCATTGACTACTTATTTTTTGGCACTCCTAGAATTACACATGGATTACATATGACTTCAATTACACATGGGATACACATTACATTAAAGAGAAAATTACACACGATATGTGTAATTACTACTTTATGTATTAATTTATTTTGTACTACCTATGTACATATGGAGATTTCATGTAAAGTGAACCAACTTTTGAAATCGATGTCTTCCGATCGGGATGAAATTTGCACCAAGGTTAGTCCTATTGGATAGCAATGCAGATACAAACAGTTAATTTTTCTCATCCATGTAACTTATTACCTATCCCCCATATATGTACTTAAAAACATAGCTGTTAAGTAATGATTAATAATCATAACAAATAATCAAGATTACTAACGATTACTAACTAAAAAAATCAAAAGTAATTAAAAAATAATTCGACTACTTTTATGATTACTTTTGATAATTATTGAAAAAAGTCGGATTTTATACCTTTCACAATGAGTAGCAAGGGTATATATAAGCAAAGAATATAAATCATATTGAATGCGCATGTGAACGAAAACCAAAATATTTTTGAAAACAAATTCATGAGGCGGGAGTAAAGACAAAAGGGAAAGAAGCACAAACAAAGAGCGTAACAATGCTCTCGTTCTCTCGTTGTTTATGAGATCTTTTAATTCTCATTTATCACCATATCTGGCCAACCTAAATAAAAGCGTAAGGCGGAACGTTTCTTTACGCTTAGCTTTAACGCTGAAATGTCATACCTAAATAAAAGCGCCAACGCTACGTCAAACAATAAAAACAAGGTTATAAAAAAAATTAATATAACAACCCGGATTATTTAAAAAATAAAGTACATTGCAGTATTGGTGTTTCTGATTTTTGTTTCGTGATTTATAAACTAAAATTTTATCAAAGAAACTAAATATTAAAGTTTAAAAAATGTGTTTCTTGCATATTTGTTTCTCCTTTTGTATGTATGTGTTTACATTTGTTGTGTTTTGCAACTAACTTCACTATTAAACGCGCTGTCAAAATCGGATTTTCCAATTGCAAAGCGTTGCCGTCGCGTTATTTCGGTATGCTGCATACAAATTGTATGGGCATGAGAATTTTTGACAAGTAAAAAACGCCTTACGCTCCAATTTAGGTATGCGTGTAAGTGTGTGTATGTTGTAAAAATGAAACAAAAACCACAAAAGAATTTTTGTTTCTTGCAATTTCTATGCAAATAACCTTCGTAAAACAAATGTGTCCGATTGTGTAATTGTAGGGTAAGAGTATGTGTTTTATTGTTGTACAGATAAAACTATATCGATTCGCACTGAAATTCAGATGCTGTTTTTATCTAAAATTAAAGATTTATGGGAATATAAAAATAACAACATAAACTGCCTTGTTCATAAAAAATATTTTAAATTTATTAAAGCGGCATGGCCACACAATGCTTTTGGGGTCTTTTGTCAAACCATGTTGTATATTTATTTCATAGCTGTGTAGTATAAATATTCTTATTAAAGATATTTAAAAAGAGATTAAAATAAAACATATTAAAATAAAACATATCCTTCTTAAGGAATTTTGTTTGGTTTTTATTTAATCATGTTGCTTGGAAATTAAATAAATTTAGTTCTCATATATTCGTAATAAATTTAATTTATTTCTATCTTTATTTCTATTGACAAATATAAAAAAAGATATTTACAAAAATATTTTTTTTTATATTTGTAAGAAAATTCAAAATATTTTTCCACTTTATATTTTTTAGCATCAAAAAGTATTTAATGAGGATATAGTAAATTAAATCATTCGGTTGATAAAATTTTATTTTTCTTTTCCTGGAACTTCATTTTTCTAAAGACCAAGAGCAATGCTTTCGGAGGAGTACTAATAGTAGAAAGTCCAAAACTTCTTTCTATGTTGAGAACAAACGTCGGCAAACCACTCTGGGGTCAAGCGTTTACACGACTCAATAATAAAAGATTTTATACCAATTTTTTGGGGCTCAGATTTAAAGATTAAAATATGTCATTTGCTTGCATCCGTTAGTTTGAATTATGGAGCAGCTAGATTTCCAAAATTTGTAAGCAACTGATAATTTTTAAAGTATATAAAAAGTTCGCTTATTGCTGTAAGTACTTCATCAATCTTTTTCAATCCGTCATTACATTTTTCGCATTGTAATTTTGGAATGACTTTAAATGCTACGTATACAACAAAGTTCGAAATTTATAGCTGCAGAATTTTCAAAAACATAATTTATTGGTAATTTTTTAGTCACTTTTTTATAATTTCTCGACACACAGTACGTAATATTTCACAGCAGCTTTGAAACTGAAATGTTTTATAAAAAATATTGTATAATATATAAAATATATCATATGACAGTAAAAATTATTTAAAAAATTAATGTTCATTGTTGAAAAATCCTCTTGTTTATGTTGGGGTTTCGCGCGTTTTGCTACCTAATGAATTATTTAAAAATATGAAGTTTCATTGAAAAATTTTGAAAAAACCTCTTGTTTATGATGGGGTTTCGAGTGTTTTGTTACCTGTAAGAAACATAGAGGCTTATTAGACAGTAAAAGACCATAAAATGTTGGAAAAACCTTACACTGAGGGAAAAACGACGTTGCATTCATTTTGACACCATACGTTGTCGATGTAACAAAGTGTAAAAAAGCTTGTCAAAAGGTCAAAGGGAATCCCGCAATTCCTAAAAATTGGAGCGAAAATCCCAAAAATTGTATTTTTTACAATTTTGCCCACAGGTTCTACATTTCCTTTGGGGCTGGGAAAATGCTTTAAAACTAAATAGGAATCACATCAAGGTTTCCAAAGCTGCTTTCCGTTTTCTGATCCCAGCTTTGGGATTTTAGAACATGTGGCCCAAAGTTAAAATTTTGATAAAAAATAGGTCAAATTCCGAAGGGCGTAGGGGCGACATATTCGAAAAATATGACATGTTTTTTATACCAAAATATTCTCCGTAAAGATATCTTACAGAAAAACATAAAACTGTTATATGTTTTTAAAGAAAGTTTTATTTTAATAAAAAAAGAGTTAAGTCACCTTTTCGCCCAAAAAACAGCAAAAATCTACAAATTTTTGAATTTTTAAATTGAAAATCGTTTATTATCGGATCCGTAATCGATAAATCGATAAATAGCACACGCTTCAAGACCTACCCGAGCGCTTCCCAAAAATTTAAAAATCTTTACAATCGGATGGGAAACAAAAAAATGGCACGTGTTTAAAAATTTTACATGTCAAAGGTACCCTAGTTTGAGCCCCCATAGCTCCTGGAGCATTTGTAGGGTCCATTTTAATGACTTGAACTCGAATTCTCCTTGGCTACCCAAATGTAAAATTTTGTCCCGATCGGATGGCCCGTTTAGAAATGCCAGATTTATTTCCAAAAAATTTTGATTCTGCCCCACTGTGCGATTTTATTCAACATAAGAACGAAGTTCTACAATTTCTCCAACTTCAGGAAATTGATGTACTACTCGTCTCTGAAACACACTTTACCCTAAAGAACTGTTTCAGAATTAATGGATACTACACTTATTATATGAAACATTCAAGTGGTAGAGCATGTGGCGGAACAGCTACATTAGTGAGAAAATATATTAGGTATTTCGCAATGCCAGAATTTAAAAATGACCACATCCAGGCCACATCTATAAATACACTTAGTCGCAAAACTCTACATACGATTTAATATCATAAATAAATTTCACTTTTTAATAAAAAAATCTTTAATTTTTTTAACGTTTTCTATTAACAGCATTAAATATAACAAACTAAACAAAAACAATCACAATTCACATGGTTTAAACGCATTTAACGAAAAAATAATAAAATTCTGCATTTCTTGTGACAGCAAAAATGGCTTGTATGTCCACCTTCTGCATCGAAGACTTCTTTAAGTTTTTTAGGCATCGAAGAAACTAATTTTTGTGTTACTTCAGCAGGAATATTTTCTTATTCTTCTTTTAAAATAATTTTAAACTGGGAAATTGAGAATGCCCTTCTATTTCGGAGTTTTTGTTTTAAATGGGCCCATAAATGTTCGATTACATTTAGGTCTGGGGATTGCGGAGGATGTGGAAGCTTCGATTTTACGTTATAAAGCAGCCATTCTCTTACTAGGCCTGAGCTATGTTTGGCGTCGTTGTCGAGCATAAAGATAAAATTATCTTTAAGATTTAATTTATCGACACTCGGTAAAAAATCGTCTTTTAAAATGTCTATATAGCCACGACTGTCCATAATTCCATCAATAAATCTTAATTTTCCGACTCCATCAGCACTCATGCAACCCCACACCATCACCGATTCACCATTATGTTTTACATTGCTTTCTCCAAACTCTTGAGCGACCGTCGTTTACAAAAAGATTAAACTTGCATTCGTCTGTAAAAATAACCCTTTCCCAAAACGTTGGATCATTTAAATGGACGTCTTTGCACAGAGCAGCATAATCAAAACGTTTCTTTTTATTTGTAGAACTAATGAACGGTTTGTTTCTTGCTATGCACGACTGAAGTCCAGATTTGTTTAAGCAGCGGCGAACTATATCTGCATGCACATCAATTCCATAGTCTTTTTTGATATCGTTTTTCAATTCTACGCTACTTTTTTGGGGATTTTCTTGGACTTATCTTAAAATTGTACGCCTTAGTCTTTTATCAAGCCTTAAAGGACGTCCTGTTTGTGGCAAACTTTCAAATCTTCCAATCCTTTTATAGTTCCTAAGTATAGTTTGGACTGTAGATTTTGACAAACTAACGATTTCCTCCACTTTTGTCATAGATTTTCCTTCATTTGACAATTTGACAACTAATTTTCGGACTTCTGTGGATATTTCCTTTTTTTCGCCATTTTCAGATTTGATATATTAAAATTGAAAAAATACCACAAAATTTCACACACGCAGCTTCTTTAAAACTAAATCAACTTATTAATTATGAAATTAACGGCTTTACCATAACAATGTTGTATATAAGTAAAAGTCGTATGTAGACTTTTCCAACGCTTCCTATGTTGCATATTGCAAAATTTAAAAACAGTGACCATATTTTTTTAAACTTTTTTATTTCAGTGATGTAAAGTAGACCCTGATAAATATTAACAAGTGGTAATTTTCAAGGATTAAACATTAAATCTGAAATTAAATCAAATTTCGATATCGTATGTAGAGTTTTGCGACTAAGTGTATACCTGATGGTAGAGTTACAATATCTTCAATATATTGTAATCCTAGGTATAATGTTAATCGAGAGCAGTTTCTCGAATATTTTAAAACTCTAGGTCCAAGATTTCTAGGAGCTGGTGATTACAATGCAAAACACACTTTTTGGGGCTCTCGCCTTATTACTCCTAGAGGAAGCAACTGTTAGAAGCAATATCGTCTAACAGACTAGATGCCATATCTAGTGGCCAACCTACTTATTGGCATACATACCTCAATAAGATTCCCGATCTTATTGACTTCGCTGTAATCAAAAATATAAAACGAGAATTTGTTTCAGTGATCCCTTCGCTGGACCTCTCATCAGACCACATCAGTTATCCCAAAAACTTACACCCTACTAAGAAAACTGAATACAGTCTCTGGAAAGCTGTGAAAAATATGCAATGCCCTATTGTATATGAGTCGCCCATACGCCCTCAAAACGGAGAATGGGCAACAAATACTTCAGAAAAAAATCGAGGCATTTGCCAATCACTTGATTTTGGTTCTCTACCGTGAAGACGACAATCAAAGGTCTAAAGGCTGGAAAATCACCTGGTATAGATAAAGTTACTACTACGATGATAAGTAATCTGCCCAACTCAGTACTGAGAATTATTTTGTTCATATTTAACTCAATACTACGTATTGGAAATTTCCCATCCTCATGGAAAATATCTGAGATAGTTATGGTACCTAAACCGGGAAAAGATGTCACTCAAGTGACATCATACCGTCCCATTAGCTTGTTGTCAATATTCTCAAAACTTTATGAAATGTTGTTACTTGAGTAACCTATAGTGAAGACACTCTAAACGTTTATTTTGTACTGAACTTTAGAAAGTAGTTATTTTACCTACACAGAAAAAATTATTTCTTAAGCTTTTTCAATTAATCTATTTATAAGAAATTTAAATTTGTTTTAATTACTTTGGTAATTCAATCAATAACTTTTATACTCAAACACCAAATAAAAATTTATGGTGTGAATGTGTATACACAAAATCTAAATTTTATTTTCATTAGGTCTTGTAAAATTAGATATTAAAATTAAAAAAAAATTAAAAAAATAAAAATGTGTGATTATGTTTCCCAAAAAATTGTTCAAATTGTTTTGCTCACTATCGCCTTGGAATCGGAGGAAAAGTAAATGACTTGCTGTAGTTTGTAGTTGGTAACATATTGGTGGTCGGTATTTTTATTAAAAATACACTTTCAGCAAATGAACTTTTCGATTCCAAGGCCAAAATGTTCAATAATTTAAAATTTTCCTATGTATTTCAGCTAATGCATATTAGATATCAACTATTTTATTGTAAATGTAGATATGTATTCGTTTAATTATTGTATTGCAAATCTATTTTATTAGAATGCATAAAAGCTTGGGTGATTTTTAACCACTATTAACGTTTTTGCAATTTTTTATTAAAATATTAATCGATAATTTTTACCATAATCAAATACTAGAGCAATTCATTTGATTACACATGTTATTGACTTTTTTCTACAATTTCAAACAACTACAATAATTGAATAAACAATTTTTGTCATTGGTTGAACTTTAATAAAAAAAGTAATTGAAAATGTGATTTTCGTAATTTAATTCACATTTCAGTTTTTTCTGTGTACCAGAAATAATCTATTTGAGAATTGTTGGAGGAAGGTTTGTTTACAAGCAATCTCTTAGTGGAGTGTCTATGAGATGTCTTTTTAATTGACCATTTGGGGTCAATGTAAGGGCGACATGTTAAGATATCTACAGGGTTTTCCAACAAGAGGTGTTATTTTGGTATACAAAGAAAAATTGCATTTTTTGAGATAAATGATCGGATGTTTATTTCATAATAAAGAAGGTATGCCGTTAATAATGAAAAACAACATCAGCCAAATGGCCACCACGACTGCCCTATGTCCTCGATAGCCTCACGAATTCTATCTTTGAGGTCTTTACTCGCCCTGGGCTGTTGGCGTAGACCTTATCTTTCACGTGGCCCCAAAGGAAGAAGTAGCAAGGTGTTAAATCACTAGATCTCGGTGGTCAATTGTGATCACCTCTTCGAGAGATAACACGGTCCGGAAACTTTTCCCGTAAAAGAGCAATGGTTTCGTTGCTTGTGTGACACGCAGCGGCGTCTTGTTGAAAGTAAACGTTGTCCAGATCAATATCATCCAACTCCGACCATAAGAAATCATTAATCATTTCTCGATAGCGCAATCCATTCACCGTAACTGTTGATCCAACCTCATTTTCGAAAAAGTAAGGTCCAATGGCCCCGCCGGACCTTAAACCGCACCAAACAGTCACTCGTGCACAGCGACGTCCACAGGTTTTATTCTTCACATCACTAACATGTCCAACAGCTCGAATTTTTCCACCAATTTCTGTATTGCGGTTCGACAAGGTGGTTCACGACGACCCAAAAATGCTTTAGTTTTGCGAACTGCGACTGCAAGATTTTCACCATTTATGTAGTGAATTTTAATAATTTCAATGCGTTATTGAAGCGTGTATCGTTCCATTTTTAGTAATGGCGTAGTTTCTACTTGTCAAATGTCAAAGAATAAAAACTTCAAAATCGACAGCTACCAAAATTCAAAATAACACCTCTTGTTGGAAACCCCTTTTGTTATGTAGCTGATCAAGTAACCAGTTAGGTAGCTAATAAAGTAACTGACTATAGGTATCCAGTATGTGAATCCAATGCGTTGAATACTTTGGACCAGCTATCAGACAGTCTCATTGTAATCAAAGAGGGTAAGCTTAGGACAAGCACGTGTTAAAATAACTAGTCACGTAACTCGTTGTCACCCTAAATGATAGGTAAAATCGCTAGTCCAAAAAGTGTCTACAGAGAAGATCATGTTTCCAATTCAGCTTCTTGCATTAATATGGAAATTAGGGTGGCCCTTAATTAAAAAAATTTAAATTTTTATCAACAATGTTGATAAGTATGCGGTTACTAGCATTGATTCTCTAGAATTCGAATGTTCTAGTTGTCCGTTAAGATTATTGTAGAAGATTAACGAAAGATGGCGTGTGTATAAATAGTGGCAGAGGTGGCAGTCGTGAGTTGAGTTGATCATTGTCGCTGTTAGAGTTAACATCAACTGTCTTGTACGTGTATACTCGTACATTATAAAGTGTGTGTGTGTATTTCTGCGAATTGATAAACGTGTATAAATACACTGAGTGACTATTTAATTCTGTTGTTGTTGTACATTCTAAATAAATAAAGAGTTGTTACCATTTTAAACTGCTTTTATTTCCAATAAAAAGTATTCGGTTTATTTAAAGGAAATAAACCACCGTTTTTAAAAGGTAAAAACGTAACAATATTTTGCATGTTCGCCATGAAACTGTTCATGGTTTGAATTAGATTTTCAATAGAGCTTTGAGAGTTAGTGTTGGGTACTGGTACACCCTCTTTTAATGCATGTGCATATGAAAATAATGGGGCATTATTTCCATTGTTTGTTTTCATTTGGGTAACTGAATCCTCATACGATTTGTTTTGAAAATTGTCATTTATGATACTTCTATATTGAGCACTAGAAGCGCCATTGTTTGTTTTCATTTGGATATCTGAACCCTCTTTTGTCGTATGGGCATACGATTTGTTTTGATAATTGTTTTTTATGGCACTTCCCTGTATATTGCGGTGTGATTTTGACCACAGTTACTACATCTTATATTATCATCTGTTTTTAAGTGGGGACATTTTTCATGTTTATGAATATATCCACATCTTACACACACAGAATGTAATCTGCAGAATGTTCTGGTGTGACCGAACTCTTGGCAATTAAGGCACTGAGGTAAACCTTTGCGCTTAATAGGTTCTTCTACAACTATTTTACGATTGAGGAGATATCTTATATAGGATCAGTGTCATCCTATTTCTTTAATTGAGAAGAGCTGAAAGTAATCTAAACTCTAAAAAATTATTCAGGAATTTTATTCTTATTAATTATTATCCTCAGTTGGCTCAGAACTATATATACCTTTGATGACTACTGTCATACCTTTTGCATTTTTCAGTTGATATGTATACTAGTTTCTTATCTCGGAATTGAAATTATCGACTATTATTCTGAAACCTTTTTCCGAGTATGTTTGTATCTTTGTTTCGTGTATATTTCATTTACGCAGAGAGACTTCCTGGAAATTCTCCTTACCTACAAATTGAGACAATTTATTCACCAAAACATTTGTAGGTGGTTTATAGTATTTTACAGCCTTTGGTGGAATTTTTTAACTTTCTTGATTGTCAAGAATTGCGAAACGATTTTAACTTACCGGATTTTTTCACCTGTTTTGGATTTGGTTCCAATTTTGAGGTCCTAGAACTGGACTTGTGCTTAGTAATAGTGACATAACGGTCCATGCTTGCTAAGATTTTTCTCGTGATTTTCACTATACTTTGAGTTTTTTTTTGTTATGGCACCAGTATTTTTTGGTATGGTACCAGTATCCTTTAACATTGAACTTGATTGGTTTCCCTTATCAACACCGGTTCTTATAGTGTTAATATTATCATTGCTACTATTTGTGATATTGATCACAGTAGCATTACTATTTTCAGCAACCATTGGATAAGTTGTGTGGTTGTTTATTTATATTTTCTTTTATTCTGTCTTCTACACAATTGTTTTGGCGCACTAGAGAGAACAGATCTCTCGTTTGTTGTTATTCTTACACTTAAATAGCTTTTGTGATATTTTGTGTCATATGTATTTTTATTGTTGTATGCAGAGCTCACAACCAAGGCATATTTAACCAGGTGGCAGCGTAATGCCAGCTGACTCTTTTTTGCTATACTTATATTGTGCCTTATGAAATGTCAAAAACGTGTTTACAAACATTTTTAAATTTGTTATAAGAGTAAAAAGATTATTTTATATTTATAAAAGTGAGTTTTAGTTACCGCTTTATGTGCGTAAAATATTTGAAAGTGCTAAAACAAACTATTTCGTTTTAAAAAGTGTGTTTTTGTGAATTTATTTTTTGGCAGTTTAGAAGGTTTTACACACTGTTGTTCTTGTATTGTTGTAATTGTTGTAGTTACGCTGCCACCTGGTTAATACATCTTGCTCACAACAATGTATGCATTTTTTCCATTGTTGCTGAGCCTCCTTTCACTTGTTGGAGGGTAAGAGAAACTCATACACAAAAACACAAACTCTACACATGTTGTTTTTTTAATACTTTTTTTTTTTTATTGTTAATATTTGTATTAACAAATCGACAATTTATTTTTGGGTGTAAAAATAAATATAAAATAGGTATATTTCTAAGTATTTAATTAGCGTCCATTCACTATTCACAATGTTATTTTCTTGTGAGAGCGATTTAAAACACATGAGAATAACACATATTTTTTTTAGAGACACACTTAAGTGACAATTGTCTTACCGCTAGATTACCCGGGATGTATAAAATAACCAATTGACTTCTCTCTGCACTGCAAAGAGCACATACTTGTCAAGTGACCCAAAATATATAAATTGGAGTCAGTCAAGTGATCAGACATTAGTGATAATTACTGTCTATGCATTGACTACTCTGTATTAATCAAGGCATATTTAACCAGGTGGCAGCGTAACGCCAGCTGACTATTTTTTTTTCTATACTTATATTGTACCTTATGAAATGTCAAAAACGTGTTTACAAACATTTTTAAATTTGTTATAAGAGTAAAAAGATTATTTTATATTTATAAAAGTGAGTTTTAGATACCGATTTATGTGCGTAAAATATTTGAAAGTGCTAAAAGAAACTATTTCGTTTTAAAAAGTGCGTTTTTGTGAATTTATTTTTTGGCAGTTTAGAAGGTTTTACACACTGTTGTTCTTGTATTGTTGTAATTGTTGTAGTTACGCTGCCATCTGGTTAATACATCTTGGTGTTAATTACAAGATACAGACACAGATATGAATTTTTAATAACGTTTTTCCATTTCCACAAATGGTCGATTTTTGCAGAATTTTTACATTTACGATTTTTGTGATCACAATTCTTAGCAATAAATTGGTCAACAGACCAATAATGTTTACCAAATTTGAATTAAATTTTTCATAATAATATAATAAAATGTTATGTATTAGTGGGAAAATATTCACTGAGTTTTAAATATAAAATTTTTGTTGAAATTAACCGTTTAATGTATTTTGGATCTAATTGAGTACAATTTTGATATATTTTGATGTACATATGTATAGGACATTATAGTGAAATGTGTTTGGCTAGTTCTTTTTTTCTTTTATACTTTCATATATCCTTAATAAAACTGCAACAAATAACTTTAAATTTTTAAAGGTTTTTTAACATAACTTGTAAAAAAATTAAATTGGAGTTTTGAAATGGTTAAATATTTATAATCTTTTATTTATACCAATATTTGCATTATTTTTCAGCCATTCCATAGAGGAAGCTATCTTGTAGATTTTATATGTGATCAATTGAAGATAAAGGAGAAGGACTATTTTGGTTTGCGTTATGTGGATGTGTCTAAACAAAGGGTATGTAAACTGTTAAATGTATTCATTTTTTATAAATGTCCCACTAAAGCTATGTATATTTGACAAAAATTAAAAATTGTATCAACCATTAGATCTATTGTAAAAGAAAGTGGAAGAAGTGGAAAAAAAATTACTCGTTTGGGAAATTTCTTAATGCATTAGAGTAACTTCGGGTATTGTTGACTATGCGTCCAATGTTGACCTGTGTCTTTTTTCAGAAACTATTGAAGGTATGATAACACAGCTTTGTTGTACATTTTACAGTTTGTTTGAAACGACAAATGGACATGTGGTCTTATGAGTAATTGATATGTTGGTTTTTTATTTGTACATTTGTACATTTGGAACAGTTACATAGTAGAATTTAATGTTTGGTTGTTTTATATAGTTAAAGTGGTAGTTTTCATATATTTGGTAAGTATTTAAGCACATTTAGATTAGTATGTAAAAAAATGTGTACCACTCTAACCCAAGTTCGTGTAATGTGGACCACTTTTTTTTGTCATTGATTCATTCTCTATTTATTATAAACTTTGAAATTGTTTTACATGTTCTCATGATTCTAAGGATGTAATGAAAATTAGTTGATTGTGATGTACTTTGTAAGCCAATAAAAAATTATTGAAAATTAAATTTTTTTTAAAAAATGGTTTTAGTTGGTTTATCTATTAAATACTAGTCCACATTACCCTCCACTTTTTTTAATGCTGATTTTTGGGTTTCTTACAATATTTTCACAGAAATTTGTTCTTCTTTGACGCAAACAATTTTCAACTACAAAAACTATTAGAGAATACATTTGCTGATTTGTTGGTACACAACTTTTTTAATATCCATATATATTGTGGCCAAAATTTAGAAAATTGAAAACGGTAGTCCACATTACCCGAAGTTATCCTATTATTTACACCTTCCGCATAAACTCATAAAAACTATAACGAATTTGCTTTTCACAATTTAAAGTGAATGATTTCTCTAGTTAGTATTATATAGATTATAATTCAAGATATTAATGTTAATACTTTTAAAATTAACTAATATTTTTAATTTTTATTATTTTTTTTACTATGTTTTCGAGTTTGTAGGTAAATTCGTGGTCTTGAGAACTAATAATTGCATTTATATACATATAAATATCAAGCATTAGTTCCTCCAATCTATACACATTTTCAAGTGTCGAAAGAAGCATTCAAGTGCATCTATATCCGACCGAAAATGGAATACAACTCCCATGTATAGACCGGTGCTTCGATGTCTATTTTGGAGTTGCTAGATCGTGTACAAGACGAGCGAAGGTGCTTATCGATGACGGTAGGGTATCCAACTCTATTGATTCATTGGAGCATCGTTGCAAAGTGGGTCGTGTTTCATTGTTTTATCGATACTACAATGGAATGTGTTCTGCAGAAATTAGGGTGCTAGTTCCCAATACTCTTAGTTTTTTTTATACAATACACATTCTAAAGCAAGGCCTTATCCATTCGTGTTTGATTGGCCAGTGTATTGCACAAAATTCGTTCTTTAGGCGTACAAAAAAATTTGTTCTTTAGCCGTACCATCGGTATGTGGAATAAACTTCCTGTAGAAGTTTTTCCTGTCACTTTCATATAGGAAAATTAAAATTATATATCCACAAACACTACCTCTTCTGTTCTTCGTCCCATAATCTATGTTCCTAGTTCCAACACAATGCATTACATGAGTAGACATGATCCCCTGAGTGATGGTACAAGCAAACTTGGTTTGTAAAAATAAAAAGCCGGTGTAATATGACTATACCACATCAAGTAAGGATTGATTTAGAATTAAGTTATAAATTGTTCAGAACAGTCGACTTCTTCCGACAAAAAACATTTCGAAATTTCTGAGGATATTGACATAGATCATATTGTGACGAAATTGCATTATAAATACGAATTTAACGGTCTGTAACGGCTGCTTGAAACATTCATTATGTTTATCAACATTTCCATTGCTAGAAACTTCTACGTTTATATTGTTTATAAGTATGGCAACATTAACTGTGAAGCAGCTTTAAAAAAGCTGCTGAAAATACGATATTCTGAAACCGTAATTTAAGTGTGTGTGTTCCTGTGAATTATAAACGTATTTTTGTATAAAAACACAGAGTGATTACTTAAACGTATCAAACGACAGACTCTACAATACTATTACTGACCGTTGACTATTTAAAAATATATACGTACAAAGCAAAAATAATAAAAACGGGGTTGTCATTTCAGTGTTGACTACTTTACAGTTGACATTATTTTCTGCAATTGGAGCTGATTTACCACGGCTTCCTCCAAGGATCTCAGTATAAGTTCTTTAAATATACCGCCTCCAGTAGCTTTGCACTCTGCTTTGTTTTTTCACTTTAAACTTCAAGTCCTGCCAAATCTGTAAAATGAATTTTGCCATACATTTGCAACACAATATTTACCTTACCTTTTGCCATCCATCACCAGTTATACTTAGTAGACCAAGGGCATTTAGCACAGTCGCAACACTTTCCCACTGTTCCTTAAAATCGTTAGGAACTGTGCCCCTGCGAAATCTTTTGGCAAGAGATGGATTCTTTTACAACTCTTCCAACAACTTCTCAAATTTGTTGTGGTTAGTAATTTTAATTTTGTTCATGTTTAATTAATTTGTTTACTTTTTTATTTTTACTATTTGAATTTTTTTAAAATACTTGTTTGAACACAACAGTAGACGACACCAAAAACACCGTCGCACGGTGGCTCAGATTTCAATTTCATCGGCCAAAAGTCCAACTTTTTGTTAACTCCGATTTCAAAAATGTTAATGCATTCAATAGTAAACACATTGAAACTAAGGTAGCCAAAAAAATTAGATAAAAATATTGTCAATTGTGTGCGTGGCATCCTATTAAAGTCAAATATTTTATGTCATTTTATAAAAAATATGATTTTTGTAAATTTGATCAGAGTAAATTATCATTACTTGCTAACTATTACCGATAATTTAATGATTTTTTTGTTGTGTTGGTAAGATAATAGTCTTTAAGAACTGGTATGATTTGTCACTGTACCGTTTATACCTGCTGGGTTATTAAATTTTTTCTTAGGTACTATATTTTAGTCAAATTTGAATTTCAGTGGAATAAAAGTGCTTAGGGTCAAAAGGGGTTAAACAAGTTTTACTACCAGGAGAAAGGTCAAAGAGTTTTTTTTAAGCCCATATGTACTTCTTGACAGGGTTTACAATTGCTACTATATTAGCCGTCGATTGCAGTAAATATCAATTTTTATCAATCTGCATACTAAAAATATAGTTACTACTTTAATTTTGTGTAACTTTACTAATATAAATTGCTGTTACTATTCGTATATTACTTTAAAAATTGCATTGTTAGTTTGCAATTTCTAGTAGCAAATACAACCAGTTGCCAACTCGTTATTGTAGTACAACAACCAAAATATATGTTCGTACTTTAGTAGCACACACACTTTTATGCCGAACTAATATTGCGCGTCAGCATTCGTTTTGTTTTTTTTTTGTGCTTGCAATTTTCTCTGACAGCAATTTACATTTCTTAGCTTTCTCTGCTATAGTTGCATTAATATTTCTTGTTTTTGGGCTATTTGGATGTTGCTAGTAATTTAAAAAAAAATATAAAATGTGTTACTCAAAATATTTTTTTTGAGATTACAAACTTGTATGTTTATCATTGAAAAACGAATGTTTTTTAATGTTAATAATAAAATTAAATAATTTTTTTCTTCTATTCTGTATATAAATTGATTCGCAATGATAAATATATGGGGCATTTCACGTCAAGTGAACCAACTTTTGAAATCGATGTTTTCACCAATGTTAGTTCTATTAGATAGTAATTCGGACACAATTTTTCAACAAGATCGGTCAAGAACTCTCTGAGTTATAGGAGGTCAAAATTTGACATTTTGGCCAAACAGGTGTTTTTTCTTATCCATATAACTTATTACCTATTGTTCTTAGCAAAATGTGTCCCAAATAGTTTAGATAGCTATTTATGCAATCTTTGGAAAAAAAAAAATTAAAAAAAATTAATAAAATATTTTTGACTTTTTTTTAAAAAAATCAAAAACATTTTTAACTTTTTTTTCAAAATGGACCCTTTTTATTTTTTTTTTTATTTTTTTTAAGAAAGCTTAGGTCTTTTCCTAAGCGACATATATGGTCGCTTAGTGGGATGCGAGTGGGATATCTATCAAAAAAAATATTTTGTAACTCAAGATATAAAATTTTTGACTTTTTTTTGCAAAATCAAAAACTTTGTTGACTTTTTTTAAAAAAATGGACCCATTTTTTATTTTTGCTTAGAAGAAAGCTTATGTGTTTTCCTTTAACACCTTTTTTGTCGCTTAGTGGGATGCGAGTGGGATATCTATCAAAAAATGTTTTGTAACTCAAGACATACAATTTTTGACTTTTTTTTTTTGCAAAATCAAAAACTTTTTTGACTTTTTTTCCAAAATGGACCCTTTTTTTATTTATTTTTTTTTTCTCAAAAAAAGCTTAGGTCTTTTCCTTTAAAATCTTTTTGGTCGCTTAGTGGGATGCGAGTGGGATATCTATCAAAATAAATATTTTGTAACTCAAGCCAAAGGTTTTTAAATTTTTAGCATATGCACTATTTTGATATTTTTCGTATTTGTGTGTAAACCTTAAAAATTAAACTTACGCAGAGAAACTAGACACATTAGCCTTTCCGATGGTATGTAACATACCTAAATAAAATTTCATAGCCTCGATACTGTAATACCCATAATATGTTAACTTCAGGAATAAAAATCACTTTTTATACCCTACACCACCATAGTGGCGAGGGTATATTGGATTTGTGCAGATGTTTGTAACGCCCAAAAATATTAGTCTAGCCCAATAGGTATAGTCAATTTATATAGGTATCTACACAAGTTTTTCTCCAAATAAGTTTTATATATACGGAATTCATGTCACCAAATTTTATTATGATCCGTCTATAATTAGTCATAGCTCCCATATAAGGCCTGCTTCCGATAATCAGTTTAACGAGCATAAATCTCCTAAAAATGTTGGTATACACATAAAATGTAACATAAATAACTTTTATATAGACATTAATCACACCACCTAATTTCATGGTGATCGGTCCAAATTTGACATAGCTCCCATATAAGGTCCACTTCCAAAAATCAATCACGAATATAAATTATTGCGCTGAAAACTACCTATAGGATTAACTAAAAAAGCCGCAAGATACAAAACTCAGACAAATTTTGGGGGTGGAAAATTAATAGCGGTCGGCCTCACATTGCACCCCTCCAGTGGCTGTTATCGGTCAGTTGTGGTGGTTTTTATTTTTAAGGTTTTAGAAATACTTACACACAAATATGAAAAAATCAATTTAAAAACCTTTGTCTTGAGTTACAAAACATTTATTTTGATAGATATCCCACTCGCATACCACTAAGCGATCAAAAAGCTCTTAAAGGAAAAGAAATAAGCTTTCATTTGAGATAAAAAAATAAATAAAAAAAGGGTCCATTTTGGAAAAAAAAGTCAAAAAAAGTTTTTGATTTTGCAAAAAAAAGTAATAAATTTTATGTCTTGAGTTACAAAACATTTTTTTTGATAGATATCCCACTCGCATCCCACTAAGCGACCATATTGGTCGCTTAGGAAAAGACCTAAGCTTTCTTAAAAAAAATAAAAAAAAAAATAAAAAGGGCCAATTTTGAAAAAAAAAGTCAAAAATGTTTTTGATTTTTTAAAAAAAAAGTCAAAAATATTTTATTAATTTTTTTTAAATTTTTTTTTTCAAAGATTGCATAAATAGCTATCTAAACTATTTGGGACACATTTTGCTAAGAACAATAGCTAATAAGTTATATGGATAAGAAAAAGCACCTGTTTGGCCAAAATGTCAAATTTTGACTTCCTATAACTCAGAGAGTTCTTGACCGATCTTGTTGAAAAATTGTGTCCGAATTACTATCCAATAGAACTAACATTGGTACAAATTTCATCCCGATCGGAAGACATCGATTTCAAAAGTTGGTTCACTTGACGTGAAATGCCCCATATATAATAAATATATATATTATTATATATACATAATAAATTATTATTGAAAAACATAAAATACATTATAATATTTATATGCCAAAAATAACATACATTGTGTGCGTTTACTGATAAGTGTATAAACACACTTAGCAATAACAGCAACTATTAACATCAATTGCAGAAATGTCAATTGTGCTATAGCACAACCAAAGAAATGTAAATTGTTGCTGTAGAAAATTGCCACCACAACAAAATAAAACGAATGGCGTGCTATATTAGTTTGGCAAAAAAGTGTGTGTGCTACTAAAGCACGAACCACAAAGTATACAGAGGTGTCAAATTTGACGTTTCAAAAACTCAAAATCAGATGAAAGGGCAGTTCTCTTAAAAAAGGATAGCAAATATTTTGTACTACAATATCAGTGATGTGTTAAAGCAAAACGCTATATACAACGCGAATATGGTAGACAAAGTAATGTAATCAAAACAAACAAATAACCAAAACAAAACAATGAAAAGCGCAGTTTATAAAGAAAGAGACGAATAGAAAACGAGATTATTTTCTGTCTCGTGACACCTCTGTATACTCTGTGGCACGAACATATATTTTGGTGGATGTGCAATGGATTGTGTCTGCTACTAAAAATTGCAAACAAGTGTTGCAATTTTAATAGTAATACGAACGAACAGTATGAATATTTATAGTAGTTGATTGTGATAAAATGAGATAATTTCATATAAATTGCATAGTCAAATTTAAGAAAAATGTTGCTAGAGCTGAATATCGAAACCCTGCTTCTTGACCTGTTTGTTGAACACTTTTTTCTTTTGAATCAAATTACTCCCAAATTTTTTCTAACATACCTTTGCCACGCACACAATTGACAAAATTTTTATCTAATTTTTTGGCTATCTTAGTTTCAATGTGTTTACTATTGAATGCATTAACATTTTTGAAATCGGAGTTAACAAAAAGTTGGACTTTTGGCCAATGAAATTGAGATCTGAGCCACCGAGCGTCGACAAAATGAACGGCAACAACAACGTCAGTTTTTCTTACAGAATACCAAACAAATGTTGACATTCACCGATAAATGGCAATATTGTCAACGAGAACACGGATTTACAACAAACGTTTAAAAACGGCGATGTGTTCTGTTGACGACGCCAAACAAAATAAGGGTGATTAGTGATTCGTATGCATACAAAAAATGTTTGTCCGTCTGAGCATATACTCTCGAAAATGTTTATATTAAAAATCAGGGAAATTCATTCACATATGATGGAGTTATAAACAAATAACCAGATTATCAATATTTTCGCATTGAAATGGGTTTTCCTAAGTTATTGGATCATTGCAATCATTTTTGTTTTTTACATAAAGGTCGCATAAATTTTCGAAAATTTTGAATCTGGGCAAGTCAAGAATAAAATAAAAATGGTCTTTGGGTTCCCTTTCTTCAGATACTGTTACGAAATTGCACTATAATTTGTATACATTTTCATAAGGGGATACTATAGGGTTCTATAAGTCGATTGTTCCAACAATCGACTTTTTGCTGAAAAAAGTCGAACATTCGATTAGTTATCACATAAGTCGAATAGTCGATAAAAGTCGAAAAAAATCTACTTTTAAGATTGTTAAAAAAATTTTTAATTGCAACATTATACTAAAACAAAATATGTACAGAATAACATAATAATTTTATGTTATTGCAATTTGGTACACTCACATTTTTTCATAAAAAAATGCTCTTTCTACACAAAACCTTTATATATAAAAACTAAAAGTTATTAGACATATCGTATATACTCAAATTACAGAAACTTTTAGGAAATTTTTAATAATAAACATGCCAAATTAGTAATGTAAATTTGTTTACTATTTTATAAATTTAAATCTAACTACATATTAGAAACAAAAGTAATAATATTATTTAATATATTATCGCCTTAATACATTTAATTTTTATTGCTAAACATTACACAAGGCGCATCAATAAATGCAGAAACCATGTATTTTTTACAAAAAATGGTAAAAAGTTAAAAAAAGTCGAAAATAGTCGGAAAGTCGAAAAAAGTAGATTTAACTAAAAAGTCGAAAGTTCGAAAAGTCGACATTTCATAAATTAGCAAAAGTCGAAAGTTCGAAAAGTCGACTTTTTAAAAATCGAAAAAAGTCGAAAGTTCGAAAAGTCGACTTTTTGTTTCAACTATAGAACCCTAGGATACTGCTACTTATCAGCACAGTGATGCCAACATTAAATGTTAAAGATGCTAACATTAACATTAAGGCTGTTGAAAGCTCTAGAAATAGAACATTCATGTTTTGTCCGTTAGATAATTTCATTTCATTCTTTATTTAAATAATCCAGCCCATTGGGCCATATACGATTAATACAATATTTAATATTAACATTTAATATCAATATTTAATATTAATATATAATATTAATATTTAATATTAATATTTAATATTAATTCATGAAACTTCTAGAAGATGGCACTGTATATAAATTGTAACCGCAATTTCCAAATAGTTAATTTATCAAAGGCGCTGTTAGAATTAACATCAACTGAATTACCAGTGTATTTAAAGTGTGTAATATAAGTGTGTGTATTAAAAGAGAGTGACTATTTAAATTGTAGTGTAAATTTAAATTTAATTTTGCAAGCTTTTACTTGCAAAATAAGAAGCAGTAATGAAGTTTGAGGAGCTAAAAGTTGAAACACTTTTATTTATTTACTAGCTATTAACCCGCAACTTCGTTAGCGAAGCTAATCAAATAAAGTATAATGCAGTTGAGAAAATTCATGTTTAATTGGTTGAAGTACGGATTTGGGATTTAGCTTGTTATTACAAAAAGTACTATATGTCATCGCAAACCTGTATATGGTAAATGTTTCTAGACCAATCAATTTTGAAAATTTGAAATATAGCCATTTTTGTTCCACTTCCATAGTGAACATATTTTAAAATATTTAGGTTTTCAAGTTTTTATGGGTTTAGGAAAAGTAAGTCAATTCATTCCTGTGTACACTGATTCGAAGAATTTAAAAGTTCTATCAAAGAAAAAGTATAAATAAGTCGTTTTTTGTAAATTTTAACTTCTTTCAGATATATTTCATGTTTTGTTGTTGATTAATTAAGAAAAATCAGAAGGTACCATTAATTAAACTCTGGAATAAAGATGTGTACTTTAATTGTGATAAGTTTATTAATACAATAAATCAGTCTCATAAAAATATTAAGTCCCTTTTAGCTATAACCATACTAAACTTAAGCACATATATATAATGCAAATAAAGAAGAAGAAGAAATGTAATCAGAAGAAAGAAGCAGTGCAACTTAGTCTATAATATTCCCACATTTTTAAAACACCTAGAAACTTGCATGTTACTAAGTTCATAAATCAGGGAAATCAACAAGTAAGAATAGAAATAATTTAGAAACAGCATTATTTAAACCACATACATCAAATTTTATCCTGATATATTACCATGTTTAGATTATAACTTTCAAGTTTCAATGAGCATTTATTAAGAATAAATCATATAGAATCTAGTAAAAACGTTCAATATGTTACGACTCAAATGTACTATATGTCATTGAAGTAATTTCATAGGATGCGAGTGGGATATCTATCAAAAAAAATATTTTGTAACTCAAGATATAAAATTTTTGACTTTTTTTGCAAAATCAAAAACTTTGTTGACTTTTTTTAAAAGTGAAAAAAAAGTCAAAAATGTTTTTGATTTTTTTAAAAAGAAGTCAAAAATATTTTATTTTTTTTTTTCCAAAGATTGCATAAATAGCTATCTAAACTATTTGGGACACATTTTGCTGAGAACAATAGGTAATAAGTTATATGGATATGAAAAAACACCTGTTTGGCCGAAATGTCAAATTTTGACCTCCTCTAACTCAGAGAGTTCTTGAGCGATCTTGTTGAAAAATTGTGTCCGAATTACTATCCAATAGAACTAACATTGGTGCAAATTTTTTTTATAACGACCGATAAATAAATTTGTATATAAAAAAATTTTAAAAAACTTACCTTTCTTAATTAGCTTCTTGTATTATTAGTTTTATGATTATTTTTTTTTAAATTTTATTTTTCTAAAATTTCTATAATAAACCAATTTTTTTTCAAATTTTTATTTTTTTATTTTAAATACATGTACACGTCATAACTCAAAATCCGTGTTTTTTGAACTCAGTAATACAAAATATGCGCCGTTCTATAGTCTTTCATTAAGTTTTATCAGTTTTCAAAAAAAGTCAATAATTTTTTGCGTGAGAGTGTTTTTTTGTTGTAAACATTAAAATCAAAATTAATTTTTTCTCGTATATTTGACAAGAAAAAATTTGAGTTAAATACAGATTAGAAGGATATTAACATCTACTATTTAAATCAGGTTTTATTTCTCAAATCTCATGATTTGTTGAACATTTATTTAAGAAAGAGTAAAATGCCATAAAACATTCAAAGCCGTTTTCCTCGAAACGAATTTGTTTGAATTATGACGTTGTTGCAGCAAATGAGCGATGTGTATAATTTAATTGTTTAAAGAAATAACTTTTAATTTAAAAGTTCTTGGCGATTTACATAAAGGAAGTGTCCTGCATCACTTTTATTGTACTTTTATTGCTATATGATTTAATTCCGGATCCACATACAATTTTAGCAAATTGAAACAAACGGTGATTTACAAATTTGTTCTAATTGAAAAGTTTCTAAAGTCAAGACAGGGGCACGCGTTACTGTTAGAAATCCTTAACACTCCTATCTTATTATTTTATTTTTTAATATAAATTTCTATAAAAAGTATATAAATAATTGCAACTTTTTGTTTTGCAAATTTGAGGTATAGCTCCCTTATTTAAAATTATCTGTTGAAGTATGTCCGCAGTATGTGCGTGAACTTTTTTAACAACCGCGAAAGTGCTCTATTTGCAAACAATGTCAATAGATATATTCCTAATGGTCATCTGATGAATTTCCCTATCCCTGGAAATTGTAATTGCTCATATCCGGTTTTAAATCCTTCACATATTCCACAATGGGGCAGAATTAAAACTTTTTGGAAATAAATCTGGCATTTCTAAACGGCTGGTTCGATCGAGATAAAATTTGACATGGACCCTACAAATGCTCCAGGGGCGACGCTATGGGAGCTCAAATTAGGGTACCTTCGACATGTAAAATTTTTAAACACGTGCCATTTTTTTGTTTCCCATCCGATTTCAAAGATTCGTATATTTTTGGAAAGCGCTTGGCTAGGTCTTGACATGCTTGCTACTTATCTCATATATTTTCCGAGTTATAAGCATTTCAGAATTGAACTTTTATAATTTTGCCATACCTTGGTCCGCTTTTTTTAAAATATAGGGCTTACTTTTGAACCGAATGGACTCGAATTTACCTTGTTAGTTAGACAACTAAATTGCCAATAACATACAAAAGATATGGATACAAAGATAAACGATTTTCAATTTAAAAATTTAAAAAATAGTAAAATTTGGCAGTTTTTTGTACGAAAAGTTGACTTAACTCTTTTTTTCTTAAAAAAAAAACTTTATTTAAGAACATATAACAATTTTATATGTTTCCGTAAGGTATCTTCATGTAGAACATTTTGGTATAAAAGACATGTCTTGTTTTTCGAATATGTCGGCCGTATGCCCTTCGGAATTTGACCTATTTTTTATCAACATTTCAACTTTTTAATTCTGCCCCACTGTACATTCCCAGCAAAAACTTCGCTTACGAAGGTACAAGTAATGTCTTTTTTAATAGCTTACTTTCTAAGTAGTAATGCTAAAAACACAAAATAAAGAAACCAAAAAAAAGGGTTACTTTTTCTCAATTTGCCCATTTTTTTATTGCATGTTTATTTTTGGAAAAACAGAAAATAATTTTGTATTACTGTGTGAAAAGTTTTCACTGAAAACCATTATTTGACGCACAATAAAATAACTAAGCAGTGGTGTAGTGAGTACAACAGACTAGCAAACGGATAGTTGTTGGTAGAATAAGAATTAGAATGATAGAATAAGGCTAATTATTTTTTCAATATCTTGATTCGTGATTATATTTGTAATAGTATATGTTGTATTTTCATTTTCTATTTGACTATGTATGTATATTAGAGTGACTGCCGATTTTTTTTTTAGATTTCAAAGTGTGCCGGGTGGATTATTGTGACATTAGGTCTAAAAGTTAAGCGCTGAAAATTTGAGCCAAATGGAACAACGATTTTGGGACGCGCATCGAGGTCAAAGGTCAGATATATGCAAAATTTTACAATTTATATGAACCAAATTTGGGAAACTCCTTAAGTCCTTTTTCATTTCCCCCAACGCACAGTGGGGGAAATGAAAAAAAGTGGAAAAAAATGCGAATAACTCGTAAAGTATTAGAGATCTCGTCGAGTAGATTCCATATACAGAGTTGGAAAAAATAATAGAAACGAAAACTTTTTTTTAAATTTTGTTAGTATATTAGTCAAGTTAAGTTTTGTTAAAAAAAATTTATATGCAGTTTTGTTTATCAGACATACAACATAAGAAAAAACATAATCATTCCTCTGTTCTTTTATATTTTAATGCATTATATGACTAACAATGTAAAGAGTCAATATTTTTACTGGAAAAAATAATAGAAACGCGTAAAAGGATTAATTTTTAGAGGCACATCTTTTTATTATTTGTTAAAAAAATGATTTTATTTTAATATTTTGTTGCTCTACCTTTGTTTTTCACAACGTAAATGCATCTGCGACTCATGGAATCAACCAATTTTTTAACAAACGTCCTTGTCAATGAAAAACCACTCTTCCTGGATTTTTTTCTTGAGCCCTCGACAAAGGTGTTCTATTGGGTTAAGATCTGGTGACTGCGAAGGCCCATCCATAAGAGGTACTTTGTTGACAGCAAACCAATCCTTTGGCAATTTTGAAGGGTGGTTCAGATCATTGTCCTGCTGAAACTCCCATCTCAAGGACATCTCTTCCCCAGCAAATGGAAGGATTATGCTTTCCAATATATTTACGTAGTCCAAGGCGCGTATTTTATTATTTATTCAAAATATTGGACCGACACCAGAAGAAGAGAAACACCCCCATATCATGATGGATCCACCGCTGTGTTTGACGGTATTCTTGGTGTATTTTAGATCATATGCCTTATTGTCTGGGAGCCTAACATAATGTTTCCCATTGGATTCAAACAAATTTATCTTTGTTTCGTCTGACCACAGCCCAAGAAGATGCTGGACTTTATCTTATATTTTTCTCAAATTTTATTAAAATCGGCCCAAAAATATATAACATTTCGCTATCTTTACATTAGAAATTCCAAATATTGAAAAATTTGACTTTTGACCTTCACGGTTTAAGGATTAACGTTTTCCGATTTTAGTAGAACTTTCATAGTATATTTAAAATTATCTGGACTATAATATTCTAAATAGGTTTTACTTAAAATTCATAACAGTAAGGAAATTGGTCTCATTCGTCAAAATATCAAAATCCCAATGTGATGATAAAAAATTGTGAAAGTTAATGTTTAATAACTTTAAAATTTTTTAACCAATTTTTGTTATTTATATCTCATTACAATGACAATTACGTACACATTTCGATTCTGTTGCATTTACTTGCAAAAGTAATTAATAAAGAACAAATGTTTTATAAAAACTGAAAAATTTGAATATTTTCCGAATTTTAGCGATAATACAGTTTGTGGGTAATTTTGACCCAAAGGAGATATGGGAGTAATCTCCAAATGATTTTTTTTACTGCAATTTTCATTAATATAGATAAATCTTAATATTTTTGTAACATAATGCAGAAAGTTAAGGAGTTTCACAAATTTATCTCATATAAATAGTAAAATTTTGCATATATCTGACATTTGACCTCGATGCGCGTCCCGAAATCGTTGTCCGATTTGGCACCTAACTTTTAGACCTAATGTCGCAATATTCCGCAATATTCGAACAAAATTTTTTTCCATACAACTGACACTCTAATGATATGTATTATGACACTTTGTTAAATTCCAATTTAAATTTTACAGCACTGGTTGGACCTGGGGAAGTCTGTTATAAAGCAATGCAAAGGTATGTATTAGCAATACAACTTATTTTTTATTTGGATATGACAACCAGTAATTCTTCATTTCATTACAAACAAACAATTGCATAATAAATCATTTTTAGTGTGTACAATGCGGGTGTACAATGCGGGCTTTCGGTGGTGGCAAGTGCAGCCGTACCCGGCAGAGAAATGCCAGTTCCGTATGTCCTTGTAGCGGACGATGTATTCGCCCTTAGAAAAACATGATAAAGCCATACGATCAGCGCGTGTTGTCAATGATGCAGAGCATTTTCAACTGTCTATTGAATATTTTTGTTATTGTAGAGTCCATTTTAACAACTTAAACTCGAATACTCCTTGGCTATTTATTTCCAAAAAATTTTGATTCTGCCCAACTGTGTGTCGTCACGTTTCCGTGTGCTACGGAAACCAATATATTTGGATGCTAAAAAGATCAAAAAAGTAGTACTCGGCGTCTGCGCACTTCACAATTATTTGATTACATCAAATAAAACTAAATACGCTCCGAGTAATTCGTTCGATCAATACGATACCGAGGGAAATATGGTGAGTCCTGGAGAATGGATAAGTCCAGATTGAACGTACATGGTTTCCGATCCAAACCCAACGATATTGCACAGATGATGCAAAAGAAATTCACAGAGAATTTGCCACCTATTTCGTTGATGATAGCGACGTTGCACAGTGCTTTGTCCCCATATAACGACAAAAGTAGAAGGAGCTTTCATAGAGATATAAAATTTGTTACACAAGTACCTTTTGCATTGTTAAAGAAAATACAAATTTTTAGCAAAATCGGATGAAGGACCTGCCATATATCCTTAATATTAAAAATTACATTTTAGCTAAAATAAACAAGGACTCCTTTTGCTTCCATATAAGCCTAACTTATGTAAAATTGTTTTGAGGATTTTATACAAATACTAGCTTGACCCGGTGCGCTTCGCTACCCCTGTCGTAGTCAAACAAATATGTAAGGATTTTATAAAAAATAAATGAATATAATTAATACCGGAATTTCTTGTTTCCCCTTTTTATCACTTTAAAGTAGTGAAAAAGGGTATAGCCTATTGCTGCTTCTAAATAACAGTCGGCCGATAAGTATTTATTATCTAAGAACTGAAGGTATCAAAGTTATAGCCTTTTGACGCTTCCAAGTAAGGATCAATCTACGTTCCAAATTTCAATAAAATCGATTCAGCCGTTTAGGCGCGATGCTCAAACAAACAAACTTACAAAGACATTTATATATATGGATATGGATAAATACAATTTTTTTAATATTCTTTTAAAAATTCACTTCATTTATCCAGACTTCTTATTTATTGGAAATATATATTTTTTAAATAATTACATTAAATTAAATAAAATAGTGTAACCGTATTAGTCTCAAATTTGCCAAAATTTAACATACGTAATATAATTCTAAAAATGGTACATAAAAAATTCATATTCAGTGATTTTTATTTCTTAATTTATAATTAAGTATTTTTTTATATTATTAATGACATTTAGAATACATTTAGTTATACGGCTATTAAAAATGGTTTCTTTTTCAAATAGTTTTGAAATTGGTAAAGTACATACATTACCAATTTTTTCTCAAATTTATATGTTTTTATTATTATTTTACTTGAAGATGTGGAAAACCAGCAATCAATCAAATCTAAATATTCTAAAACAACCATTTTATGTTTAAAAACATATATATAGAGGTTCAACGACCTGCAATGCACTAATATTACTCAAATGTGGTCAAACAACATCATCACTTATTAGTTACAAATCAATATTATTATTATCAAGAACAATTATATTATAAAACAAGTAAGAAAGTATGGTCGGTCAAGCCCGACCATATAATACCCCACACTAAGTAAATGAGCAAAAACGTTTTTCTTTCAAAATTTCAATAATTTATATTTGTGAGCGATTTTCGGAAGTGGGCCTTATATGGGAGCTATGACCAATTATGGACCAATCACCATGAAATTAGGTGGTGTGATTAATGTCTATATGAAAGTTATTTATGTGTATACCAACATTTTTAGGAGATTTATGAACGTTAAAGTGTGATATTTTTTAATTTTTTATATGCACATTTTAAAGCTATGTAAAAATATTCTAAGAGTGAAATTTCACAACAGGATTTTTTTTGTTTATAGAATGTATACATAATTATTTAAAATATTGAACCAAAAAACATTTTTCCAAAAACCTAAATTTTAATATTTTTTGTAATTCTATCATCAAACGCACTTTTGTTTCCCTAAAAAATATCTGACTTTAGAGGTCTTCTCTCAATAACAAATATAGTCATATTATAATAAAATTTTATTTCGACTTTTGTCTATGAAACAGAGTACTGTACGTCGCATGGCAATATAATCGCATATGAAATGTAAAACAAATAAAAAAACAAATTAAAAATTAATAAAAAGCTTCGACGTGCAAATTTAATGTTAGTTTATATTTCTTATCATTATTGCCAATCAATGATGCTTCTGATGGACGCAACGGCATGCCGCGGCACAAATGGGTTGAAGAGTGTCCGAAATTAATTTTTTTCATGTTCGCCGATTTGGATAATTTTTTGGTATTTTGTTGTCAGATATGTGAATATTATGATTCCGTAATATTAGGCTGATATATTTATTATTTGTTTGGACAGACACGCTCTAAGTTCATATATGTTCGCTTGTTTAAAATGGCATACAAATTTACTGTATATTCAATCTTTTGGTACAATCACGGTAAACTTATCATTTGGCTTTATTGTATATTTTCATAAATTACAATTGTCATAGATAAGATCTGCTAGTTGAAAAAAGTGTCATATAAAAAATGTCGTAGAACAAAATATAAACAACATCAAAATTTCAATCTTCATCAACTTCAATGGACTTCATCTTTTTAGCGCTGTGGAGCGCTGTTTAACGAAAGATGTCAAATTACATCTTGAAGTCTCAGTTAAAATTTAAAAAAAAATCAGCTGCTCCTACCTGCTCCTTTCTAAAAAAACAGTAAAAACTATAAAGTGATAAAGTAACAAAATATGAATTTTCGTTCATGCATGTTGTTGTTGCCATAATTCTTTACTGTTTAAAATTATTACATAATGTAATATACATACTAGTCATTCTGTGTTATCATTCATTTATTATGTTGTTGCATGCAATAACAACTACACATTACGTCTTGCTCTCTTTATTGCACTAAATCTTTTCCGTTAAGCTGGAGGTCCACACCACGCGTTTTCGAGCCATCACGTACTTTTCGCGTTCTATGCGTCAAGGCATCCTACGCTTTTGTGCATGTAACTTGCACCAAATAAATGCATTAATTCTACTTTTTTTACAGCCGCGTAGAATGCGAAAACGCGCAGAACGCGTGGCGTGGACCTCCAGCTTTAGAGCTTAAAAAGTAAGCTTAATTTCTAATATTATTGATATGCTAATTTACATTACATTGGCAAGTGTATTACTGTGTGTTATTAAGTGATATCATGATTTTATTTTATTAATTATGGAAAATTTAACAATTTCTTATTTAAATATTTGCGAAATATTGATTGATACCAATAGTGGTACTACAAGAATGTAACTGTGCATATGTTTTTTATATTTGTTTTTTCTATGGGAGATGAGCGTAAAAGTGGGCGGAGCAGGTATATATTTTCAGGAGCCCATTCTACAATTATAATTTTCACTTTGTATGGGAGGTTGGCGTAAAAGTGGGCGGATAATTTTGATTTTTCCATTTTTTTTTTTTTTGATTCAAACAAAAAATGCATATGTGCCAAGTTTCATTGTCTTTCGACAACTTCTTCTATTTTTAGCCGCTCGTTCTATGAACCTTAACCATTGTGCGGCATAGGCCGAGCAAAGACACTTGCATTTTCCTCACTACCAATGTTCGCTTGCTCGACAATCAATGTATTGAAACATTCCACGGAAACGTCTCGTCCATTTTAACTAAGATATCGAACCTGTGAAAGTGGTGTTGGTTCCAGACTTGTTTCCATAAAATCCATCATCAAGCGTCATATTTTTTTTTTTTTTATAAGCTACATGTGGTACACATGCAAAAACTGAAAGTACACGGTATGTAGCTAATGTGGCTTCATGATGACGACAAAATTACGTCAGAACCACATGCGCATGTGGCTTTTTACATTTCGTGTACTACAGGCTTAACTCTCAATGCTCTTTTGGGAATTTAATTCAAACAATGAACAGTTTCATGGCGGACATGTAAAATATGTTTCAACATGTAGAACATGTTTCAATGTTTCAATCCTACTAAATAAAAAATTAATTCTCTAAGAATTTGTTTTTAGAATGCTAACGGCCTTAGCCAACATAATAATGAAGTACAGCAATTTCTTCAACTTCCAGAAATTGATGTACTACTCTTCTCTGAAACACACCTTATCCTAAAGAACTGTTTCTGAATTAACGGATACTACACTTATGATACGAAACATCCAAGTGGTAGAACATGTGGCAGAACAGCTATATTAGTGAGAAAAGATATCAGGCATTTTCCAGTGGCAGAACATAAAAAGGACCACATCAATGAATATACCTGATGGTAGAGTTACAATATCTTCAATATATTGTCCTCCTATGTATAAAACAAATATTGAGTCTCTTATCAAAGAAAAGAAAACAGACGTCAATGGCAACAATCGCGATCTACCAGCGTAAAGGTTAAATTTAAACAGTCCCAAAGAAGTCTTCACGTCGCCTTAAAGATTCATAAGGAATATAATCTGAGAAATTATCTTTAAAACTTAGACCCTACTAAGAAAACAGAATATAGTCATATAGTTATATATGAGTCGCCCATACGCCTTTAGGACGGATGGGCAAAATAAACTTCAGAAAAAATCGAAGCATTTGCCAATCACTTGGAAAATGTATTTTCCCCAAATGCCACAAATTCATCTATCAGTGATAATGTTATAAATAATGTGGTGCCACCCCCAATAAAATTACGATGATAAGTAATCTGCCCAACTCTGCACTGAGAATTGTTTTGTTTATCTTCAACTCAATACTACGTATTGGAAATATTTGAGATAGTTATGATACCAAAACCGGGAAAATATGTCACTCATGTGACATCATACCGTCCCATTAGCCTGTTATCAATATTCTCAAATCTTTTTTAAAAATTGCTACTTGAGAGCCTTATAGTACACCTTGACGAAAATTGCATTATTCCTGACCATCAATTTGATTTCAGATGAATGCATAGTACTATCGAACAGGTACATCGGATAAGTACTCTTATTCGAAAAACCTTCGAGAGCAAGCAGTATTACTCTGCATTATTTATATCTCAAGCCTTCGATAAAGTCTGGCACGATGGACTAATACACAAAATTATTAGATTTCTACCTGCGAACGTACATAAACTGCTTAAAACTTACATACAAGAAAGATCTTTCCAAATCAGATACAATTTAAAATATGTATTGCATCGTAAAATTACGATAGAAGAGCCACATAAGAGATCGGGACCCGTCCAGTGTTTAAATTGTCAAGAATATGGTCATACTAGGGCATATTGCAAACTACCTCCCGTTTGCGTGGTGTGTGGAGAATTGCACGGTTCTACCCAATGCGATAAATCCAAAACCGACTCAAAAGTAAAAAATGCAGCAATTGTGGCGGAAATCACACAGCAAATTACAGAGGATGCCCAGTATATTCCATAGTTAAAAAACATTAACACAGAAACCTAGTATTTATCCTGTGCAATCAAAGAACCTAGTTGATACCCATTACTCCCAAATCTCGCAAACGATGAATAATAAAGGTTCATACGCTAGTGTTCTAAGAACGAATCAAACTTTTGCTCAAAACCCACCATTAGGAAGTGAAATAACCGTAATATCAATGTGGAATTTGCAGACCAGCTTCAATAGAGACCCTAGTGAAATCGGTTAACAATTTTACCAATTCTATGAGTAATATGATGCAGGAAATGCTTAAAATGCAATCAGTGTTATTACAAGCTATCCTAAATACGCCAACACAGAAACGAACTCGAATATTTTTTAAGAAACCAACAAATTGATGTAATGCTGGTTTCTGAAACCCATTTGAGGTCCAGAAATTCATTTCGAATAAATGGATATGTAATATATGATACCAAAGATCCCAGAGGTAGAGCATGTGGAATCTCGGCAATTTTAATAAAAGCTCGAATCAAACACTACTTAATGTGTGATCTTTGCGAAGGTTGTCTTGAAGCTACTACGATCTGTCTTGAAGGTTTTCATCGCCCAGATTTTCAATTACAGAAAGTCAATATAATAGATTTTTTAAATCACTAGGCCCCCGTTTCCTGGCAGCTGGCGATTATAATGCTAAGCACACATTCTGGGGATCACGACTGATTATCCCTAAAGGTCGTGTTTTGTTTGATACAATTTCTAAGATGGGTTTGAATGTGATTTCGAGCAGCCAACCTACTTACTGGCCTACTGACCCGCGAAAAATACCGGATTTTATTGATTTTAGCGTGATGAAAAATATTCCTGGAGAAATGATTCAAGTTGAATCCTCGCTGGAACTATCTTCAGATCACTCACCCACTATTGTTACTTTATTGAGCCCCCGAGAAATTGTATCCCTGACTGGTAATTTAACGATGACAGGCACAAGAATTAATTGGCTCAAATATAAAAAATACCTCAGTACACATTGCTCGTAAAACATACCGCTAAGAACACCAGTAAACATCGATCACTCTCTTATCAATTTCGATAAAAATCTCAAACTGGCTGCTCCACATGCTACCCAAACCCCCCGACAAATCAGATATAATAGAATTTATTCTGCAGATGTCGAACGGCTCTTAAATGAAAAAAGAAGAGTTCGAAGATAGTGGCAATTGCACAGATCCCCCCAACTCAAATCGAAGCTTAAAGATTGTATAAAAAGACTTAAAAAGCTCTTGGAATTTCGAAAAATGGAAACATTGAATAAATATCTAGAAAGCCTGGACGCAACTCCGCAATCGGATTACTCATTATGGCGAGCCACAAAAAGACTTAAAAGACCTGTCATATGTAAGCCCCCCTTGCGAAATTCAAGTGGCGGTTGGGCAAGAAATGATACTGAAAAAGGGAATCTGTTTGTTAATCATTTGAAGCAAGTATTTACCCCGAACACATCAAATGAAACTATTGAGTTGCCACCTGTTGTACCTCATTTTGGAGCAGCCGTACCCCTACGTTTTGAGATTCGAGAGATCGAAAAGGCTATTGTTGATTTAAACTCCAAGAAAGCACCTGGTGTTGACAAAATCAGTAACAAGATGCTTATGGAGCTACCCCGGATAGGAATAAAAATAATTCTTTTTATTTTTAATGCTATATTACGCCTTGAATATTATCCTCCAGAATGGAAGGTTTCACTGGTTACCATGATACCTAAGCCGGGAAAAGATCACACAAAAGCTATTTGAGAAGATACTCATGAACAAGTTGTACCCGATGTTAATTGAAAACAATTGTATTCCGAATCATCAATTTGGATTTAGATGAAAACACAGTACTATCGAACAAACCCATAGACTTGTAAATATTGTAAGAAAAGCGTTTGAGGAAAAGAAATATTGTTCCGATCTCTTTATCGACATTTCTCAAGCGTTTGATAAAGTATGGCATGATGGTTTAATATACAAACTGAGTCAAAATTTACCCGCAAACACACATAAGCTATTGAAATGCTATTTAACTGGTCGAACATTTAAGGTTAAAGAAGGAGACTTTTTAAGTAGTCTCCAACCCATTGAAACAGGAGTTCCCCAAGGCAGTAGCCTGGGACACTTTTTATATTTGATATATTCGTCTGATATGCCAACTAAAAATCGCACGCATACATCAACATTTGCAGATGATACTGCTATTCTAAGCATTCATGAAAACCCTGAAGAAGCGTCTCGTTACTTACAAAATCACATATTTGAATTAGAAAAATGGTTAAAACAATGGAAAATTAAAGTCAACGAGCAAAAATGTACACATATAACATTTACATTGCGAAGAGAATCATGTCCCCCTATTCATATCAATAACCAAACAATAATCCAACAATCGGAAGTTAAATACCTCGGAATACCTACATCTCGATCGTCGTCTTACATGGAAAAGTCATATAGACGCAAAGTTGACTCAAATGAAATTGAAATCAATTCAAATTAATTGGTTCATTGGCAGAAACTCTACGCTTAGTTTAGATTGCAAACTTCTACTTTATAACATGATCATAAAACCGATATGGTGTTATGGCATACAGCTATGGGGCACGGCCTCAGCGTCAAATGTAGAAAAGATCTAAAGACGCCAAAACAAGTTTTTAAGAATGATCACAGTTGCCCCCTGGTATATCAAAAACGCGAATATACACAAAGATCTAAACGTGCCCCTTGTAAAAACTGAGATCACGAAAAATGTGGAAAAATATTTTAAAAAACTTTAAATTCACCCAAACCCACTGGCCCGCAACATATTAGATAACCGTGGCCACACTCGATTAAGAAAGAGGGACACAGCAGACCTAAGAACAATTTTTGGTCCGGCACTGGCTGGACTAATTAAATTATAATTATTAGATACTAGATTGACCCGGTGCGCTTCGCTACCCCTGTCGATGTAAAAATCGGTTCAGCCGTTTAGTAATTATTGTTTAAAAACTAAAGGTACCAATTTTACCCGTTTTTCCCCGTTTTTATCCCTTTCTGGTCCAAGTATTGAAAAAATTTATAGCCTATTGACGCTTCCAAGTAAGGATCTATCTACGTTCCAAATTTCAATAAAATCGGTTCAGCCGTTTAGGCGTGATGCTCAAACAAACAAACAAACAAACAAATAAACAAACAAACAAACAAACTTACAAAGACATTTATATATTTATATAGATAAGATTTGAAATACTTGTTGTTAGTTCATTAAGTAATGAAGATACAATAAATAAAAAAATAAAATTGAAAAAAAAAGGATAACGTTAACTGGTGCCGCAACGATGCTGAAGTTTTGAGGTGTGCTTACAAGGGGAAAAAATACAATTTAAAAAATGTTAAAGTTATTAAAAATTCGCCAGGCCATTAACTTGTCTCAGGCCACTAGAACAAGAAATGTAGGAACAAAATTAACATATTTTGTGAAATATTAAAATAAAAGCTTATTTTTACTTAAAACATATCCATATTTACTTGCATATGAGGTTTTGTCTTCGTATGATACCGTTAACCTATTCGCAGGTATAACCAACAAATTAAATTTTTTTAATTTAATTTTTATAGGAATATAGATATGTACATTGGAGTAGGTCAATTTTTTTCTCGACCAAGCGGTTATAAAAATCGTAATCTACGATGAATTCTAAGAAGAATTGCCTAAGAAACCATAGGTCTGAAATCAAGCGAAAATTTTGCTTTCGTATTTTATATATATTTTTATAAATATGATACAATTTTATTGAGCCTTTTAAGAAACTTGACTATATTTGGGCTTGTTCGACAGGAAAGAAAGGCAGAATAGATAAATCTTTGCAAATGGAGAAGATTAACAATAAACTTCCCCCGAGGATGTTTAAAAAATGTCATATCGTGGTTGTGCGAGAACCTAAAACCAAGCATTTGGGTCACAGTATGGGAAATGAAAAAAAATAAGTACAAATAAATATATAACTTCTAAACCGATAATATGCTGCTGAGCTTAAGTTTTTAATTTGGACTTTCAACACTAAGGTGAGCCTCAAGGCTCCAAATTGGGCTGTCTCGGCTATATTAGAAATCAAAAATGATTCCAAAGTTTTGCTCATGCTCCGATTTGAAAGATTTATGTAAATGTAGAATCTACAAGAAGAGGGCTACAAAAACATTGCTATAACTATATTTTATCTTTTATAGTATACGAGATATTCACCATTGAAAATTAAAATTTTATGTTTTTTCCAGACAAAGGTAAGTCTGGATTTTTGCAACTAGGATATAGAAAACAAGTTAGAGTGCTATATTCGGCTGTACCGAATCTTAAATACCCTCCAGCTAAATTAGATGAAAATTATAGAAATTACATTGGTATAAACTAGAGTTTCCAAAAAACCGAAGAATTTCAAAACCGCGGTTTCGGTTTTAAAAAATTGAAAACCGATCGGTTTCGTTTCGGTTTTGTGATAATTTATTAACTATTAAATCAGTTGATAATATAGGAACTGCTAAACAAATTCTTTTAATGGTACCTTTTTAATATATTAAATTAGTTAAAGTTGGCTAATATGCTTTTCAGTAAAGAAATAATCAAGAATAGGGTGCTCAATTGTATTATGATACCAAACTAAAGAGTACTTTTTCGTTCTTCAAAATTAATTTTCTATAATATTGAACCTATAATCAGGAAATTACTTTGAAATTTCAAACTTGATAGCGGTTTAAGTGTTGACAATTTTTACTTTTTCTTCTAATGGTACTTTTTATTATAATTCACGAAAGGTGATTATAGTCTTACCTTTCTATTGTATTTTCTATAATAATGGACACAGAAATATGAAATTAAACATTCATGATGCTTAGTAGGAATACAAAATGTAGGTACTGTTGGTACTCTTTTTATTCTAATAATACGTCTAGAATGAGCTACAATTCACATTACAATGAATCAATAAACATGAAACTAGAGACATGTTTTACTGAATTAGTATTAATTTACAAAGGGAGACTTAATAGTACTATTTCTTTATTCCAATTGAGGTGGCGAAGCGCACCGGTCAGCTCCATACTTTTATCGAATATTTGAAAACAACTAAGACTTTGTTACAAAAATTTTGAATTATTTAGCCTGCGAAAGGTAGCCTGCTACATCATCTGAAGGAATTATTGTAATACAATTTAAAAAATTTAAACAAATCTTAAGATATTTTTACCGACCTGTGTTTAGAGATATTGGATGAAAAAGTTTGTTTCTCATTTCTAAATTTTGAATTTTTCTAGTGAAAATAGTTTAAAAGTGAAAACCGAAGAATAATTGTCGGTTTCGGTTTTAGGCCTTGAAAAACTGCGGTTTCGGTTTCGGTTAAAACCGAATTGGAAACTCTAGTATAAACACTCTAATATCGATATTCAGTGTTTGTTATTGGGACTTAGGTCCGATTATGAAGATTGGTAGAATGTTAATGTAATACAGTAGTTTTCGCTTATAGTCTTCAAATACAGTTGCACCATTTTTTGTGGAATTTCCGAATTTCTTTTTAAGCCACTTCTTCATAAAATTCAACACATCAATTTTCGTATATATGGGAAATATTTATTTGAAATTTTAACCAGATAAAAGCTTTTATAAGAGATTTATTAGTATTTAAGTAATTTTCGGAAATGGACCTTATATGGGAGCTATGGTCAAATATGAATCGATATTCACACAATCTAGTAGTTTCATGTGTGAATTAATACTACCGATCTCTGTAAAATTTTAATTCGATAACGATATTTTTCAGATATTTGTGAAAATTAATGTGTTTTTTGAAAGTGAAATGAAATTCCCTATAGCGATTTTCATGTGCATGTGGATTATGCAAGTCGAATTTCAACCTGATACCGATATATATAAGATATTTAAGTGTATTTAAGTGATTTTCGGAAGTAAACTTTATATGGGGGCTATGGTCAAATAGTGCCCGATCCAAAAACAAATTGGTCTCGCGATTTCTGTTTGCACGAAACTTAGGCGTGCTGAATTTTGTAAGGATACTGCTATTCTATAGGCTATTATGGACCGATTCTTTCCATTTTCAACAGAATTTGTCCTTTTATCATATAGAAAAGGAGTGCAAAATTTCATGGTATTCTCTGCAATGAATTTACCCAAAGTCACAAAAATCATGTGAAAATTATCAACATTTTTGGAAGTTGTCTTACATTTTGATCCATAACCCTGGTTCTACTAATTCGATTTTGCTGATTTTCAATACCAAACTGCTAAATTATAAACATTTTGGTATACGTTTCATTAATTCTGCTTATGTATTTTGGACGTGAGAGTGTTTTACACAGACAGACAGACGGACATTGCTCAATCGACTTAGAGTTTTATAAGGATCAATAATATATATACCTTGTTGGGTCTCAGATGAATATTTCTCAATGTTACACACGGAATGACAAACTTATATATACCCTCTTTCACCACTTGTGGTGGTGGAGGGTATAAAAAGAGGTAAATAAATCTGTAACCTCTAAACGGTTACTCCGGTTTGAATGTTGCACAAAGGGACCACATGGGTAGCCAAAGTAGGACACCTCGGGTATGTTAAATTTTTAAAACGATTATATTTCTTCGTTTGTGTTGCGTGTTCAAAATAATTACATATATAAAATATCCTCGTCGAGCACTTCACAAAATCTCGTCGTAGCTATCAATAATCTCTTATAGCTTAGGAGATATTCGCATTTGAAAGTTAAATTTTCAAAATGTTTACCCATCCTATTCCCTTTATAGGCCTAACAATGAATATATGTATCAAATAAAGAAAAAATTGATAAGAAATAGGAAAAAAGTATATTTTTTCTTTTTAGTAATCTAAAAAATGTATAAGGAATTCATACTTTATGAAAAGCTAACTTTACATTAAATTTTATATATGAAAAAAAAAATTTTAAATTGTTGATACCGAGGGGACCAGTTTCATCCAAAAAAGCCAAAAAACCTATAGTCGATATCAAAATATAGTAACCCAATATCTTCTTAATTATTTTATAAAGGGCTCCGATAACCCCGCTCCTGGTATGGATATTATAGCAAAAAAAAACTAAAAATCGAATTTTTGTGCTTTTTCAAAACTTTTTAGGGAATTACGGGATTTCTAATAACAAATTTCAAAATGTGTTTTTATTTTTGCATTTTCAATAGAAAAATCTATATAACTCTAAGCTTTCATTAAAAAATATTCATAAACATTTAATTTGAAAAATTTGTATCTTCTCAAAAATTTCAACAAAAGGCATATTTTATCATATTTATCAAAAAAGTATTGCATGAATTTTCAATTTGTCAAAGGCTTAAACATTTTTGAAAAATATACATTATTCCTTAGCCATTGATATATAAAATGTCTACCTTATGTGTTTTACTTGGCAAAGTAGTTAAAAAAAAACTTTTTTTGGTTTAAAAATAATTTTGTCGGTGTGTGTAAAGTGAAGTTAGAAAAAACTTCGTTAAAAAAGTTTATAGTTTTAATTTAACAAAGTTCTGCTTCTCCTGTAAAATTATATTTTTGTTACTTACGCCTTTTTGCATTTTAGCTAAGGGTATGTAAGTGCGCATGTATAACAATGTTACGAGGCAATTTGTTCTCATTGTTTTTGCAAAAAAAAATAACTTGGATAGCAAATTGTATTAATAAAGTGACGACAGTTTTACAACAACCACAGGTAAATGTTTAGACTGACAAAATTTGCCTGTTGTTTTTGTTATACAGACCACGATTGTCAAAATATGCCTGTTATTTTGGTAACTTTTACGTTTGGGCTTATGTAGCCACTGTATTAATTTAGAAAACTTTTTTTTAGAAATAATTCGGAATCTCGGTAACTATTTGAGATATTGTTACGAAATTTCACATGGTTGGAGCTGGGGGCCAGTGCGTTTCCCCTCAAAGTTGGTCACCTGCAATATATGAAAAAATGTACAAATTTGACAAAGTGGGCAAGGTTTGTGGAACTTCTGGGGAGTAAATAAAGGCTTTATATAAGTATTTGATATTGTTGTAAACCATAGGACTTGAAGATTGACATTTTAGTAAAATTAAATAAATTTATAAATTTACTTTAAAAACTTAAAAAATTATAATATGTATGGTGATTTTCCATGAAAAACAATATAAAATTTGAATTAATGTAAAATTTAAACGGTTAAAGATATTATAACAAAATTTGGAACTAATATAGACTCAATTATCCTTAAATCAACAATTACAATTTTTGTCAGTTTTTATTTTCAAATACCGAAATTCATAAACTGGAGAACTGAACTGGAGAACCGTTATTTACCGTATGATAGTGAAAAAACTTTTTAGATATTTAAGAAGCATATAGGGTTATACAAATATGACGTTTTTTTCGAGTATCGGTGCTTTGCCTTTTTAGAATTTTGTACTCAAGTGTGAAATTTTTTTTAAAATTTGCCAAGTTTGGATAGGTCTGGGGGGTGTTGTGTCCGCTTAAGTGAGCAAAAATTTACTTTACAAAAGCGTGATCACATACAAATTGTATATAGTCCCGAAGAAAATTTTTTTCTACAAATTTTTTGGAAAAAAAACTAAAAAAAATACGGCACTTTTTACATGTTCCAACTTTGGATGCGTTTAACTTTTTATAGGAACAAGATAACTGTTGGCAAGTTTTTTTATTTTATTTCGAATTTTATCACCAATATAGGTGTAATTTAAAAAAAAAAATTGACCCTTCGTAGGCCCGCCACATCTAAAAAAACCATAAAAAGATCGAGCAAAATTAAAAAAAAAATAAATAAATAAACCTAAATATTTCTTCAACTAATAGAGATAACCTACACATGTAGGCTTATTTTTTGTAGATCTTCTTAAGCACTATTTATATTTTAAATGCTCATTCCGATCTTAAATGGATTTTTGGCGATTTAAAAAAAAAAAAAATTAAAATTTTGAGGGGCAACGTACTGGCCCCCATGAGCGCTAGGAAGCTTAACAAATGCAAATCTACTCGAAAATACCTCAGCTCCAACCATGTGAAATTTCCTAACAATAACTCATATGGTTCCCGAGATACCGAATTATTTCCAAAAAAATCGTTTCTAAACTACTGTGCTTTGTTGAATAGTTTTTCTTACCGAAGAGAGAATGTGAAAACCAACTGGCATATGGCTGCCAGATATGATAAATATTATTCTTAAATGGGTATTATTTCCACAGTTTATGTTAGCAAATTTTTATTAAATGTATTCAAATTAGAAATTTTTAGAATTTCAAGGCCAAATGTACCACAGAATTGGATCATTGCTCCCGCTTCCCAATGATGATGCGAAGTTCCTTCAAATTTATTTCACTGGAAAGCCGAACGCTATCAATGAACATGCGTGTGTATGTGCTGCAATACCCTTCTGCCGAAACATTCTCAAAACAATTGTTGGACATCAGAAATGGAAAAATTTCAACTGATCTAGCCACAAATGAGATTTCGTTGTTGACAAGGTATTCCCAAGTCTTACAACCAACTGCACAAATTCGGATTGGGTGTGGGAACATGCAATTTTGGCACCAACAAATTATGATGTTAACAAGCTCAATAAACAAATACAATTGAAACTGCCTGGCGATACAATAAAATGCAAATCGATTGACACAGTAATGAACGAAGAACAAGCCGTCGATTATCCTACTGAATTTTTGAATTCATTGGAACCAGCCGGACTGCCACCACATGTATTAAAATTGAAGGTTGGATCACCGACTTTGTCCAACACTGTATATTAAAATCGAGACCGAGATGCAATATAAAACAGATGTTTTCTAAGGGCCAGCAACGCGGACTGGGTTCAGCTAGTACATATATAAAAAAAACGATACGGCAATACTGACCTTTACAAAAAGAAACAACAAAAAGCTAAGCATTAACAGTTTGTATACAATAGAAACAAAATGCAACAATATTTAACATAAGCATTATATTCTTGTTGTCTTAATTTATTTTGCTATGTCAATTAAAATCTGCATTTTTACCATATTTTGGGTTAAATTTCGAACATATTATTTTTATAATCAATATATAAACCAAAATAATATATAGTCTCAGAAATGCCCTTCTTTAAGCATATATGTCTATTGCCCACTTTCAGCGTATATCGTCCTAAATATATCAAAAAAACTTTTAAAAATTTTACATTTAATTGCTGACGAACAGATTAACTATATTGTAGAAGTTACAAACGAAATGACAATTTTATATATACCCTTCTCACGAAGGTGATTTTTGTTGATTTTTTGTCAAAGCATGGAATACATTTTTTTATGAAATTTCAAAGGTTGTCTCTTATTTTAAATAGGAAAGTTCTCGTAAGCATGTCTGACAGAATTATTAAAGATTTGGATCCCAAAGATATCTGGGGTCTTCAGAAAACTGATTTCAACAGACAGACGGACATACAGACGGTCATGGCTTAATCGACTCCGCTATCTATAAGGATCCTGAATATATATACTTTATAGGGTCGGAAAATTATATTGTGGAAATTACGAACGGAATGACAAACTTATATATACATTTCTCACGAACGTGAAGGGTATAATAATAATAGAAACATAATCTATATCTATATAAATATATAAATGTCTTTGTAAGTTTGTTTGTTTATTTGTTTGTTTGTTTGTTTGAGCATCACGCCTAAACGGCTGAATCGATTTTATTGAAATTTGGAACGTAGATAGATCCTTACTTGGAAGCGTCAATAGGCTATAACTTTTTTCAATACTTGGACCAGAAAGGGGTAAACAGGGGGAAAACCGGTAAAATTGGTACCTTTAGTTCTTAAACAATAAATACTAAACGGCCGAAACGATTTTATTGAAATCTCCAACATAGACTACGACAGGGGTAGCGAAGTGCACCGGGTCAAGCTAGTAAATATTATAAATGTCTTTGTAAGTTTGTTTGTTTGTTTGAGCATCACGCCTAAACGGCTGAATCGATTTTATTGAAATTTGGAACGTAGATAGATTCTTATTTGGAAGCGTCAATAGGCTATAACTTTTTTCAATACTTGGACCAGAAAGGGGTAAACAGGGGGAAAACCGGTAAAATTGGTACCTTTAGTTCTTAAACACTAAATACTAAACGGCCGAAACGATTTTATTGAAATTTCCAACATAGACTACGACAGGGGTAGCGAAGCGCACCGGGTCAAGCTAGTAAATATATAAATGTCTTTGTAAGTTTGTTTGTTTATTTGTTTGTTTGTTTGAGCATCACGCCTAAACGGCTGAACCGATTTTATTGAAATTTGGAACATAGATAGATCCTTACTTGGAAGCGTCAATAGGCTATACATTTTTTCAATACTTGGACCAGAAAGGGATAAAAAGGGGGAAAAACGGGTAAAATTTGTACCTTTAGTTTTTAAACAATAATTACTAAACGGCTGAACCGATTTTTACATCGACAGGGGTAGCGAAGCGCACCGGGTCAAGCTAGTATAATACTAAATAGTATTATGTAACGAGAAACTTCGTTACAGTGGCCACGAGTTACAAGATTATAACAAATTTTAAAAGATGTATATAAATGAGTGCTACACTGCCTCACGTAAAGCAAAAATATGATTAAATGTCTAAAAAGGGGACATTTACATATAAATTATACTGCCGCAAATTGTTGCAAATGTAACAAACCTTACCATCAACTTTTGCATAAAGATTTCGGCTCAGAGGTGAATGTAGAAATCTCCAATGATTTGCCAACGGCTTCATACCAAGCTACTGCTCAGACATAAGTGATGAATGTCACAGCTGAACTTGGTGCTTTTCTAGCAACTGCTTTTGTCATGGTAAAAGGAGCTTCGGGTAAATACCATCGGGCTCGTTCCATATTAGACTCTTAAAACAAAGCCCTGCAGACTTGGTGTAAATGGGGTCGGAGATGTTGCGACTATCTATTGTCTCGATAAAGAAGCTAAACGGACGTGTTTTTTTCCTATCTCCGCAAATATTTCGTTTTTTTAAGTGATATTGATGGACACAAACAAAAAAAATATAAAATAGAATATATATAGCTTTAACGCGAATGGACGCGAAATTATATTTAAAACACAACGTTTTTTGATTAAATACCAATCATAAAATTAAGATTGAAAGTGCCAATTAAAATTCATTTTTTTTTTCATTCTGGTGTTTGTTTTGTTTTTTCCACCAGTAAAGAGCACAAGTGCAAATAAATAAACAGAGAATACTCTTTATGAGTTTCTCAAGTGCTAATCACAGTGAGCGCAGGCTTAGCTTAAACGGCAGAAATGCATATGTGTTTGTGAATATGGAAGAAAATTCAAAAGAAAACACAAATACAAGAGTTGGTGATAGCTTGTATTTGACCGCCAAACCGATTGATCGCGATCGTTCATTGTCCCCAGCTTTGTTTACGAATAGTATATGTACAACAAAAGTAAATTTATCATTGACAGCTGTTGATTAAAGTATGGTAACCAAAAGCAAATTTTTGGCAGCGCCTGAAAGTATGCCTAGTAATTCACCCCCTAAAGTGAAAACATACGCAGTAAGGACGAACCCAATTGACCAAAGAATGAGAGCAATACCTAAAAATGTTCAGCCCATAAATAATGCACCAAATCCTGAAGATATAAAGGCTGCTTTGGAACATAATAGGTTTAAAATAAAAAATGTAGTCAACATTAGAAATCGTGAGAAAATTCCCCAACCACTGTTTAGAGTTGAACTAGAACCAGATGATGTTAATCTCAAGAAAAATGAAACACACCCAATTTAAAATTTAAAATATTTATTGCATCGTAAAATTACGATAGAAGAGCCACATAAGAGATGGGGGCCCGTCCAGTGTTTAAATTGTCAAGAATATGGTCATACTAGGTCATATTGCAAACTACCTCCCGTTTGCGTAGTGTGTGGAGAATTGCACGGTTCTACCCAATGCGATAAATTCAAAATCGACTCAAAAGTAAAAAAATGCAGCAATTGTGGCGGAAATCACACAGCAAATTACAGAGGATGCCCAGTATATTCCATAGTTAAAAAGACATTAACACCGAAACCTAGTATTTATCCTGTGCAATCAAAGAACCTAGTTGATACCCATTACCCCCAAATCTCGCAAACCATGAATAATAAAGGTTCATACACTAGTGTTCTAAGAAAGAATCAAACTTTTGCTCAAAACCCACCATTAGGAAGTGAAATAACCGTAATATCAATGTGGAATTTGCAGACCAGCTACAATAGAGACCCTAGTGAAATCGGTTAACATTTTACCAATTCTATGAGTAATATGATGCAGGAAATGCTTAAAATGCAATCAGTGTTATTACAAGTTATCCTAAATAAGCCATGAACTGTTTGAAAATATGTTTCTGGAATGCAAACGGCATACGCCAACACAGAAACAAACTCGAATATTTTTTAAGAAACCAACAAATTGATATAATGCTGGTTTCTGAAACCCATTTGAGGTCCAGAAGTTCATTTCGAATAAATGGATATGTAATATATGATACCAAAGATCCCAGAGGTAGAGCATGCGAAGGCTCGGCAATTTTAATAAAAGCTCGAATCAAACACTACTTAATGTGTGATCTTTGCGAAGATTATCTTCAAGCTACTACTATCTGTCTTGAAGATTTTCATCGAAACTTAGTGAATTCATCGATATACTCACCCCCTAGATTTTCAATTACAGAAAGTCAATATAATAGATTTTTAAAATCACTAGGCCCCCGTTTCCTGGCAGCTGGCGATTATAATGCTAAGCACACATTCTGGGGATCACGACTGATTATCTCTAAAGGTCGTGTTTTGTTTGATACAATTTCTAAGATGGGTTTGAATGTGATTTCGAGCGGCCAACCTACTTACTGGCCTACTGACCCGCGAAAAATACCGGATGTTATTGATTTTAGCGTGATGAAAAATATTCCTGGAGAAATGATTCAAGTTGAATCCTCGCTGGAACTATCTTCAGATCACTCAACCACTATTGTTACTTTATTGAGCCCCCGAGAAATTGTATCCCCGACTGGTAATTTAACGATGACAGGCACAAGAATTAATTGGCTCAAATATAAAAAATACCTCAGTACACATTGCTCGGAAAACATACCGCTAAGAACACCAGAAATCATCGATCACTCTCTTATCAATTTCGATAAAAATCTCAAACTGGCTGCTCCACATGCTACCCAAACCCCCCAACAAATCAGATATAATAGAATTTATTCTGCAGATGTCGAACGGCTCTTAAATGAAAAAAGAAGAGTTCGAAGAGAATGGCAATTGCACAGATCCCCCCAACTCAAATCGAAGCTTAAAGATTGTATAAAAAGACTTAAAAAGCTCTTGGAATTTCGAAAAATGGAAACATTGAATAAATATCTAGAAAACCTGGACGCAACCCCGCAATTGGATTACTCATTATGGCGAGCCACAAAAAAGCCTTAAAAGACCTGTCATATGTAAGCCCCCCTTGCGAAATTCACATGGCGGTTGGGCAAGAAATGATACTGAAAAAGGGAATCTGTTTGTTAATCATTTGAAGCAAGTATTTACCCCGAACACATCAAATGAAACTATTGAGTTGCCACCTGTTGTACCCCATTTTGGAGCAGCCGTATCCGTACGTTTTGAGATTCGAGAGATCGAAAAGGCTATTGTTGATTTCAACTCCAAGAAAGCACCTGGTATTGACAAAATCAGTAACAAGATGCTTATGGAGCTACCCCGGATAGCAATACAAATAATTCTTTTTATTTTTAATGCTATATTACGCCTTGAATATTATCCTCCAGAATGAAAAGTTTCACTGGTTACCATGATACCTAAGCCGGGAAAAGATCACACAAAAGCAGAATCATATAGACCAATCAGCCTATTTTCTAATATATCAAAGCTATTTGAGAAGATACTCATGAACAAGTTGTACCCGATCTTAATTGAAAACAATTGTATTCCGAATCATCAATTTGGATTTAGAAGAAAACACAGTACTATCGAACAAACCCATAGACTTGTAAATATTGTAAGAAAAGCGTTTGAGGAAAAGAAATATTGTTCCGATCTCTTTATCGACATTTCTCAAGCGTTTGATAAAGTATGGCATGATGGTTTAATATAAAAACTGATTCAAAATAAGCTATTGAAATGCTATTTAACTGGTCGAATATTTAAGGTTAAAGAAGGAGACTTTTTAAGAAGTCTCCAACCCATTGAAACAGGAGTTCCCCAAGGCAGTAGCCTGGGTCCCTTTTTATATTTGATATATTCGTCTGATATGCCAACTAACAATCGCACGCATACATCAACATTTGCAGATGATACTGCTATTCTAAGCATTCATGAAAACCCTGAAGAAGCGTCTCGTTACTTACAAAATCACATATTTGAATTAGAAAAATGGTTAAAACAATGGAAAATTAAAATCAACGAGCAAAAATGTACACATATAACATTTACATTGCGAAGAGAATCATGCCCCCTATTCATATCAATAACCAAACAATAATCCAACAATCGGAAGTTAAATACCTCGGAATACCTACATCTCGATCGTCGTCTTACATGGAAAAGTCATATAGATGCAAAGTTGACTCAAATGAAATTGAAATCAATTCAAATTAATTGGTTCATTGGCAGAAACTCTACGCTTAGTTTAGATTGCAAACTTCTACTTTATAACATGATCATAAAACCGATATGGTGTTATGGCATACAGCTATGGGGCACGGCCTCAGCGTCAAATGTAGAAAAGATCCAAAGACGCCAAAACAAGTTTTTAAGAATGATCACAGTTGCCCCCTGGTATATCAAAAACGCGAATATACACAAAGATCTAAACGTGCCCCTTGTAAAAACTGAGATCACGAAAAATGTGGAAAAATATTTAAAAAAACTTGAAATTCACCCAAACCCACTGGCCCGCAACATATTAGATAACCGTGGCCACACTCAATTAAGAAGGAGGGACACAGCAGACCTAAGACTAGAAGGAAGAATGCCTATTTAATCAAAGCAACAATCAATAAACAATTTTTCGTCCGGCACTGGCTGGACTAATAAATTATAATTATTAGATATAAGATTTGAAATACTTGTTGTTAGTTCATTAAGTAATGAAGATACAATAAATAAAATTGAAAAAAAAAATATTTAAGAAACAGACGATCACTAAAATTAACCCTCTAACAGCTTTAAAATATTAAAAACTGTAATTAGACAACACTTTTTTACATTTGTTATACTTCCCAATATATTGTGACAAGTCGTTTGTCAGCTATGATCAATCAAGTGCAAAGGTCAACAAATTAGCATCGAAAAGTATTTCGCAATTCAACTATTAAAAAACAACATTTATAACATTTTATATTTGAGTTTTATAATGTATTTAAAGTGAAAAAATAAAATAGTGAATAGTGAAAGCCTTCTGAAGACGGTCTTGCCGGTCTTGAGAAGGCCTCCTCTCTTACATTGTTGTTTTCATATTTTGTTCATAAAACACTATTGTTTTCTTATGGTTCAATTATTTACATCCTTTTATTTTACTATTGTGTTAAAGATGGATATTACTAAACGAATTTTATTTTCTTTTAATTTTTCTGTCAATAAAAATAATTTTTATAAAAAATAAAAATATTGGTCCATAATCATAGTCAAACAATAAAGTCGGTTCTTTTTAAAAACTACTTTAAAATAAAAACCCGCTTTTTATTATTTCCCAACTATAGTCAAAATTAAAGTATGTTTTAAATTGAACCGACTTTAACTGGGTGTCACCTCAAATGTAGAAAATCTTTTCATACAATATATAACAAAATATTGACAAGTGGCATCACTGAACAGCTGACTTAGAAATTAAAAAAAAAAAAAGTGACAAACAATAAATGTAACCGGGAAACTAAAGAAAAAACAGTTTGTAGTGGAAAAATAGAAAAGGAAATATTATTATCAAATTCATTCTATTTTGGTACTAATTTTATTGATTCAATATTCAATAATTTCAAAATCTCTGCCAATATCTTGTAACTTAAACATTTTTGACTTTTTGTCGAACTTTTTTAAATGGCGAAGAACAGCTGATGCTGTTGTTAAATGAGTTAAAAACAACTTCAGCTAGTTTTATATTTACAGTAGACTTTAACTTCAGAAGTATACTTTAACTTGTCTATGGTAGACCTAAAGTCCACTCTTAAGTAAATATGACTTTATTTCTCTTAAAATATACTTTATTTTCGACTATGATTATGGGCCAATGATTTCTATTCTATTGACCGATTGTGACAGAATTTAGTGGGATGATTTGCGTATATATGTATGAAACATAATTGTGTTGAATTTTATTTGGATACTAACATATTTCAGAGATTTATGCACATTAATGAAATTTTGAGAATGGTGATTATATGGGAGCTATGGAACATACTTTAAGATAGGTGTTAGGACAATATGTTTGCACGTTACAAGCAGCACTAAATATCAATTTTTAGCAAATGTCTGATGAACAATTTCCGGAAGGTATCGATTCTAAAGAGTTTTGTTAGGGGTGTCAGACATACTGTTATATGTACTGATTTTTTTCAATTGAACTGTTTTATTTACAACACGCAAACGTACTGTTTTTTAAACTGTGTACTGTTTTTTTGTTAAATACCTTTTAATGCAACAATACAAAACATATATTTTAATATTTTAGAACAAACAATTTTGTTCTGAAGATGTTATAAAACAACCTATGGTACGAACACACATCATTTGTTTAGTTTCTGTACTTAAAAAACTAGCTGACGCAGTTCTATCATATGTAATTAAATACATTGAAGATGGATTTGATTTAAAAAATAACAAATTTGAAAAACGGAAAAAGTTAGGAGATAACTGTCATTTAATAAATATTTTTGTTATAATATACAAATTGTATGCTTCTTCAAATTACAAATTACTTAAAATTAAAAAATTTTAAAAATCATTTATTAAAATTGTTTAAATAATATAAAAAAATATTTTTATATTATTTAAAAAAATAATTTTTATTGACAAGAAAAAAAATATTTCTAAACGATTTAAAATATGTATTTAAAAACGTCAATTTTTTCCTTGATTTATTTGTTTGAAAACTTTTGCTAAAAACGTACAAACAGAAAAACTGTTGACCACAAATGGAAAGACTTTTTAATTTTGTAAAAAATGCAATTTTTTTTTTTAATATCCCATTCAAATGCCGCCATCGAAGGATTTTCAGTCCGATGTTTCATTTTGGAGAAGGAGAATTATAAAAACAAACTACGAATATAATTGTGATGAATTTTAGAATTTGTTGAACACGGAAGTTGGAAAGAATGGCGTTTTAAAACATATAAAAAAGTGATAAATATATTTAAAAATAATTTTCAAAACTATTTTGTACTTTAAATAGAAAAAAATATTTTGTAACTGTATGTATACATATATGTAAATATATAAATAATTAATAATCTAAAAAACACTTTACTTGTATAAGTAAAAATATTATGTACATTTCAAATGTATTTATTCTGCGCACTGTGTTAAAACAATTATAATATTTACTATGATCTCATATATTAATAGTTTTTTTTAATTAATACCTCAAAATGTTATGAATTGAATAAATTGTTATGTTTTTGTAAAAGCATGCAGTTTTTTCTTTAATTGTACTGTTTTTTGTCCTGGGCGTACTGTTTTTCCGAATTCCTAATCCGACTATTCTAAGTACTGTAGACAGCACAGATGAAAGTATTGATAGCAATGACAGTGTTGCTGATTCCACTTATGTTCCATCTCCGAAAATAAATGCCCAATAAGCCGCATAAAAGGGGGATCAAATTTTTCGTGCTTTGTGATTCAAACGAATTTTTCTACCGTTTTTAATCTACAATGGGTCCGGAGATAATATCATTTTACTGTTACAACTTTTACAAATCGAAGCCGCTGTTAGTCTATTTACGACCCAGAGGAGCTTATGGGTTGGGCACAATGAGAGGTACTAATTTTGTTTGTCAAATTTCTTGTTGATCATGATTTGTTTTTGTGTAAGCTGCGAAGACTCGCAATATTATGATTAGGTTATTCTACCATTTTGTGGACATGGTCTCTACAAATGCATTCATTTTATACAAACGTCTGCACGCCGATGAGGCCAATGCTTCCGACAATGTGCTACTACTTTTTTGAATTTTTATACTGAAAATCGTTTATTTTGGATCCATAATTGATATTGCCCTGAATTCGTGTATATGTTATTGGTAATTCATTGTCTAACTAACAAAAAAAAAGTTAAATTTTGAAATGCCTATAACTCCAAAATTATAAGAGATAAATAGCACACGCTATTTATTTTTTCAAGACCTAGCTTAGCGCTTTCTAAAAATATATGTATTTTTGAAATCAGATGGGAAACAAAAAAATGGCACGTGTTTAAAAATTGTTAATGTCGAAGGTGCCCTACTTTGAGCCCCTATAGTGCCACCCTTGCATTTGTAGGGTCCATTTTAATAACTTGAACTCGAATATTCCTTGGCGACGCCCACGTCAAATTTTATCTCGATCGGGCCAGCCGCTTAGAAATGCCAGATTTATTTCCAAAAAAAAAAAAAAATTGTTTTGTCCCACTCTGCACTGTTATTTACATTCATAAAAATGTTTATTAGGTAGGCAAACATAGATACTTCTTTGCCAGTTTTTAAGTTTTTAAGTTTTCACTTAAAACTTTTGCCACGCAAAAAAACTTAGGTAGACATGTATTACATCAATGGATAGGGGATGTTGTCTATTTTTTTTAAACTTTTGACAATTAAAAAGTTCATGGAATACTTTTTTGAAAAATATTGAGTTTTTGCAAAGACAAAAATTTTTCAAATTGAAATTAAATTTTTATTTATGAATATTTTTTAATGAAATTCTTCACTTATACAGATTTTTCTATTGAAATTTGTAATCAGGAATTCCGAAATTCCCAAAAAAGTATTGAAAAATCCCAAAAATATGATTTTTTAGTTCTTTGGCTATAATATCCATACCAGGTTCTGGGTTATCGGAACCCTTTACAGAATAATTAAGAACATATTAGATCATCTAAAATGGGTTACTATGTTTTAATATCGACGGACGTTTTTTGGATGAACCTGGTCCCCTCGGCATCAAAAATTTAAAATTTTTTTTCATTTAAAATATTTGATGTAAAGTTAGCTTTTCAAAAAGTATAAATTCTTTATATATCTTCTTAGAATTTTTTCAGATAACTTAAAAAGAAAAAAATACTTTTTTCCCAAAAAATTAGGGAAAAAACACCTTTTTCAAATTTTTTAAATTTAAATGCATATAACTTTGGAGTCAGTCATTATTTTTAAACAATTTTTTTTTGTTTGACACATACATTTGTTGTTAGTCCAACTAAGGAAAAATAGAGAAAATCGGGAAGTATTTGGATCCGCTGTTATCAAAAAACTGGAGTAGGTTGGGTAAAAATGTTGAATATTTAATTTTTTTTAATTTGTTTTATGAGAATTTGCTAGCTACGACAAAGTTTTTTGGTGTGCTCGACGATATTATGTATGTGTAATTTTTTTTAAATTGGAACACAAACGAAGAAATAGTATCGTTTTAAAAATGTAAGATACCCGAGGTGTCCCACTTTGGGGACCCCAAAACACTTCTTCTTTGCGCATGTCAAAATTCATTCAAATCAGGCTTAGGGTTTAGAAGTTTAAGATTTATTTCCCTCTTTTTTATTTCTATACCGCTGTGCAACGTTTTAAATCAGTTTACAGTTTAAAAATTATGTTTTAATTTTAATGAAACAAACAAAAATATCCTTTTAATTTTAATTTTTATTGTATTTTATTTTATTAATAAAATTCGTATTTAATATTATTTTTAGAATCCTTTACAATTTTATGTTTTTGTATTTTAAAGGTCCTTACAGGATCGTTTTTTTAAATATTTATTAATTAAGTTGCACACACTTTTAACACTAAAGACTGACTGACTTCTTGATAACATTTAACATGGTATAAAAGAAATCGAAGCAAAATAATATACATATGTATATTATTTACTTATTTACAATATTGGGAATTCAGAAATACATTACGCCTGGCAACTAATTAGTTTTACAATCAGTGATATAAAATGCGTAAACTGCAATTGCTTGTTACAATCGTACATACTAATGTATGTACGATCTTACAAACAATGGTATGTTATTTACCTATTAACAAAATTGGGAGTTCAGAAACTCATTACGCTTGGTAACTAATTAGATTTACAAGCAGAGATATAAAATACGTAAACAACAATAACAAGACATGTTCAATCGTGATCCACTTGTCTTATGTACACATTGTGTGTAAATAAGAAAGAAGACACGATTGTGCATGTCGCATCATGATTTCTGCTTTCACTTAGCAACAATAATAAAACAATAATAGAATAATTGTTTCTTATTTTACATACACATTATGCGTTAGAGTTGGGTTTATTAGCTCAGTGAAGTGACCGCTCTTTTCAACTCAGCTCACTCAAGTGAACTAGGTCGCTCTTTTAGCTCATTAGTTCAGTATGATGTATAATCTTGTGAATTGCTTGTAGTAAATTGAATCAAACATTTCTGTTGTTAATTGTAAAAACACAAAGTATTTTGACAATTAGAGATTTATGCGTGAAATAACTGATAACAATTAAAATTTTAATTTCAAAAAATAAAATTTAATTTTTTTAATAATATTTTTCGGAAATAAGAGTTAATTTTTGTATTATTTATAATTTCCGATGCTAACCAAATGTTTAGACAATACATATTTGTTAAAGAGAACATTCATTATTTTATGTTATAACTACTATATACATACCTATAAAAGGAATTTCTAAATTTTAGGTATACGATTTTATTGTTTTACAACTTAAAAATATCGTAAAATCTGTATCACTTTCAAAAAACAGCGAAAACCCCACGATATATCGCTCATGGTACCTGTCAAATGTTATGTTCTGTTAATGTATCAATATAGTAAAAAGTGCATAAGAAATCTATTTTCTAAAAATAAGTGATTGAAATAATATTGTTAATTTAATTAAGAATATTAGTAGTTTGTAGTTTTATAATTCTGATTTTCGGTAGATATAATCCCACCAATGTATTTTTGAAATAGTATTTTTTTTACTAATTACAAACTTTCAATTCAATTATTATTTTAAAAATAACATTTATGTATTTCCCTTTTTCATTATTGTTTTATGAAATATACCTACAAACTGTATTACAAACTTTATTTCTTACTGCCTCACAATACCATAAATTAATTCACACACATTCAATACCACACATAGCCAAATTGATTCAAGAAAACAAAAACAATTTGAAAACTCTAATAATTCTTGAAAAATTGCATACAAACGCTGTATCATATCAAAGCAAAAATATATACGCGGCAGAGCATGGCAGAACTCACAAAAATAAAACGAACGTTTTATTTTTATTGTAGACAATGCTCACATTTCAATGTCAGTGAGCGAATGAAACATTGAAACAAAATGAGCGAATGAAACATTGAAACAAAATGAATATGCTTGTGCAGCTCTTTCATGAGTACAGAAAGAAATATGTGCATACTACAAAACAGCTCAGTTGAAAACGGTCGTAGCTCAGCGCTCATCGCTCAGTTGGAAACGCTCATAGCTCAGTTGAAAACGCTCAGTGCTGAGCTGAAAACGCTCAGTATGATGAATGATTCACTTCGCTCAGTTAAGTGAATAGTTCAATTGAACTATGTCTTTCATGAGCTACACAACTCTATTATGCGTATGTAAGTAAGAAACATTATTGGGTGAATTTGATCATGTTGTTGCTAGAGAACAATTTTATATTAGGGGTATTCATAATTTATCGCTCACTTATACATACATACATATAACTTTTAAACCCTAATTATGCAGATTTTATAAAGCTAAATTGCATTGACGCAAACAAAACTAGTTCGTTTCTTGTTGGCTCACAAGCAGAGATCTCTTTAATTAATATTTCTTGGTTCAATCAAAATATTTTTTGAACGAAAATTAAATAATCACTATTACAGGTATTACTTCGAATTCTTTAACTACTTTAGGTACAATTTGTACAAGTATAATTGTTTCAAACCTTAAACACACGTTTTGCCTTAAAACTTTTAACCCAAGTATTATTTGATTTTTTTTTTATCTAGTTACCTTTCAAAAATATGTCAGTTATTATGTTTAATGTCAATTATGTTTATTTGCAATAAATCTGATTAAAGTGAGTGACGAGAAAAATGTGCGTACTAAAATTATTAACTATTTGCAACAAAACCCAACTTGGTCCTACAAAAAGTTGGCCAAACAATCAAAGGTCTGTCGTCAAACTGATTCCAATGTTATTAAACAGTATCGGGAGGACTTGTCCGTTGATAGAAACCCTGGTTCATATAGAAGAAATGGTCCACATGATGTTTCTAAAGCCAATAAATAAAAAAAGCATTTTCAAAAGAGCTCAATATTCGGGCTATTTGGTACGAAAAGTTAAAGCCAATGCAGGTTTAAAACATACAAGGCTCAAAAAATTCCTGAGAGGAACTCTGCTAAAAATTTAGAGGCCAAAGACAGAGCACGGAAATTGAAGTCAAATTTAATACAAAAAATATACCTGCTGCATAATGGATGACAACGCCAAACGAAACGAAACACTAAAAAAAACAACATACGCAAAGCACTGAAGCCAACACACATCCAAACATATGTACGTTTTGTTGCTTTTTTGTCAAATACCAAAAAAACAAATACAAAATACGCAAAGCAATGAAGCCAACACACATCCAAACATATGTACGTTTTGTTGGTTTTTTTGTCAAAGCATGCAATAAATTGCCTTTTTTAGATGAAATTTTCAGTGGTTGTCTAGGATTTTTGCTCATATCTCCCTTATTTATGGACGGATTTTGCTGATTTTAAATCGGAAACTTCTCGAAAGCATGTCTGACAGAATTATAGAAGATTTGGATCCCAAAGATATCTGGGGTCTTCAGAAAATTGATTTCAACAGACAGACGGACGGACATGGCTTAATCGACTCGACTTTATAGGGTGGGAAAATTATAATGTGGAAATTACAAACGGAATGACAAATTTATATATACCCTTCTCACGAAGGTGAAGGGTATAAAAATAGTGAACGTATAAACAAATTAGAAAATGTATTACGGAAGCAAATGCCAGATGATGAAAATGATAGTCTTATGTCACTCTGTAGGGAATATGAAGACATTTTAGCATTGAAGGATGACAAAATGTCAACAAATAATTTCTATGAACAAAAATTTTGACAAGTGAAACATTTATTAGCAAATGATCTGATTGGACCTAGCTTTTCATATGATCAAAAACTCATAGCAGACAAATTTCCTCTACCTCGCATTGATGACATCTTAGACAATTTAGGTCGTGCTAAATATTGTTCCATTGTTGACTTGTTTTCCTCTTTCTGTCATCTTTTTCCATAATCTGCCATCTTTTGTCATCTTAATTTTTAAAAGCATTATTAATTTTTATTTTTGATAAATTAAAACAAATTTTATTTTACGCCGGTCACCGGTTTTTTCTGTCAAATCGTATGGAAAATGTCGTGCAGTGCTTGTTCTAAATAAATGGTAACACTTATTTTCTTATTGTAGGCTTTAAAGTACAGAATCAATATCCTTTACAGAAAGTTAAAAACGTGTTCAAATTGGTTTTAGTCTGCCAGGAACTAGTGCAGCTGTGGACAGAATGTTCTCATTAATTAACGGTATTTTGACCCAAGAAAAAGTAATATATCGATTAATTATGTGGAGCCAATAATAACAATAAAGTGCAATACTAATAAAACTTGTACAGAATTTGTAAAATAATATGAAACAAAAGACGTTATTTTAAAGAAAGTTAACGAATCTAAAAAGTACAATAAACAATATGCTAATTATATTAGTTACTAGCTGATCGCACCGGCTTCGCCCGTTATCTATTTAATAATGTTAGTTCTTCAAGTTTCTCCAAAAATTTTATTTTATTATGAAAAATGAGAAGTGAAAAGGAGGCAATAAATTAAAAATTTAAATTTCCCAATTTTTTTAAATTTTTTTTTTTTACAAACCATCTCCTGAACATTTCAAATCGAATAAAAAAATCATCCAAATCGCTCCAGCCGTTCTCACGTGATGACATTACACACATGGACAATTTCATTTTGAAATCGATGTCTTCCGTTTGGGATGAAATTTGCACCAATGTTAGTTCTATTGGATAGTAATTCGGACACAATTTTTCAACAAGATCGCTCAAGAACTCTTTGAGTTAGAGGAGGTCAAAATTATAACTTATTACCTATTGTTCTTAGCAAAATGTGTCCCAAATAGTTTAGATAGCTATTTATGCAATATTTCGAAAAAAAAAAAAAAAATTAATAAAATATTTTTGACTTTTTTTTCAAATTGGGCCCTTTTTATTTTTTTTAAGAAAGCTTAGGTCTTTTCCTAAGCGACCTATATGGTCGCTTAGTGGGATGCGAGAGGGATATCTATCAAAAAAAATATTTTGTAACTCAATATATAAAATTTTTGACTTTTTTTGCAAAATCAAAAACTTTGTTGACTTTTTTTTAAAAAAAATGGACCCATTTTTTAATTTTTTTTTTGCTCAGAAGAAAGCTTATGTGTTTTCCTTTAACACCTTTTTTGTCGCTTAGTGGGATATCTATCAAAAAAAATGTTTTATAACTCAAGACATAAAATTTTTGACTTTTTTTTTTTGCAAAATCAAAAACTTTTTTTTACTTTTTTTCAAAATGGACCCTTTTTTTATTTTTTTTTTCTCAAATGAAAGCTTAGGTCTTTTCCTTTAAGAGCTTTTTGATCGCTTAGTGGGATGCGAGTAGGATATCTATCAAAATAAATGTTTTGTAACTCAAGACATACAATTTTTTACTTTTTTTTGCAAAATCAGAAACTTTTTTGACCTTTTTTTCCAAAATGAACACTTTTTTTATTTATTTATTTTTTTTCTCAAAAGAAAGCTTAGGTCTTTTCCTTTAAGAGCTTTTTGATCGCTTAGTGGGATGCGAGTGGGATATCTATCAAAATAAATGTTTTGTAACCCAAAACAAAGGTTTTTAAATTGATTTTTTCATATTAGTGTAAAAGTGTTTCTAAAACCTTAAAAATAAAAATCACCACAACTGACCGATAATAGCCGCTGGAGGGGTTCAATGTGAGGCCGACCGCTATTAATTTGAATTTTGATTTTTTTAAAAAAAAGTCTAAAAAAATTTTTTTTTTTTTTTTTTCGAAAGATTGCATAAATAGCTATCTAAACTATTTGGGACACATTTTGCTAAGAAGAATAGGTAATAAGTTATATGGATAAGAAAAAACACCTGTTTGGCCAAAATGGCAAATTCAGAGAGTTCTTGACCGATCTTGTTGAATAATTGTGTCCGAATTACTATCCAATAGAACTAACATTGGTGCAAATTTCATACCGATCGGAAGCCATCGATTTCAAAAGTTGGTTCACTTGACGTGAAATGCCCCATATATAGATAGAAGATTGCAATATGAAATTTTGAATAAGTTAATGCAATGAGTTTTTAACCCTCTCATGCCCGATGTTGCGCTTTTTAAATATTTTTTTGAAACTTTCGCAAAAATATAGCGTCATGTGTTGTTTAAACTTACAGCCAGAGTACCAAATATTCATTCATTTGTCACTCATGTTCATGAAAAGACAATATTAATTTTTGTTTTGTTATGTTCTCTTCATGTATGAACAGACAGCAAATTGTTTTGCTTTATTCATTCATGTATGATAGAATTTGTTTTGTTTTGTTTTTTATTTTCATTCAAAAATGAGTAAATAATAGAAACATTTTTTCATACACACGAACATTTTTGTTGAAGTAAAATGTTTGTAAATTGTTCACAAATGAAGAGCATCAAGTTTTATTTTGCACAAACGTTCAAAAATGAAAAATTGTTGTTTTTTTACGCTGCATACAGGAAGATTATAAGAATGCGTGTAATTATACCCTACACCACCATAGTGGGGAGGGTATAATGGATTTGTGCAGATGTTTGTAACGCCCAAAAATATTAGTCTAACACCCACCTTAAAGTATACCGATCGACTCAGAATCACTTTCTGAGTCGATTAAACGATGTCCGTCCGTCTGGCTGGCTGGTTGACCATGTAAACCTTGTGCGTCGAGTACAGGTCGCAATTTTGAAGATATTTCGATAAAATTTAGTTTTTTTTTGCCCAAGGACCAAGCCTATTGAATTTGGCTGAAATCGGTCCATTATTTCACCTAGCCCCCATACAAATGTCCTCCCGAAATTGGACTTTATCGGTCATAAATGTTTAATTTATATAGGTATCTACACAAGTTTTTCTCCAAATAAATTTTATATATACCGAATTTATGTCACCAAATTTTGTTATGATCGGTCCATAATTAGTCATAGCTCCCATATAAGACCTGCTTCCGATAATCACTTTAACGAGCATAAATCTCTTTAAAATGTTGGTATACACATAAAATCAAACATTAATAACTTTCATATAGACATTAATCACATGATCAAATTTCATGGTGATCGGTCCATAATTTTTCATAGATCCCATATAAGGCCCACTTCCGAAAATCACTCACGAATATAAATTATTGAAATTTTTAAAGAATAATGATTTTGCTCATTTACTTAGTGTAGGGTCGGGCTTGACCGACCGTACTTTCTTTCTTGTTTTGTTTTGCATTGTTGAACAGAGGTTTAGAAAAGTTTTTTGGAAATACATAATTCGGTATCTCGCAAACTAGTACATACATTGTTACGAAATTTCATATGGTTGGATCTTTTTCGAGTTGATTTTCAGTTGTTCAGCTTCCTAGTGGTAATGGGGGCCAGTGTGTGGCTCCTCAAAGTTGGTCACCTCGTGTCTCAATTTAAAAAAAAAATCGCCTAATATCCATTTATTATCCAAATGAGCTGAAATTTAAAACATAGATAGACCTTAAGAAGGTCTACAAAGGTCTTTTAGTTGAAGAGATATTTTGGTTCATTTATTTATTTTTTAATTTTGCCCGATCTTTTTTTGGTTTTTTAGACATGGGGGCATACGGAGGGTTTTTTTTTTAATCAGCAATATTGGCGATAAAATTATAAATAAAATAAAAATAACTTGCTAACAGTTATCTCATCCCTATAAAAAGTTACAAGCATCCAAAGTTGGAACATGTAAAAAGGGCAGTATTTTTAACATTTATTTATATACTGTTTTTGTAATACAAGCGAGCACTTTCATTGCAAATTTCATACATGACAATTTATCATGAATGAATAAATTTAAGAGTTCATACATAAATTCTTCTGAACCCAGCTTACAGCTAATTGGTTGGTAGTCAGCTGTGCACGTGTTCAGTTAGTAGCTATTCTTCCGAGAGCAAAGTTGACAAATTCATTTTGCAAAAAAACGTTTTAAAGCAGAGCCCGGCAAGACATGCGATTCATGCGGTCAGTTGTTGTAAGAGCGAAAGATAAGAAAAGAGAAAAATTTATACACTCATATTCTCTACAACACAGGCATGGAAATTTTAATTTTGAAATGGTGGTATTTTAATTAAAAATAATATTTTTAAATTTATAACTTCTGTTAGACTTCTTTACTTATATCGATTTAAGAAAGCATTTTAGATTAAAATTCGTTTCTTTTGGGAAGTTTATAATTCTAAAAACGTACACCATACGTTGATGTTAAAAAACATTAAGTTTTCCATCCCTGCATTAGTAATCATCATGTACAAAAGCAAGAATCATGCGACAACACAACCTTCTTCAATGAACGCTCAAACGAGACTGAATGAGTTTTTAATACGTGTGAGTACGTTGTTGTAAATTTAAAAAAGCACGCGTGCATAGGAAATGCCTAGCTGTGTTTTAAAGAAGTGTTAAAAAACAATAATTAATTAATTCATCCTAAAATCAAGATCAACAACTAAATAATAAATGGTAAGTGAGTGATTTAAAAAAACCCGACATGATTATATTATTTAGTTTGTCTGTAATAATTTTGTAAATGTAGTGTTGTGTATATGCAACATTGCACAGTGGTTTAGAAAAGTTTTTTTTTTTTTAAATAATTCGGTATCTCGGGAGGTGCTTTTGAGTTAATTTGCATTTGTTCAGCTTCCTAGCGGTAATGGGGGCCAGTGTGTGGCCCCTCAAAGTTGGTCACCTCGGGTCTCAAAATTTTTAAATAAATCGCCAAAAATCCATTAATGATCCAAATGTGCTGAAATATAAAATATAAATAGTCCTTAAGAAGATCTCCAAAAAAATTCACTTACATATGTAGGTTATCTCTATTAGTTGAAGAGATATTTAGGTTTATTGATTTATTTTCTTTAATTTTGCTCGATCTTTATATGGTTTCTTAGAGATGACGCGCCAACGGATTGTCGAAATTTATTTTTAAGATATCAGCTATATTGGTGATAAAATTCTAAATAAATAACTTGTTAACAGCTATCTTGTCCCTATAAAAAGTTACTCCCATCCAAAGTTGGAACATATAAAAAAGGCCGTATTTTTTACGTTTTTTCCTAAAAAAGTCCCTATATTTTTTCTTTTGTAGAAACAATTTTTCTTCGGGACAATACAGAATTTTTTTATGATCCAGAAAGAGAACTTAATGCTAAAACGTGTAAATTAAAATTTGGATCACTAAAGCTAACACAACACCTCCCAGGCCTATCAAAACTTGGCCATTTTTAAAAAATAATTTTAGGTTTGAGTAAAAAATTCTAAAAAGGCAAAGCACCGATCCTCGAAGATGTTCCATATTTGTATAACCCTATATATTACTTAAACATGTATAAAATTATTTTACTATCACACAGTAAATAACTTCAGAGTACGCACTTTTCTAAATAAACTCAGTTTTTGAAAAACATTTTTCCCGGTTTAGGAATTTCGGTACTTGAAAATAAAAAATGTCAAAAATTATAATACCGTTGATTTAAAGACATTTGGAAAATCACCATATTATAATTTTTTAAGTTTTTAAAGTAAATGACGTCCCAAAAATTTGTAAAATTATTTAATTTTACCAAAATATCAATCTTCAAGTCCTAACGATTTCATCAATATGAAATACTTATATAAAAAGCCTTCATTTACTCCTCAGAAGTTCCACAAACCTTACCACCTTCGGAAAATTTTTTATTTTTTTCATATATTTCATGCAAAATGTTACTGACATATCAAATGTAAATTCTGAATTCAGACACACACTGACTTAACAGAAAGTTTGGTATCACATTTTGCACTCTATATATGAAAAAACGTACAAATTTTTCAAAGGGGGGCAAGGTTTGTGGAACTTCTGAAGAGCAAATAAAGACTTTTTACATAAGTATTTGATATTGTTGAAAATCTTAGGACTTAAAGATTGATATTTTAGTAAAATTAAATAATTTCATAAATTTTTGGGACGTCATTTCATTTACCTTAAAAACTTATAATGTTACGAATGTGCAATAGCGATTTGAATTTAACGGTCCGTAACGACAGCCTGCAACATTCATCATGTCTATAAACACGTCCATCAGTAGAAGCTTCTACTTATCAACAATGTTGATAGCATGCGGTTATTAGCATTGTTTGTAAGTATGGCAACACTAAATGTTTAAGCTGCTAACATTAACATCGAAAGCTCTAGAATTCGAATGTACTAGTATGTCCGTTAAGAGCATTGTAGATAGATGGCGCGTGTATAAATAGTGGCAGAGCTGGCAGTCGTGAGTTGAGTTGATCATTGTCGCTGTTAGAGTTAACATCAACTGTCTTGTACGTGTATACTTGTACATTATAAAGTTTTTGTGTATTTCTGCGAAATGATAGAGACACTAAGTGACTATTTATTTCAGTTGTTGTTGTGCATTTTGAATAAATAAAGAGTTGTTACAATTTTGAACTGATAAAACTGCTTTTATTTGCAATCAAAAGTATCCGGTTTATTTAAAGGAAATAAACCCCGTTTTTAAAAGGTAAAAACGTAACAATAATATGGTGATTTTCCATAAAGAAAAATATAAAATTTGAATTAATGTAAAATTTTAACGGTTCAAGATAACATTTGGAATTAATGCAGATCCAAATGTCCTTAAATCTATTTTATTTAGAATTTTATCACCAATATAGCTGATATTTTAAAAATCCGTTGGCGCGTCATCTCTAAAAAACCATATAAAGATCGAGCAAAATTAAAGAAAATAAATCAATAAACCTGAATATCTCTTCAACTAATAGAGATAACCTACATATGTAAGTGTATTTTTTTTAGATCTTCTTAAGGACTATTTATATTTTATTTAAAAATTTTGAGGGGCCACACACTGGCCCCTATTAGCGCTAGGAAGCTGCACAAATGCAAATAAACTTCAATACACCTCAGCTCCAACAAATTTCGTAGCAATATCTCAAATAGTTCCCGAGATACCGAATTATTTCCAAAAACAAAAGTTTGTAAACCACTGTGCATTGGTCTATTGTGGTAAACAGTTGGTTGTTGTACCGCAAAGACATCACACATACAGACGGCGAATTGAAGCATATGCCGCTCATAAATTTCCAATTGGATGTTGCTACCGAGCTTTTGAACGCAAGTCAAACTACAACTGTCCATCGCCAGCTCCTTCTACGGGTCCGGCAATAAACCCTTATAAAAGAGCATATGTCGCAGAGCCAGCAAAATCCCTACGATTTGATGGTTATAATTATTGGCCGGAATGGGAAACAAGGGACAGATGTAAGCTATGCAACACTGGGTTTCCAATAGTGTCCAAAAAACCGGCAAATTCAAAAACCGGTTTCCGGTTTAACCGAAAACAGTGTTTTATAAAAAAACGGTTTCGGGTTTGTCATTCTAAAAACCGGTTAACCGGATTTATATTAATTTTTATTTAATATGAAAAATGCCAATTTAAATTTACAGAAAATTTTGCTGATGCAAAAAGTGTTATATGTATAATTAAAAATTAATAGATTTTAACACACAATATTACCAGAACAATGAAATAAATAATAGCAATAAGTAAACTTTTTTCATATAAACGAATAATTTGATTTCTAATTTTCATAATTAAATTTCAATCGTTATTGTTTTGCCATCCTATTTCAGTTTTGTGGACGCTAATAAGATATATGTTAAGAATTGTGTACTAAATTCCAAAATTTGTTAAATGCAGAAATTTTCCAAAAAATAAATAAATATTTTTAAAAATGTTATCAAAATATAATACAAAGTATTTTGTTAAAACCGGTTAACCATCTTAAAAACGGTTTGTCAAAAAACCGAAAAGTCGGTTTTACAAAGATGAAAAAAACCGTTTCCAAGCTGTAATTCAATGTGCACTTGTGCTCCAATCCTCATAAAAATTGTTTTGTACCCTACCATACATAAATTGAAATAAACGGCATTCGAAAAAAATCAACTTGTATTTAAATTTATAACACCATTGCCCAATGTTGCCTATACGCAACATCCTTTAGCTCTTGAACCAGGACACCTAGGACATTGAAATATTGATATTGAGGTAAACTCTATCTTATATGTCTAATCAAAAAAATTTTAGCCACGCCCATTTTAATTCGGGCATGAGAGGGTTAAGTTTCGTTATTTTTTTTTTTTAAAGTATCATAAAATAATAGGACATTATGACAATATGACCTAATCGCAGACCGTTTGAATCCCCCAATTGTGTTATGTGTTCGTTATTTTCTATAAAAAATTTAAAAAAAAGTCTGATGGAAAAAGGTTTCATTATCTTCGGACAGCTCTTCATTTTCAAGACCTATGTGATATAAAGTCAAACGTCTTAGATTAATCCGTTTTATATTTGTTTTAAAGATAAATTACACAGTATTATGGATTGTTACATACTACACATTTTTCATTGAAAATGTCTCGGAATATTGTAACCTTTCAATGCTTCTCTAAATATTTGTAAATAAAATAAACTTCAAAAATCTCCTTTCTTGTCAAAAAATTATAAATTAAACTACCTTTTAATTTTTTATATCATGTATATGGGCATTTTTTTAAGTAATTAAGTACCACTTTACACCGAACAAATATTGCACCAATTGACCCTAAAAAGTTGAAGATATTAGGAAAAATATGCGATTGCGTGACTTTACCAAAAACAGAAGTGCGGTTTGACTCGCATTACAAAATTCATATCTCTGCGAATTGCGCAAGACTTTTTGTATAAAACCTTCTGTAGTAGGATTTGGAATGATATAAATTTATTCTCCAAATTTTTCAGGAGACGCATTTTTAAACCGATATATTTTTCAATTTTTTAAAGAAAATAACGAACACATAACACAATTGGGGATTCAAACGGTCTGCTATTAGGTCATAATGTCCTAATATTTTATGATAGTATAAAAAAATAACGAAAATAACTAGCAGACCGTTTGAATCCCCCAATTGTGTTATGTGTTCGTTATTTTCTTTAAAAAATTTTAAAAATATATCGGTTTAAAAATGCGTCTCCTGAAAAATTACATTTTATGAGTTATGACGACGTTGCAGCAAATGAGCGATATGTTATTTATTTTACGTATATGGGCATTTCCAGCGAAAAGTACACCCAGACCGAAAAATGAACAGTTAATCAATTCTAATTTTGTTCCAAATAAGTTTTATATAGACGGTAATCATGGCTCTTAATTTTATGACACAAAAATAAGTTTCATTATTAAACAAAAATAAGTTTCATATAGATATAAATTACGCAACCTATCTTCATGGTCCGTCCATAATTGGTCATAGCTCAGAAAATATATTATTGAAATTAAAAAAAAAGTTTTATATGGTCATGCTAAACCGACCATACTTTGTAATTTGTTTTCTTTTTCTTATTTCTTAACCGAAAAATTTTTTTCAAATGGAATTTTAAATAACGTAACGTCATGTAACTTCACGTCAGATACTAACACTAACAAATAAAAACGAGGAAAGATATCATTCCAAATCCTACTATAGAAGGTTACTACCTTAATGATAAATGATATCATTTATAATTTGTTGACAAGAAAGGAGATTTTTGAAGTTTATTTTATTTACAAATATTCAGAGAAGCATTGAAAGGTTACAATATTCCGAGAATTTTTCAATGAAAAATGTGTAGTATGTAACAATCCATAATACTGTGTAATTTATCTTTAAAATAAATATAAATCGGATTAATCTAAGACGTTTGGCTTTGTATCACATAGGTCATGAAAATGAAGAGCTGTCCGAAGATAATTAAATTTATCCGAGGAAAACTTATTGTAACGTTGTCCCAATTATTGCATCAAAAGGATTTTGCGATCTACTTACTTTTATAAAACTAGCCTGTGCTACAAACTTGTCACTGCACTCTTTGATAGAACTACTTTATGTGTAGGTTAGAGATTTGCGAGAAGACTTTTATCCCTATTTCCAACGTGTATTGGATAGATTAATATGTTTGCTCAATACCCACGATACTGACCAATTGGAGTGGACTTTTAGTGTGTTTGGCTAATCTATTTAAGGTTCTTAAACCTTATTTGAAACACAATATAGGCGTTGTCTTCAATTGTATACTACCCTTGTTGCACAAGAGAAGCTAAGAAGAACATGTTACCAATTTTGCCGTTGAATGTTTTTCATTTGTTGCTCTCGGATATGAGTGACTATGGCAAATTCCTGGAGTTTATAATGAAAAGTATAGAGCGTGAACAATTTGATAGTGAACAGGACTGTTCGAGATACTGTGCAGCGTAAATGAGCAATTCCATTGCCGGTTAAGAAGATAAAACCATAACAGAGCCAGATGTTGAATATTTGACAATATTCCACTATATCATTCATAATACCAAGTCTCTGACAATCGTCCCAACGATGTTGTCTCTCATGTTACAACCACTCTCTCAAATATTATTAAGAGATTAGACAAACCTGAGTTGTACATTTATAAAATTCTTCTCTTATTCGTGCATGTGCAAGATATTTGTGTCCGCAAACATCGGTGAAAACAATTGAAAACCATGACCAGAATTGTGTTGCTGCTCAATGCCTTGGATAAACCCACAATAATATTTTAAATAAAACATCGTTTTATTTTATTTATGTTTTTAATAAAGGCACAAATCGGATTCATTTTAATGAATATGGTAGCTATATTTTACACATAAACTTCAAATCTCCTTTATTGTCAAATACTTAATAAGGTTGACATAAAGAGAAAACGAAACTACCTTGTAATTTTTTATATTATGGTAAAAAATTTTGAATTCAAAAAAATTTTTTACTTTTTTCTTTATGTCATCTATTTTCATTTTCAAAATTTGGTCGCCTTACCTTACAAAGCATTTTTATTCGTGGATGACATAGTCATAGTTGGTTGTAGTAAACAACATCATTTGAACAATTTAAAAGACGTTTTTGATATTTTAAGAGCACATAATTTGAAACTGAACTCCTACAAATGTAACTTCTTCCGCTCCGAAAAACAGTTTTTAGGACATAAATGTACCGCGTCTTATGCCAAATGAATCGAAGATAAATGTCATTAAAATGTACCCAGTTGACAAAGATGCGGTAAGGCGTTTTGTAGTTTTTGTAAATTACTACAGGCGATTCCTACCAAATTTTGCCACTGTGGCAACACCGTTTAATCGGTAAACGTGAAAGAATACGCATTTCAACTGGGATAAAACATATGATTATTTAAAATCATATTTAATTATTTAAAATCAATTTTTTTATCTAAAAGAATTTTACAATATGCTGATTTTTCAAAACAATTTTTAATAATAGTAGACGCTTCTAAACTTGGATGTGGAGCTATGCTCAGTCAAAACTTTAACGGTAATGACTTACCAATTTACTTTGCCGAACAGAACAAAAAAAACAGCTTGAACTGCTAGCAATTCACTCTGCGTTAACGCAATTTCGACCATATGTCGCCCACTAGTCGCCCACTAGTTTATATTTTTAATATAAAAAACCCATCTTCAAAACATACCAAAATTAGATTGAAACTATCGGAATACAATTTCACTGTTGAATATATAAAAGGAAAATCAACCGCTGGAGCCGATGCGTTGTCAAGAATTACAATAAATGTTAAAGAAACCAAATAAAAATGTCGAATTTAAACCGTCCCATGAAACCGACAATGAAAAATTTCTCTATTTAAAAATTTATGACGAATTTTCTCATAACTTTAGTAAGAAAATAGCAAAAATAAGAACTGAAATATTTCACAATGATCAAAATGAAAAAAACATTTCGTGTAAAAATATGTATCAAATTTGCTGTCTGTAGACTTTGATTTCATTAACGAAGCACTTAGTTTTTACTGTTTGCTTTCGAGGCTAGAAAAGGAAGCCAACGAACAAGGAATCTCAAGGAGTCAGAATGGCCAGAAGATGATTTATTTTTCAACATTTTTACAATACAAAAATTAAAAAGTGACGGTAATAAGATACTAAAGGCTCTTGAAATAATTCTTCCTGAACCTACCGTGATAGTAAAAAACGAAGATGAGAAGATTTAAATAATGCAAATATATTGTTACGTTTTCACCTTTTTAAAAACTGTGGTTTATTTCCTTTAAATAAACCGGATACTTTAAATTGCAAATAAAAGCAGTTTTAGTAGTTTAAAATTGTAACAACTATTTATTTAAATGTACAGTAACAACAATTAAAATAGTCACTCAGTGTTTTTATACACGTTTATAAATTCGCAGAAATACACAAGTATACACTGGTAATGCAGTTGATGTCTTTACTTAACGATGCTTCAAATTAGACTGACCCACTACTGCAACCACAGTCACTATTTATACACACTGCCATTTTCATGTGAGTAGCCTAGATTGTTCTTTACGGTCAAAACTCGTATATTCGAATTCTAGAGCTTTCGATGTTAATGTATTCAGGTTACACATTTATTTTTTATTTATTTTTTTTTTTTATAATAAATATTTTATTTATTTATCTTCAATTTATATAACCAAGCCTTAGGGGCCATTAATGGCTAATAAAAGCTATTATTTAGTGTTGCCATACTTAAAAACAATGCTAAATGACTTCTACTGATGGTCATGTTTATAAACATGATGAATGTTGCAGACAGGCGTTACAGACCGTTAAATTTAAATCGCTATTGCAAATTTGTAACAATATCATAACGACCCAGTAGTAGAAGGTCAATGCGGACAGAAAAAAAAGAACATTAACACAGAAACCTAGTATTTATCCTATGCAATCAAAGAACCTAGTTGATACCCATTACCAACAAATCTCGCAAAGCATGAATAATAAAGGTTCATACGCTAGTGTTCTACGAACGAATCAAACTTTGGCTCAAAACTCACCACTAGGAAATGAAAATTCCACTTCCAATTTTAGTTGACTGGAAGCTACAATGGAGACCCTAGTGAAATCGGTTAACAATTTTACCAACTCTATGAGTAATATGATGCAGGAAATGCTTAAAATGCAATCAATGTTATTACAAGCTATCCTAAATAAGCCATGAACTGTTTGAAAATATGTTTCTGGAATGCAAACGGCATACGCCAACACAAAAACGACCTGAATATTTTTTAAAAAACCAATAATGCTGGTTTCCGAAACCCATTTGACGTCCGCAAGTTCATTTCGAATAAGTGGATATGATACCGAAGATCCCAGAGGTAGAGCATGCGGAGGCTCGGCAAATTTAATTAAAGCTCGAATTAAATCTTTGCGAAGGTTGTCTTGAAGCTACTACGAGCTGTCTTGAAGGTTTTCATCGAAACTTAGTGATTTCATCGATATACTCACCCCCCCCCCCCCCCCAGATTTTCAATTACAGAATGTCAATATAATAGATTTTTTAAATCACGACTGATTACCCCTTCAAATATCCACGAAAAATACCGGATGTTAATGATTTTAGTGTGATGAAAAATATGCCTAGAAAAATGATTTAAATTGAATCCTCGCTAGAACTATCTTCAGATCACTCACCCTCTATTGTTACTTTAATGAGACCCCGATAAATTGTATTCCCGACTGGTAATTTAGCGATGACAGGCACAAGAATTAATTTGCTCAAATATAAAAAACTCCTCAGTACACATTGCTCGGAAAACATACCGCTAAGAACACCAGAAATCATCGATCACTCTCTTATCAATTTCGATAAAAAACTGGCTGCTTAACATGCTCATGTCGAACGACTCTTAAATGAAAAATGAAGAGTTCGAAGATAGGGCAATTGCACAGATCCCCCCGACACAAATCGAAGCTTGAAGATTGTATAAACAGACTTACAGCTATTGGAATTTCGAAAAATGGAATCATTGAATAAATATTTAGAAAGCCCGAACACAACCCCGCAATCGGATTATTCATTATGGCGAGCCACACAAAGTCTTAAAAGACCTGTCATATGTAAGCCCCCTTGCGAAATTCAAGTGGTGGTTGGGCAAGAAATGATACTGAAAAAGGGAATCTGTTTGTTAATCATTTAAAACAAGTATTTACACCGAACACATCAAATGAAACAAATGAGTTGCTACCTGTTGGAGCAGCCGTACCCCTACGTTTTGAGATTCGAGAGATTGTGCCTGATATTGACAAAATCAGTAACAAATGCTATATTAAAATTATTATTGTCTAATATATCAAAGCTATTTGAGAAGATACTCATGAACAAGTTATACCCGATGTTAATTGAAAACAATTATATTCAGAATCATCAATTTGGATTTAGAAGAAAACACAGTACTATCAAACAAACGCATAGATTTGTAAATATTGTAAGAAAAGCGTTTGCGGAAAAGAAATATTGTTCCGCTCTCTTTATCAAGATTTCTCAAGCATTGGATAAAGATGCCATGAAATTGAGTCAAAATTTAGCCGCAAACACACATAAGCTATTGGAAAGCTATTTAACTGGTCGAACATTTAGGATTAAAGAAGGAAACTTTTTAAGTACTCCGCAACACAATGAAGCTGGAGTCCCCCAAGGCAGTATCCTGGGACTCTTTTTATATTTGAAATATTCGTCTGACATGCCAACTAACAATAGCACTCATACGTCAACATTTGCTGATAATACTTCTATTCTAAGCATTCATGAAAACCCTGAAGAAGCGTCTCATTACTTACAAAACCACATATTTGAATTAGAAAAATGGTTAAAACAATGGAAAATTAAAGTCAACGAGCACGAATGTACACATATAACATTTACATTGCGTAGGGAATCATGCCCCCCTATTCACATCAATAACCAAACAATAATTCGGGATATTGTGCCATCGATTTTTCGATAGCTTTTCGCATGAAGAAAAAAGTTCCACTACGACATATCAAAAAAAAAAATTCATTTTCGAGGCGCCCAAAGTCGAAGTGATAACAAATTTCAAAATGATCAAATATTTAATTAACAAAATTATAATTTGCGTTTTGGTTGAAATTTAATGAACATAAAACATATTTATTAACATATGTTACTGAGATAACAATTTTTAAGTTTTTACAAAATAAAATGGACTTAGCACTTTTGCATAAGGACTGAGATCGAAAAATTCTTAACACACGTTTTTCATTAAAACTTCTAACCCAAATATTATTTGATTTTTTTTATCAAGTTACCTTTATAAAGCATGTAAGTTATTATCTTTAATGTCAATTACATTTATTTGTTGTTAATCTGATTAAAATGAGTGACCAGAAAAAAGTGCGTACTAAAATTATTAAATATTTTCAACAAAACCCAACTTGGTCCTACAAAAACTTGCTATCAAACTTTTTGAAATGTTATTAAACAGTACCGAGAGAACTTGTACATTGATATAAAACCAAGTTCAGGTAGAAAGAATAATCCACATGATGTTTCTAAGGCCAAAAAAATAGAAAGCATTTTCAAAAGAGCTCCCATCACAGCCCGGTTAGGTCAGTACTCGGACTATTTGAGGCCAAAGATAGAGCACGGAAATTGAAGTCAATTTTTATAAAAAAAATATACCTGCTGCATAATGGATGACGAAATGTACGTATGGAAAATTTTTCGCAGCTTCTCGGTCAATTTTTTTATGTTGCGGATGCTCGAGGGAGTGTTGAAAAAAAGTTTAGGACCCAAAAGCAGACAAAATTTCCCAAAAAGTTCTTGGAATGGCAAGCAATATGCAGTTGCGGCAAAAAAGCCAAACATTTGTTACAAAGGGCTCTATAAATACCGAAATTTACATCAAGGAATGTTTACAAAAAAGGAAGTTTCCATTTATAAGACTTCCACTTATTTTTGGCCTAATTTGGCATCTGTGATTATGGTAAGAAAGGTCTTGAGTGGTACAAGAACAATAATATGTTATTTGTACCAAGAGTGGTAATTCCTCCAAACTGCCTGGAGCTGAGTCCAGTGGAGAGATATTGGGCCTTTGTTAAAAGAGAATTGAAGAGCACAAAAAAGGTGTCCAAAAGTGTGGTAGATTCTAAACGGAGATGGACAACCTGTTCGAACAAAGTGACATAAAGCAGTATAAAAACCATAATTGAAGGGTTTTTGAAAAAGGTTAAAAATTTCATCATTAGCGATTAGAACTATAAACATATTATTTTTTTTGTAAATTGTAACAACAATTTCAATCAAATAAAAAAGATTAAAAACTGTAAGTTTAGTGGTTTTATTTTTATTAACATATATGTATGTTAAAAATTTTTTGATCTCAGTCCTTACTAACATTTTATTATGAATAAAATGTTAATAATAAATATATTTACTTTCAGATGTGGATCCAATACTTTTCTCCTTTCGAGTGAAATTTTACCCTGCAGACCCATTTCGGTTATCAGGCAATGGACGAATAATGCTGTATCAACAATTGAAAAGAGATTTACGCCACGGGCGACTATATTGTTCCATTGGGGAAGCAGCAGCATTGGGTTCTCTCATTGTCCAGGGTATGTACATACTATTGTTTGAAACATAGAATAATGCTTGATTAATAAACAATTACATACGTATTGGTAGGTCTGCATACTCAGCTATAATTTTCCAGTATAATAAATTGTTTATATTTTTCTTTAAATATTTATACTCCCTATATTATGTCGATGTAACTATCAAATTGACGAGGAATATTTTGAGTATGTACATTCTCACATTTGATCCTTATATCTACATATATTTGTTAAATTTATATACTACTAGCTGACCCGGCAAACGTTACTCTGCCATACAAATTATTTCTAGTGAATATGTTGGTTGTCAAAAAAAAAGTAACGAATGTATTCGAAGTGTGTAGGGATGGGATCCATGACAGATGACCTCCCATACAACAAAAAAAACTTGAACCATTTATTTTTTCAATTCAATGTACATACATATATCATTAACGTAACAGACATGTTCATTGTTTGATCTCTTAAAAGTTAAGAAAAAAGTGGGAAAATTATAAAAATAATATCAATATTAATTTCGAAGAGCAATCGAGTGTACAATATTTTTTGTCAATCCGTCTTTAGCCAACAAAAAAAAGCTCGATGGTTTGCCCACGCGAGAACATGCCACAAATCTAAGCCGCAAACAGACATCGTTTGACCTTGCGACTTATTGATTGTCATTGCGAATGCCAATCTAATAGGAAATTGAACGCGTTTTAATTCAATTGGCACGTCTGTTAGAATCATTCGAATTCGTGGCAGCAAAACATTTTCGCATCGAAATTTACCATTCAAAATTGTGGCTTCGATAACGTTTTTCATCAATTTATTAATACCAATCGCGTGTTATTTCACAGCAGTGGTGGGTTCAAATTCCGAAGTAAAATAGTCATAGATGGTGTGGTGACATGCCTGGCAAATCCATTGAGTTCAAAATATCTGTTGGATAATTTACAGTTTCGTTGGCATCACAAACTGTATTTTTCGATTTGTATGTGTTCATAAACTCAATATATTTAGTTTAGGCAATGTCGCAAGTTCATTATTGCTTGACAATGCTTTTCAATGAGCAACATTTGTCAAATTTGAGCATTGTTTTTATTTATGATTCTTTAATACTTTGTTTTAGTTCTTTATACAATTATTTAGCAGGCAAACAATTTATATGTTGGAAGAAATGGCGGATTTATGATAAGTTAAATTTTTGTTTGTAAAATATGTAGTTGTACGTAAATTTACAAAAAAACATTATTGCGTTCATAAATGTACTAAAATATCATTGAATATTTGACAAAGCAGTATTGTCATAAAGTATTGCTTTGGCTTGTAAACGAATTTGTTTGTAGTGTTGCTTTGCAAACAGCGTTTATGAAGTCAGCCATACTGTCAATGAGAACATTTTGGGAATCAACAATTGTGCAGAAATTAGTGGACAATTTATGCATCCATTATTTTCATAGAGAGTTACTTTTCCATCTCCGATATCTAACAATTGGTTGGAGAATATTTCAGGGATGGATCCTTTAGTATTTCAACGCGCAAGCATTGATCTCATCAGCATACGTTGAACGTGGAATGACGGAAAGTGTTTATCTGAAATCACCTCAAAGGAGTAACAGAATGCCGCCGAATAGTTTGTCGTTGCTTTTTATATATTTTGAATGTGCAAATGGACTTCAGGAACAATTTTGAATCTGGATTCGTGCCGATGAGCAAGCCATTAAATGGTTCTGGTGGTGTTTCAATTTCTGGTATTTGCACTTTTCCTGATGCGCAACATATGTCGGATGACTCATGTTTGAAGCAGGACTTTCGGATGAGCAGAATATGCAATGAATGCGAGACGAAGCGGATGTAAATGCTCGATATACTTGTCTGCGTGAGTTAATATCGAACCGGCGCGCTTGCATTTATTGTTGCAGGTTTTCTTCAACTCGTGCCTCCTGTGATTGAGATGCACGCACATTTTCGTTATCTTGTTGGATTTGTTCGTATGTTCTTTGTGCTCTAATACTTCGTATGTTTGTTGTGTTATTCGTTCTACGGCCAAATTGGAGCTCCTGCGTATTGGTTGCATTGCTCACTGTAATACACACACACAAATAGATGAAATTGTTCTACTTACCGAAAAATGGTATACCGATATTGTATTTGTTCTGTTATTATTTTACAAACCTTTTTGCAGTTATAAAGCAAGTAGAGTCAACTTTTTTGTGCAGCGTCTTTTTTCACAATTTTGAAATAACACGGTTCACAAATATGGTAAATTCACCTTTTTCACACTAATTATTTGGATTAAGGAAATTAATTTTTTGTATATGTACTACATTTGGCTAGAGCTTTACAATTTTATTTTAAAATTCTAACAAAAATACTGAAATCAGGGTGAGTAGGGATAGGAGGATGAAAATTTGGCTTTATAGATATTTTTATGCTAAATGAAGAGAAATAAAATCAACATTTTTTGGCGAAAATTATTTAAAAAAATGGTTGGTTAGGGACACCCTACTGACCTAGCGGTATGAAATATACTTTACGACCTATTTTCATAGCTCCCAAATATACACACAAAATTTCACAAAAATTGGTTGAGCCGTTTCGGAGCAGTTCATACACAAACATTTTTTTTATATATTATATTTTTAAAATTAACACAACAACGAATTTATTTATTTTCCAACATTATAAAGTAAAGGTTTTAATTAATGTTAATATAATAAATAACTTTTTGGTACTTACACATTACAGCATTTTTACAATTTTTGCACTAAAAATAAGAAGTTAGACTTCCGGATATAACCCGATACATGAATAAGAGCATACGAAAATACACGTTAAAACACCCCATTTACACCTAACAAAGAGTTATACGGGAATACAAAATTAATATTTTAGTAAGAATTGTGCTAAATTTCCCAATTAATTATTGATAAATTCACGTTTACAAATGCCATTTTGAAATTGAATTGTCAACAAATCAAACACTGCCACTACACATTATTATAGTTTCAAGATGAGTCTACTCCGTCCTTAGATAATAAAGACGTTACTGAGACTAAGGAAACCACAGTTGAGAAAAAATCCAACTCGGTACACCTAAGAATTAATTTTGTCTAATTATGAATTTAATTAGATTTTTGTTTCATTTTAATTTTTACTTATAAAAAAGGTGTAATTAACTTACACACTGAAGAAAATGCAGAATTGTATTTTAAAATTTATCAAAGTTTGAATAATCTCGTAATTATAGTTCTCAAGGTATTTATAAATAACTGTTTACTTCTTATGGGAGGTGACTCACCCGATGTACCGATCCCTCCCATTTTTTTGGTTAAACTTTATGCAGTGATACGAAATTGTTTCATATAAAGTTTGAAGACTTTCAAAATTATAGTTCCCGAGATATTTGAAAATAACTATTTATTTTCCCAGCGGGAAAAAAATGCAGTAAAGAGGCCTTCCGAAATGCCTTATTTTGTTAGAGGGCTGAGAGAAGGCCTACTTATGAAGGCATATTAGGAGATCTTCCGTTAAAGGGCTGTAAGGAGACCTGTCGCGTAATGCCTCACAGAATGTATACATCTTAATATCTATTAAAACCCTGAAAATTAAAGCCTTATTGATAGTCTGCTGATGCAAGAAAATATTCTAAATGATTTTTTTTTTTTTAAATTTATTTTTTCAATTAATTCATTACAATTTGTGTTGCTCCAACGCCTAATAGGCATTGTTGGAGCGAGTTGCCATTATTTAAATTATCTTAAAAAAAAACATTTTCTATAATTAAAACAAAAAAAAAAAATACTAACAATAATTATAAAAGAGAATATATAAATATGTACATATTGTTTATATTAAAGATTGATAAAAAGTTATCTAAATCAGAAGTTTTTCAGTCTGTTGCAATAAATATTGTTTCAAGTTTGTTTTAAAGGTTGAAATTCTATTTAAACATTTCAAATCTTGAGGCAAATTATTAAATTCACGACTACCCATGTACCCTATTCGTTGTTTGGTTGTTTCAAGTCTAAGACCTAGAAATTTTTTCCGCTGGGTTTGTATGATAGGTGCCACGCCAACTAATACAATCCCGCCCATTTTCAGCCAAACTCCGTAAAGTGTAAGAATGCTACCGATGTAAATTCCTCGATGTCTTCTGATCAGGATGAAATGTCCACCAAGGGTAGTCCAAATGGATAGTAATTTTTCAACAGTATCGGTCAAGAATTCTATGAGTTAGAAGGGGTCAAATTTTAACATTTAGGCCAAACAGGTGTTTTTTCTCATCCATGTAACTTATTACCTATTGTTCTTAGCAAAATTTGTCGCAAATAGTTTAGATAGCTATATCTTCAATATTTCGAAAAAATAAAAAATATTTGAGTAATATTTTTTATTTTTTTTGAATTTTTTCCTCAGAGAGTTCTTGACCGATCTTGTTGAAAATTGAGTCGAAATTACTATCCAATAGGACTATCCTTGGTGCAAATTTCTTCCCCATTGGAAGACATCTTTTTCAAAAGTTTCTTCACTTGACATGGAATCCCCATGGTTTTCCCATGTATAAAAATTTTATTTACATTTATTTAACATTGTTGGTAGTCCGCCCATTTCTATCCTAAATATTCATATTGATAGCTGCTATAGCTTCCCCTATATATAATTTGTCATATCTAGGTGCCACGCCCACTATTTCTAGTATTCTAGAAAGTATTCTATTGTTGCTTACAGATAGATATAGAGGAACATACATACAAATTTCAAGAGGATCGGTAAAATGGTTTAGGCTCCTAAAAGTCACAAAAAAATAAACAGACACGCATTTATTTTTATATATATAGATGCACACACGTTTTTACACAAATATTTACAATTTTGAATTATATAAAGAAAAAATAAAAATATATTTAAGTATATACAAATATATACATTAAAGATAGTTTATTCTCTAAATGGGAGATCTTAAACATGAACTCTATTTCATCTTCTAATATTTTCACATTCATCACAATGAGATGGGCAACGAATTGACGTGATCGCTTAACCTTTGAAGATTTATATTACTAACGTTTTTTATTTCCAGGGTCGTTAGTAATATAATGTACCAAAGTTTAATATTTGATTTACTAGTTGTACCCTAGAGTGTAATAATATTAGTCCATAACGGTTTTTCTTTAAACTCAGTTCAGATTTTAGACCAAAAAGCCAATACATTTTCTTATCTAATTGAGATCGTTTAGATTTTACATTCTCCCTCCCCGTAACGTCATCAATCCATACAAGGCATATCAGAAGTAAATATGGTATACATCATCAGTCCTAGTACACTTCCTAGAGCTATTCTGGCTTTAATTTTGCAATAATCTGAAATTTAATTATTTACTCTAACATAAAAGTTGATCTTAGAAGGATTTTAGTACTAAATAGTATGGTGCAGGTAAAATTATTTTGATTTTATAAAGCAAACCATAGTGCCAGACTCTGTCAAATCATAATAATTTCGGTACATTTCCATTGAACGTTGAAATGCCTTAACATTTGTTTTATATGTGATCGAAACCTCACTTAAACTCACTTCGTCCATATGTAAGTGGGATTTACAAATAGCACACTATCACCAAAATAATATTATATTCGTTTAATATTTCAGAAAACTTTTTAATTTCAAATGAATTTCTGCTATAAATTTGCCTTTTATGCCCGGCGTTGCACGTGTTTCCATTTTATTTTCTTTCGGTGAGAAATTTTCAGGAGAATAAAATGTTTAATTAAGTTCTTCAGTTCCTTATCTGCAAAAATTACGGGCTAATAAATTCAAAATGTTTTTCGCAGTATTATAAATCATTTCAGCATTACTCAAAAGAAATATCAATAGTTATACCCTACACCACCATAGTGGGAAGGGTATATTGGATTAGTGCTGATGTTTGTAACTTTCTGAGTTTATTAAGCGATGTCCGTCCGTCCATGTAATCAAACTACAGGTCGCAATTTCAAACATAATTCGACAAAATTTGGTACAAGCTTTTCAAGGACGAAGCCTATTGAATTTGGTTAGAATCGATCCATTATTTCTCCTAAGCTCTCAAATATTTTAGTTATATAGACATCCAAACAAAATTTAGCACAAATAAGTTTTATATAAGCCGAACTAGTTCCACCAAATTTTATGACGATCGGTCCATAATTAGTCATAGTTCCCATATAAGGCCCACTTACGAAAGTCATTTTATCGAGTATAGGTTTCTTAAAAATGTTGGTATTCAAATAAATTTCATATATACAGAAGACTCAATTTTATGGCGATTGGTCCATAACTGTTTATACTTTCTTAAAGTATAGTCGGTCGGCAAAAAAAAGTTTTGGGAAAAAAATTATAAACATTTTTTCATAAAAAGCTCAAAATTACAAAACCTACAATAAAACAAAATTTTCGATTACTTACATTAGGGCGGCTCGATTTGCGAGCAAAAGTTATGTTTGTTTAAAGTTTACACTAAATCATAAAAATAAAGCTATGCTGATTCTCATAGACGCATGATTAATATTATTTATTACCTACATCACATTTATATTTATCATACGTGCCAATAATAAAGTGCCAAAAATTGTGATTTTTTTAAATTTTTGGGTGGGTTGGCCCTACAAAGTTAGTGGGTGTCGGTCATACAGTTAGACCCGATTGGGGCATTTTAAATGGGTCAAAGAAGGATTTTTCAAAATTTGACCTTTGAGTCAAAATAAGGAACATCAGAATTCATTTTAGAGATATGGTTCCTTAGGAACTCTCTAGAGTATGATTTTCCTTGTCACATTTAAAATTTAACGTCTAAATAAAAATCAAATACAATTTTTTAATTTTTTTTTTACTTAATGCTTGTTCAATTAAAGAAATCTGTTTCGTGAGACTTTTCACAAATTGTGGACCGATTATTTTGAATAAAAACCTTATATAAAACCGATGCGAAAAAATATATAGAATTAGAGTGCTTTTACATTTTATTTTAAAAATGAAAGTAAAGTTTTTTTGTTTATAACAGTTTAAATAAAATTATCCAAGCCTTATAAAAGGTCAAGTTGTTTTTACAAAAACTGTATAAATAAAGGGTTACAAATTCATTTCTTTTTTCATAATTATTATTATTATTAAAATTCAATTAAATTCATTTTTGTTGCATTTAATAGACAAACATGCCGTGCCCATTGAAGGACCTTAGTCTTCAATTAGAAGGAAGAAGCGCAAGCTTATGTATTGGCCGTTTGATAATTCCGTTTTTAGTCTTCATTCGCACCACCGTGTTCTCCCAAAATCCCCAAAACGCCCGCTTGAGTGCGGAAATACGCTGCCATTCTGGAAGCGATGCGCTGTGGAGCATTTCTTCTCTAGATTCCCGCAGCTCCCGTCTGGCGTTGTCGCTTTATATTTTCCGTGTTCCTCTCCTGGCGGTGAACCTAAACGAATCAGAGAAACAATGGATTTAACTTATGCAAGTTTGATTGCAAGACTTGTGAGTTTTCAAGTTTCTTAAATTCTTGCGAATACTCATCGTTCTGCATAATTTCAACTATTTTATGAAATAACCAATTCATCTTATTAGCTGTTGGGTTAGTGTTTTAAATATCCAATTCTTTCTTCCGACAGTGCTGGATAACTCGTAAGACGTAGGAAAACACTCCAATCAAATTAAGGTAGGATGAATGTTTATTAATCAACTCTATAATAGAGTTTGATTCTTTAACAGCAAAAAATACATTGACTTTTCCCTTTTCTAATGACATTTGCTCATCATTAAACGTAAAATGTTGATTTTCTGGCCATTCACTACTTTCATTTGAACCAAATGGAGTCATTGAGATCATCAACATTACAACTACTAGACACAATATCAGCAGGATTGTCTCGAGAAGGAACATGTCGCCAAATAATTTCGTCTGTCAATTCTTGAATTGCGGAAACACGATTAGATACTAACGTTGCTAGGGTTGCTGGATGAGTTTTGACCCAATGTAGAGTTATTTTATAATCGGTCTAGAACGTAACGCTTTCAATTTTACATGATAGCATGGTTCCCACCTTAGCCCACAATTTAGCTAATAAATGTGCTGTACATTGCTCAAGTCCGGGTAGCGACTTTAGATTTTGCTGTGAGCAATCGACATGAAATATGATTAGACACTCTACTTCGAATATAAATGCAACACCCGTATGCTCTCATTGAGGCATCTGCTTTTGGAAGCTACAATAGAGACCCTGGTGAAATCGGTTAACAATTTTACCAACTCTATGAGTACTTTATATGATGCAGGAAATGCTTAAAATACAATCAATGTTATTACAAGCTATCCTAAATAAGCCATGAACTGTTTGAAAATATGTTTCTGGAATGCAAACGGCATAAGCCAACACAAAAACGAACTCCAATATTTTTTAAGAAACCAACAAATTAATGTAATGCTGGTTTCTGAAACTCATTTGACGTCCAGAAGTTCATTTTGAATACATGGATATGAAATATATGATACCAAAGACCCCAGAATCGCCATAAAATACCGGATGTTATTGATTTTAGCGTGATGAAATATATTGCTGGAGAAATGATTCATGTTGAATCCTCGCTGGAACTATCTTCAGATCACTCACCCACTATTGTTATTTCATTGAGCCCCCAAAAAATTGTATCCCCTACTGGTAGTTTAGCGATGACAGGCACAAGAATTAATTGGCTCAAATATAAAAAATACCTCAGTACACATTGCTCGGAAAACATACCGCTAAGAACACCAGAAATCATCGATCACTCTCTTATTAATTTCGATAAAAATCTCAAACTGTCTGCTCAACATGCTACCCAAACCCCCCGACAAATCAGATATAATAGAATTTATTCTGCAGATGTCGAACGGCTCTTAAATGAAGAAAGAAGAGTTCGAAGAGAGTGACAATTGCACAGATCCCCCCAACTCAAATCGAAGCTTAAAGATTGTATATAAAGACTTAAAAAGCTCTTGGAATTTCGAAAAATGGAATCATTGAATAAATATCTAGAAAGCGATAAATATCATTATGGCGAGCCACAAAAAGTCTTAAAAGACTTTTGGCAAGAAATGATACTGAAAAAGGGAATCTGTTTGTTAATCATTTGAAGCAAGTATTTACCCCGAACACATCTGTTGTACCTCATTTTGGAGCAGCCGTATCCGTACGTTTTGAGATTCGAGAGATCGAAAGGCTATTGTTGATTTAAACTCCAAGAAAACACCTGGTATTGATAAAATCAGTAACAAGGTGCTTATGGAGCTACCCCGGAAAAATTATTTTTATTTTTAATGCTATATTACGCCTTGAATATTATCCTCCAGAATGGAAAGTTTCCCTAGATACTATGATACCTAAGCAGGGAAAAGATCACACAAAAGTAGAATCATATAGACCAATCAGCCTATTGTCTAATATATCAAAGCTATTTGAGAAGATACTCATGAACAAGTTGTACCCGATGTTAATTGAAAACAATTGTATTCCGAATCATCAATTTGAATTTAGAAGAAAACGAACAAACCCATAGACTTGTGAATATTGTAAGAAAAGCGTTTGAGGAAAATAAATATTGTTCCGATCTCTCTATCGACATTTCTCAAGCGTTTGATAAAGTATGGCACGATGGTTTAATATACAAACTGAGTCAAAATCTACCCGCAAACACACATAAGCTATTGGAAAGCTATTTAACTGGTCGAACATTTAAGGTTAAAGAAGGAGACTTTTTAAGTCAGTATCCTGGGACCATTTTTATATTTGATATATTCGTCTGATATGCCTGATGATACTGCTATTCTAAGCATTCATGAAAACCCTCAAGAAGCGTCTCACTACTTCCAAATCACATATTCGAATTAGAAAAATGATTAAAACAATGGAAAATTAAAGTCAACGAGCAAAAATGTACACATATAACATTTACATTGCGAAGAGAATCATGCCCCCCTATTCATATCAATAACCAAACAATAATCCAACAATCGGAAGTTAAATACCTCGGAATGCATCTAGATCGTCGTCTTACATGGAAAAGTCATATAGATGCAAAATTGACTCAAATGAAATTGAAATCAATTCAAATTAATTGGCTCATTGGCAGAAACTCTACGCTTAGTCTAGATTGCAAACTTCTACTTTATAACATGATCATAAAACCGATATGGTGTTATGGCATACAGCTATGGGGCACGGCCTCAGCGTCAAATGTAGAAAAGATCCAAAGACGCCAAAACAAGTTTTTAAGAATGATTACAGTTGCCCCCTGGTATATCAAAAACGCGAATATACACAAAGATCTAAACGTGCCCCTTGTAAAAACTGAGATCACGAAAAATGTAGAAAAATATTTAAAAAAACTTGAAATTCACCCAAACCCACTGGTCCGTAACATATTAGATAACCGTGGCCACACTCGATTAGGAAGGAGGGACACTGCAGACCTAAGACTAGAAGGAAGAATGCCCTATTTAATCAAAGCAACAATCAATAAACAATTTTTCGTCCGGCACTGGCTGGACTAATTAATTATAATTATTAGATATAAGATTTGAAATACTTGTTGTTAGTTCATTAAGTAATGAAGATACAATAAATAAAAAATTAAATTGAAAAAAAGAAAAAAAACTTTGCACATCTTATCAATAATAGGTTTATTTACTTCCAAAAAAGTTCACTTCTCTGCCTTTCTCAGCCACTTGATGAAAAATATAATAAATTGTTCCCGATGAAAATAGATAAAATATGGAAAAAATTACAAATGTTTTTTCAAGGTAGTTCCTTTTTTGTTAACATTTTGAAATAATTAAAAGCCAGATTTTGAAATGGGGTTTTAAAGTATTAAGGCAAAACGTAACGTAATTCAAAATAAGTCCTAAAACACTAATAGCTCATGTATTTTTTCTTTGGCCAGTGTGAAATTTTTGTTGAAATTTCATTCCGCATACGTTATCATTCTATATAAAGTCAGTTAATTTAAACATTATTTTGGCAATAAATAAATTAGTGAATACAATTTTTTTTTTAATTTTAAATTGGTAAAATTACAATCTAGTAACATAGCAATAATCGGGAAGCCGTTAGAAAAAAAAATAAATTACATAACTTCCTTAAGCTTAGTACTCTGTTAAAAATTTCGTGCGAAAAGCTGTCAAACTACATATAAAATATTTGAATAGATATAAATGCGAAATAATTTCGCAAAAGCAGTACTCTGTTCTTATTGTGGAAAACATATGAAATACATCTGGCAACCTTATTTTTCCACACGAAATAACATAAGCAGCACTTCTTTCGCACGAAATTAAAACCAACAGCTGATCAGTTTTTGCATATAAAATTTTTCGCATGAAAAAACTATAATTTTTCGCAAATATGAACAGAGTACTCGGCTTTAGATTTTGAATAAAACTAGAACTTTGGGATTTTTACTTAACTACTTCTATTATAAACTAGTTGACCGCCCCGGCTTCGCTCGGTAGCTATTTTATGTTAGTTCTTCAAGTTTCTCCAAAAAATGTCTCTTGTTAAGAAAAATGAGAAGTGAAAAGAAGGTAATATATATTTTTTACAAGATATCCCACTCGCATCCCACTAAGCGACCAAGCACCTTTTAAAGGAATGGACCTAAGCTTTCTTTTGAGCAAAAAAATTTTTTAAAAAGGGCCTATTTTGAAAAAAAGTCAAAGTTTTTGATTTTGCAAAAAAAGTCAAAAATTGTATGTTTTAAGTTACAAAACATTTATTTTGATAGATATCCCACTCACATCCCACTAAGCGACCAAATAGGTTTTCAAGGAAAATATCTAAGCTTTCTTTTGAGAAAAAAATAAAAAGGGCCCATTTTGAAAAAAAAAGTCAAAAAAGTTTTTGATTTTGGAAAAAAATTACAAAAGTTTTTATTTTTTTTTCTGAAAGATTGAAATAGCTATCTAGACTATTTGGGACACATTTTGCTAAGAACAATAGGTAATAAGTTACATTGATGAGAAAAAATACCTGCTTGGCCAAAATGTCAAATTTTGACCCCCTCTCGACCGATCTTGTTAAAAAATTGTGTCTAAATTACTACGGTGCAAATGTTATCCCAATCGGAAGAGATCGATTTCAATGAAAATATTTTCTCTTTTATTATAGAGATAAATAAATAACGCATAGATAACCTTGTTGAAAGATCTGTAAGAAATTTATTTTCACCAGAACTAACCAGAAAACCTTGCAAAAAAGGCAGGCAAGACTTTAAGTTGAGATATGTGTTTTGAGTCGCTGTTATTGTTTTTTTTTTTCATTTTAAGATGTTTATATGATATTTTTTGGCTAAACGAATAGAGGCTAAACTGCTATTTTCAATATTTAAAAAAATATATTTTAAATATTTATTTAGGAAATGGCTTACTTAGTAGGGGGTATCTGCTTAGAGAATGGAAAGAGGTAAAGGTAATTTTTATACCCAACGCCGGTAAGGCGTACCACTCGATGCCAAAGGATTTTAAACCTGTTGAAGACTCTTGAGCGACTGATATATCTTTATCTTAGGAGCAATATAGATACCAACCTCATTAGCAACGCACAGAGGTGCAGAATCAAAATTTTTTGGAAATAAATCTGGCATTTCTAAACGGCTGGTCCGATCGTGATAAAATTTGACATGGGCGTAGCCAAGGAGTATTCCGAAAGGTGTTTCTAAACATTGCACAAAATTACAAAAATCATGATTGGTTGAGCCAACGTGATATATTGGATGCGAAAAACATTGATGTCGACGAATTGAATGTTAAGATTCAAAGTGAAATTGCTGTCGAATTGATGACGTACAAATCGGTGGATTCCGTTACTTCCCACGATGATGTCGTCAACTATCCAACCGAGTTTTTAAACTTGCTGCGATTAACCGGATTACCGCCTCAGAATCTACAACTGAAAGTCGGATCGGTAATTATAATGTTACGAAACATAAACCACCCGACTTACGGAAAAAAACCTGATGAATAAGATCATCAAACAACAATACTTAAAGGAAAGTACAAAGGAGAAGACATTTTGATACCACAGATCCCAATGGCTGCGTCCGACATGCCATTCGATTTTAAACGCTTGCAGTTTCTGGTACGGCTTGTATTCGCAATGACAATTAACAAATCTCAAGGGCATTACGTGCATGCGGCATTAACCTTGAAAATCCATGTTTCTCGCATGATCAATTGAATGACGCCTGTTTGCGTGTCGAAACACCATCAGCTTTATTTGTTTACACGCTAGACAACAAAACAAAAAATGCAGTGTATCAGAGATCATTGCAATGAACGAAATTATGATTACACAGCAAAGTAATCAAAAAAAGTATTTCTTTATTTTAATTGGTTACCTGAACATCGATCTTTCAATCAAAATGTAAATAGAACAACATAAGCATATAGTAATAGAGGCGCAACTGAGAGAAAAAAATTTCTGTCTCTCAAATTTCATGGCTAACAACAACAAAATACATTGATCAAAAATACATAAATCAATCTTAACCCAAACCTATTTGAATAAATATTATCAGTCAAAAATACGTTTTTTTTAACTTTTTAACTATTTTTACTCATTACAAGCAGCTTCTCACAAATCGAACACAAACATTTTTCTTGATTTGGACTGGACAACGTCTGTCGGGTCAACTAGTATCTTATATAAATCTTAATCATTTGATCAAATTTTATTATGATCGGTTCATAATTGCCTCTATATCCCTTATAAGATCCCTTAAAAAATCAGTTTAACGTTCATAATTGGTTTAACAACATTAGTACCGCTATTGTCATAAATGAGTTTTATATGAATATTAATAAATTCACGAAATTTTAATATGATCGATCCATAATTGCCCCTAAGTCCATATAAGGTCCCTTAAGAAAATATGTTTAAAGTTCACAATTAATTTAAAAACATTAGTACCTCGATGATATCATTTTACCAAATTTTATGAAGATCCGCCCTTCTGAACATACATCCCACATTGCAATGCATTGCTAAGTATAATAGACGATATAATTAAGTTTTTACCTCCTCTGCCTTTCAAACATAGTAGAAGTAATCGTTTTATTAAAAATGTTTCTATATTATTTAATATTTATTTCACATTATTTAATACTTAACTTGATAATCCAAAATTCAAATCATCAGAGTTTAGAGAAACATTATTCTTCAATGTGTTAAAATTGTGGATTTTGTGTCCGCAGCGCCATTGCAGACGTTCCGTCCACCATTGTGAATAGCATCGAGTGCTTTATTTTATCAGTTTTCCCCAAAAATTTAATTTGTTTAGTCACTAAAGACTACTGACATCTTTTGTGACATCAGCAGTTTCGTGCACAAAACGGGTGTGAATTGGCCTACACACCCTTGTTGAGGATGTAGTTGGATTTCGCCATATCGTTTTTATACCCTTCACCATGAGTGGCAAGGGTATATATAAGTTTGTCATTCCGTTTGTAATTTCTACATTTGCGACCCCATAAAGTATATAGATCATTATAGATAGCGAAGTCGATATAGACATGTCCGTCTGTCGGTTGAAATCAACTTTACAAATCCCTTAAATACTTTACAAACATGATTGATACATCAATATGTCGGGAATTCTTCCAATTCGGTTGCTATTTGAAATCGAGAAAATCGAAATAGAAATGGATGAGTTATAAGCAAGAAACCAAAAATCAATATAATTTGTTATTGTATTTATTTATGACTTCATGTACGTATATAACAACATAAAAAAACAAAGCTTTAGTTTTATGTATGTATATAACTAATTTTGGCGAAGTTTCTGGCATACCACCACGTGATGGACAGTGTCGTATAAGTAATGAAAATTATTTTTTTAGGTAATTTTGAAATAAAAAACATCACTCACAAATACCAATTTCTAAAATAAACCAAATGTTTTTCCATGTTTTTAATTTTTTTATTTTATATACATATACATATGTATAATTTAATTGTTTAAAGAAATACATAATGGAAGTACATATGTACTGCATCACTTTTACTACTATATGATTTAATTCCGCATCCACATACAATTTTTGCAAAGTGAAACAGACAGTGATTTACAAATTCGTTCTAGTTGAAAAGTTTCTAAAGTCAGAAATCCTTCCCACTCCTGTCTTACTATTCTTTTTTTTTTAATATAAATTTCATTAAAAAATAAAATAATAATTTTTGTTTCCGTAAAAAACTAAGTTGGAACATTTAAAACAAATTTGCCAAATCGGTGCAGCCGTTTTTCGATTTTAGATAAATCGAAAAAAGCTGAAGTATAAGTGGGCCTGGTAAACTTTTTGTTCCGTTAAAACATAAGTTGGACTATGACGAACATTAAAAAATAAAAAATTTCAAATCGGTCCAGCCGTTCTCAACTGATGCAATTACCAAGCGAACGACATTTGCTTTTTATTTATATAGATTTCCATGTCGAATTTCAGCACGGTACTAATATTTTTAAGTTTATTGTGAACGTTAAAGTGAATTTCTGATATGGGGACTAGGGACCGATTTTCACTAAACTTTACAGCATGATTTCTGAGCTACATTTTATTATGATTGTGCAATTCCGAGGGGAAGGCTAGCCGAAATCATGGACCGATTTCAATCAAAATCAGTTGGGTTCTTCCTTGAGAATCATTAATCCTAAAACTATCAATAAAATTTAATCTAATAATTTTGGCCAGATTTTCTGGTAATTATTTAATTGTTTTATTTAGAGAAAAAGAAAGAAGAGAATAATTTATTAGAGAAATTCAAGGGTTTGGAATAAAGTGATACAAAGATTATTTATTTTAGTCGCAGCTAACTTTAATACCTAAACTATTTGACATTGATTGACATTTTGTAGCAAAGGTTTGTTGACAGTTTATAAATGAGCGAGTACTAAATATTTATAAATACGAGTATGTATATTAAATATAACAATAATTTTAATATTAAATACTATATTTTTAGATATACAATTCAATTTAAATTCAATGTTTAATATGCAATAATGTATCGAAGATAATTAATATATACTATATTAAATTTTTTTTCTTTTAGAGGAGATTGGAGATTACAATGAGGAAATTCATGTTGATAATTATGTGTCATCAATGAATCTAGCTTTACGTCAAACAGAAACCCATGAGAAGAAAATAATGGAACTTCACAAGAAACGGCAACCTTATCAAGATCCTAGTGTGGCAGTAGATGAATTCATGGGTATTGCTAGAGGTCTTGAAACATACGGTATAGATCCTCACCCTGTAAAGGACCATCGGGGCTCTCAATTATATATTGGAATTAATTATTCCGGGATTAGTACTTTTATTTCTGGTAAACGTTCACAGCATTTTCGTTGGAATGAAGTACATAAAATCAATTTTGAAGGCAAAATGTTTATTGCTCATCTTAGTTATACTGATGCCAGCAGGGAACCAGTAAGTGTATTTTTTATATTGGTTGGTTATTGGTATTATTATTATTATTTGATTATTTATTTGTTTCCGTAGTTTTCTTTACATATGTAGACTTAAAAGAACCAAAACTATTTCTAAGGTAACTGTATTGTTAGTATAATAAATAATTTCACGTAATGCCCAGTACTCTGTTCATATTTGCGAAAAATTATGGTTTTTTCATGCGAAACATTTTATATGCGACAAATGATCAGCTGTTGGTTTTAATTTCGTACGAAAGAAGTTCCCAGATGTATTTCACATGTTTTCCACAATAAGAACAGAGTACTGCTTTTTCGAAATTATTTCGCATATATTTCATTCCAAATATTTTATATGTAGTTTGACAGCAGTTCGCACGAAATTTAATTTTATAAAAACGAGTTTTGATTCCAAATTGAACCAAAAAGGTAGATGAAAAAAGAAATAAATCAGCTATAAATATCAATAAAATAACTTTGATAACTTTGTAATAATAAATTTAAAAGAATGGAACTACTTTTAGTTTTTCTGGATGACTTCGTATCAGTGAAATAACGGTATTTTTAAAGTAACAACTTCAAAACGTCATATATATTTTATTTTAAACTAATTTAGTTATCTAACTAATGAAAAAAATCGGTTCAAAAGTACGCCCTATATTTTTAAAAAGCGAACCAAGGTATTTCTAAATTTGAAAATTTCAATTTTGAAATGCCAGATTTATTTCCAAAAAATTTTGATTCTGCCCCACTGTGTAATGCTAGAAAAATACGGAAGTTGTTACTACTTAGATGGTAAATTGTCTAGACTTATCTAGAAAATAATAACCAAGTATAATTAGCGACAGCAAGAATCCAAATGAGTCAGTCTAATTTGAAGCATAGTTACGTAAAGATAAATTAAGTGCTGTACAGTATGCTGTATAGTAGGGTTCTATAGTTGAAATAAAAAGTCGACTTTTCGAACTTTCTACTTTTTTCGATTTTTAAAAAGTCGACTTTTCGAACTTTCGACTTTTGGTAATTTATGAAAAGTCGACTTTTCGAACTTTCGACTTTTTAGTTAAATCGACTTTTTTCGACTATTTTCGACTTTCCGACTATTTTCGACTTTTGTGATAACTAATCGAATGTTCGACTTTTTTGTGACCAAAAAGTCGACTTAGACTTTTCGACTTTTTTCAGCAAAAAGTCGATTGTTCGAACAATCGACTTATAGAACCCTACTGTATAGGTTGTGAATTATAAACGTGTATTTGTATAAAAACACATAGTGATTATTTAAATTGTTGTTGTGTATATTTGAATAAATAAAGAGTAGTTGTTTAAAATTGTAAAAAATTTTAAACTACTAAACTGCTTTTATTTGCAATTAAAAGTATCTGATTTATTTACAGGAAATAAACCTCCGTTTTTAAAAGGTAAAAATGTAACAATATTTTTAAAAGCTAATGTGATTAAAAAATTATAATTTTTTGGACCAATGATCAGTTTTGGCTGGAATAGTGTGTATAAGTTTTTTCACTCACGCTTTAATTCTCTATGAATAAAGCCTTAACCACTACCTTCTAACATTCGTAAGAAAATAAAGAGGTTTTGATAGAATTTGATGTCATGTTTCTGATAAGATTAAAAGTTTCCCATTTCATTAATTTCAATCAAAATTTATTCTGAAATATACCTTGAATTACGATGTTTTAACTGTAACAAAACATGAAAGTCGAGAAGAGCAGTATAGTTTCTGAATGCTAACATACATGGTATGTATTAATTTTTTAACGGAAAAGCTTTGTTTTTATATAGGGAGTTAATATTTCAATTAAGATTTTATAAAATGAAATTTGTAATCACTCTGTTAGAACTTAACTCTTGATTGCAAATAAAAGCAGTTTTAGTAGTTTAAAATAGTAACAAATCGTATATAGTATACCAGTAGCCTAGATTGTTCTTAACGGTCAAAACTAGTATATTCGAATTCTAGAGCTTTAATGTTGATGTTAGCATCTTAAACATTTAGTGTTGCCACGCCTACAAACAATGATCAACTCAAAGCTTTTATTCAATGTTGTATGTTCCTCAGTTATGTTAATAGTATCCACCGTTATATTTGAATTCAAGTACAATTTCGTAACAATATTGATAGCTACAAAAATTACATATAAAATTAAAAAAAAAGTAGTATCTATTTTTTAAAATTTCTTTACAAATTATAATTAATATATTTATTGGAATAGATCTGTCATTTAACTATTACCCGTCCGCTCAAAAACGTATACAGTATAACAGATTTTGTAAAAATTTATTTTTGCAAAATTATTTTTTTATTATAATAAATAACACGGTGCTACGATGGAAAAAAAAACTTGGAAAACAACCCAGCGTGGGTGATAGGTCTTGGTGAGTACATTACAAATTGTGTCTAAAAATTTCAGAAACGCCCTCAAATTAGTATTTTCTCCCCCAGCGCATATGAATAACAAAAAAAAAAAAAAAAAACAATTTTTAATTTACACAGTAAATTTATTCGAACTTTTATAAAAAAAAAAAGTTGAATACCTTTTGCAAATATAAACCGATTTTAACAAGTAATGTCTAATTTTTGTCTATATAAAAATTGTCTTTAAAACACTTTACAAAAAAAAATAGGTTTTTTAACAGAAATAAATTCAAATAAATTCAGCAGTAGTGAATTTGAAAAATTACTAAAAAATAAAGCGAAACGTTTTATAAAAACTTACACAATTTTTTGGAATATACATTTTATTCATACATTTTAATTCTTTGCCTATCCATAATTGTTTAAAATTTTGAAATCGTTTTAAAAATGTGTGAGTTAGAGGTAGTAAAGTGCTACGACCTACCCTGAAACAGTTTTTTGAAAATAACTAACAATTTTGAGGGTGTTTCAAAATCTTTGAAAACGGTTTTAGTATGACCTCACCTAGGCCTACAACCCCCATTAGGTCGCTTTCCAAGTTCTGACAAAAAGTGTTATTTTAAAGCAGAGTGTAATTATTCATTAAACACATAACAATTTTTAGTGCTAAGCTCAAGAATGTCGGCAGAACAGAGCGATTGCGGATTAATTTAGGTGGAAAAAACGTAAAATTGCTTCGTCACAAATACAAAAATTTCAACGCGAAAAGTTGTATGAAAAACAAATGTGTATTTTGCTTATATTTTGTGATGAAGAATCAATGTAAAACCTCGATTTGTGTAGCCACAAAAATATCATATAATCCTCTTAACCCTAGCTCTGCCACCAATATTTTTCTACGAATTCTGGCACTATTTACATCTGTAAATACGTTTAATTTCTTATATAATCATATTGTTGGGGATACTCTATATTGGTGTAGCCGTCCTTAATTTCAGCACAATAGGACCAGGCTTCAAATCAGATCAAAAATATATAAATTATAGCTATTTTAAAATTTAGATGTGTATTTACATATCGCTCATTTGCTGCAACAACGTCATAATTCAAAAAAAAATTGTTTCGAGAAAAACGGCTTTGAATGTTTTTTGACATTTTAATATTTCTTAAATAAATTTTCAACAAATCATGCGATTTTAGAAATAAAACTTTATTTAAATAGTAGACGTTAATATCTTTCTAATCTGTATTTAACCCAAATGTTTACTTACATATCGCTCATTTGCTGCAACAACGTCATAATTCAAAAAAAAATTGTTTCGAGAAAAACGGCTTTGAATGTTTTTTGACATTTTAATATTTCTTAAATAAATTTTCAACAAATCATGCGATTTTAGAAATAAAACTTTATTTAAATAGTAGACGTTAATATCTTTCTAATCTGTATTTAACCCAAATGTTTACTTGTCAAATATACGAGAAAACATGAATTTTAATTTTGATGTGTACAACAAAAAAACACTCTCACACAAAAAATAATTTACTTTTTAGAAAACTGATAAAACTATATGAAAGTCTAAAGAACGGCGCATATTTTGTATTATTCAGTTCAAAAAACCCGGATTTTGAGTTATGACATTGTTGCAGCAAATGAGCGATGTGTAAATAGTGCCAGAGCTAAGGTTAAAATAAAAAAAACCATAAACCCTTTTTTTAAATTTATTCTTTATTGAATCTTTCTTTTAAGAAATTAAGTATTAAAATTCTAACCTAAAACTAAAGTTTTTATTGCCATGACCCTCAAATGATGAAGGTACCATGGGGTACCTATTACAGTCCTTAACAGTCCTTACTGCTTTCTTTGCTATTTTTCAACGTTAGATGAGAGGCTGTTCCCTATAGCTGAATGCCGAATATCCATATCGGTTTTATATGTGATTTGTATTAAAGCACTTTGTAATCCAAGTCTAGAGCAGACCGTGGGCCAATTAGCCAGTGCAATTGAACTGACTTTAATTTTATTTTGTGTAACCTTGACTTCAATATGATGGGTCCATATTAAACGGCGATCAAGATGGATACCGAGGTATCTCACATGGTTCTGTTCAGTAATTTTGATATTATTTATATGTATGGAAGGACAACTTTCTCGTATTAGAGTAAATGTGACATGAGAACATTTTGTTGTATTGACTTTTATTTTCCATTTGTCCAGCCATTTTTCCAAATTGCCGATGTGAGGTTGGATTTGTTCAGAACCTATTGAGGGGTTTTCATGTATACTTACAAAAAAGGTATCGTTCGCAAATGTAGATGTGTGAGTCGGTGCGCTCGTATGCATATATGCAGTATACAAAATATATAGGAACGGCCCTAGAATACTTCCATGTGGTACACCAGCGGATATTTCTCGACGTGACGAGATATCATATTTTTATCTAATTTGGAAAGATCTTTCTTGTATGAATTTTTAAGCAGTTTATGTACATTCGCAGGTAGTAATCTAATAATTTTTTGTATTAGACCATCGTGCTTTTATCGAATTCGGCTTGCACTCGAAGGTTTTCCGAATAAGAGTAGTTATCCGATGTACCTATGCTTCCTTCTAAAACCAAATGGTCAAGAATAATGCAATTTCCGTCAAAAAGTTTTGAGAATATTTGTATAATAGTGATCAATTTTAAACAGGCTAATGGGACGGTATGATGTCACTTGAGTGACATATTTTCCCGGCTTTGGTATTATAACTATCTCAGATATTTTCCATGAGTATGCGAAATATCCAATACGTAGTACATATTGAATTAAAGGTGAACAAAATTATTCTCAGTGCTGGGTTGGGCAGATTACTTATCATCATTGTAGTAATTTTATCTATACCAGGTGATTTTCCAGCCTTTAAACCTTTGATTGTCGTCTTCACGGTAGAGAACCGGAATTTTATTGTGGGTGGCACCACTTTATTTATGACATCTCCACATCTTACACAGACAGAAGGTAATTTTCAGAATGTTCTGGTGTGACCTAACTCTTTTCAATTAAGGCTTGGAGGAGGACCTTTTTGTTTAATATGTTATTTTACAAATATCTTGCGATTGAGAAGATATCTTAAACCAGAGTTTGTTTTTGCTTCACTGTGTTTCAGTTTTACTTATTTGCTTAACTACAACTACGAGAAAATAAACAAGCAAAGTCAAACAGCAAAGTCAAAAAATAAAAAAATGCTTATTAACTTATAGTAGTATGTTTATGGGGCTTCTGGCATATGGGATGAATTTTTGGGGAGGAATTCTTTTGGGATGAATTTTTTGGGAGGAATTTTTTTTGGGATGAATTTTTTGGGAGGAATTCTTTTTTATTAATTTGTGTGAGAAAATTTAATTTTGAGTTTTATATTTTTTGTAAATTGTGTGGTTTGTTTTGTTTCCTTTCTTTGAGTGTATGTTGTTTTAATGTATTATTGTAAAACATCTTATTGAGTCTGTTTTAAATTAAATATATTTGGAAAATATTTGAGAAGAAATCATCACTTAAAAAATATAAATACACAGTACAAATATATAAATGTAATAATTCATTCTAAAAAGTCCACGAATATGAGCATTTCAAAAGTAACAAATGCCGAGATTATTGCAGCTTTTAACAAATTGAAGACAAAACCGTATATATCCTTAAAAGATTTACAATCATCAAAACAACATAAGGTTTTATCATTGTTTCGTGATAAGACCAAATATGGAAACGTTGCAATTGCAGAACTTGAAGATACATTGTTATACCTCCCAAAACAATACAACAATTTGAATGATAATGTGATTGAAGGGGTTGCTAACAAAAAAAAATTACACTAACGAAGAAGTTAGAAAACAACAATAACGTTTTAGAATTGGAAGAGTCAATTATCGTTGCTGAATCAGAAAAGGATGTCGATGAAACCTTTTTCATTCCTAATTCTCAACCATTTTTTAGTTGGGAATCACCAAAAGTACCTAGAATAATTTAATAATTAACATTAAGTACAAATATACTTACTATATGTAAATATACAGTGTTGGAAAAAATAATAGAAACGAAAGCATTTTTTTCCAATTTTGTAAGTATATTAGTCAAGTTTAGTTTTGTTAAAAAAAAAATTTATATGCAGTTTTGTTTATCAGACATACAACATAAGAAAAAACATAATCATTCCTCTTTTCATTAATATTTTAATACACTATATGACTAACAATGTAAAGAGTCAATATTTTTGCTGGAAAAAATAATAGAAACGCGTAAATGGATTCAATTTTTAGAGGCACATCCTTTTATTTTTTGTTAAAAAATTGTTTTATTTTAATATTTAAAGGCTCTACCTTTGTTTTTCACAACTTCATTGCATCTGCGACACATGAAATCTACCAATTTTTTTTGAAAAAGTCCTTGTCAATGGAAAACCACTCTTCCTGGATTTTTTCCCACAAATAGTCCTTATTTTTCCGACTGAAACCTTCCAGGTTTCTCTTGAGCACTCCCCAAAGGTGTTCTATTGGGTTAAGGTCCGGTGACTGCGAAGGCTATTCCATAAGAGGTACTTTGTTGACAGCAAACCAGTCCTTTACCAATTTTCAGGAGTGCTTCGGAACATTGTCCTGCTGTAACTCCCATCTCAAGGACATCTCTTCCTCACCAAATGAAAGGATTATGCTTTGCAATATATTTACGTAGTCCGGGGCGCATATTTTATTCTTTATCCAAAATATTAAACAGACACCAGAAGAAGGGAAACACCCCCATATCATGATGGATCCACCGCTGTGTTTGACGGTCTTCATGGTGTATTTTGGATCATATGCCTTATTGTGTGGGTGCCTAACATAATGTTTCCCATGGGATCTAAACAAATTTATCTATGTTTTGTCTGACCACAGCTCAAGAAGACCGTCAAACACAGCGCTGGAACCATCATAATATGGGGGTGTTTCTCTTCTTCTGGTGTCGGTTCAATATTTTGGATAAAGAACAAAATATGCGCCCCGGACTACGTAAATATATTGCAAAGCATAATCCTTTCATTTGCTGAGGAAGAGATGTCCTTGAGATGGGAGTTTCAGCAGGACAGTGATCCAAACCACTCTTCAAAATTGGCAAAGGATTTGTTTGCTGTCAACAAAAAAAAAATTGTTCATTCAATCTAAAAATATTGCAGTAATTAGTCCAATTCAAAAAATGTTGAAAAAAATTCTTATATTTTTAAATGATTTTGATGATTTTATTTTTCCTGAACATAAAAAATTGGTGGATGATTTTTTAATTTTGGATAAAATACGAAATCAGGATGAAATGATAAATTCTATGTTTGGTGCTCATTATACAAGTTGTGCATGGTCAAGGAATGATGCTACTGAGGGTCCGGATACTTGTGGTTGTATGAACTATAATAAATTAAAATGTAATGAAGAGGATATAATAAAGAAATATTATTCGTTATCAAAACGTCTGTAATACTTTATACTTAGATGTATTTATTATTATTATCAAATAATTTATGAATTTAAGTAAATATTGAAAAAATAAAATGATTTGAACATATGTAAATGTTCTATAAAAAACTATTAAACTTTGTTTTTTTACTAATGTATCATACTGATTTTTAATCAGTCATACAATTTCGTAATATTTTATTTTTATTAACTTCTGTGTCCCATAATATTGTAACATAATGCGACTCACATTACAGCGCGTGCAGCAATTCTTTAATCAAAACAAATACAAAAAAAAAGTGCGACAATACTTACCCGTGAATTATTAAGAAAAAATATAACTTCAAAAAAAGATGAATAAGCAAATAATCAGTCACACAATTTCGTAATATTTTCTTTGATATGTCAATATCAAACTATTACAGGTTATTAACTTCTGTGTCCCATAATATTGTAACATAAAGCGACAGCGCGTGCTGCAATTCTTTAATCATAACAAATGCAAAAAATGCCACAATACCTACCTGTGAATTAAAAAAAAAAAAAGATGAATAAGCAAAATTTAATTATTGAAAAATAAGGAACGATTGACTTTGGTTTTAATTGTAGTCAAGAACTCAAATTGAACGTTTATTTATTTCACATATATTGAAATCATATTATACTTCGGTTATTTTATAGACTTTAAATCCACTTATTTAAAATCAAGATTTTTTAATAAAAAAATAACTGTGAACATAAATTAAAAACACCAAAAAATTTTAAATTTACCTAAACTATAACATTAAAAAGTTTAAAATACAATATTGTTTAAAATGGCAGCTTCCTTCAAGTGTCCCGAATGTCTAAAATCGTACTCCAGCATGGAATTTCTCCAATTGCATGAAATGACACATGCATCATCTTCCAGAAAACCATTATCAGTGGAGAAGATTGTGAAGAGAACAAAGAGCGCATTTAAATTGAGAGTTACAACTCTCTCATATAAATGTGCTAATGAGGAATGTCTAATACCTGAGGTATTTTTAAAAGAATCGTATGAACCATTTATGAGTGAAGTTAGCTACTTTCTTAAAATGCACGATGCCTTAAAGATCAATATAGAGCTTCATGGACTGTATGCTAAGCCAAATTTGGATGATTTGGAAAATACACCATTGGATATATATATGAAATTGGGGAATTTGAAAAAATCTTTTCAAATAAGGTGGAGAGTATTATTAAAAAAACAGAAGAGTTCCAGGAAAAGGATAGTGGTTGGACTCTAGTTCAATTGATAAAAATTGAATTAAATTTAAATAAATATGCACCACTGATAGGATCAAGATTCATACCTCTTCCCACAAAATTACATTTAAAAAAAGCTTGTATAAATATTAAAAATAAGGATGAATTTTGTTTTAAATGGGCCATAATTGCAGCAATTGGTAATTTAAAAAAAAATGCACACATTACCTTTATGTATAAAGTAGATATTAAAGCAAACATCATAAATCTTAATGGACACAAAATGGGTTATGCTTCCCATTAAAAATTAATCTTTGAAAAAAATAATGCAACATTTAGCATTAATGTTTTTGGATATGATTCCGAAAAGAATTTAGTGATTGGGCCTTACTATAAAACACGTCAAACGAAATCAAACCACATTAATTTACCTGTTGTTTTTGTAATTGTTTTGTAGTCGTAGTATTACCTTATAACTGAATCACTAAAAAAGAGCGTTTTATTTCAGAGCGGCACAACTCTAAGAAATATGTTACAATCCAATCGCTTCATTGGATAACTCTAGTACTATTGAGTTTGTTTCATTCGGAAATGGTAAAACATATAGAGATCTTAATAGTATTTACCTGAGATTAGTGGTTGAATTTAATGGTAATGGAGGTGTTGTTAATAACTTGCTACATTCCTTATTTAGAAATTGTATAGTTCATCTTAACAATAAAAATGTATCCCAACCTGACAACAATTATCACTATAGAGCTTATATGGAAACACTAACAAATTATGGAAATGATGCAAGATCTACACATCTTGAATCATGTGGTTGGGCTACAGATATGAATAAAATCAATTCATTAATTGAAAAAGAAAATCCTGGATTAGATAAAAGAAAGAAATTATTTAAAGATGGGAAAAAAGTAGAACTTTTTGGAAAACTTCATGTGGATGTATTTAATCAACAAAAATATTTGCTAAATAATGTAGACCTCAAGGTGACATTTTGGAAAAACCTGAATTCTATATTTTAGAAGCTGGAGATAAAAATGAGTGTCAAATAAAAATACACCAAGCTAACTTATACATAAATCATCTTGCTATTAATAAAAATATTTTAATGGCACATCATAATGTATTACAATAAAAAAATGCAATTTACCCATATAAAAGAGTAGAAATGAAGACATTCACTATACATCCTGGAAACCATTCATTATCTCTGGATAATATTATACTTGGGCAATTACCAAATTTTTAATTTTTGGCATGGTTTCTAACAAAGCATATACTGGAGATAAAAAAGAAAATCCATACAACTTTCAACATTTCAATTTGCAAAGATTTAATTTGGTTGTCAATGGAGTTCAATTTCCAGCGCAGTCTATTGAGTTTAATTATAATAATGTGGAATAATAAGTACTCGTGGATATCAAACACTATTTAAAGGAACTGGAATACATCATTTTGATAAAGGTCATCAAATAACCAAAGAACTATATTTTTTGCTAGCTTTTGATATAACACCAGACCATAATAACAACTCAAATTGTGGCAATTTAATTAATCAATTCGCATTGAAGGACGTTTTGGAAAACTAATTACAGAAGCAATCACGTGTTTAGTATTATTCAATCACTATGAATTCATCAAATATTTTATACACTTTAAATTCAAATATTATAACTCAAAACAAATTTAAAGGAGTTTTCGCTAGTAATAAATTACCCAAACTACCTGTTACAAAACCATCATTTTATATTGCTAATACTGATCCATCTTATAAACCTGGACAGCATTGGGTTGCTTTTTACTTTCCTGAAAACAAACCAGCTGAATTCTTCTGCTCTGCATGTCAACCACCAATTAAACCATTTATATCATTTTTAAATATAAATTCCAAAACATTTATATACAAAAAAAGACGAATACAAAGCGAATCTTCAATTTTATGTGGAGTTTATTGTTGTATTTTCATTTATTTAAGATCCAAAAATATATCTTTTAAAAAATTTTTAAATTTATTCAATTATTTTAATTTATATAAAAATGACAACTTAGTCTTAAGTTTATTTAAGAATATTTATAGATAAAAAATATATATATATATGAAAAAATAAATAACAATGAATAAATATATATGTATTATGTTGTTTTTGTTTCAATTTTTCTTTCAAAATCGAATAATGCATCCAAAAGTATTTTGTCGTTACCATTATAAAGCGACAGGAATAGTGGAAGATCGATGGGGGGGAGGATAAGAACTTCCCTTATTTCAATAACATCCTTTTTAGGTGTGTTGATTTTTTCTTCTACTCCACTTGCATTCATTTTAATTTTTTATTGGTTGTAATTTATCGAAATGGTAATTAAACAATAAAAGGTTTTGCATTCATTTATGTTTTTATAAGTGTTCTTTTTAAGTATTTCTTGAAATTAATCTTGACCATACACAAAAAAGGTTAACAAACTTTGAAAAAAATTCTCACAATGTTGAAACTATAACAAACATGTGTATAAAAATTGCTAACTACAATATTTTTTTTTTTTAAATATTACGGTGTTTTAAATTACACAATTATGACACGCGACAGAAAAAAACACATATGTATGTAAATATTAACTGTCAAAATAATATGAAAAATTTAGCTTACTTAATAATTTCAAATTCTTTATAAATCAATTTGTTTTTTATATAAAAATAATTAAGAATTGCAAAACAAACAAAAAATATGAAATGAACTCTGAATTGATTTTATTTATTTTTAATATTAAAATGTTTTAAATTACAAAATTTCCGTTTTCATAGAATATCAAATTAATTTTCAATATAAACATGGATTCAACAAGACTTACATGTGAATTTTGTTTCATTATTAGCTTTTCAAACAAAGCTAATAAAAAAAGTCATTTTTTAAAAAGGCATAATTTTGCCTTTAAAAGTCTAAAACATATATAAAAGCAAGCCTGAACGAAATGACTGAAATAGCAAGTACATCTGCAGCAACAACAACAACTCCAACAAAAAAGGATATTGTTAAGAAGTTCATGGAGGAGGAGGATGAATTCCTACTAGATATAACATTTTAATTTTATATATTAAGAAATAAGTTTTAAATAAAACTATAGTAATTAAATGAGTATTAAAAAATGTGTTTTTGTTTCATTGTTAAAATAAGTTAGGTATAATATAATTCAAATATTGCAGGACCATTTGGTGATTGACGACCTTTGTAAATAATTGTCCACTTTTTATCGCCCATTTTGGTTAAATATGGATCTTCTTTATTTAAAAATTTGGTAATTCTTCTTGGAAGATAAAACCATTTATTGTTTTCTAAGTATGCAATTACTTTTGATTCATATTTAGTTTCTTTCCATTCAAAACTTAAGATTTTATAAGGCTGTTCTATCGGAATGTCATCGACTCTTGTATACTCTGGCTTAATACCTAATGCGATATTAATAATTTGTTCAAACATCTGAAAATTGTTTATTAATTAGTATATAATATTAATTTATAAACCAGTAACTACTTACTATGATATTAAGTATTCTCTATTGAATTATCAAGATTAATGATACAAATATTATGAAGAATGACTTTTTTATATCAGTTGAGGGAAGAAAACTTTTTCTCTATTAACAGTAATACAAACAACATACAATCAAAGAGAGGAAACAAAACAAACCACACAATTTACAAAAATATAAAAATCAATATTAAATCTTCTTACACAAATTCTTACACAAAATAACCTTTGCAAATTTTCCACAAAAAAAAAAAAATATATCTTCCAAAAAAAATTCCTCTTTATAGAATGAATTATTACATTTATATATTTGTACTGTGTATTTATATTTTTTAAGTGATGATTTCTTCTCAAATATTTTCCAAATATATTTAATTTAAAAAAGACTCAATAAGATGTTTTACAATAATACATTAAAATAACTTACACTCAAAGAGAGGAAACAAAACAAACCACACAATTTACAAAAAATATAAAACTCAAAATTAAATCTTCTCATACAAATTAATAAAAAAGAATTCCTCCCAAAAAATTCATCCCAAAAATTCATCCCATATGCCAGAAGCCCCATAAACATACTACTGAATGACATTCAAGAAATACTTAGTGAGACAAATTTAGTAGAAAAGTATAGTATTATAAAATAATACCATTTAAACCAATTAATTACAATTTTAAAGCCATTCATGGAAGCATCAAAAGAGCTTGAAGGTAGCTCCTATGTTACAGTACATTTGGTTCATCTTCATATTCAAAATCTAAAAACAATATGTTCCACCGCTAGTAATGATGAACCAACTTTTATATCCGATTTTAAAAAAAAGTTTGTATGATACCTTAATAACTTTAGTAGAGAGTAAAATTACAATTTTCCATAAATTAGCCATATTTTTATTTCCACCAACCAATCAATTAATTCAATTTAGTTTAGAAGAGAAAACAGAAGTGTTAAGCAAATGCAAATCTTTGATACTTTTTTTTTCAAATGACGTTAATATACCAAACCATTCAATTGAAATAAATACATCTAAAATATACTCATTGATTGAAAAATATGTACAACCAATACAGGAAGCTAATTCTATTGAATCTAATATTGAAACGAATTAAATAGGTATAAAAATACTAATGTGATTTTACAAAATGATTTTAATATTTTAAAATGGTGGGAAGATAGGAAAAATTAATATCCATTACTATATAAGCTATGCTGCAGAATATTCGCAAGTTTTTATATTGCTCGTGCTTTGATTACCGATAAAAGATCTAAAATCGACGTCAATGGAAAATCATTTAACGAAATATTATTTGTAAACATAAATTCTAAAGAGTAATTTTTTATATATAAATATATACAGTGTTGGAAAAAATAATAGAAACGAAAGCATTTTTTTCCAATTTTGTAAGTATATTAGTCAAGTTTAGTTTTGTTATAAAAAATGTATATGCTGTTTTGTTTATCAGACATACAACATAAGAAAAAACATAATCATTCCTCATTTCCTGGTGTCTGCTCAATATTTTGGATAAAGAATAAAATATGTTCCCCGGACTACGTAAATATATTGCAAAGCATAATCCTTCCATTTGCTGAGGAAGAGATGTCCTTGAGATGGGAGTTTCAGCTGGACAGTGATCCCCACCACTCTTCAAAATTGGCAAAGGATTGGTTTGCTATCAACAAAGTATCTCTTATGGTATGGCCTTCACAGTCACCGGACCTTAAACCAATAGAACACCTTTGGGGAGTGCTCAAGAGGAAGCTGGAGAGCATCAGTCGGAAAAAAAGGGAGGAATTGTGGGAAAAAACCAGGAAGAGTGGTTTTCCATTGAGAAGGACGTTTTCAAAAAAATTGGTTGATTCCATGAGTCGCAGATGCAATGAAGTTGTGAAAAACAAAGGTAAACAAAACAATTTTTTAACAAAAAATAAAAAGGTGTGCCTCTAAAAATTGAATCCTTTTACGCGTTTCTATTATTTTTTTCATCAAAAATATTGACTCTTTACATTGTTAGTCATATAGTGTATTAAAATATTGATAAAAAGAGAAATGATTATGTTTTTTTTTATTTTGTATGTCTGATAAACAAAACAGCATATTTTTATAACAAAACTAAACTTGACTAAAATACTTACAAAATTGGAAAAAAAATGCTTTCGTTTCTATTATTTTTTCCAACACTGTATGTTAATCATTATTTTTTGTAAGGGTGTTTTTCAAAATTAAATTATATTATTTTTTTTATATTTTTTAAAAAATATTAAATGAATTCTTGTTCCTGTTCGTTATTTTTAGTTATGTTTTAAAAACATATTTAAAAACTGAATTATAATAATTTTTTGTATTTTTTATAAAAAATGAAATAAAATAATAAAACGTATCGTTTAAAAATTATTTATATTTACTTCATTCGTTTTCGTATTCTGTTTGTTATTTTAATGTTCATATACGTACAGCATACAATAAGTTATTTATTGTACAACCTCAATCATTTGTTTTATTTGTTTGGCTAAATTATAGCAAAACAAATATGTTACTCTTATTCTCCTTATACTCACTCACACTAACTATGTTTGAGAAAATAACAATACCTAGTGGGTATTTGAGTAGTTCTGGTACAAGTGAGTATTACCCACTTGTACCAGAACTACTCATCAATACGCACACACAGCAGTAGACACTGTGTGTTCAGTTGTAACTGTGCACGTCTTTAATACCTACAGCTAGTGATGCCAGATTCAGATTCGCAAAAAGCTGGACATTGGGGTTGCAAAAACTGGACAAATAAAAAAAAAAATCTAAGAAAACTCAAATTTTTATTAAAATATATTTGTGTCCTTTATCAATATATTGAGGGCCTATATTCAAAATCCACAATCTTAAAAAACACAACTTTTCAGGAGAGCCAAAAAACTGTTTTTTCGCGTATTACTTGAGTTATTAAAATTCGGTATTCTACAATATTTTTTTAAAGCAAAATATCACATGTAATTGGTTTTTAAAATGTTGCATTATTGGGGACTTTATGATAGATAGAGGGGTTTACTTCTTAAAATATTTAATGTATATGTATGAAAATGATAACATAGAGGATTTTGCAATTTAATAAAATTAAATTATTTTGATTTCATTTATGCCATCTGTCAGTTTTTAACGTGATTTATTTAAGATAACGGCTAATAATACAACATAAGATACAACAAAATTATTTTTTTTTTTTTGCTTTTTTAAGTTTTTTTGGAGTTTGATTGGTGTAAATTATGCTAAACTAATAGATGACACTTTAAAAGTAGAAACATTTAAAAGTAAACTCCAACATTAACCATTTATTTTTATGCCATGGACATTATATTTTTCAAAAACAAAAAGGTAAAATATTTTCAAGGTAATTTATTTCAGAATCGTCATTTGCTATTTTGATAAATGATTGAAAAATGTAAAATTCATGTTCAGCATGCAAAAATTAGTACGAAAACATGAATTGCAAGATGAAATGATTCCAAAAAAATATTGGAAAAGATAGATGGTTTTGCATTTGGAAAAAATTAATTGTATAAGATCGAGAAATAACAAAAAGCCAAATAAAACAGCAAAAAATATGTTTGTTATGAAATTCACACCATAGATGAGGGCTGTTTTACTGACAATTTTACCATCAAAAAATAAAGTCGGTTGTTTATAAAAACAACTTTAAAATAAAAACCCGATTTTTATTATTTTCCAACTATAGTCCAAAATAAAGGATGTTTAAATTTGAACCGAGTTTAACTGGGTGTCACCTCAAATGTAGAAAATGTGTTCATACAATATACAACAAAATATATACAAGTGGCATCGCTGAACAGCTGACTTAGAAAATTTAAAAAAAAAAAACAAAAAGTGACAAACAATAAATGTAACCGGGAAACTAAAGAAAAAATAATATCAAATTGATGCTATTTTGGTACTAATTTTATTGATTCAATATTCAATAATTGCAAAATTTCTGCCAATTTCTTGTAACTTAAACATTTTTACATTTTGTCGAACTTTTTTACATGGCGAAGAACAGCTGATACTGTTGATAAATGAGTTAAAAACAGCTTCAGCAAGTTTTATATTTACAGTCGACTTAAAAGTATACATTAACTTGTCTATGGTAGACCTAAAGTCTTCTCTTAAGTAAAGACGACTTTATTTCTCTTAAAATATACTTTATTTTTGACTATGATTATGGGCCATAGATTGCAATTAAGTATTTGCATTTCATTCTTTAAAATTTATTTAACTAAAATTTATTTTTTTTCGGTTCAGTCTGTCAAATACATACTTATTATAATATGCATACGTATGTATGTACGAATTAAAATTAAATACTAAAAACACTGCCTCTTTATTTCGTTTTTGAGCTTACGGACGGCCAATTTCAAATCTTTAGAGGTTTGTGAAAATTTTTGAAAATCTTCACAAGAGTGCTAAATTTGTTCGTATTAATATTTTAGCTCTAATCAGTTTGAATGACATTCGATTTCTTTCTTTAGTATAGAGATTGTTTAAAATACTAAAAAACTTTGTCACAAAAAGGGTTGCTTACTGGTATTAAAAATTCTCAAATTCGTTATTTTCACCCTTTGTAACAAAATAGGACGATATCATTTGACAAATCCTTTGGTATTTGTTTATAAGCTTCACGAATGCAGCAGTAATTGATAAATACTTAATCGTTATCTATTTTTACAGATATTTGAATGTTTTGGGGTTTGTAAATCTTCCCAAGAAAATCGGAAATTTTTTGTTCATTAGGCTGCCAAAAAATTTTTAATTTATCCTAGATAAGTACGGTCATTATATAGTGCAACTCTAATAACTCAACTCATTATATCGTGCATACCTAAATAAGAGCGGAAAGCGTTTTTTAATTGTAAAAAATTCTCATACGAAATAACGCTTTACAATTGGAAAATCAAAGCAGCGCGTTTAATACTGAAGTTAGTTGCAAAACACAATAAATGTAAACACATACATACAAAGGAGAAACAAATAAGCCAGAAACTCATTTTTCAAACTTTAATATATAGTTTTTTTTTATAAAATTTTAATTTACAAATCACAAAACAAAAATCAGAAACACGAATATTGTAATGTACTTATTGTTTAAATAATCCGTGTTGTTATATTTATTTTTGTATAACCTTGTTTTTATTCTTCGACGTAGCATTGCCGCTCTTTTTTAGGTATGATATTTCAGCGTTAAAGCTATGCGGAAAAAACGTTTCGCTCTTATTTAGGTAGGCATGTAAAACTGTACAAGAGTCATTCTGAAGCGCTAAAATAGTTGTATGAAATATGTTTCTGATTATTTCGTCCTTTCTTCAAAAAATACATAAATTTTTTTGCATATGTTATTACTGTTTACTAATTAAATTTGATGTAATAAATAATACGGATATTTTTGTTAAAAATTTCTACTTAGCTGGACAAATTAAATTTTATCTTGAAACTGGACAAGCATCAAAAAAGCTTGTCCAGCTCATATATTGTGACACAAAATTATTATATTGAATTTTTTCAAAAATAAAAAGAAATTGTTTTAAAAAATGTTCGTTTTCAATTTTTAATAAATTTGTATTTGTTTTATTATGCTGATTGTGTATAATTCAAGTAGTCAGTGCAAATATGTAATTTTTTTTTTTTTTTTCAAAAACAAAAAAAAAACTATTATTTGAAAAGAAACAAAAAAATCATATGAAATGTACTACATACATAATATGATGCTCAACTTACTTAAGATTATTTAAGTTTCCTACAAAAGTTAAGATGTGTGTTTCATACATACATATATGGGGCATTTCATGTCAAGTGAACCAACTTTTGAAATCGATGTCTTCCGATTGGGATGAAATTTGCACAATGGTTTTCAACAAGATCGGTCGAGAACTTTCTGAGTTAGAGGGGGTCAAAATTTGACATTTTGGCAAGCAGGTGTTTTTTCTCATCTATGTAACATATTACCTATTGTTCTTAGCAAAATGTGTCCCAAATTGTTTAGATAGCTATTTCTTCAATCTTTCGAAAATAAAAAACTTTTGTACTCTTTTTTCCAAAATCAAAAACTTTTTTAACTTTTTTTTCAAAATGGGCCCTTTTTTCTCTCAAAAGAAAGCTGAGATATTTCCCTTGAAGACCTATTTGGTCTTCCAACAATACAGCAGTAAACTCATGTTTAAGCACATCAACGACTTCCGAGAGTAATGACAACCCTACGTCTGACTACCAATATACCAATGTGCCAAAGGTGTACGTAAATTTCATTTCATCAACGCGTTCATTCCAATTTTTGACTTTTTTGCAAAATCATAAACTTTGTTGACTTTTTTTCAAAATGGGCCCTTTTTTAAAAAAATAGTTTTGCTCAAAAGAGAGCTTAGGTCCATTGCTTTAATAGGTTTTTGGTCGCTTAGTGGGATATCTATCAAATTTCAAAAGTTGATTCACTTGACATAAAATGCCCTATATGTATATTTGTTTTTGTTACAGCAGTAAAGTAGCAGATTGAATTTTGTAAATGCATACCAAAAAAGTCCTGTTTATAAATTCAATCTAATGAGAATGTACGGAGCCGAAAAGCTTAGTCGATATTCTATTTGTATTCCTCTATCCCAAAATTTAAACATTAGATGTAGTTTTTATTTTAAAACGAATAAAATGTCAACTAATTTATTTTTGTTTACACATTTTCTGTCAAAAATCTGTGGTGAACTCTCAGAAGTATGTTGAATTCATTTAGCGCAAGTACGTGTGAAGAGAGTAATTATTTTTACTCTCAGCTTACTCTCAGTTGCGCCTCTAGTTCTACCCTATGTCCTAGACCTTGAAAGCGCATATTAGTGAAAATCAAATGCAAATAAAAACAATTGACTTTTTATTTTTTAAAAGCAGATTTAGATTTTGACTTAAAAAATAATGCTTTTAAAACAAAATTAATATTTTTTAATTATGTTTCTTTCGTTTAGAAAAAACATACTATTGGATTTAAATGTTCCTCTAACGTCACATGTAGATATCTATGGAGATGCGCAATTGAACAAATGTTATTCTTTACGTAAGTAGAAATGCACTTAAATATTTATAAATTTATACATAAGTAGATACTTATGCGCTACAATATTATCATTAAATGTTTACAGACTTCCAAATAGCCAGCATGCTGCGGTGGTTTCTGGCGGTGGATTTTTTTCCTGGGGTACCAAGTTCAAGTACACTGGACGAACAGAACGTGAAATACTTACGGAAAGTATTAATGCGCTTCGTGAACAAAAGCTGACCAATTCATCGACAAGTAAACGAAAAGCCAGCAGTGTCCCAGCAACGCCGTCCAGTCCACAGGGCGATCTGGCGCAAATACGTAAACTATTGAGAAATTCATACATAGCTTCAAACGATTTAAAAAATTTAAATTTACATTCAGGCTATAGCAGTTTACCTCGTTCAACAATGTCTGAACCCTTAAGCAACTGTACTATGCCAGCAACAGATAGTCTAAATAACATTGTTTTTAGCCAAAACCTAGGGTATGACGTATCCTGCAACAGTGGCGTACAAGTCCCAAGTCTTGAGCCGGTATCTGAAGAGGCTCGAATGCGAGCGTCAACCAATTTCGATAACATCAACATGCTAAATAATTGTAGCACTGCAGAGATGTCAAAATATTATTTAAAGTCAGAAGATTCCATATTATACTCATCACCCGAATCAGCAGCATTCAATACATACGACAACGAAGGTGTACCACTAAGAGATTCCGAGAAGAGACTAAATGCATATTTTCAACAACAACAATCCAACAATACAGCAGTAAACTCATGTTTAAGCACATCAACGACTTCCAAGAGTAATGACAACCCTACGTCTGACTACCAATATACCAATAGTGCCAAAGGTGTACGTAAATTTCATTTCATCAACGCGTTCATTCCATCGTTTGTTTTCGTGGTCATAGCTATGACAATATCCGCCATCATTGTACTTGAATCAGATTCGGATCTTTTTGAGCAAATTCGAAATCTCCCCGAGATGATTAGTTTACGTTATCAATATTATCAACCCCTTAAGGAGTATATTATACAAAAAGTTGGACGTAAAACATAAAACGTTGTTCACAAACAATTTTATGCTTCTAAATAAAAAAAATAAAAAGGGCTTTTCCACCACATATACATAATATTTTGTATTTAGATCAGGTTATTAGTACAGTTTTTAAAAAATTTATTTATTTTAATGTCATACCGGTCCTATCCAGTCCAAAATACAAAGAATAGTAAATTAATTTTTTCCAGGATATTAAAAAAGTTTCGGCAAGAAACTGATAAAGGTCAACACTCAAATACTGTTTCTCACTCAAATGCAATAAAATTGGAAACTTTTGTTTCCATTATTCTACTTTGTAGTTTGTTCATTTCATTTACATTCCTTAATAAATAATTTTTTTAAATTTAGAACCTTAACAAATTAGATATTTGTATTGGGAAATAAATGCATAAATAAGATTTTTTTTGTTTGGATAGTTTAAGAAAATGACTTACTTGCGGAAGACTTGTTTTAAAATTATCCAAATAAGCTATTTTCGTTATTAAGTATGTGTACTATGGTTATATATTTTACACCTAATTATTTTGTTTTTCCTCTACATGAAATGACCCGTTTGTCATTTTGGGATTTTAAAAATTACAATTGCGGTATTTTTCGGGCATTTCATTATTTTTTGTATATGTATGTTTAATTTTGTATGTATGTATTTATCTATTTATGCAACCGTCCTATATTTTTGTCGGAGAACCATTTTATTTTATGGTTCACCTTTTTTGCAATATTTTCTTAACAAATATCCGTGAAATAAAATGAAAATTTTTTAGTTCCAATACCGATTCCAACTGATTAATTAATTTTTATCTTTTAACAGCGTTAAAAATCTTAATTTTAATATTTTAAGTTTGAAAATTCTTTTGATATATCTTCCTGATCTGGAAATCAGTTTTATTAAGAAATTATTTTGATATATATATGTATATGATTTTTTCAATGTATTTTTTTGTTTATTTTCCCAATTTAAATTGTTCATTATTTGTTCAAATTACTTGAACATGGTATATAAAACTATTTTATATTTGTGTATATAATTCTTAATACATAATTGCGGTATTCACAATAGCGGTATTCACAGTACTTGGTCTGGTAATGTAGTAAAATAGCATAATATCAGAAAACTAAAAACAAAATACATTAGAAATTGAAATGTTTGTCAATAAATAGCTTTTCTGCTTTTTTACTAGGCCAAGTACTCTACATTGTGAATACCGCTTATGTAGAGTACTTGGTCTAGTAAAAAAGCAGAAAAGCTATTGACAAACATTTCAATTTCTAATGTGTTTTGTTTTTAGTTTTCTGATATTCGGCTCTTTTACTACATTGCTGTTAAATATAACCGAACAAACTTCGCCGGTTAGTATCTTAATTGTAAGAAATAATGTAAAAGTACATGGAAAACATTTATATTTTTGTAATATTTATAATTTTTAAAAATGTAAAGCGCAGAAAAGGAAATTTTGCACGGCGTGATCCAGATACCACCCGGATATTGCACTTCAGAAAAAAATACAAACCAAACAACAAATGTGGACTTTTCCTTGTTGGTTTTCAATATTTGTTGTTCAGTTTGTTTCTTGGTATAAATGCGCAATATAGTTTTTTATTATACAACTAATAAAATACAAATTATTATTTTTTGATGCCTCCTTTTTAGAAATTATTTATATTTCAATCTTTCATTACACTATTTTTCGTAAACAAATGTATGCAGTATTGCCATACTTAATACTGAATGCTTTTGTTAAGTAATCAAATGATGGTGAAACGTAAATCGGTAACCGTTGGTTAAATGGTCCCCGTTAAACAAACCGACAGTTAGTTAATTTTGTGTTAAAAATGAAATAATCGTACATTGTGAAAATGGCCATAAAAGACATATCATAGCCAGTCCAATAAACGAAAGCTTGTAAACAAACTATTCTTCGACAACTCTCCAATGGATTGCTTCTAAAGTGCAGTACAAAATAAACTTTAAAGTGACTTCATGCTATGTTACATGGGATATCAGTATACTTAAGCAAAAATAAAAATTATCTGTATGAGAATTATATCAACATAATTTGTATAAAACCAGTTTGATCGAATTATCACACAACACGTTTAAAGTGACTCCAGATTACTTAGAGACACTTAAGTGACAATTGTCTTCACGCTAGATTACCTGGAATGTATAAAGTAACCAATTGTCTTATCTCTGCACTACAAAGAGCACATACGTGTCAAATGACCAAAATATATAAATTGGAGTCCTGCAAGTGATAAGACATTTGCGACAATTACTGTCTATAAGGGATACATTGACTACATGCTTAACTGCTGAGTCATTGGTAGGCAAATACAGGCATTTAATTTAATTTAAAAAATAAAATATCCGCAACAACATCAAGCAACTGAATGAAATATTTGTATTTTTAAAAATGAACGCCTACCAATGGTGTAGATGATAAAAAATACCCTTTTCATTTCAATGCGTGTGTATGTTTACCACACGCATTGATAAGGATAATAGATAAGTCACATGTCTATTATCATGTACGCATGTGTTCTAGATTAGTTGCTAGATTTTAGTGTTTAGTTCCTAAGGTTTTAATTTTTAATAAATAATTTAATGTCTTACAAACATGCAACGAGTGACATGCAATCACTCAACTTGTAAATATTCTTCAAGTTTTTACATTTTGGTCCTTCGAGCCGGATTAATGAAATAAGACAGCACCAGACAGACCTATCAATTAATTCATTGAAAGGACATGAAGTCCTTTTAAAGAAGCTAAAATAATAGCTTTGAAAAGAATTGAAATACCCTGCTTCAGTGGAAAAGTAGAAGAATTGAATTCAGTTAAAAAACATTTTGGTCCTTCGAGTATAAAATAGTGGTGAGCAAGGCAAATGAAACATCGGTACTGCATTCAAATATTTTAGTCCTTCGAACGACGAGTACATAAAATAGTGATGTGAACAAGGTAAATGAAACCTCGGCATTGGACTCAAATATTTTGAATGCTGAGATTTTGTGTAAATTTGTGGCATAGTGTCAGAACAACTCAAGTGCAACTCAAGTGCACTCAATTGGAGATATTTCTTTCTTCGTCATGACTATCTAAAGAATTGCTGCATCTGTTGATATATCATCCTTTCTTTGAAATTATCATCCTTATTTTCAAGAATTTCGTTTTGTATCTGCATTTTTGTTTTTTTATTTTGAAATAAATGTTTGTAAATTCATTTTTGTGGTTTGAATTGGAATTTGGTTTAGCTTTCCAATATCTAGTTTTTTACTTGGAATCTGTACAAGCTTTCCAATTTCTTTGTCGCTGGTTCAAACTCTTAGTAAAGCCTAGTACTCTGTTCATATTTGCGAAAAAATTATGGCTTTTTCAACACTCGAGTTGCCTATAACCAAATATACAGACTGTCTGATTGCATATATACAACCATACACATTGTTATTTGTTTGTATGTCAGAGCAACCTGATAGTTTTGTTATTGTGGATAGTCGCAATATCAGTGCTGTAGGAATGCTCTACATACACATTCATAGGTATACATACATATAATAATGTAGACATAAGTTTATGGTGAATTGCAGATTAGCTGCAATTCTTAGCTTTAAGTTATTTTTAAGATTTAAAAATAAAGACAGTTTTTAAACAACCAGAAACAATTAAAGTTGTTTTATTTTGTAAATGGCGCAGTCGCGGTTAAATCGAACCAAAAATAGAAAAAGTGTTCCAAAGAACATAAAAACTTATAAGCAAAACTGAATAAACTCTTTTACTTAAAAGACAAAAATTATAATTAAGTGAAAATATACATATTTCCCAGTTAACATATAATAAAAAAAATGTAAAATGAATCTTGAAGTGATACAACAAAGGATCGAACAATTAGAATGTCTTATCCTAAAACAGGATATCACAATAAAAGAGCAGCAACAACAAAATGCTGCCCTCCAAAACCAAATAAAAACTCACTTGCAAATTATGCAACAACAGAGAACGGAGTATGACATGAGAATACAACAAGCCGAAGCTATTTTACAACAGCATCAACAGCAATATCAGTCACAACACAACATTTGGCTTGGATACCAATCAAATAATAAATCAATTTAACCAAATAAAACCATTTGGTCCAAAAAACAACCTATCATCTTTTATAAAAACCGTCGAAAATCTGATTGCATTATGTGGCAATAACTATGAACTTAAAAATGTTGGAATTAAAATCATAAAAAACCAAAAATTCTCTGGAAAGGTGGCAGATTCAATTAACCTTCTAGCAGACGACGCCAGCTGGGAATACATCAAAACTCAACTAATAAATGATTTAGGACCAAAAACACCTTACTCTTCGGTAATTAATTATTGTAGAAGTATAAAAATAAGAAATTTATATGAATTATTTAAAGTATTTATAGAATCTAAGTATATACTTAATGACACTTATACGTACGACGAATCAAAACCTGACTTATATTCTCCACAAAACGTTGACAGAGACTTAACGGATATTAATTAATAAAATAGACAAACATTATAGACGAAAAACCAACACTGGACTCACTTTATAAACGATTTTCTCAATTAAAATTACTATAGATTTTAAATAAAAAAAAAAAAAGCAAATGCACAAAACAACACAAATATCCACAACAAAAAGAAAGAAACTGGCAGGAACTTTAATAATAAGCAACATTTTAATAAGAAATCTTCAAATAATTTTCAAACCAACAACGTTCAAAATAAATAAAGCATTGCTCACTTAAAATCCGGTCGCACTTAAGCTTTAATATCTACATAAAGAAAAATGCGATTTAATAATGTTCAACCATAAATGTAATCTTATTTGTTAGCAATTATGAATATTTAAATATCTTTATTTCTAATAAAAATTCTAGTTTTTGACTTGATGGTATCCATTAACTTTTGCACTACTTTTCGGTCCACCTGTGCTGCATATTTATTCCAAGCATTAATTTAGCTTTTCATAAAGTAAACGAGACCGTTTTACAGCAGTAATGTTTTGCTTTTCAGTACGATTTGGATATTTAATGCTACGATATGACCGTAAGCCAGCATCCAGGCGTATTCTTCTTGCTGTACTACGACTGGTTTTATATTTTTTGGCGCGATCGTTATCAGATAAACCAGGATTTTGTTTAAGGCGCAATTTACATTAAGACTTTTCAGACGACTGTTTTTTGGAATTCCCTTTTGAGAATCTTCCAAAAAATCATATGAAATTTATTTGTCTTGTTTTTGACATTTAATTGTTGATTTTCTTTAGTTGTTTATTCGTTATATTTTTTTTAAACGAAAACATCATATTTGATTGTGGAAAATAAATTGGACAATTTTTTAAATTGTTTTTTAAAAGTGAATTCAAAATGTGTAATGAAATAACTGAAGAAATTGAAGAAAAAAAAATTCTCTTCATTTCAACAAACGAAAAATTATAAAACATAATAGGAAGAATACGAATGAGTGTAAAGAGGAATGTCAAAAAGAAACATGAAAAACCGAAATCATGATTGTTTTCCTACCCCCCATTCTTCTCTACCCCGCGCACCACCAATAATCGACAAACATGAAAACAGACGTCTGGGCAAACATGAAAAAAAATCATCGTGTAAATTGGGTGTAATAGAACGCACTATTTTCGTTGCAAGGCCTTGGTCTAGACTGCTAACTTTTTTGGTTTTCTTACGATCCGTGCTTAAAGTTCCTCTGTAACGTTTTATAACATCATTCACAGTACTTTTTGGAAGCTTCAGTTTTTTTTGCTATCATTGCACCTGACCATGTTGGATTTTGAAGAAAATTGTGCACAATTTGTTTTCTATTTTGATTTTCCATTGCTCGCCACTTGTACTAAAATTAATATAATAATTTTAAATCTTGACAGAATAACGGTTGGTTTGTTTAGAAAGTCATACCAAAAGAAAACAAAAATGTTGCCACTAGTTTTTTGTAAAAAGCTTCTACAGTGCGACCGGATTTTATGTGAACAATGCTTTATGCCGGTAACCCTCAGTCTCAACAACATAGAAATAATCCCATACCTATGAATATAGGAAATTTAGAAGCAGAAAATGAAGTAAATTTTCTTTCAAGCCCACAAAACGATTACTACCCCTAATAACGGTTACAATAGGTAATAAAAGAGTTATTTGCTTAATTGATACCGGCGCAGAAACTAGTGTTATAAAACCAAATCTGTTACCAAATGAATTTTTTGAAACACAACTAAATAAGCCTTTCATGTTCCGAACATTAAATGAAATCAACTCAACATTAAAAGGCATAAAAACTACAATGCCTAAATAGTTTAATATTCCTGGTACACTTTTGTGAAAAATAATTAACTTTACAGACAGAAAATATGATTATTGGCCAAAATTTTCTTATTCCATTGAAAGCCAAAATAGATTTAAAAAAAATATATTGACTTATTCGGAAAGAAAATCCTATTTGATGAAGAATCTCCATATCATAACAGTATCCAAACTATTAACGATACTAAATTTCAAAATATCAACGAATTAAATTTAAGTAATTTAAATAACGAAGAATACTTAAAAATAACAAAAATATTAAACGAATACAACGACTTATTCTATAAAGATGGCGATGTTTTAACTTGTATAGAAGAGGTACAACATGTAATGCCAACAACTATTAATACACCTCTTTATTCAAAAATATATAGATACCCACCAAATTCACGAAAAGGAAATCCAAAATAAAATACAGGAGATGCTCTCTCAAAATGTCATTCAGGAAAGTAGTTCTTCTTACAACAGTCCTCTATGCAAAAAGTGGACATTCTTTGTGGATTAAAGAAAACTCAACGAGTTTACAAAAAGAGACAAATTCCCTATTCCGCATATGGAAGCTATACTCGATAAATTTGGTAGAACACAATATTAGGAAGAAAACCGCCTTTTCTACTCCATTCGGTCACTATGAATTCGTAAGAATGCCGTTTGGGTTGAAAAATGCACTGCGTCGTATATTTGGACGATATTCTAATATTTAGCACATCTTTAGATGAGCATTTACTTAACTTGAAAAACATTTTCAATCGGCTCCGAGAAACTAAATTTCTACAGCGCGAAACTGAGTTTTTAGGTCATATTATCAGCCGTCAAGGTGTAAAACAAAGCTAAGTCCGTTGTCAAAAAAACCTTACTTTAATAATGTATTGGTAACATTCTGTTTATATGTATTGGTATTCAAACCACTTTCACCACACTCCTCAAACACACATATTTGTAAAAAAGCGTCCTTAAAAATTATATCAAAATTGTATTACACTTAAATTTAAAAATTCAAACAATTCTCAAATCATTTAACGTATATTTGACCTGGAAAGATTTTATAAATAGATTTTTCTGCTTTTTATTCCATAATTTCTGCAAAAATTTAATTTATTTGAATTTTTTTTATTAATTTTCAATAAGAAATTTTACAAACGTGTTTTTTTCAGTTTTCATTTTAACCCCAAAAAATTAAATGTCAGAAAAATTAAAAAAATATATTTTTCGTTTGTGCTAAATATACATGTTTCGGTTACTTTCATTGTTTAAATATGTGGAAAAAAATATAAAAATATTATGTGTTTGTAAAATAGTGTGTTAGAGTTGCAATTTTATTGCAAATTTCAAGAAAAAGTTTTAAAGTTAAATTTTTCTCTCATGTGTGTTGAATTCACATACAACCTGCATGTGTGAAGAGAGAGAAGTTTTTGTTGTAGAAAAACTGAGAGCCTTCCCTTCTTGTTATTCTTTGATCTAAAACCTAATCCAAAAAAAGTTAAAATTATCCAATATTTGAAAATTCCAAATACTCCAAAAAAAATTAAGTCATTCCTGGGGATGACGGGGTTTTATAGGAAATTTATATAGGATTATGCCAAAATCGCATTCCCAGTGACAAAATTTTCAAATAAAAATAAAAAAGTCAATGTTAATGATCCCAATTTCATTGTAGCTTCTCAAAAATTAAAAGACATTCTTATAAACCCTCCCATATTAAGGTACCCAAATTATGCCCCCAGTGCAATTATGCACTGGGGGCTGTTTTAACACAAGATGGCCATCCAGTCTGTTATGCATCCAGAACACTTAACGACCACGAAAAAAATTACTCACCCATCGAAAAAGAGCTCTTAGCTATAGTCTGGGGCACTCAGTATTTTAGACCTTATTTATAGGGGTAGAATTTGATTTCAGTACAGATCATCAACCACTTAAGTGGCTACAAGCCAAAAATAATGGCAAAAATATTAAACCCAGATTAAAAAGATGGCTTGTCCTCCTTATGGACTATAATGCCAAAATTGAATACATTAAGGGAAAAGAAAATCATATTGCAGATTTTCTTAGTCGTATCGAAGAGAGAGATTCAGCAGAAAATATAAATGTAGGCGAAAATTTGATAGAAAATAGATCCACATCATCATTAGAAGGTGAAACAATGCATTCTCAAGAGGAAAATGTAAACGACAATTTCAAAATTTTAACCACAGTTGTTAATCGCTTTAAATTTCAAATAGTAATAACTGAAAGAAAAACTATGGACTCCATGTGTATGGTTATTTGATAAAATGAGAATCTTTCTAGATAACGATGACCTAAATTCCCGATGACCTAAATTCTCAAACAATTTCCACTTAAGGGACAGGTTGCAGTATTTTCAAATATCAATGAAAGAAAATACTATCAATTTCAAAAAGTTATAGAAAATTTATACCAGAATAGAACCGATGTGAAATTCTTTAAATGTTCATATTTTGCTAAAGATATTGATGAACTGAAAAAACAAATATCGTTGTATCATAAAAATGAAACCGGTCACTCCGGAATCAGCCAAACATACGAAGGAATAAGACACAAAATATATAACCTCAAGTTAAAACAAGTAAGAAAGTATGGTAAATTAGCAAAATCATTATTCTTTCAAAATTTCAATAATTTATATTCGTGAGTGATTTTCGAAAGTGGACCTTATATGGGAGCTATGAAAAATTATGGACCGATCACCATGAAATTTGGTCATGTGATTAATGTCTATATGAAAGTTATTTATGTTGCATTTTATGTGTATACCAACATTTTAAGGAGATTTATGCTCGTTAAAGTGATTATCGGAAGCAGGCATTATATGGGAGCAATTAGTCATAGCTCCCGATCATAACAAAATTTGGTGACATAAAAACGGTATATATAAAATTTATTTGGAGAAAAAATTGTGTAGATACCTATATAAATTAAACATTTATCACCGATAAAGTCCAATTTCGGCAGGACATTTGTATGGGGGCTAGGTGAAATAATGGACCGATTTCAGCCAATTTCAATAGGCTTGGTCCTTGGGCAGAAGAAATGACATGTACTAAATTTTATCGAAATATCTTCAAAATTTCGACCTGTACTCTGCGCACAAAGTTTACATGGACAACCAGCCAGCCAGATGGACGGACGGTCGGACGGACATTGTTTAATCGACTCAGAAAGTGATTCTGAGTCGATCGGTATACTTTAAGGTGGGTGTTAGACTAATATTTTTGGGCGTTACAAACATCTGCACAAATCCATTATACCCTCCCCACTATGGTGGTGTAGGGTATAATTAACGATTCATGAAGTAATAAATAACTGCGATTATTGCACATCCGCGAAATATGATAGAAATCTAACAAAACCGAAATTGCACCTTACCGAAAGTGAAATAATGTAATATTACATGTCGATACATACGTAAACACGAAACAATCGTTCGTTATTTTCATAGATAAATTCTCAAAGTTCGCAATTCATTTCTATCTTCCCGCCAAAAACAATCAAACCATAATTCAAATACTAAGAGAACTCGTATTCGACAACGAGTTCAACACAGCCAATGTTCCGAAATTCCTAGATGATAACAATATATTATATCATGCAACAAAGCCAAATAGCCACACAGGAAATTCGGACATAGAACGACTTAATACTTAATACCATAACCGAAAAAATTAGAGTATTAAACCTAGAAGACAATATACCAATTATATCACAAATGGCAAAAGCAATTAAATTTTATAATAATACTTACCATTCATCAAGTACATCCTTTGAAGTGGAACAACATAAAATAGATCACAATATAATAAAAAAAAGAATTGATGCAAACAAAAAATAAAAGAATATATCGAAAACAGATCATCAGAACATTGGATTTGAGATAATTAGAATTAGACCAGTGGAAATAATTAATCAAACCATTACTTCACTTAATAGACACTAATCAATATTATAAAATAATAGAAGATATAGAATTAAAAATAACAAATTTACATATACCCCCAAATGGTCTTATCGAAAGTCAAATACAAAGACTAAAAACTAAAATTAAATCAATTAGCCCCCGAAACACAACTCGCAGGAAAAAGACAGGATTACTAAACATTATTGGTTCAGCACAGAAATTTTTGTTTGGTACTATGTATAAAGAAGATAGAAATTACATTTTAACCCATTTAAATTTGGTATCCGAAAATAATCACTATGCTATAGAAAACCTCAACAAACAAATCATAATAAATTATCACTTTCAGAAAAGTATCAATTTGTTTCAGTCTACTATACAATCAGTTCGCAATACAATCAATACTGCCTTCGAAGATTTAAAAACTAAAAATAATCATATACCAGTTCAAGTACTATATCCAGACATTATGCTTAAACTGAATTACATTGAATATAAAGTTAATCAAATGCAGAACAGCATTGCTTCAGCCAAATATATATTTACATCTGACGAAATCATGACTTACAACATTGACTTTTACAAACTTCAACTTATAAAACCAGAGTACGGAAACAAACAAAAGGAAACGTTTGCTTTCATTTTGTTTTGTTCTTTGCAGTGAGTAAAACAAAAACCAAACATAATCAATGAGAATGATTGTGCCCAAGGCGAATTCATACAAGGTGGTGGCAGTTCTACAAAAACAACAATTGGTCTTAACAAATGTCAAAAAACAAAAATTAAAAATTAAAGAAATATGTATTAAAACTTAATATAGTGTAGATAATTGAATAGTGAGGGCTTTATTTTACTGTTAGAACCAAAAAGCGAAAAAAAAAGTTATCAGCTGATTGACTGACTCCACCTTGTATAAATTCGCCTTGATTGTGCCACTTTGTTTTGTATTGTTTTTGCTCATGAGCAAGGTATATTAATTATAAGGTAGTGTTATCAGACCAGCTGATCGTTTTTTGCTACTATGTTTATTTTTCGCCGTGGTGCAGTATAAATGTCAAACTTTGTTTACATTTTGTAAATGTCAAACTTTGTTTTGCTGTTAAATTCGTTTATGTTTTAAAACCAATAATAATACTACACGAAATTAGTTTTATTTTTAAAAACATAAATTAAATTACAAACAGATTCAAATTTATAAACATTTTTTGTTTAACAAAAATTCGCTTTGATTTATTTGTCAGCTGTTTTTGATATTTTTCCCTGACAACCAATTCGCCTTCAAATGCAGGCACAATGTCAAACTACATATAAAAAAAATATAACCAATTCGCTCGGTATTCTGAATTCGCCGATGACACTACCTTATAAATTAATATACCTTGCTCATGAGCGCAAAAAGTACATTAATATAAACGTACGCAGCTAGAAAAGAGTAAGAACAATATTGAAACATTCTGAGAAAAAACGTTTCGCAAACCTTTGGTAATTAAATTACTCATTATAGAGAATGTACTATACTCTAGCTACTAGAGTGATGTATACATAACTTTTGTTTCTAAGTGAAATAAAAATAGAAGTTTTAAGATTTTAAAGTTTTTTGTTTTTATTGATGATTATTGAGACTAACTACTACAGCAATTAAAAAAAAAACATAAAATAAAAAGTAGTTCAAAGAATGAAGAAACAAAATTAATAATGTTTTTAAATGTCGCTCTAAGTTTCCAGCATGTTTACTTAATAATTTATTATTACAATTTTCATTTTTGCAAATAACATGTTTATCATCTACAACTTCAAAAAAACTACGTAACAAATCATTTTTTGGACGAGGCATTGTGGATTTTGCTCTTGTTGTTACACTAACACAACCAAACAAGTACTAAATCAATTACTCAAAAAAATACGTTTCTCAATTTGTTTTGTACTCAAATGTACGATTGTAACGGTAAATTAAATAATGCAGATGAGTGAAAATTTTGATTTGTGTTGTACATTTTGCAAACGTTTGCGAAAGGTTTTGTTTGTTTTCATACTCTTTATAAAACTAGACTAACTAGTACATAACCTACAACGACAATTTATTAGTGATTGCCTTAAAAATACCTTTAAATTCTTATACCCTGATTTAAAGGCAATATTCCCAATGGCAACTTCAAACTTTTATGAAATAGATGATAATATACAAAGTATATTTATACAAGTACATGCAAGAGATCAGCTGTTAATTTTTTTCTCCTTTGTAAATACTTGTGAGATTGTCAAAATTTTTCACTTTGTTTACTTTTTTTGTATGTCAAAATATTAATAACAAAAAATTAATTTTGAAAACTTTTAATAATATTAGTAAAAATAACAATTGGAAAACTGTATTTTTGTTCATTGCGCAAAAAAAAATGTACCAGTGGCAGTGGTGACTTATTCTATGTGCGAAAAGACCCGATTAAAAGGGCAATGTGAGTGAAATTTGTGGCAAAAATTTTCAATTATTTGACAATCTCACAATGTTTTACACAAACAAACTATTGTTGTTTTTTTTATTGTTGAATTGTTGTAGAGTTGCATGTACTTGCCATCAGCAAAAAATTGATTCAAAATTGTTACGATAGACATTTGACAAATTTAACTATGAAACTAATATTAATGCCATTTCAGAATATACCATATGAAAACAATTATCAAAATATAAAGGAAATAAAAGAATTTAAGTTAAATAAAAATATAAGCTATGGAATAAGTTTTTCAATGATAATCATAATTATTATAATTATTGTACTAATTTGTTTTCGATAGAAAAATCAAGTAAAAATTAATATAAATAAACCCTCTCCTAAAATAAAAGAAATTGAAAAAAAATATGAAATAGAAGAATAAACAATTAAATTCAGGAGATTTTTTTTAACAAAGAGTAGAGGAGTTACATATCTATATATATAAAAATGGATGTTTGCATGTATGTGGGTATGTATGTATGTATGTTCCGAATGAACTCAAAAACGGCAGAACCGATTTTCATGAAATTATCAGGGAATCTTCAGAATAGCCTAGCGGGTAACACTGTAGAGTCAGATTTTTGATTTTAGGTATGTGGGCGTAGGGACGTGGCAAAATTAAATTTTTATATTTTGCCGCTAATGCCATCGATATATATAAAAAACGGCAGAACCGATTTTGATCGAATTATCAGGGAATCTTCAGAATAGCTCAGCGGGTAACACTGTAAAGTCAGATTTTTGATATTCAGTCTGTGGGCGGAGGGGTGTGTAAAAATCAAATTTTTACATTATACCGCTAATGCCATCTATATATAAAAACAGATTTGTGTATGTACGTTCCGCATGGACTCAAAAACGGCTAAACCGATTTTGATAAAAATTTTACGGAATCTTCAGAAAAGCCTAGCGGGTAACACTGATTTTCGGTCTATGGACGGAATGGCGTGGCAGAATCAAATTTTTATACTATAATGACATAAAAAAAAGATTATTGTATAATTTTTGATCGACCTTTTCTTCAATTCTCACAGATAGTTTATTTAGTTTCCTATATAAAGGCTTACAAAGTCAGTGATTGTTGTAAAAAAAAATTTGGCAAAAAAAATTAAAAAAAAAATAATTTTGTCGACCAAAAAATTTTTTTCAATTGGAGAAATACATAAATACTTTATTTTATTTCCAACCTTCAAACAATGACAATTTTCATTTTATTTTTTAACATCATTCTAAAAATTTTAATTCAAAGTGGTGTACTCTGAAGCGAATTATTTGGCGTAAGCGAAGAAAGGAATACATTTCAACACATATCCGGTACTATAAAAGTTCTTTTATATTATCAATCGATGATAAACAATTTTGTTTACTCTTGCATATTAGGTGCATGAATAAGAAATTTCCATATGAGATCTTTGAAATAAAATAATATTTTGAATAACTCTCCGCGTTCCACTTTTAATAAAAAATAACGGTTTTATTCAAATAAAATTTGTTTTAGAAATGGCATCTACGTCTAGAGCCGCAGAAACGGGAAGAGAACGAGAATCACGGCTTCAGCAAATGCGTCGCATTGTATCTTCATCGAGTGCTGCAGAGACACCTCAACAGCATATCGAAAGACTAGAAGCCAATCGCTCCCGAATGGCTCGATCAAGAGAAAGAATCGATTTAAAGTTGCCGGTATTTTATTACAATAAGTATGATGACTACAGAAATCACAAGGACGTACTGATTGCGCAATGGACAAACATTGCTTACATTGCCGCGTTTTGAAGTTCCCTAAGTAATCCCCGGGAATGTGCTGTTCGAACGGTAAAGTTCTTCTGGCACCAGTTATTGAGCCGCCTAAGCTGCTTCTAAGTTACATTTTCGGGGCCAATCCTATTACCAAGCACTTCCTTCAAAATATCCAAAAGTGCAACTCATGATTTCAAATGACGTAGGCTTCATGTCCACCTTTAAAGTTCAAGGCCAAATGTACCACAGAATTGGATCATTGCTCCCGCTTCCCAATGATGATGCGAAGTTCCTTCAAATTTATTTCACTATCAACGAACATGCGTGTGCATTTGCTGCAATACCCTTCTGCCGAAACATTCTCAAAACAATTGTTGGACATCAGAAATGGAAAAACTTCAATTGATCTCGCCACAAATTAGATTTCGTTGTTGATAAGGTATTCCCAAGTCTTACAACCAACTACAAAAATTTGGATTGGCTGTGGAAACATGCAATTTTGCACCAACAAATTATGAACAAATACAATTGAAACTGCCTGGCGAAACAATAAAATGCAAATCGATTGACACAGTAATGAACGAAGAACAAGCCGTCGATTATCCTACTGAATTTTTGAAATCATTGGAACCAGCCGGACTGCCACCACATGTACATACACATTCATATACATACATATAATAATGTAGAAATAAGTTTATGCTGAATTGCAGTTTAGCTGGAATACTTAGCTTTAAGTTATTTTTAAGATTTAAAAATAAAGTTAGTTTTTAACAAACCGCAACCTAAATTATTAGCTTATAGTGGTACAGTGAGATGTTATCTGCTTGCGCAGCCTGTCTCAGCGATTAAATTCACAAATGCTGTGAGCAGTTCAGTATTTTTGTTTTTTCCTATGATTTTGCTGTGCTTTTTGCTGCGCTTACTGCTTAAGGTTTTTTTAATGTTCAGAAATTAACTGTGTGTTTGCACCATTATCTTTGAAATGTTACGTGCATACACACATACATACATTATTTATGAACATTAAGCAGTTGTTTGTAACTGAAAGAGCGCAGCAAAAAGCACAGCAAAATCATAGGAAAAAACAAAAATACTGAACTGCTCACAGCATTTCAGCATTTGTGAATTCAATTGCTGTGACTGGCTGCGCAAGCAGATAACATCTCACTGTACCACTATAAGCTAATAAGCAAGGCGAATTTATACAAGGTGGTGGCAGTTCTACAAAAACAACAATTGGTCTTAACAAATGTCAAAAAACAAAAATTAAAAATTAAACAAATATGTATTAAAACTTAATATAGTGTAGATAATTGTATAGTGTACTCAGTACTTATTTATGTAAAAAATAAATATTTTGTTAATAAGCTTAGAATATGTAGATATTTAAATATAAACAAAAGGTTTGACAACTGTTAGAACTAAAAAGCGAAAAAAAAAGTTATCAGCTGATTGACTGACTCCACCTTGTATAAATTCGCCTTGCTAATAAGTATTTTATTATTTTTTGACTTTTACTGTTTGTTATATCTTGGACGTAACTGCTGAAAAACTGTAAGCAAAGGATTTTTTTATGTGATTTTGCTAATTTCAAGCAAGCAATACAATTACTGGATGTCATGAACAAATTTTTTAAACTAGAAATAAGAATGCCAAAATTATATAAGGGCTTGGGCATCATATCTGGGAACGGGGACGTTAAGTGGGCACTCATAGGAATCGAATGGCATATAAAGTATTTTTGGAAAAACTTGAAAGGGGGGGTAGGTCCATTGATGTCAAAACCATTTTGCATGAAAAATTTTAAACTAGAAAAAAATTTCCACAATTATACAAGGCCTTGGGCATCATATCCGAGAACGGGAATCGAATGGTATGTAAAGAATTAAAAAAAAAAAAAACTTGAACGTGGGGGGTATGCACATTCAAACTTTGATGTCAAAACCATTTTTCATGAAAAATTTTAAATTAGAAAAAATGAAAAATTTTAAATTAGAAAAAAAATTGCCAAAATTATTTAAAGCAATGGGCATCATATCTGGGAACAGGAATGATAAGTGGACAGTCGATCTGTATTCTCATGAGAAGCAGACGTGTTTTTTATTCGCCCCGCGATTTAAGTGGTTTAAGCGAAAATTTAAATACAATAGAAAAAATTAAGCGATTGGACGCAACAATAAAAAAATTCTCTAAGTGTTTAATATAAACAAATAAATAAATATTACAATATATTACCAAAAAAATGGAAATTTGTTTAAAAGTGTTTTGTTTACTTTCTTTTTTCAAATTTCGTTAAAATACTGTGAGCATATGAACTCTCACAATGAGAGTAGGCTCAGTTTAAACGGTAGAAATTCCTACATATGTCTAAACGGGGAGGGTGAAAATAGATGTGTAAATAAAAATATAAACGATCCAGACTTTAACAATAATTATTTAACCGCCAAACCTATTGAGAGAGCGCGCTCTTGATCTCCCGTGATACAAGTACATGAGAATAATATTGCACACACATTATCACCTATAAATTCATGTTTAGAACCAGTGTTTAAATAACTAGACTACAAGTAGCAGTAGCATCGAAAAACACAAGTAGTCTAGTTAAAAAATTAATAAAAACTCGGAGTCAATCAATTACTACTACTACTGCTACCTTCACATTTTAGTAGCAGTAGTTGTAGTAGTAGCAATAAAAGAAAAATTTAAAAGTAGCAGATCAGTTTGTTTTCTATTGCTACCTTAAAAAAAGAAACACTTTTAATGTAGCAGAGTCATTTGTTTTCTATTACTTCTGCTACTTTTAAAATTTAGTAGCAATAGAAGTAGCAGTTGAGGTAGCAGATGACGTAGTAGTAGAAGTAGCAGTTAAGTAGTAGTTGAAGTAGCAGTTGAGGTAGCAATATAAGTAGTCAAAAATAAAAATCTTCAGTCAAAAATTTATATTGTGTGTTGTTGTTGTGAATGTTTATTGGTGTAAGATGTTCGTATTGTAAACAAAAGTTCTTAATTTTTTTTGTATTCACATAGTTACCATATTTTTACATACAAATTGTTGCAAAGCGTTGCCGTATTATTTACTTGAAATAATAATGGTTTTAACATTCTTTCATCTAAGTATATATAACAAAATTAATGTATGTCTATTTATTTGTTTGTATATTTGTTTGTTTGTGCTAAAAAAAATATTTAACAAAGAAAATGTTTTTAGAAATTCAATATTAAATTAAAAGCAAATCTTAAAAAAGTAGTAGTTAAAAAAAAGGAATGAGATCAATTCAAAGATAAATATTAAACAATTTTAAAAAAAGTTTTTTTTTCTCAAACCTACTAATAACAATAAAATTAAATTTTATTGGATTTTGTTAATTTAGTTTTTCTTTTAAGAAATTAAATTTACTACTTTTTCCACAAAATGTTACCCCTGAAGAGAAAAAAACCCACAAAAATTAATTCTATCATTTAATAAATTTTTTCATTGTTAAATGTACGAAAATTCATTTATAATTATGTAGAACATTTATATTTCCCCTGCAAATAATATGGCAACGTAAGAAATAACTTGTTTGTGTGAATGGTAACTTTGTACACACAGAAAATACGATCTTTCTGTTAGCAACACGAACATCTGAGACGAATAAAAACGAATTATTACTTCAAACACTCTCAAAACAAAAACAACACACACTGTTTATTTTTGACATTTTTGGTGTTATGGCTGAAGATTCTCTTTTTTGACTACTTCTATTGCTACCTCAACTGCTACTTCAACTGCTACTTCTTCTACTACGTCAACTGCTACCTTATTGCTACCTTACTGCTACTTCTAAATAATAAAAATTAAAACTAGATGTAAAGCAGTAGTAATGATTTTTTGTATTTTTATGCTACTACTCTATTTACAATTCATGTTTTATTACTACTGCTCTGTTTAGAGTTTTATTTTTTGAAGGTAGCAGTAGTTATAGAAAAAACAAGAAAACGAAAAAAGACAAATGCTATTGCTACCGCTATAGAAAATTTTCTGAAGCAGTAGTTGTAGCAATAGTTAAAAATGTTTAGTTATAGTAGCTTTTTAAACACTGTTTAGAACAAAGCATAAAAGAAAATAAAAAGTGTTCTGGTACAACAACAACAAATACTGCAGTAATAACAACAGAGTCAACTATGTTAAATACACAAGCTTATGATAATCCACTAACAACACCTAGTTATAGTTTTAATGTATTTAACACTGTAAATACCGCAATGGAAGATAATGGTACATCAAGAGGTGATATACCTAAGGTTGGAAATAAGATAAGTAAAACTAAATCTCCAGTTCAAACAGGTATGCTTAGATATATAAGAATTAATAAGCGAAATTTAAGTCCCCAGAAAAGTTTGCCTTCTGAAAAAAATTACTGATAACCCCTTGAATAGTAACCGTTTTGCTCTCTTGAGTGAGGATGATTTTCATATTGTTCCAATAAGAAAAGAGACAAAAATAGTTGTATACACTGAGGATTGTTATAGAAAAATCTCTCAACACCTAAATGACAGTAAGAAAAATTTTTATACATATCAACTCAAAAGTAGCAAAGGCTTGATAGTAGTCATAAAAGGTATAGAGTCCAGTGTAGATACAAGCGAAATCAAGGAGGCCCTGGAAGAATTGGGCTATCAGACAAAGAATGTGGTTAATATATTTAAGGTTGAGTTAGAGCCTGATGATGGGAAATTAAAGAGAAATAAAACTGACCCTATATACTCTCTAAGATATTTGTTGAATCGTAGAGTAAATATAGAGGAACCTCTTAAGCGTAATCGTCGAGTTCAGTGTAGTAATTGTCAGGAATTTGGACATACACGAAATTATTGTACCCTACGCACAGTATGTGTTAAATGCGGAGACCTGCACAATGTGATATAGTTAAGAATGGTCTCAGTAGAAAATGTGGTAACTGCGGTGGAGAACATTCCGCTAATTACCGCGGATGCCCGGTCTACAAGGAGTTATTAAAAAGATTAAGAGAGGCAAAAGCTGTTGAGAGGTGAAATAGTTGAACCAACACCTACTAATTCGGAATCTACATCTAGACCACTAAGCTTTGGAGTAGTATTTTCATATAAAAAAATAAATGCGGCTCATCCAAGGCGCTACAATTAATGCTGGAGCCAGCTCATATGGCAGCATTTTAAGATCGGGTTATCAAAAGCCCAGCGTCCCCCAAAATATGGGAGAATATTTCCTCTCTTAATCAAAATATGACTAACTTCATGTCATCCATGCAAACCACAATACAAGAGCTTCTGAGAGCACAGAACCAAATGATTCAAATTCTATTAACAAGAAAATGAATTTTTTAAAAATATGTTTCTGGAATGCAAATGGTTTAAACCAGCACAAATTGAAAATTTCCCACTTTATGTTAAATAAAAGCATCGATGTGATGTTAATTTCGGTTAATTTCTTACAAATAGATATAACTTTAATATATCAGGTTACTCATTCTATTACACAAACCATCCGGATGGTAAGGGACATGACATGGGTTTTCAATATCTCTCTTCCCTTGTATCATTATTTGGTTCTCTTTGTTAAATTGTCTCCATTGATCCATATCTTTTCTTGCTCTCTCTTCCTCTCTAATCCTGTTGGGGTTCGATTTGATAACCTTAGCAAATGATTGGTTTCTATGTACGTGTTTCGCAGCTTCCATTGAGTTGTTAATGATTCTATCAGGTCTCGTACGTAATTGAGGGAAATTCTCCTCAACACCGTCATCGCCCAATATCTCAAATCTATTTCCACCAATGATACCCGCATATTTGGTTCTAGCTTCTCTGATGCTCAAGTTTTCCAGAATCATAATTCTCTTCAGATTCAACGCTTTTTCCCGAGCTGGACAATTGCGGTCGGTGGGTGGGTGCATGTTCTTACAATTTGTACAAGTTGTCACTCCAGATCACAATCAGAATCCACAGTGTGTTTTGTGAAACATTTGCCACAGGTCCTCTCCCTCTGCTTGCAGTTGTCCGCCATATGGTTAAATCTATAACAGTTATAACACTGTCCGAATGGAATAAAAGGTTTGGTTGTCAGTTTCGTGAAAGCAAAGTCCATCTCCTTCGGTATGTTTAATCCTCTAAAGACTACCTTAACCTTCATAGTGGCACTTCTCTCGTTTCCATTATTTCTCGTCATTCTTATTAACTTGACTATAGGCACTGGTGATGATAGCATAGTTGATAGTTCCTTCATTGAGATCTCCTCCGGTATATTAAAAACTATTCCCGTTTTCGTCAAAAGGTGGGCAAAGATTCTCGGGGTGTAACTTGCACTCTCCAATAATTGTCCGTTGTTCATAAAATTATTTGCCGCTAATCTCGACTTGAACATCACCTTACATCTACTATAACCTATTTTAATAATGCTGTCTATATCGTTTACCTTGAGATCCAGTAATTTCTTCGTAAGTCTATACTGATTAATTGGTGTTCTTGGTTCCGATTTCGCTGTGTCCACATACACAGTGAAGGGGCCTCTATGATCATCCTCATATACTGTTGGCATGTTTTGCGAAACGAAAAAGAGAGGGTCCTCAATTTCGTCCTCCACTTCATCTGAATTTATATTGTCACCTTGTTTTCGTTTTCTATTCGGCATGTGTTTTTCGGCAAATTTCTCAAAATCATTATTCCTAGCATGAAATGATATGTTCGATTCACGATCTACAGTTGAGTTCTCCATTATCAACATTTTCGGCGGGGGTCCTACCCCCCCTGGTTTCAGACGGGGTGTACCCCCGTCCGGGTCGCCCTCCATGATGACCACTAAAAAGGCACCGTCAGAGAAGCAAATATGAAATACCCACAGAAGGAGTAGTAGAGAATATGATTATAATGAAATAGTCCGTTAATGGGATGAAATATCAGTCAAAATTAATAATCAAAAAATCAAATTTCACACGGTATAAAAAAACACAAGTTACGCGTCGGGCGTTATTACACTTTGTTGATTTCATGCTTTTCATATGCAACAAATGATCAGCTATTGGATTTAATTTCGTGCGATAGAAGTAATGCTTATGTTATTTCGTGTGGAAAAATAAGATTGCCAGATGTATTTCACATGTTTTCCACAATAGGAACAGAATACTGCTTATGCGAAATTATTTCGCATATATTTTATTCCAAATATTTTACATATAGTTTGACAGCATTTCGCACGAAATTTTGAACAGATTACTTAGCTTGAGAACAAAATATTTGAGTGCAGTGCCGAGGTTTCATTTACCATTTTCACACCACTATTTTATACTCGTCGTTCGAAGGACCAAAATGTAAAAACTTGAAGAATAACACAAGTATTTACGGGATGAGTGATTGTATGTCACTCGTTGAATGTTTGTAAGATATTAAAATATTGATTAAATATTAAGATAAGAATATTTCACTTAACCACATGTGACAAATGAAAAGGGTCTTATTTATCATATAAACTATGCACTAGGGATATAACTATCGACATTTTTTTCAAATATGCAAATTGGCATAGCATAGTCGAATAGAGCATTAAAAAATATGAAAAACCACGGTATTATTTTTTCGCGGTTGTTAAAAAAGTTCACGCACCATTTATATATTTTCAATTATTTTGAAATACAATATATTTTATTTTAATAATAACTGCGGACATACATCAAAAGATAATTTTTAAATACGGGAAGTATGCCTCACACTTCATGTTGTGTTACGTAGGATACCAGTATACTTAAGCAAAAATAAACATGCGTATTCCTAGTTGTCTCGTTGAGTGGACAACGACTACTAAAATGTAAGAGCATAAGAATACGTGTGATTTTATTTTGCACAATTGTGCTACGGGCTGCTCACCTATGTATTAAAATTTAATTTAATAATTAAACACACTTTTTGTTTATTTGTTTGTGAACACCCATTGAATGTATTTTGTATTTTAAACATCAGAAACCAAAAAAGAAGAAAAACAGCAGGTTTTCTAGAACTGAAAAATGTAAACTATAAATTTGCTCCTGACCAAGGCGTAATGACTATAAGGTGTATGCGTTATGGCAACAAATACAACAATGCAAAAACAACAGGCACTTTGTTTTTGTTAAATCACTTTTATAGTGTCAAAAACAGCTGACTTAACGTAAATAAAAAATTATTTGTAAAGACTTGAAAACATTTTTTTAATGAAAATTGTTAGAAATAAAAGGAAATTCGACGTATTTTAGTTTTTATTTTCACAAAATTCTCTTATTTACTTCATTTTAAACAATGAGACACAATATAAACAAACTTTGACTAATAGCTTACTTATACAAATTACAGTAAAAAAAACAATTTTGACAAGTTGAAAGTTGTAAACAAACAAGAGAAAAAAATAGTCAGCTGTTAAAATTTGATTGCGTCAATGAAATTTGTGAGTGTAGGCGGCAAATTGCCATATGTAGGAATCCATTGCCCAATGATTGCTATACAGATTGCTTGAGCAATTATTGCTATGCAATAAGCTGTCAGTTCAGTTGTCATTAATGTAAAATTTCTTCTTTCTATGATTCATTGTGATTAATGCATACACATTTAATTTATTTAAGTACAAAAAGTAAAAAAACAAAGAAATTAGTGGAAAAAATCCTTTAACACTAATATATAAGCAAAATACCCATCAGTTTTTCATACAACTTCTCGCATTGAAAATTTTGTATTTGTGACGAACGTTTTCTCCACCTAAAGCAAAAAAAAAATCAAAAATATTTTTGACTTTTTTTTCAAAATGGACCCTTTTTATTTATTTTTATTTATTTTTTTAAGAAAGCTTAGGTCTTTTCCTAAGCGACCTATATGGTCATTAATTGTTATGAAAAATATTTGTCAAGTATAGACAGGGGTTAATGGGTAAAATATAAAAGTGTCAAAAAAAGAGTTGCCCAATAACAAATTTTAAAAAATTTAATGGATTGTGGTAAAATAATTACTATATTTTTAACTTATTTTATGTATATTTGAAAAAGAAAATGGTACAAATGGCAATTAATGCGTAACATTATCGTAAAAAACACCAGTATCATAAGTTTTTATAAACAAAATTGTTAACACAAACATTTTCCTCAAAAATGTTTGTATTTGAAAATTATGGTAACACTGTTTATTTAATTAAAATAACAAAATTTGGTTTCAAGCCGCAAATGGACTTAAAAATATGAAATGCTGATAGTACAAAGGTTTATTTATTAAATTCGCTGTAATTTTCTTATATTTGTGGCTTTTTGGCGACATCATTCTTCTTCGCTAACATTTGCAAAATGAACTTTTATTTGCCTGTGTAAACACTCAAGCAACTTGTAAACATTTCGATGTATTTTTCGAAATTTTCGATAAAAATACGCATAAATTTATTATAAAAGCCCTTGATTAGGCCTACAAATTTTCTTTTGTACAACCGTTATTTCAGTTTATTACAATATGGTAAGTTTATAATTTATATACAAAATTTCTTCTGTTAGCAACGAGGCAGTAAAAGCAAGTGAACAATCAATAAATATTTAAAAATTAAGAAGAGCTCAAAAATTGGATAACAGAACTAAATAATTTTGATAGCTTACGCATGTTACATATTAACATACAGTGGTGGCCAGCTAATTAGGGACAAAATTGTTTGCTAAATTCCATATGATTCTCAATTAATTTTTCAAATATTTTCACAAATACACTTGATCCAGTTTTTTAATTATATCGGACACAATTTAGTATTATTTAATTAATTTTTCAATTCATATAAAATAGTTTCACAACAATATTTTTTACGAGTCCAAAAGTAATCGATTTGAAAATTGGCAAAATGTTGAATTTTTGCCGAAAAACTTGCTTCCTAAGTAGAAAAAAAGTTCCTTAGGGAAGTTATTAAGCTTTTATATTTTTTTGAAAAGTATCTTATATATGCTAATAGGGGAATCCCTAGGCCCTTCCGAATGTTTTTGTCATACGAAAAAATTTCAAATCAATGATTTGTACTTGTCCAAAAATAAGTGAATTTAAAGTGGAATATTTCAGATATTTTGAATTTCTTAGATTTTTGGTCAATAACCCATATAGAAATCTTAGCCCCTGGAAGAAATATGTTTCCATAAGCATATTATTTTTAATATTTTCTGAAAGATAGTACTACAGGAATTATTTCAACATTAAAAGTGTGTAAAATTGTGTCCTTCACATTTCCTTCCAAATTTAAGCCATTTTGTGTCGAAATCCCAAAAACGGAATGCAATTTTATATTTCTCAGTCTCGGACCACGTGGTACCAATAGGCCAAAACCCTAAAATTCCCGTTTTTGGAATTCTAAGATTATTTTTTCACTAATTTTTTTTTGGAAATAAATCTGGCATTTCTAAACGACTGGTCCGATCAGCATAAACTTTGACTTGGGCGTTGCCAAGTATCAAAATGGTCCAGCAAATGCTCCAGGGACGGCGCTATGGGAGCTTAAAGTAGGGCTTCTTCGACATGTAAAATTTTTTGCTTTTTTTCCCATCCAAATTTAAATTTTAAAAATTTGCCATACCTTGGTATAGGTCAAATGACCAATACTTTTGCACTTTTTCTGTGCAAAATTAATAACGACTACAAAATCATGGTATTCAAACCAAAACCTGAACGAATTTCATAAGTAATAATTATTTTATTAAAAATATGGGCCCATATTCATAGTCAAACAATAAAGTCGGTTCTTTTTAAAAACAACTTTAAATTGAAAAGCCGCTTTTTATTATTCTCTAATTATCAGGCCTGTTCTGCAATCCACGTGATTTCAAATCACATACCGTTTTGAAATCACACGTGTGATTTGTGCCTGTTCTGTAAATCACACCGTTATTGTATTTTTTCGGTGTGATTTTAATTTTTCGAAAGCACAAGAAAACAGCTGATTCGTTTATTTTAAATGTTTTGTTTTTCAAATAATTGTATAGAAATATTAAAGTGAAAATAAAAAAATGCCTGGAACTTCCGTTATATCTTTAATGGAATTAAAAAGAAGGCAGTTAAGATATGAACGTATTAAAAAGCGTTGTTTGCGAGTATTATCAGATCCAATGGATATGAACGAAACATTGTAAGTTGATAATGATTGGATACAAACAAAAACAGCAAAGCTGCCACAGTACACAATAACTTTTGGTTACCACTTGCTTCAATTTTGTTGCAGTTTTCTTCCAATTAGCACTAAAAACTTAACTCATATTGATAACTTATAATATAATATAACAAATATTATACATTTTATGCTGAATTCTAAAATTAATTTAAAGATATTGACCCATAATCATAGTCAAAAATAAAGTATATTTTAAGAGAAATAAAGTCATCTTTACTTAAGAGTGGACTTTAGGTCTACCATAGACAAGTTAAAGTATACTTCTGACGTTAAAGTCGACTGTAAATATAAAACTAGCTGAAGTTGTTTTTAACTCATTTAACAACAGCATCAGCTGTTCTTCACCATGAAAAAAGTCTACAATGTTTAAGTTGCAAGATATTGGCAAAGATTTTGCAATTATTGAATATTGAATCAATAAAATTAGTACCAAAATAGAATATATTTGATATTAATCTTTCCTTTTCTATTTTTCCACGACAAACTGTTTTTTTCTTAAGCTTCCCAGTTACATTTATTGTTTGTTACTTTTTGTTTTTTTTTTGTTGTTAATTTTCTAAGTCAGCTGTTCAGTGATGCCACTTGTCTATATTTTGTTGTATATTGTATGAAAACATTTTCTCAGCTCCAACCATGTGAAATTTCGTAACAATTGGAGATAGTTCCCGAGATACCGAATTATATCCAAAAAAAAAAAGTTTCTAAACCACTGTGCGATGGACAGAGGGGCCAAACATAATAATTTTGCGAATTAATTGAAAAAAATACCGCTCATGTTGGTTAAATTTTAATTATTTGTGGAAGTGGTTTTATTATTAGTTTTTATATTGGAAGTGCAAAAAAATGGATTTTATCAGTTCAAATGAATATAAAGTTATTAGATGGGCTCAGTTGGGCAAAGAATTTAATATAATTTAAAAGCCTGGGCAGTTAAGCGTTGTTTTAGTAAAAATTAGGTTAGGCATCGATGAGCCTCAGAAGTTATATATAAATCACTAACAGCTTCACCCGTTAAGTCTACCAACAAAAAGCACTTTGCGATTCTGCTAAACGTTTTATCGCTGTCGTTGTTATTGTCATTATTTTTTGTTTTATAAGAGATGTGTAAATGTTGTGATTAATACCACGAGAGTCACGTGTGAGTCAGGCCTGGACGTGGCTATAATTATAATGAGATAAACAATAATTCTGTTCATTTACTCTCCCAGTAAATACTTGCAACGAGAGAATAAAATCAAAATTACCAAAATTACTCTCTTAAATTCTCAAAAATAGTAAAAAGTAAATGAACGCTTTTCTAGTAACAAATGGATCCAATTTGGTCCCAATATCTTACAAATCTTGGTGGTCTGCACTGGATCCTAAATGTATACACACAATTTTCTTATTTTATTCCTTTTAAAATGTACTAGCTGAACCCGGTCCGCGTTGCTGGCCCTTAGAAAACATCTGTTTTATATTGCATCTCGGTCTCGATTTTAATATACAGTGTCGGACAAAGTCGGTGATCCAACCTTCAATTTTAATACATGTGGTGACAGTCCGGCTGGTTCCAATGATTTCAAAAATTCAGTAGGATAATCGACGGCTTGTTCTTGGTTCAATACTGTGTCAATCGATTTGCATTTTATTGTTTCGCCAGGCAGTTTCAATTGTATTTGTTCATAATTTGTTGGTGCCAAAATTGCATGTTCCCACAGCCAATCCAAATTTTTGTAGTTGGTTGTAAGACTTGGGAATAACTTGTCAACAACGAAATCTAATTTGTGGCGAGATCAATTGAAATTTTTCCATTTCTAATGTCCAACAATTGTTTTGAGAATGTTTCGGCAGAAGGGTATTGCAGCAAATGCACACGCATGATCGTTGATAGCGTTCGGCTTCTGTACCTTCATTTCCAGTGAAATAAATTTGAAGGAACTTCGCATCATCATTGGGAAGCGGGAGCAATGATCCAATTCTGTGGTACATTTGGCCTTGAACTTTAAAGGTGGGCATGAAGCCGACGTCGTGTGAAATCATCAGTTGCACTTTTATATATTTTGAAGGAAGTGCTTGGAAATAGGATTGGCGCCGGAAATGTAACTTAGAAGCAGCTTAGACGGCTCAATAACTGGTGGCAGAATAACTTTACCGTTCGAACAGCACATTCCCGGGGATTCCTTAGGGAACTTCAAAACGCGACAATGTAAGCAATGTTTGTCCATTGCGGCAATCAGTACGTCCTTGTGATTTCTGTAGTCATCATACTAATTGTAATAAAATACCGGCAACTTTAAATCGATTCTTTCTCTTGATCGAGCCATTCGGAAGCGATTGGCTTCTAGTCTTTCGATATGCTGTTGAGGTGTCTCTGCAGCACTCGATGAAGATACAATGCGACGCATTTGCTGAAGCCGTGATTCTCGATCTCTTCCCGTTTCTGCGGCTCTAGACGTAGATGCCCTTTCTAACACAAATTTTATTTGAATAAAACCGTTATTTTTTATTAAAAGTGGAACGCGGAGAGTTATTCAAAATATTATTTTATTTCAAAGATTTCATATGGATATTTCTTATTCATGCACCTAATATGCAAGAGTAAACAAAATTGTTTATCATCGATTGATAATATAAAAGAACTTTTATAGTACCGGATATGTGTTGAAATGTATTCCTTTCTTCGCTTACACCAAATAATTCGCTTCAGAGTACACCACTTTGAATTAAAATTTTTAGAATGATGTTAAAAAACAAAATGAAAATTGTCATTGTTTGAACGTTGGGAATAAAAAAAGTATTTATGTATTTCTCCAATTGAAAAAAATTTTTTGGTCGACAAAATTAATATTTTTTTTTTTTAATTCTTTTTGCCAAATTTTTTTTTACAACAATCACTGACTTTGTAAGCCTTTATATAGGAAACTAAATAAACTATCTGTGAGAATTGAAGAAAAGGTCGATCAACAATTATACAATCATCTTTTTTTTATGTCATTAGCGGTAAAAATTTGATTCTGCCACGCCATTCCGTCCATAGACCGAAAATCAGTGTTACCCGCTAGGCTTTTCTGAAGATTCCGTAAAATTTTTATCAAAATCGGTTTAGCCGTTTTTGAGTCCATGCGGAACGTACATACACAAATCTGTTTTTATATACAGATGGCATTAACGGTATAATGTAAAAATTTGATTTTTACACACCCCTCCGCCCACAGACCGAATATCAAAAATCTGACTTTACAGTGTTACCCGCTGAGCTATTCTGAAGATTCCCTGAAATTCGATCAAAATCGGTTCTGCCGTTTTTTATATATATCGATGGCATTAGCGGCAAAATATAAAAATTTAATTTTGCCACGTCCCTACGCCCACAGACCTAAAATCTGACTCTACAGTGTTACCCGCTAGGCTATTCTGAAGATTCCCTGAAAATTTCATCAAAATCGGTGCAGCCGTTTTTGAGTTCATTCGGAACATACATATATACCCACATACATACAAACATCCATTTTTTTATATATATATAGATGGCATTAGCGGTAAAATGTAAAAATGTAATTTTGCCACGCCCCTCCGCCCACATACCTAAAATCAAAAATCTGACTCTACAGTGTTACCCGCTAGGCTATTCTGAAGATTCCCTGAAAATTTCATCAAAATCGGTTCTGCGGTTTTTGAGTTCATTCGGAACATACATACATACATACCCACATACATACAAACATCCATTTTTATATATATAGATAAATACTCACATTTTCTTCAATTTTATTGAAAATTCTTTTTTAAAATTTTTTCACCACAAAAATAAAATTGTAAATAAATAAACAATAACACAAAATATATGAGCTGCTAACTATTACGAGTTCAAAATAGAACTTGTAATAGTTTGCAACGAGAGAACACTCTCTAAAATTTATACGCTCTTGATTTTTTCTCTACTTGCAAGTTTTTTGCGTTAATGAACGCTTTTCCAGTAACAATTGTTACTAACTAGTAACAACTTTTAGTTATTGAACAGAGCTAATAATAAACTTTTACCAATTACTTTTCTTTATTTCAGTTTAGTTTTCCATCCGTTGAGTTTCTAATCGTGAACGAATAGCATGCGGGATTTTAACAATTTAATTCTCCGAACTCACGCTTGTATATGCTTGTTAAAAAGTTTTTTTTTTGTGATTAATTCGAGACGTTTTTTTCAATTTGCTGAAAAATCAGCCGAAATAACGGGATTAAATTTAAACTTAATAAAGCATATGCACGTGCTGCTTATTGTAGTTTCCAGTGGTTATGAAATTGACAACGAGAAATTTAGAATAACTATTTTCGGATAAATTAAGTAGGAAGACTTTTGGTTGAATTATATGCATGGTACAATATGACCTCTACTTTGAATAAGTATTTTATTCACTGACCAGAAATTACTAATCACGCCCATTTACCTATTGGCCAACGAAGAAGCACAAGAAGCTAGAAATAAGGATTTCAAATAATCTAGGGAATTTCTATCAAGAAAGTGCAGCCGCGAACAATCTAATGAAGATATTATAAACTATTTTTTGTTAAGCTCTGATCCCGTTGTTCTAGCATGCGTAATTTAACGAAAAAGAAGTCATATACATAGCCAGAGGAGGCTATGGATTTAATTAGACACGATGATGGTGATGATAATGATGTCTATGATGAGACTGATGTTGATGATGAATAATAATTAAGTCCTTTAGCATATTTTTATTTTTAAGTTTTTGAAGTAAAACCCGTTATTCTTGTAAAAAACACATCCATTTATAATTAAATACAGAGACATTTTTTTATTATAACGTTTATTTATCGAGTCTGCCTTATTTAGGCCTAACAATAAGTATTAAAATCTTATAACTAAAAATTAAAACTAAATGCTGACAGGAGCGTTGATGGAAATATGGGCCACATCTTAGCTGTGTGGTAGATCGGCTCTACGAAGCCTTGATCATCCTTAACTAACGGTACTTGTATGTCTCTATGGATGTTCTCATTTTTTATGTACCATTGTGCACCCGTCATTGTCCTAAGAATATTCGATTGGGCCCTCTGTATAAGATCAATACTGGAATGACTCGCCATTCCCCACAATTGGATTCCATATGTCCAGATTGATTTTAAAACACATTTATACAGGATGACTTTATAGTCAAGGCTTAATTTTGATTGGTCGTTGATTACCCAGTGTAGGCTAGAGGCTCTTCATGTGAAGTCTCTTGGCTTTTATATGACGACGCCAAGTAAGTCGTCTATTCAAGTGAATACCAAGGCATGTAACAGTATCTGTCTGTGGAATGTTTATGTTAATTAGTGTGATAGGTGGACAGGGACCCCTTCTGAGAGTAAATGTGATGTGTTTACTTTTGAGTTCATTTAGTCGTATTGTCCAGATATTCAACTATATCTCCACGAGGCTGAGATAATTGGCCAATTCCGTGGAAGCTACCTGCTGATCTGCATGGGAGCTAAGTATTGACGTATCATCAGCGAATGTCGATATTGTAAGTCTATCACACACAGGTAAATCAGAAATATATATCAAATATAGTGTTGGTCCGAGAACACTTCCCTGTGGAACACCAATTTTCATAATTTTCTGTTACATAATCGCAATATTTCACTCTAAAAACTCGGTCTGATATGTATGGTAGTAGACACTTAATTTTGTGAATTAACCCCTTATGCCATACCTTGTCGTAGGCCTGGGCGATATCCAAAAAGATAGCACAACAGTATTTATTATTTTCAAAAGATTTTCTTATCTCTCCAGTCAATCGATTAACTTGTTCAATGTTGTTCACGAAAACCAAATTGATGAACTGGGATTATATTTTGGTTATTTAACTATGGCATAATTTTACATTTCTTAAATAACTTTGATATGAAGGGCAGTAGACTTATAGGTCTGTATAAAGACGGCATTGTTAAATCTTTTTCTGGCTTAGGTATCATTATGATCTGAGCAATTTTCCAATTAGTTGGGAAAACGCCTAGTTAATGATTGCAGAAAATAATACAGATAGCACGATTATAGCTATATTCGATAGGTTTTTAATCATGGAAGGCGTAATTTTGTCATATCCTGGAGATTTTATCGTACATATTTATGTTATTTTTGATAACTTTTCGAACGTCCTCGGGACTTACTCTGATATGATCATCCACTGTCTCATGAACAGGAGGATTTTCCAGTACAAAATTGTTATTGGGTGGATTTGGCTTATATACATAACGTAGGTGCTCGGTAAAAATGAATGCTTTGTTATTAGCATTTCTTGTCCAATTACCATCAGCTTTTCTCAACGGAGTTATTCCCTCCACCGATGGTTTGATGTTACGTGTGGCTTTCCAATGAAAAAAGTTCGTATGTTTAGATTCGTATCTTCTGTTTCTCCGATCCTCCTCTAAACAAAGGGCTCCCTTAAGTCTTCTAGTAGCGATGGACAGCCTCTGCTTTGCAGCACGTGATCTATTTTGTTGCAAAGCTTTCTTATTTCGGAAAGTAATCGTTCAATATCTGAATTTCGATCTACATTTCTGGATATGGCAAAGTCTATAAAGTCAGGAATCTTCCTAGGATAGTAGGCCAGTTTTTAATTAAATACAGAGAAATTATGTTATTTATTTCTAAATGAGTTAAAAAAATCATTGGAAATCTGTTCTTAAATAATTCGTATCCGAAGTCTTTTAGTAGCAGGTGTTGGGAAAGATCTCTATTAGTCACGCTCCCAACAAAAATTTGACACTGGCCAAATAAAAAGTACATGAGCTATTAGTGTTTTAGGACTTATTTTGAATTACGTTATGTTTTGCCTTAATACTTTAAAACCCCATTTGAAAATCTGGCATTTAGTTATTTCAAAATGTTGACTAAAAATGTTAACTGAAAAAAGATTTGTAATTTTTTCCACATTTTATCTATTTCCATCGGGAACAATTTGTTATATTTTATATCAAGTGGCAGAGAAAGGCAGAGTAGTGGACTTTTTTGGAAGTAAATAATCCTATTATTGATAAGATGTGCAAAGTAGAACATAATCTTTTTAAGATCCAAAGATGTCCTTTCTGATCCCCTGAAAATAACTGCAGTGTAATAGAATGTGATCGACAGAGAGATCTAAACCACATTTTGGACAGACTGAAGATGATTCCCGGTTTAAAAGAAAGTTGTGTGTCACATACGTATGGCCTAAGCGTAAGCGTGAAAAAATTCTGATGTGTTGCTTGGGAATATTCGTAGGATATTTCGGTTTGTTACACTTTAAATTCAACTCTTTATAATGAGGATGGTAATAATCAGACCATTCAGACAACTTTCCTTTCCATACAACATTTTTAATAAGTCTTTTTATATCCGCCTTTTCAGTTTGATGTTCCATTAAAATCGGGGCACTGTTAGGAAATTTGGCGGCTTTGTCAGCATTAGTATTGCCTATTATGTTCTTATGACCTGGTACCCATAATATCTTCAGATAGTCAGGATTATATATTAGAAGATCACGAATGTGATTAACAGTGTTCCAATTACGTGATAGGGGGCTACGTATTGCGTTTACGACTGACAAGCTATCTGTGCAAATTACAGTTTTCCGTCCATCCTGTAGTGCAATGAAAATGGCATTAATTATAGCAGCTGCTTCCGCAGTAAATATAGAGGCGTATTCGGGAAGAATCTTCATAAGAAGGACAGTACCGTTTTTATCAACAATTGCATAAGATAAAGTTCCATTATCCACCCTAGAACCATCAGTGAAATAAAAATTCCAACCATCTTCACTTAAAGCCACTTCCTTTTCCAGATAGTGTTGGATAAAAATATCGTCTGAGTAATCTTGCTTATTAAATTCGGACAAGGAAATATCTCACAATTTATTATCAAAAAACCAAAGAGGATATTCACATTTAATAGGTTTTCTGGGTATATATATGTTCAAAGAATTTGCAAGGCGAATAGATTCACCTATTGCTGATGGTATACGATAAAATCTTTTTGCAATAAATTGTCTTTGAACGTCAACATCAATTACAGAGTTGTTTGGAAATATTATTTTTAGTAATAATTTCAATTTAGCTTCATATATACGTTCCTCAATTGATGGTAAACCAGATTCAGCTAATAAATTTCTAATTGGAGTAGTCCGGAAAGCATACACACTAGATCTGATAGCTTGATGATAAATACTCTTTATTATATTTATATTTGTCCTTGCAGTAAAAATAGAGCGTAATCAATTTTACTCAGAATCAAAGTTCTGGTGAGGTATGTTAAGGTGTTAATATGGATACAACTTTTCTTGCTGGAAAGAAAACCAATTATGTTAGCTCTCTTGACCATCGGTTTTTTAAGAGATAAGAAATGATCTCTCCATGAATAATTTCTCGCAAATATAACACCTAATATTTTCAATTGATCCACATTGTTAACTGTATAACCTCCAATGGACAAGTTATGTTGATTTATATCGCAAGTTCTCTTCCTACAAACATGTAGTTTCTTGGTTTTTGCAGTAGATATTTTAGCACCAGATTTCGATGACCAATTGTAGATTTCGTCCAAGACATTCTGTAGTAAATCGTTACATTCAGCATTACTATTCTTCTTACAGAATATATACAAATCATCCGCATAAATGCAGTGATCTATATATTTGTGTTTATCAATTATTATACTGATCTCATTGAATGCGATAGAAAACAGGATAACAGACAAAGGTGAACCTTGCGGAATTCCATTGTGTAAATCATAGGATGTAGAATATGTATTATTTACTCTAACTCGAAATTTTCGATTTGTCAGATATGATTTAGCATAATTAAAAATCTTGGAACCAACTTTCCATTTATTCAAAACATCTAAAATAACATGAGCACCAACCCTATCAAAAGCCTTCTCAAAATCAATTGAGAGGATAGAAACGTGGTTTTGAGATGAAAGGGCTTTTGTAATAAACAAATCTAGGAGTGCATCCGTACAACCTCTACCAGATTTAAATGCCACTTGATTCCTCGCAATAAGACATTCTTTTTCGGTAAACAATGACAAACGATTAGCAATAATTTTCTCCAGTACTTTGCTAAGGCAAGAGAGTAAGGGAATAGGACGGTGTGCTTTAATATCAAGAGAGTTGACGTTGGCCTTAGGAATAGGCACTACTGTAGCCGTTTTCCACTCGAAGGGAATTATATTTCTATTCAGTATATCATTATAAAGTGAAAGTAATCTCTGTTTTGTGTTAAGACTTGTCTGTTTAATCATATCATATGATATCCTGTCGTAACCAGGCGTTAAACCACTAACCTTATTCAAGCAATAAAAAAGTTCAGAAAGGCTTATATCATTCTCCATTAGTCCTGTGTTAAAATTCAACGTTTCGTTGGGCACGATGCCAATAGAGTCAACCTTCAGACGATTGTATTCCTCAGAAAAATTGCTATTAGATGAGTAATTTGACCATACATTAGCAAAGGAATCAGCTATATCATAAGCTTCAGTAATGATGCGGTCATCTGATTTAATAGCTATTATTTGTTTATTCACATTATTGTTCGATAGTCTATTAATCTTGCTCCAAATTTCGCCAACTGATGAGTCTCGATTGATGCTCTTCGTAAAATTCTCATAGCTACTTTTCTTCCGTATTCTCATTTCCTTACGAAATATTGCGTTGTCCTTTCTGTACAATATCAAATTGGAAGTTTTGGGAGATTTTTTAAAATTCTGCCATGAAATTATTTTCGACTCACGCAATTTAGAAAGTTCCTTATTCCAACATGGAACATTCGTTTTCTTTTTCAGAGATGATTGTGGAATTGATATGTTGGCTGCCGTTCTAATTGCCTTTGTAATCGACGAAGCTTCTCTATTGATATTCATAGATTGGGGTCTCTTTTCCAGCTCAGAATCAACCATGTTAGAGTATTTTGTCCAATCAGCTAACTTCATAAGAAATTTACGATTAAAATTAAATCTTCTGTTATCATTCTTAAAACGAACTTTTATAACAATGGGGAAATGAGCACTGTTATACATCTCGTCCAATATGTTCCATGATGTTGAAGATAATAAACTTTGAGAGCATAAGGAAACATCTATATGTGTAAACGTGCCATGAGTAAAAAAGTGGGTAGGTCGACCATCATTCAAAGTGTATAAATCGGAAAAAATCATTGCATTTTCCAACGTGTTTCCCCTATGGTTATTGCTTAAAGAGCCCCAAGCCACATTCCAGGCATTAAAGTCGCCAATAACTAACTTAGGTGTTGTAATAAAGTCAAATAAATCAGTGAGTTCCTGCTTGGAGAATGGTTGACATGGTGGTATATATATTGAAATTATAGTAAACGTTATGTCGAGTTGTATTTCAATTATCAGCGACTGCAGTGTTGAGTTTACATGAACAATTCTATGAGTTATATTGTTCTTTATCATTATTCCAACGCCTTGTTTAGATGAGATGTTACTAGGTGAATTGAAGAAATAGGCAGAAAAGCCTTTAGGTGGAATAGGGTTAAAATTATATGAACAATGTGTTTCCTGAATGGATATGAGTGATGGGTTGTGCTCCTTAATTAAAAGCTGCAATTCATTTATATTGTTAATGAAACCTTTCATGTTCCACTGCAATATACGAAAATCAGCCATGATCATAACAAAAAAGTAAAATTTAATTTACTTAGGTTAGATGTTGTAGAGCACGATGCCATGATGAATGCACGTAAATTAGCCATCAGAGTTATCCATCCTTTCGGATGATGGTAAAAAGTATTGGTCCTTATTGATAAGATCCTGAGTTATCTTTCCAAGGGGGGAAGATAGATCACAAAAATTCTCATTATCAATGTCAACATTTTGAGTTTCTGTATTCGCTTTAGTAGGTTCTGTAGATTTTGTTTGTTGTTTTGAGGTAGAATTATTTGTAGATATCGGTGATTTGGAAAGTTTTGTAAATTTATTATTGTCCGTTGTCTTAGATTTTCTAAATTTCAATGATGAAGTTGATGCACATGTGTCTATTTCATTTGAAGAACTATATGAGTCTCGTCGGGGAAGTTTCTCGGTAGCCTTATCCATCTTTGGAGATGTTGCATTTCGTTTTTGTTGAGACTTTTTAGTCTTATTCAAATTTGCAGGTTCTTGCAATATTTCGGAGAAGGTTTGTTGAAGATTAGTCTGAGTTGGTGTTTTCAAATAAATTTCATATCTTCTCTTAGCGACGCCAAAGGAGCATTTTTCCAATGTTTTAATCTTAATGATTTCCTTTTGTTGAATGAAACGAGGGCAGTTTTTATCCGAAGATGGGTGCTCATCACGACAATTGGCACATTGAAGACGAGTGCAGTCAGACGGATCATGAGGTGGGAGGTTACATTTGTCACAAGAGGCTTGATTAGAACATTTATTCTTGGTATGTCCCAGAAGTTGGCAGTTGCGACAACGCATTGGGTTAGGAAAATAAGTTTTAACTTTAACCTTATACCAAGCTACATCGATAACCTTCGGTAAATTATACAAATTAAATGTTAGAACCATATTACCATTACATTGGATGGAACCATCTTCATTCTTGGTGGTGAATTTATATACCGAAACTACTCCCTGTGATTTAAGCTCAGTAACAATTTCGTCATCTGGTACGTCCTTTAAACAAGGTGCAAATATTACTCCTTTAACAAAGTTCAAAGTCTCATGAAGTTGGACGTTGATCTCACATAAATTCAGTAGTGTTTTTGCCTTCAAGAATTTGTTTGCAATGACTTGGTTACGGACCAAAATCAAAAGATTACCATCTCTAAGTTGACTAATGGAGTCTATTAGTGTTGAAATTGCGTTTAATCCTCTGTGTATAATGAAAGGGCTTAATTTTCCCAATTGATTATCCTTCGATGATATTACAAGGTATTTAGGATCACTAAGTGTTGTGGTTGGTTTGGGCGTAGGTAGCTGAGGTTGATCAAAAAAGTCGCCAAGAATGGCAAACCTATTCGATGAAATATTTGGAGGCCCGGGGGCCATTTTGAAATTGTCCTCTATGTACTATATGTAATTAATTGAACTTGATACGGATCACAAAAATAAAACTTAATTTACAAAAAAAATGTATGAAGTAAAGTTCAAAGCAAAATCAAAAATAACAGTAAACCGTTATTCTACACAAACAAGTCACAATATAATCAACAGCACGTCTGTACTCAGTGAGTGATGATCGATGACTGTAAACAAATATATATGGATCTTAACCCAATACCGCCCACTGTAACATATACGTAACACTGACATTCATCAATATTTAACTAAATTGTCAACTTAATAAATAATATACAAATGTGCATTCATGTTTATTTTGTGTTTTAATGTTCCTTCTGCAGCTATAACTGATTATTTCGTTAGTTCTACTCTTCTTGTGGTGGTGTAAGGTTGTTTTGTAAAGTGTGTTTTTTGAAAGCTTGAAAAAAGTGAACTATGACGACACGAAGAAGGTAAGATAGTTAATTCTATATATATATATTATTTTAAACATAATTAGTATATGCATACTTAAAGAAAACATATCAAATTATATTATTTAAGTGTAAAAAAAATATTTGAGTTATATAGTGTACGGTAGAAAGTGAAGAAAGCATGTGTTACGTATTTGTAACACTGGGCAGTACTCAGTTATTTTTGGACCACTATTTTTTACGTTACAAATATGAACAAATATCAACATATTTGGCATTAGTTTTACTTTTAGAGTATTTTTTTTTTAGATACGGGTATTTAACATTCGAAGAAGCCACACAATATCTTGAGGAGCTTTTGCCAGATGATAGCCAGGAAAATATTATTGAACAAGTGGTCATAGAGCCGCCGAGAGCTAACTATTTGCCGTCTGATGAAGACTCTGGAGATGAAGATGGTGGTGGACTCCCACAAAATTTGCCCAAAGTTCTACTTATACAACCATGCGAAATTTCAATTCGGAAGTCCGGATCATGTGGCGATGATGATCAGGAAAACGCGGAAGACATGGAAAATGTATTGCTAGAGCAGACATTGCAAGATGTTATAAATAACTCTTCTGATAATTTAAATATTGATTGCCTTAGATCTAATGCAACTACACCGTTGAGTGTACAATCATCTGCAGAATCGCATAAAAGAAAAGCAGTGGAAAATAAGATAAAGACCCCATCTAAGATTCCTCGTGTGCAGCAGTTTGACTCTGCCTCAGGTTCTACAAAGAAACCAAGACCATCAAAATGTAAAAAATCAAAGTATGCCAAAATATTACAAAGTGAAAACATTCAGTGGGTGGAAGATGAGGATGTATGGTGTCAACGTATATTCCCTGAACCCGACTTTTCTGATTGCACTGACTTACCACCCTACATGCAATGGGAGAAGTTTTTTGACGATGAGTTGGTACAAATGCTATGCAATGAAAGTAACAGTTATGCAGTATATAGTGGACAAGAGAACCCAAAAATAACGATGAATGAAATGCGAGTTTTTCTTGGAATCCTGATTGTTACAGGTTATGCTTCAGTTCCTTCAAAGAGATATTATTGGTCAAATGAAAGCGATCTTAAAAATGAATTGGTTTCGGATTCTATGCGTAGAAATCGTTTCGTAATATACATTTTATTGATAATGCAAAACAACAAGGAGACGATAAAATCTGGAAACTACGACCATATACAGATGCTTTAAATTAAAAAAAATGTTTTATGTTATCTTTTATGTAATAAATGGAAGTTTTTGTTAAGTTTTGTTTGTAATAAATATACGTTTTATTTTGAAAAATGCGAGGCCCAAAAATTGTATGTACTGCCCACTGTTACGTATATGTAACAGCCCCCAAAACCCAATCTAGGACAAATGGAAACATTTTTTTTATTAAAATAGGTTCATTAGGCTAAGGTAAATCGCTGTTCAAAATTTCATTGATTTATATAGTCTAGATCGCTGTGGGCATTAAAGGGTTAATTAATCAGATGTAAATTGAAAATTTTGACTTTTTTGGAATTTGATTTGACCATCAATTCTAAATGATATATTATGAAATGTGTACACAATATTAATCATTTCATAAGAAGAAACACGCCCTGATGATTATGGTGTTTTCCAACACCCTTCAAATTCCAGACTTTCAAAAGTGAAAAAAGTCTAATTTTTTTTTAATTAAAAATAATTTGATAGTTTTTGGACCTTTTTAAATAGAAGAGTTTTTGTAGATTATTTAAAATAAAAATCGAGAAAAATAAGACCATGAAACCCAAATAGGAGCTCTGAAAAGTGCAAACATCGGTATTTTCAACACCTGTATATAAATATCTTCATAACTGCCACAAAAGTACATGAATATAAAAAATTTTTTGCTTACATTAAATCAATAAAATGGGCTATTTTATATAGGTTTTATATGTTATGCGTTTTCTGTTTTGTTGCAATTTCATTCCGCATACGTTATAATGATATCATCTTAAAACAATATGGTCGTTTTATTTACCAATAACATGCATAAATTTAGTGTGTCTAACTGATGTAGTTCTATATATATAGGAGAATTAATAAATCATTTGTATGGAGGGGCCCGACTCCCGAGGATACCTTTCCGATTTTGGTGGAACGTGTAGTTTGTTTTTAGTTTCCCACAGCAATTTTAGTGTGCATAACTATTGTAGTTCTATAGATATTGCACAATATTGATATTCTTTGAATTACTACAAATAAATTATAATAAAATGAACTTAAGCCTAATTAAAAATTTACTTTCAAATTATATAAAATAAAAAGTTCGAATAATTACCAAAAATCTATACAAATAAAATACAGTTTTAATTATTTTCATACGAATGCAGGATTAAATATTTATTAAAATGATTGTAGTTTATCGAAAATAGTATTCCAAAATATAAGTTCAGATCATTTCCTGATAGCTGTATCTTTACAAAATAATCGCCATGAATTGGATGCATACATTCTCCTTAAACTATAAGGTTTTAACAATTAAGTAATTTATATATAAATATTTACATAAATTAAATAAATACACATTTAAAATATGATGAAATAAATATGAAAATGGTAAAACTTTAAGAAAATAAATGCAAAAGTGGCTGAAAAGCCAAAATTACAAAAATGTTTCAATGGTCAGTTTTTTATTATTTAAATAAAACATAGTTTTAATTATTTTCATACGAATACAGGATTAAATATTTATTAAATAAAAAGATTTTAGTTCATCGTAAATAGTATCCCAAAATATAAGTTCGTATTATTTCCTGATAGCTGTATCTTTATGAAATAATCGTCATGAGTTGGATGCATACATTTACTTAAAACTAAAATGTTTAAAATTCTGTATTAATTATATATACCTATATATTTACATTAAATACATTCATACACATTTTAAAGATGATGTAAATCAACTTCGAAAACCTCTGTATCATTACTCAGAATTGATTCGCGTTTATGTGATTTTTTTACATATCCGACGATCCAAGCTAACTGTTCACCATTTGTTATACTTTTAAACTCTTGGCAAAATTGATCGGAATATGCAGATGGTATTGATATTAATAGACCTCCAGACGTCTCCACAGATTTTCCTGCACGTAGCTTGGCATCTTGGTTCAATATACTTCCGAACGATAAAATATTTTTAAAAACTGGTATTTTATTGATAACAAATTGCAGACAATCCTTTTGAAATTCTGCTAAGTTTTGAGCATGACCCAGTAAACCAAAACCAGTGACATCAGTTGCAGCATTAGCTTTGTATGTGTGCATTAGTAGAGCCGCTGAAAATAGAGAAACAATTTATATACATTAAAGTGGAATGTCCAAAGTGGCAAACTTACCATTTTTATTTAAATAAGACATTGTATTTATTGCTAATTGATATGTTTCGGTTATATCGTCATCAGAAAATTGTTGAGCCAGTTTTAAATATTTATCATTTCTTTCCTTAAGCCATAGATATGCATTTGTTGCTAATTGCGTTCCCAATGGTTTTGTTAAAACAAGATGATCCCCGTCTTTGGCATTGTGAGGCCTAAATAAAAAAAAATCATCATAAATCGTAACAAATAATCTATATCTTGTATGTTTCTATTTTTAAACATTTCAAAAAACTAAAATCGCTGTTTAATTTCAAAGAAACAAAAAGTTAACAATTGAATGATTTTTGATCAACAAATGCATACAACAGCATTGTATTGTTTTTGAAACTATATTTATGGTTCAAAATTGTAAATTATAAAAAATGTTAATAAAACAAAATTTTTTACAAAACCGTTAAAAGAAAGTACTAAGTTGACATTGCTTTAACTTATTTTCCGTTTGTTAATTAAATTTAGGTAAAGCTATGTCAACTTAGCATTTTTATACTTTTACTTTCACTGTTTAACAGAACAGAGATTTATAAACCACGTTCACTGAGAACGTTGTTCTTCAAAAATCACGGGATCGCTCATCTCGAACATATTTTACTGCATGTACACACATTACTTTTTATGGCTCCTGGGAAAAAATACACAAATGTACCCAATTCAAAATTGTAATTTAGACTTCATCATGCATTCAATACGACCTATGCAGCTTTTAGGTTCATAGCAATTGTGCTAGTATATCTGAATGATATGATATGCAGATTATTAATTAACTGCCATCAATGTCCTTTATATGCAGAACATGTAAATCTAATAATTTTGCTGATGGCTCTCAAGATTAGTATGTGAACTTAAGTAAGAAGTTTGATGGATTATGTAATAAATTTATTGACTTGATGGCTAAAAATAGTGAGGACCGTAACAATATTACTAGGAAAATTGACACAGTAGTTGCTGACATTAAAAAGGAACATTCTATAAGTGTATACTTATAACTTAAAGTCTGACATTACATACTGCAACATGTCACCCTTTTTCAGGAAAGGCATACTTTTTATTTTTATAGGACTCTTGAAGGGAATCACAATGGACCTTATGGCCTCCAAATGGAGTGCACACCCCTTCCTAACTAAACTAAAATCATTAACATCTGAGATCAATACATATTAAAAGTAAAAAAAACAAGCCATAATGAAAGCTGGATTTCATTCCTATTATTTTTCTTTGCTTAACAGATCAACATATAACTTTAAATAATTTTCAGAAATATGTTACGCGTTAAGATATACATGCGATTCTGCAAGTTCTAATAATTTTGATTTAAATTGAGGAAGTGTATAAGAAAAATTTCTCAATTCTCTAAGTAATGCATTCCAAATTTTAGAAAAACGAATTTGAAACGATTTCTGAAAGCATTTCAAGTGTTTAATGGGAAAAATTATGTGAGTTTCTAGTCGAACGAGAAAAATTAAACGTGCCAACAATATACCCAAAGTAACCTCTAACAATTGATTTATAGAAAAATAACATTCTAATACCAATAAAATCATCTAAAGATGATCCAAGGAAAATCCTTTAAAAAATTTGTCTATATTTTCCAAGGTTGGCAACCGAAACGAATAGGTTAGGTTCCATGGGCAGCCGCTCCTCAAGCAGCTCACTTGGGTCCATTCAAATCTGATCCCATTGTGATACCCAAGGGGTAGTCATCAGGGTATTTGCAGTACTTCCGTTGACTCCAAATTAAACCAAGCAGATTCCCGGATGAAGGAATAGATTCGTCTCAGATTCATCCTTGATAGCCCGTCCAAACATGATAGGAATGGAAATCCGAGGATGCGTTCCCTCAGGTTTGTCAGAGCGGGACATTGGCAGAAAAGGTGATACACAGTCCCTTCGTCTTCTTCATTATGGCAGCTTCTACAGTAATCATTGTACCGTAGGCTCATTCTTCTAGCATGTGTCCCGATTAAACAGTCTGCTGTAATAAAGGGACAATTAGCCTTATTTGCTCACGACGGTATTCTATAAACAGATTCGTCCTGCTGTAGCACAGGAAGGTTCATTAGTCCACCTGTTTTGTGCAGTCTCATATAGTTTGTGCTGAAGAGCATTCTTGTATTTAACAAGCGAAATATCAGAAAAGGGATCGATCGCCTCCTCACTCATCATCGCACCCCTTTTGGCCAAATCATCTGCTATAAAATTACCCTGGTTTCCATCGTGTCCAGGGACCCATATTAGCGTTATCCTAGAATGTCTCGCTATCTCATTTAGGGATATGCGGCATTCCTAACCGAAACGAATAACGGTATCGGTATTAATTTTATTACACAGTGATACAACCAAAAGCAAGTAAAAAAAAAAATTTATAAAATAATGCTTATTTAGTTTAATTATCCTAGAAAGTTGTGGTATCTTACTGTTTTTGGGGTCGAGGAATCCATTTTTGATATTTATTTTTACCTAAAACGCACGCTAGGTAGCGCTGCACAGTGGTATAGAAAAAAAAGATGAAAATAAATCTGTAACATCTAAAGGGCTAGTCAGATTTGAATAAAATTTTGCATGCGCAAAGAGGAAGTGTTATTGAGCTTATGTTTTGAATTTGGACCACATTGGCTCACAAGGGCCGCGGCCAAATTGCCAAGTATATTAAATATACCGCCCCAACAGCACAACTGCATTTCGGTGATTCCTAATTATCGTTTAAGATCATGCAGTTAAACTGTAAAGGTCTTAGAAATAAGGCCGCGAAAATCACCAATTTTATTCATGTTAATAACATCCTTATTGCCGCCATTCAGGAAACGAAGCTAACCAGGGATTGTAGACTATCGGCTTCCAGTGATTATAACATCATTTGGAGAGACAGAGAACGTGATCATGGCGGTGGTCTTGCTTTCATCATAAAGCGAAACGTCAATTATACATTGACAGTACAACCCCCCTCTCCTGAATACATTCTGGAAGTAATGAGCATCTCAATAAATACTGGAGATATTAAGCTAGTTATCATCCCAGCATAGCCCACCTTTTGCAAGGAGATAACAGAATTATACTTGGCGATTTCAATGTTCACCACGAGAGTTGATACTCCCAACTACCAAACTATCCACGCGGTATTTCATTACCAGACCAGGTAGATGACTCGGACTTTGCTGCACTTGTCGCTTCTTGCCAAATGGTTAGACCACCTAAATCATTGCTCAACTGACTCTAAATCGCTATGGTCTATTAAAAGTCTATCTGGAAATAATAATAGAAATCAAAACATCGCTGCTATTGCGTTTAACAAATCTCAACATACAGATGGCACCCACCTTCTGCATCTCTCGATCGCCAATGGCCTCAATCAGCAACGGCCGTGTCAACGCACCATCGCCGCCGCACTGGAATTGTAGGATTTGATACACTCGATGCTGATTAATGACATCGTTAACTTTACACTCCCCAATGATGTCAAACGCTGGATAGCCAACTATCTATGTGGAAGACATGCGTTTGTAGAGTTCAGAGGTCAGAAATCAAAATATCGCAATTGTACCACCAGGTCTACAAATTTGCGTCTTATAGACCTATGGTTAAGACTAACTAAGATTGCGCACTTTCTCCAGCTCCCACTACCACCTACAGACACCAACATAAATAATAAAAAACTATCTACTTCATAATTTCAGGAAAAATAGTCGGCCACAGTCGAACTGTTACAACAATAACAATAGCAGCATTATTAACATCACCATAAACAACCAATTCTCAAAACCTCTTAAAAAAAAGATCCTCCACAAAAAAAAAAAAAAATAGGAAATTCCTATCAAACAAGTAAGAAACTATGGTAAAGCTCGACCATATAATACCCTACACTAAGTAAATGAGCTAAAATATTTTTCTTTTAAAAATTCAATCATTTATTTTTGTTAATGATTTTCGGAAGAGGGCGCTATAAATAATTTTGGACCGATTGCCATGAAACTTATGTGTATTCCAACATTTTTAAGAGATTTATGCTCGTTAAAGTGATTTTTAGAAGCGGAGTTATATGGGAGCTATAACTAAATATGGACCCATCATATAATAATAAGTTGACATGAAGTTATGTATTTGGGGCATTTCATGTCAAGTGAAACAACTTTTGAAATGTCTTCCGATGATGTTAGTTCTATTGGATAGTAATTCAGACACAATTTTTCAACAAGATCGGTCGAGAACTTTCTGAGTTAGAGGGGCTCAAAATTTTACATTTTGGCCAAGTAGGTGTTTTTGCTGATACCTATTGTTCTTAGCAAAATGCCAAATAGTTTAGATAATGCTATTTCTTCAATCTTTGGCAAAAAAAAAAAAATTTAATTTTTTTTCCGAAATTAAAAACTTTTTTTAAAATGGGCCTTTTTTTTTCTCAAAAAAAGTTTAAGTCTATTCCTTTAAGAGCTTTTTAGTCTCTTATTGGAATTCGAGTGGAATATATATCAAAACTAATTTTTAACACAAAAATTGTGTGTCTTGAGTTACAAAATAAATGAAATATATCCCACTCGTATCTTTTAGTTTGATTTTAAAAAAAAAAAAAAAAAAACTCAAAAATTGTATGACTTGGGTTAAAAAATATTTATTTTGATAGATATCTCACTCGCATTCCACTAAGCGACCAAAAACCTCTTAAAGCAATGAACCTAAGCTTACTTTTGAGAAAAAAAATTTAAAAGGGGCCCATTTTGGAAAAAATTTAGATTTTGCAAAAAAAAGTCAAAAATTGTATGTCTTGAGTTACAAAATATTTATTTTGATAGATATCCCACTCGCATCCCACTAAGCGAACAAATAGGTATTCAAGGAAAATATATAAGCTTTACTTTTGAGAAAGAAAAAAGGGCCCATTTTGAAAAAAAAAAATCAAAAAAATTTATTATTTTGGAAAAAAAAATTATTTTTATTTTTTTTTTCCGATAGATTGGAGAAATAGATATCCAAACTATTTGGGAGACATTTTGCTAAGAACAATAGGTAATAAGTTACATGGATGAGACAAAACACCTGCTTGGCCAAATTTTGACCCCCTCTAACTCAGAAAGTTCTCGACCGATCGTGTTGAAAAATTGTGTCTGAATTACTATTCAATAGAACTAAATTTAGAACGAAATTGATAAAGTTCAATTTCGGGAGGAATTTTGTATGAGGGCTACTTTTCTAATGGATAGATTTCAGTCAGTTTCAACAGGCTTCGTCCTTGGGCTGAAAAAAATGTATGTACTAAAATTTGTCGAAATGTTTTCAAAATTACGACCTGTAATTTGCGCACTAGGTTTACATTGACAGCCAGACGGATGGACGGACACGTTTAATCGATTCAGAAAGTGATTCTGAGTCGATAAGGTTAGACTAATATTTACCAAAATATACTTGTAATTTTAAAATTAAGAACATTAAATTTAAATATTTAAATATACAAATTAAATAAACATTTTTAAGTTATATAAAACACTGAAGATATTTTCAGAGTATCAAATAAGACTCGTGTGTATCAAGGTTAGAGATGCTAATCGGGACTGATTTTTAAGAATCCCGGGGTTCGGGATTTTGATAAAATTTAAATCCCAAAAATTATAAGAAAGATACGTTTATATACACATATGTCTTTACAAAAAAACTAAAAAACAATTCATATTTTCTTGCAATAAAATACATGCATGAGTATGTACATTAGAGTTTCCAAAAACCCGAAGAATTTCAAAACCGCGGTTTCGGTTTTAAAAAATTGAAAACTGATCGGTTTCGGTTCGGTTTTGTGATAATTTATTAACTATTAAATCAGTTGATAATATAGGAACTGCTAAACAAATTTAAATTTCAAATTTAACGAGTGTTTACGAGGATAAAGGAAAATTGGTACTTTTTATTTTAATGGTTCCTTTTTAATATATTAAATTAGTTAAAGTTGGCTAATATGCTTCTCAGTAAGAAATAATCAAGAATAGAGTGATCAATTGTATTATGATACCAAAAATGGAGAACTAAACCAAACTAAGGAGTACTTTTTCGTTCTTCAAAATTAATTTTCTATAATATTGAACCTAGAATCAGGAAATTACTTTGAAATTTCAAACTTGACAGTGGTTTAAGTGTGGAAAATTATAATAAATTATTTTACTTACTGTATATACATAATAGTTGGCTGATATGCTTCTGAGTAAAGAAAGAATCAAGGATAGAGGGCATAATGATATTGAGGTAATAGAAACTATTATTGAAATTTCTATAATAATGAACCTATAAGCATGCTATTAAACACACATGATCCTGACAGACTAAGAATATCAAAAGGGAATTGCAGGTACTTTTTCGACTTAGTAGTACTTTTTGAATATTTTATATCGATGGACCTAGAAACGCGATTCAAAACGGATAATTAATGTTAATATTTATTTATTGTAAAGTACTTTTTGAATATTTTATAATACTAAACCTTAAAATTAGGCACAAATGATTCTGAATAAGTTAGAATTCACGAAAGGTGATTATTGTCTTACCTTTCATTTATATTTTCTATAATAATGGACACAGAAATATGAAATTAAACATTCACGATGCTGAGTAGAAATACAAAATGTGGGTCTTTATGGTACTGTTTTTATTCTAATAATACGTCTAGAATGAGCTACAATCGACATTACAATGAATCAATAAACATGAAACTAGAGACATGTTTTCCTGAATTAGTATTAATTTACAAAGGGAAACTTACTTAATAGTACTATTTCTTTATTCCAATTGAGGTGGCGAAGCGCACCGGTCAGCTAGTACTCCATACTTTTATCGGATATTTGAAAATAATTAAGACTTTGTTACAAAAATTTTGCATTATTTAGCCTGCGAAAGGTAGCCTGCTACATCATCTGAATACAATTTAAAAAATTTAAACAAATTTTAAGATATTTTTACCGATCTGTGTTTAGAGATATTGGATGAAAAAGTTTGTTTCTCATTTCTAAATTTTGAATTTTTCTAGTGAAAGAAGATTAAAAGTGAAAACCGAAGAATAATTGTCGCTTTCGGTTTTAGGCCTTGAAAAACCGCGGTTTCGGTTTCGGTTAAAACCGAATTGGAAACTCTAATGTACATTATATAAGAAGAAATAACACTAAAGTATGTACAATGTACAATAGGGCTATAACCAAATTTTGGCACTAGCACTGTGCGATGGCAAATTTTGTGTTATTTACTAAAAAAAAATGTCGGCTAATTTTGGAATAAAAACCTCACACTCAAAAACGATTTTCAAAAGTAAAAATTTTCTCAAATTTTCTACAACTTTTTTATTGTAAAACAGCGGATTCTTTCCCATTGCCGCAAATTTTATATATAGATTCGAGCCAGGTTGATAGATTTATAAAAAAAAAAATATTTGCGTTTTTTCTATAAAAAAAAATCAAATATAATTTCCAAACTATCGCGTTTTATAGTAATACTAAATTCGACTATGACTATGATATTTGCTTGGGCTATCTTGATTTTGGTTTCGTCATTGTTATTTGGGGGCTTTTATATTTATTAATAATATCTTTTAGCCTTTGAGCAATCGAAATATTTTCATTTTGTTCGAGGATATTGTTGAACAGGATTTTAATTGAGTTTTGTTAGATAACTTATAAAAAATTATGAAAAAATGGAAAACGAAAAATACCGCATTCCTTTATTAACTAAGTTGCAGCAGGCGTTGAGCGCAACAACTTTGCTGAACATCACTTTGCGATATTCGGACATGTACAATGTTAAAATGCTTGAAAAATCCACACAAAAATTACAATTTTCCCTATTTATTTATGAAAAACGGGATTTAGAAAATCCCGGGATTTAAAATTAAAAATTCCCGCGCTTCGGGATTTAAGAAATCCCGAAAATCCCGGGATTCCAGTTGGGCATCTCTAATCAAGGTACTATTGAACATCAAATACATCAAAAAAGTACGATCATAATAATTTTACTATTGAACATCAAATACATCAAAAAAGTACGATCATAATAATTTTACCATCCCTGGCGTCAAGGTTCAAATACTATTTTCTACTAGTAGCAAAATTGTAAAATTATATATGTAATTTTATTCATTTTTGCAAAATTTAATTATAATGCCGGTATCATAACGGCATTGAAACTGATATGATACCGGTATTGATTTGCAATTGATACCGGTATGATAAAGGTATTGATACCGCTATGATAACCGGTATTAGGGAAAACGGTATTTGAATACCGGTATTTTACCGAAATAATTATTTCGGTATCGGTATCAATGCCGGTACTCAATTTTAAACGGTATTTAATCCGTATCGGTATTAATAACGGTATCGGTTGCCAACCTTGATATTTTCTTAATATATCGTTACCTTAATATAGAAAGGCCCTAACTCATGTTTTTTTGTAAGCCCAGATTTTCGTTTATTTCGATAAATGGTCCTGTCCTCTCATATATCATATTTAGCCAACAAAATCTCGACTTAAAAAAACACGACTGAGGGCTTTTATATATTAAGGTAACGATATGTGCTATTAAGACAGAAGAAGCAAGGCAAATGAATATAATCTTTTTAATATAAATGATTTTCGGGAAGATAAATAATTGAGATGTGGAGAAAAATTCAATAAGTTGTTAGACATCTCATCTTATTAACAAATTCAATAGGCACATCATTAATTCCAAATCCCATTAACTATGTATTGATCGGGTTTACACGGAAACCATTGTCAGATACCCATGATGCAACACTACGAAGGAAAATCGTGAAATTTTTGAATATTTAAGGATTCTAACTTTATGCACTTATTTTATATTTTTTACGAAATATTGTCATACGCTAAAATTTTCTTAAATGATTTTTCATACTGGAGTTTTGTAATTTTTTTTATTTTTTTCGTTCCTATATGAAATTGTTTCATCATACTGGGTTCTTATAGCTCTAATAATTTTTGGTTTATTACTAGCATATAACTTTTTTATTACAATATGTATGTGCTTTCTTATCTACAAGTGTATTAGAGTGGGTCAATTTTTTTCTCGACCAAGCGGTTATCAAAATCGTAATCTACGATGAATTCTAAGAAGGATTGCCGAAGAAACCATGGGTCTAAAATCAAAATCGAGTTTCCCATTTTTAACGCGAAAATTTTGCGGTTTTTTGTTAAATATGATAAAATTTTATTCAGCTTTTTAGGAAATTGACTATGTTTGGGCTTGTTCGAAAGGAAAGAAAGGCAGAAAAGATGAATCTTAGCAAATAGAAAAGATTAACAGTAAACTTCACCCGAGGATGGTTAAAAAAATCTCATATAGTGGTTGTTCGAGAACCTAATACCTAGATTTTGGGTCACAGTGGGGTAAATGAAAATAAAAAAGTGCAAATAAATCAGTAACTTCTAAATCAATACTCCGAATTTAATAAAATTTCCCACGGATTTGCAAAAATCCAGACCAAGGTGAGTAAAAAACATAACATTTTTATTTTCAATGGTGAATATCTCGTAAACTATACAAGATATAATATAGTTATAGCCATGTTTTTTGTAGCCCTTTTCTTGTAGATTCTACATCTTTCAAATCGGATAGAGAACAACAATTTGGGATCATTTTTAATCTATCTATCTATATATATATATATAAAAATGGATGTTTGTATGTATGTGGGTATGTATGTATGTTCCGAATGAACTCAAAAACGGCAGAACCGATTTTGATGAAATTTTCAGGGAATCTTCAGAATAGCCTAGCGGGTAACACTGTAGAGTCAGATTTTTGATTTTCGGTCTGTGGGCGGAGGGACGTGGCAAAATTAAATTTTTATATTTTGCCGCTAATGCCATCTATATATATAAAAAATGGCAGAATCGATTTTGATCGAATTTTCAGGGAATCTTCAGAATAGAAATGGACTCAAAAACGGCTAATCGGATTTTGATAAAATTTTTACGGAATCTTCAGAAAAGCCTAGCGGGTAACACAGATTTTCGGTCTTCGGACGGAATGGCGTGGCAGAATCAAATTTTTATACTATAATGACATAAAAAAAAGATTATTGTATAATTGTTGATCGACCTTTTCTTCAATTCTCACAGATAGTTTATTTAGTTTCCTATATACAGGCATACAAAGTCAGTGATTGTTGTAAAAAAAAATTTGGCAAAAAAAATGTTTAAAAAAAAATTAATTTTGTCGACCAAAAAATTTTTTTCAATTGGAGAAATACATAAATACTTTTTTTATTCCCAACGTTCAAACAATGACAATTTTCATTTTGTTTTTTAACATCATTCTAAAAATTTTAATTCAAAGTGGTGTACTCTAAAGCGAATTATTTGGTGTAAGCGAAGAAAGGAATACATTTCAACACATATCCGGTACTATAAAATTTCTTTTATATTATCAATCGATGATAAACAATTTTGTTTACTCTTGCATATTAGGTGTATGATTCAGCAAATGCGTCGCATTGTATCTTCATCGAGTGCTGCAGAGACACCTCAACAGCATATCGAAAGACTAGAAGCCAATCGCTCCCGAATGGCTCGATCAAGAGAAAGAATCGATTTAAAGTTGCCGGCATTTTATTACAATAAGTATGATGACTACAAGAATCACAAGGACGTACTGATTGCGCAATGGACAAACATTGCTTACATTGCCGCGTTTTGAAGTTCCCTAAGGAATTCCCGGGAATGTGCTGTTCGAGCGGTAAAGTTATTTGAGTTATTGAGCCGCCTAAGCTGCTTCTAAGTTACATTTCCGGCGCCAATCCTATTTCCAAGCACTTCCTTCAAAATATATAAAAGTGCAACTGAGGATTGCAAACGACGTCGGCTTCATGCCCACCTTTAAAGTTCAAGGCCAAATGTACCACAGAATTGGATCATTGCTCTCGTTTCCCAATGATGATGCGAAGTTCCTTCAAATTTATTTCACTGGAAATGAAGCTACAGAAGCCGAACGCTATCAACGAACATGCGTGTGCATTTGCTGCAATACCCTTCTGCCGAAACATTCTCAAAACAATTGTTGGACATCAGAAATGGAAAAATTTCAATTGATCTCACCACAAATTAGATTTCGTTGTTGACAAGTCTTACAACCAACTATAAAAATTTGGATTGGCTGTGGGAACATGCAATTTTGGCACCAACATATTATGATGTTAACAAGCTCAATAAACAAATACAATAGAAACTGCCTGACGAAACAATAAAATGCAAATCGATTAACACAGTAATGAACGAAGAACAAGCCGTCGATTATCCTACTGAATTTTTGAATTCATTGGAACCAGCCGGACTGCCACCACATGTATTAAAATTGAAGGTTGGATCACCGACTTTGTCCGACATTGCATATTAAAATCGAGACCGAGATGCAATATGAAACAGATGTTTTCTAAGGGCCAGCAACGCGGACCGGGTTCAGCTAGTATAACAATATAATATAATCTTTTCTTTTCCGCTAGCCTCATTAATGGTTCCAAATACATAACTCGCAGTAATTAGTTCATCTTGTAGTTTTTTCCAATGTTTTCCGATGTTTGGTAATATTACAAAATTTTTTTGGAAAATTTTAATTTTTAAAATGCAGTAATAAATTTGTTATGAATCGTTTTTAATGAAATTTTATATATATATATAGTAACTTTCGATTCAAATCCAAAAGTGAAAAATATGTTTGTAAATTGTTAATGACAATCCCACAATTCCCAAAAAAACTTTTGGATTTATTGAAGGCACCAAGCTCGGGGCTATGAAATACCTTTGCTCAATATTGAAGAACATATTGGGACATGTAAAACAGGTCTTAATTTTTTGAAAGCAGCTATGCGATTAGGGAAAATGTTGTCTAAAGTTGAAAATTACATAAAAAATTGGTATACTTCGGAAGGCACTGGACCACGCAATAATACGAATTTTAATATTCAGGTTTATTCCTGTTCTCACTTTCACCATTCACCGTATTTTTGGAAGCATAATTACAACAATATTTATATTAAATAAAATTTCTAAAATTATATAATTTAGGTTAAAAAAATCACGTTCAAACATTTATAATTTGAAATGCTGAGGAAATTACATAATATTGTTGAAATTATGCTTCCAAAAATACGGTTAATGGTGAAAGTGAGAACAGGACTAGCCCTGAATATATTGCTTTTATAATTGTTCCATAAATGTTATCTTTCAGAAAAACATAAATACATCATTTATCTTTTTATTTTCTGTATAATTTAAAATTAATGTAAGTACTTTTATCGAAAAAAAAAAATAGCGAAAAAAATACTAAAATCGGGCGATGCGTTTCGAAGTTACTGATTTATTTCCAATTTTTTTCAGTTCCACCACTGTGCGTCTGCCCCTTTTCGAACCACGGTCGCATCATCGTTTCATTGAATTTTGTTCCGCCCAAACAGGAACCCTTCAGGGATCCTAGACGAACAAACTGGGGCAACCTTTTATCATACCAGCTTACTTTACGTGAACAGTTGCCATTTGACATGAAATGTGTCAAATGTTTTATTTCTAAATTGAGAATCATAATATACATTATTTTTAACACGTGCTTTTTTTATATCACTGAAAACTAAAAATTTTCTGTTTTCGGTACTTAATTTCTGGTCTCTGTAACAATTAATTTAAAAATCAAAAATAATTGTTATTTTGAAACCGAAACTTTCCAAATGTACTATTAATTTCCAAAATAAAATTAGTTATGTTAATTTTGGAACATGTTTTAGCTCATTTTCCCACTTTGCATTGTACTTTTTTATTCAATTAGTTATATTCAAAACATGTTTCTACTTTTTTTTTTTTTTTTTTTATATAAAAGTTACATTTTTGGTATTCAGCCACATTTTTACCGAATATTGGTATTAATCCAAACCCGAATATTTGGTCGAACTCTAGTTCTAAAAATCGAGAAAAATAAGTTTATTGAGCAATCGGATAGTAACCAGAGAAGCAAGCCGTCTAATTTTTTTCGGCGGCGGCTGAAGGGGTAAAATTAGTCGGCGGCGGCGGCTTATCGGCTTAACGCCGAGTTTTCACCGGCTTAAAAACTTTTTCGGCTGCGCCGACTTTAAAAGCAAATTATATATTTATTTATTTTTTTATTTTATAAAACAGAACTGTTTTCAATATATAATTTGGTTATAAGCGAAATATAGCGACAATTTTGAGAGGAAGTGTTCAGTATTAAAACTTGTAATTAAGGTATTTTGGACAAAAATACTGCATGAAGTTGATACTATCGAAATGTGAAATACAGTAGTTTTGAGTAGTTTTAAAAATTATTTCGAGTAGTTGTTCATAGAAATTTGTTAGTCTAATTTTTCCTTCGACATCATGAAATAGGTCTTAAATAATATGGATCGTTAGGATATTTTCGAATGAACAATTAGAAAAATTAATCTTTATTTTCAAAAACTTGTCCAACAGTATTCTTTACTAGGTATCTATGGTTGATTAAAACTTAATGTGATGAAATTCAAATGAATAAAACATTTTTTAGACGTTATTTCGGTGAATATAATTGCCTGTTTATAGAGTACAATATACCTCCATATTACTCGATTCTGTTCTTTATACGCTAATTCTATAATTAAACCAAATAAATAATAACAATTATTTGTTGTGGAAACATTAATTGCCCACTTTCAGCGTATAGCATCCTAAATATATCAAGAAAACTTTTAAAAATTTTACATTTAATTGCTGACGAACAGTTTATATTGTAGAAGTTACAAACGAAATAACCATCTTATATATACCCTTCTCACAAAGGTGAAGAGTATAAAAACAACAACGCCAAACGAAACGAAACACCAAAAAAAAAAAAAAAAATACGCAAAGCAATGAAACCAACACACATCCAAACATATGTACGTTTTCTTGCTTTTTTGTCAAACACCATATGTTCGTTTTGTTGCTTTTTTGTTAAAGCATGCAATAAATTGTCTTTTTTTGATGAAATTTGTCTCTGATTTTTGCTCATATTTCCTTTATTTATGGACTGATTTTGCTGATTTTAAATAGGAAACTTCTCGAAAGCATGTCTGAAAGAATTATTGAAGATTTGAATCCCGAAGATATCTGGAGTCTTTAGAAAATTGATTTCAACAGACAGACAGTCGGACATGGCTTAATCCAGAATATATATACTTTATAGGGTCGGAAAATTATATTGTGGAAATTACAAACGGAATGACAAATTTATATATACCCTTCTCACGAAGGTGAAGGGTATAAAAATGCCTTAACTTCTATCAGGAACTATTTCTAATTCTAAGGTGTGTTTACATTCTAAAGTAACAATTTAACAATTAAACGTTGTTAGATTTACAAAAATTTATTTAAAAATCGACTCAGCCGATAAAATCAGCTAGAAAATAAGCCGCCGATGAGCCGATGGATTCGGCGGCGGCGCGGCTCAAAAAATATTACCGGCTGCTCGGCTAGCCGCCGGTCGCGCCGTTACGGCTTGCTACTCTGATAGTAACCGGAAATGTTATGGAGTTTCATTCATACTGATTTTTTGAGTTTAAAACATTAATATTTTAAAGCACTTTCAAATGAAATGTTATCTAGTTCGTAAGGATATCTTACATTTATGTAAGATAATTTGTTCGTTGTTCCAAAAATGTCTCTTATACTTACATGATAACCTCATCTCTTTTTACTATAGCACTTGCAATGCCACCAATTATGCACCAAGGGTTTATGGTAATATTTTGAACATGAACTTTACAACCAGCCAATTTTGCAGATTCTTGGAACCCGATAGCAATCATTGGCATTATTATATTACGTTCCTCTTCTTTTAATTCTTCCGGAGCTGTCATAATAAGGTTAAGTTTATCAAGTTCAGTAACTCCTACGGCGTAAACGTCACTAACTACATTGGCCAACGCTATTTTTCCCATTACGTGTGGGTCGTCCACTAATGGGTAGAAGAAATCGACCGTTTGTATAAGTGACAAATTTTTATATTTTTTTAAAGGCACAACTGCGCAATCCATTCCAGAACCTTAAAATATAACAATTCATTTAAAATTTGAATAGCTTTGTATACAATGTGCATTGGTTAAGTTATAAAAAATAATATATGTACATGTGCAGAAACAGATCTCTCGGGTGTAAACATGCAAGTCAGTACTGATTTTTGTATCCACAATAACAGACTGTTGTGCTTACCTCTGAGAGACCAAATATATAAATATTTTTCATATATATTTTTTTAAAGCCAAATTTTCAAAACTTGGTGACGGAGCGAAAAAATAAATCCCATATATTTAATGATTGGTCTAATGTGGATTTTCTTATATAAACACATCTTGTTTACCTATATAATCATCATCATCGTTATTTACTTTTGTTAGTGATTCTTTCGGTTGTAATATATCAGTTCCCTGAAGATACTTCAGCAAAGTATCTTGGGGGATTTTACAACCTCACCCTCGCAACGTTGAGAACTTCGTTAGTTGAAAATTGGGCTCAAGGCCATACTTTTCCGGATCAAACATGTTTTTTTCTTGTCACCACAAAGACGAATTTATAAAAAGTGACGGGAACTACCAAGGCGAATTCATACAAGGTGGTGGCAGTTCTACAAAAACAACAATTGGTCTTAACAAATGTCAAAAAACAAAAATTAAAAATTAAACATATATGTATTAAAACTTAATATAGTGTAGATAATTGAATAGTGAGGGCTTTACTTATTTATGTAACAAAATAAATATTTTGTTAATAAGCTTAGAATATGTAGATATTTAAATATAAACAAAAGCTTTGACAAATGTTAGAACCAAAAACGAAAAAAAAAAGTTATCAGCTGATTGACTGACTCCACCTTGTATAAATTCGCCTTGGGAACTACGCCCGTGAACAAAACAAACCGAAGATAACAAACCGGAAACAGCTGATTGTTTTTTGTTGTTGTTGATGTTGTACATTCAATTTTATTTATTTTGGTGTGGTGAATATAAAAGTTAACATTTGTTATTGTAATAGATCGCCGTGAACAAAACAACCTGGAAGTAAAAGAAAACAAACCGGAAACAGCTGTTGTTGATGTTGTAAACAACAACTTTATTTGTTGTGTGGTGAATATAAAACTGAATATTTGTTATTGGAAAAGTTTGTTGGTTTGTAACAAACCACAGTGGACACAAAAATGATGTATGTTTGTTGTTATTGTAAAAGTTTGATGAACAAAACAAAGGGAAGAAACAATCTGTTTTGTTGTTGTTGATGTTGTATATTCCATTTTGTTTATTTTGGTGTGGTGAATATAAAAGTTAAAATTTGTTATTGTTTGTTCGTGGAAAGAAAATAAAACAAAGTGATGAATTGTATGTTTTAAATAAATTTATTTTATTTATATTACCTTGTGTAGAATAACGTTGTGTATGTCACACTTAAAGGGCAATCAACGATTAGAAATTAATTAAAAACTTAACATAAACAGTGGCGAACAATGTTGCAAAGGGGTACCGTTAACGGTTTTACTCGTTAGAATCTATAGAAATATCCCCACCCAAGGGTGTAAAATAGGGAGTATATTAGATCCTAACAAGTAATAAGAATTCAAGAAAAATACACGTATAAAAAAATCTAAAATGAACATTGCCGGCCACCTTGCAACAACAAAGTATGTTGCAACAATTAGATTTAACTTAAAGGTAATACTAATAAAAGAAATTATAAATTAAATTAATATATATATATATATATGTTTTTATTTATTCATTTTTATTTTTTATTTTTTCAAAATACAATTTGGTCATAGGACCAGACCAGACCAGCTGGTAAAAAAGTTCCCACAGAGCAAGATCTGTGGGATGTAGTTTTACGCAGACTACATACTGCACCCAAAATGGATATGGTTTTGATCAGACCATGAACTGATCCCCTTAAACAGGAGATTGGCCAGTAATGACCCAACCAAAAATGGTATATTGTGCCATTGGAAGTCCCGGGTTCGAATATATCCTGCCTTTCATAACTTGAGGAGCTACTTCGGGGCCAATTACGAGGGCGACCTTTCCCGAAACGTTAAAATTAGGATCTGCTAATTGCAGACCTTCAAAATGTCCCTTTACCGTATCCGAAACCGATTCTATGGGCGTATTTATGCCGTTCATTTGTCGGACTTTTACGGTCAAATCAATTATTTTCGACGAATCGTGAATGGAACTTATCCGAATACGGCACATTTTGTCTTTGTCGACTGTAGAAACGGGCAGCTTTAGATTTGCAACTAAACTGGAGCAAATATAGCTCATGTTACAGCACAAATCTAAAGCCGCGCGTACAGGAATATTCCTGTTGGACAGAAGTAAAATAACCTTTGCAGTGGGCGACAAAGACACAATGTGACGTATTGACAGCGATGTAGAGGTAGTGCTAGGGGCGGAAGTAATACGATTTTCGGTTCGCGTAACGTTTTTGTTGGCATTATTTGAGGCATGAAGCATCGAATGATGTTTGCCTTTGCACTTTTTGCATCGACCCGAGCTCTTGCAATCGCGAGAAATATGCTGTGCCGAAAGGCACCGTGAACAATAATGGTGAAGAAGAACCATTCTTATTCTTTTCTCAAAGGTCATCTGTTTAAAAGCGCGACAGGATGACAATTGATGTTTACGATTACAAATTCTGCAATTCGCGATTACCCGCTGGATATCTTTAGTCGACGGATTCGAACCCGAGGCTTCAACGACACCTGACATTTCATCAGGATTTGACGGAGTTTGGGCTTCAGGAGCCGCTACCACTGTAGAATCAGAGGTATTAAGTATTATGGTATCTTCAGGAGCCGATCCCACAACAGGCGTTGAGGTACTTATATCCGTAGATATAGGTGCTACAGGAGCCGGTACCACAACGGAAGTTGGGGTCTCTTCCATTTCGTCAGCAGTAGAGACGTCAGCCGTAGTTGTTGTTTTTGGGCCCTCAGTAGTCACTATGGCACTAAGCCCAGATTTAACGGCTGCCTGATCTACCTCCATTGCTTCCTCATAATCCTCTAGCAAAGCGTCCTCAAAGAAATTATTTAAAGAGACCATGATACTAGGAAACAATGAAAGTTAGCAAAATTTGAATATAAATGTTTAACTAGTCAGAACGACCAGTTTAGTGATTGGTCGCTTTACAACACCGTTTTCAGTACGTAAGTCCGCGACGCGTACGTGACTATCACTTCCCGGATAAGTTTTAACGACCCGACCTAATTTCCAGGAAGTCGGTGACAGTTGCTCGTTCCTAATGACTACTAAATCACCTATAGCGATGTCACGTTGTGGCCATTTCCACTTATATCTCTTATGTAAGTTCGCTAAATATTCCTCCTTCCATCGTCGACAGAAGTGATGTGTTAGTGCCTTGACTTTTCGATAACGATTTACCAAACTTAGAGGGGATTCGTAAATAGAAGGTTCCGGGGGAGCTAATATGGGCGAGCCAATCAAAAAATGGCCAGGAGTGAGAGCTACTGGCTCATTAGGATTGTCGCTCATGGGGCAAAGCGGCCTCGAATTAAGACAAGCTTCAATTCTCGCGAGGACCGTCGATAATTCCTCAAATGTGTATTTCACAGACTGGGCTTCTTTACGAAAATGAAGTTTAAAACTTCGAACTCCAGCTTCCCATAAGCCTCCCATATGAGGAGCACCGGCTGGAATAAATCGCCATGACAGTCCATTAATACCAAAAGTGGAACACATCCGAGCGCGACTTTCTAATAAAAATGTTTTAAAATCCCTTTCTAACTCACGAGAGGCTCCAACAAAGTTTGTACCATTATCGGAAAACATGGTAGTTGGACAACCTCGTCTCGATATAAATCGATTAAAAGCGGATAAGAATTTATCCGTTGATAAATCGGAACATACTTCCAAATGAATGGCCTTTGTTGAAAAACAAACGAAAATACAGACGTATGCCTTCATAATTTGACACGACCTACTATTCAAATTCCTCATATCAAAAGGCCCAGCGAAATCAACACCAGTTGTTGTAAAGGGACGATTTAAATTAGTCCTTTCAGGCGGTAAGGCAGCCATTATCTGCGTACATGCGCGCTTACGGTCAATTATACAGCGCTTGCAACGATTAATAATCGTTCGAACCAATGTTTTGATTCTAGGGATCCAGTATTCAATCCTTAAGATTCGTAACATTAATTGATTTCCACCGTGGATAGAAATCAAATGGACAAATTCAGTTAAAAGTAGAGTGAAGCGACAGGTATATGGTAATAAAATAGGATGCCGTTCGGTATAAACCAATGATGGAGATTTAGCCAATCGACCGTTGAGTCTCATGACACCCTCATTATCAAGAAATGGGTTCAGGGTAAGAAGAGAACTTTTTGAAGAAAGTGGCCTTTTTTCTAAAAGGCATTTGTATTCCTCTGCGAAATTGACCTTCTGGGCAACAATGGCCAAACGTAATTTCACTTGTCTCATCTCCATCTGCGAAATATTAGTAGAATCATACGAGTTGCGATTCCTATACGCCGAATGCGTATTATGAAAAAATCTGAATACATAGGCTATTACCCTAATCGCTCGATCGAATGATGAAAACCTCTCCAAAACATCCTCAAAATCTGTAAAAAACGAAGCATGTGACTTTACTGGCCGAGCTTCAAGGTCAGTATCTGGCAGGGAACGACTTTCCATATTCCAAACGGATTTACACTCACGAAGCCAATGCGGTCCATGCCACCAAATAGTGCTATGATTCAAAACAGATGGCGAAACACCACGACTTCCTAAATCAGCAGGATTGTCCTCTGATTTCACGTGATGCCAATTATGTCTGCCAACAATTTCCTGGATTCTGCAAACTCTATTTGCAACAAATGTAGCCCAAGAACATGGATCTTTTCTTAACCAAGAAAGGACGATTGTAGAATCTGTCCAACAATATATTTGTTGCAGTGGAATATCAATTTCTCTCAAAACCGACTCTAGAAGATCAGCAGCCAAAACTGCACCACAAAGTTCAAGACGCGGTAAAGTAACCGATTTTATCGGAGCCACTTTTGTCTTACAAGTAAGCAAATTGGTAAAAATTTCGCCCTTTGGGGTCTCAACCCGAACATATATCACCCCCGCATATGCCTTTTCCGAGGCATCAGAAAAAACGTGAAGCTCCACTGAAGCGTCAGGTTCATAATGAACCCATCTAGGGATTTGTATATTATTCACTTCATGGTATGAAGCAACAAATTTCTCCCATTCAGCTTCCGTTGAACTTTTAAGGCAATCATCCCAATCCACCTGATCTTGCCAAACTTTCTGCATGATCATCTTTGCAACAACTATAACAGGACCTAACCAACCAACAGGATCAAATAACTTAGCTATTATGGACAGAACTTCCCTTTTCGTGTAGTTTGATCGCTTAGCAATAGGATCCACATTAAAATAAAAAGCATCGTAATGAGCATTCCACTGAAGACCGAGGGTCTTTGAGCTACTTGCCTCCACGAAACTTAAAAGTTTAGCATCAACCAAATGTTCAGAAGGAAATCCGGCCAAAATGGCCTTATCATTTGATGTCCATTTTCGAAGGTCAAACCCAGCGGATGACAATGCCGCTATAAGTTGATCACGAGCGATCAAAGCGGTTTCAACATCATGATTTCCAGTTAAAACGTCGTCAACGTACATATATTTACGAATAATTTGTGATGCAAGAGGGTATTTACTTTCAGAATCATCGGCCAATTGTAACAACGTACGTATGGCAAGATAAGGTGCACAATTGACGCCAAAGGTCACAGTTTGTAACTCATACTCCTTTATTTCTTCCGAAGGAAAATCGCGAAACAAAATACGCTGAAATGGAGTATGAGCCTCAGCAAGCCTTATCTGTCTATACATTTGCGTAATATCGCAGTTAAAAACAAATCTAAAAAATCGCCAACGTAAAATCAAAAGAACCAGATCCGTTTGTAATGTGGGTCCCACAAAAAGACAATCATTTAGACTATTCCCATTAGAAGTCTTGTTAGATGCATTGAAAACTACGCGTAATTTTGTAGTTTTCCTATCCAACTTTATCACTGGATGATGAGGTAGATAACAGGAGGAAGTTGAAGACGAATCTTCACTTATCTTCCTCATATGACCCAAAACTAAATATTCTCTAACTACTTCATCATACATCTCCTTTATCTGCGGTTTCCTCAAGAGTGAAGCTTCATTCCTTAAAAACTGCGCCCTAACATTATGTTTAGAAGTACCTAGTGAAAGTTTCTCAGGAAATTCTGGTCGAAAAGGAAGTGAAACGATATATCGACCATCAGAGTCACGACGAGTGGTTCGCTTATAATTGTCCTCACACATTCGATCATAAGAGGACATAATCTTCCTCTTAGGGGGTTCCTCCAATTCCCAAAATCTTAGTAAGTTTCGATTCAAATTATCTTCTTCAGAAAACTCAACACGAGTGGTATATACTTGAACTGATGATTGAAGTACAGGGCCCGTGATGATCCAGCCAAAGATCGTTTTCTGAGCTAACAAACTTCCTAAAACGTTCCTATGCATCTCACTTAAAATCACCTGTGGATACAAATCTGCACCTAGAAGTAGATCAACGGGTCTGCAGTCGAAAAACTGTGAATCCGCTAATTGCAAATTTGGTACTTCCCTATGAAATTCATCCGATACAACAAATGATGGTAAATTACCCGAAATATTAGGTAAAACAAGTGCCGTAGTCCTTAAAATAATTGAAGTGTCCAAAGGAGAGCCTATTTCAATCGAACAAAGTTTTCTAGAAGTTGCTGAAATCGTTTGGTTTACACCCGAAATTTTGGCATTTGTCAAATGCGCAGAAATTTTCAAACGATTCTGCACCCGTTCAGAAATAAACGAAGTTTCCGAAGCAGGGTCAATGAGGGCTCGAGCTGGGTATGTCATACCTTGGTGACGTATATTCACCATTGCAGTCCCTAAAAGAACAGTCCGATTTTGTGACACGTGGAACACTTGTCGATTAGAAGGAGCTGAGGAGTTGATGCCGCTAGAAGTAGATGGTTGTGAGAGTTCAATTGGTCTAGAGTTGGTTTGTTGAGAAGTCCCAACAGTACCCGCACTCTTATTAGAAGTGGAAGCACTTCCAGTTGAAATATCCGAAGAGGGCACATCTCTATGCAGCATAGTATGATGCCTCTTATCACAAGCGGAACAACTATGAACACTCTTACAATTCTTTACTTCATGTGTCCTTGATAAACAATTGACACAACAATGAAATTTCTTTACTGTTGAAAACCTTTCCGATATTGAAAGATTTTTGAATCGCTTACAGTCTCGCAAGAAATGGCCTTGGTTCTTACAAAGAACACAATTAGTGGATGTCGAAGTAGTATAATGCGTCTTTACCTTTTGTATCGATGTCTTTGTTGTCTGTGGTGTCTCCCTAATATCCCGTAGGCACTCTAATGTTTGAATCCTCTCCGTTAGAAAGGCATCCAAATCTTTCCAAGCAGATAATGCGAATTTATCCCTTATACTTTGTTCCCATAAGGCAATGGTACAATCGGGAAGTCTTTGAACACACATGAATACAATCATTGGGTCCCAATTATCTGTAGGCACTTTGTAAATCGACAACGATGAAAGACAACTATTTATACCTCTTTGTAAAGTTTTCAGACCCGTATAAGTCTCCTTATCCAAAGTAGGAAGACCAAAAAGTGTCTTAAGTTGGTTATTAACCAACATACGCGGATTCTCATACGCGGCCCTAAGACTACTCCATGCCATTTCAAAACCTAAATTCGATAGTGGATATTTAGAAACTATTTCTTTCGCATCGCCACTAGTTTTCCGTAAAAGATGACACAATCTTTCAATATTGCTAAGACGAGAACTATTAATATATAACGCAGTAAATAAATCTCTAAAAGTGGGCCAAGACAAATAGTCACCTTTAAAGGTATCTACGTCACAAGGCGGTAGTACCAAATTGTGATGAGATTCATCAGAAGTGTTTTGATTAACTACCGGTGAGTCACTTGACTTTTGAGTGGATTTGATGTTGTGTAGCCGTTCATTGATTTTCGACAAACATCCAATGAATGCATCATAAGTGGCGTGATATTTTGCCGTAGTTACATCAACATCATCAGGACTAACACTGTCCGAAATATTCAAATAGTCCAGACAATTCTCATAAGTCATTTTAAGTTTGTCCCATAAAAGTTTTAATTCACCGCCATGAAGCTCCAAAGTAAATAATGTGTGAATATCATCCCTCATGTCATTAAAATTCGCAACAAATCCGATAAGAGCATCAGAAGCTCGAATGAACCTATCAAGTGCTGAAACAGACATGTTTGTTCTTCTTCAATTACTCACAAAAAAAAATAAAAGTAATTATATTGCGTATAATAAAAATTCAAAAAAAACTTCAATTATTAGAATAAAAATTTTATTCTATAACACAAATTTTAATTATTCCCGCAAAATTTAATAAAAATTAAATTAAAATCACTTTATTAATTTGAATCAACCAAAGTAGTCAAATCGACCGACCGTAGAGTGCAAGTTTGTAATGAAGAAGAAGACAATAAGCAAACAAACAACTTCAATGTGTATGAATATATTTGTATAAATACACAAAAAAAAACACAAGAATGTTTTCAACACTTGATTGTATCAATAAATTTAAACGCAAATAATATTAATAAAAATAATAACTTAGTATACACGACGCGATCGAGTTATTAGTTTAGAAATAAAATTAAAAAAAATAATTTTATTATTACAAATTCTGTCCGTCCACGTAAACAAACGCACAGTCGATATTTTTGCACTAAAGAAAAAGGGCACAAAGCAAGTGTCAAAAATGTACTGTATAATAAAACTGATGTAAGTAATGCGATCAATCACAGTAACACAAAGTAATATCAATATGTAATTTATTTGTATGTGTGTATATTTTAAACACAATTGATACAATTATAAAATTCACTTTAATTTTCATCCACACTTTTAGCACTTTTTAAAAATGTATTTATTTACGCACCTTTTTTTTAAATAAAATTTCCCAAAATTTAAAATTGATGAAAAAGATTGTTGGTGGTGTCCAAAAAAATGGCGATCCTTGTGTAAAAGAAATAAATACAATTATTTGAAGTGCTCACAATGTTTTGCCAAAAAATCCGGCTCGAGTGGACCAAATGTTTGTTCGTGGAAAGAAAATAAAACAAAGTGATGAATTGTATGTTTTAAATAAATTTATTTTATTTATATTACCTTGTGTAGAATAACGTTGTGTATGTCACACTTAAAGGGCAATCAACGATTAGAAATTAATTAAAAACTTAACATAAACAGTGGCGAACAATGTTGCAAAGGGGTACCGTTAACGGTTTTACTCGTTAGAATCTATAGAAATATCCCCACCCAAGGGTGTAAAATAGGGAGTATATTAGATCCTAACAAGTAATAAGAATTCAAGAAAAATACACGTATAAAAAAATCTAAAATGAACAGTTATTGTAATAGTTTGTTAAAATTAGGGTTCTATAGTTGAAACAAAAAGTCGACTTTTCGAACTTTCGACTTTTTTCGATTTTTAAAAAGTCGACTTTTCGAACTTTCGACTTTTGGTAATTTATGAAAAGTCGACTTTTCGAACTTTCGACTTTTTAGTTAAATCGACATTTTTCGACTATTTTCGACTTTTTTCCACTTTTTACCATTTTTTGTAAAAAATACATGGTTTCTGCATTTATTGATGGGCCTTGTGTTAATTTTAGCAATAAAAATTAAATGTATTAAGGCGATAATATATAATATGTAGAAAGAGCATTTTTTTATGAACATTTACTTATTATTTATTTTTGCATACACTAGAAAAAATGTAAGTGTACCAAATTGCAATAACATAAAATTATTATGTTATTCTGTGCATATTTTGTTTTAGTATAATGTTGCAATTAAACATTTTTTTAACAATCTTAAAAGTCGACTTTTATCGACTATTCGACTTTTTTCGACTTTTATCGACTATTCGACTTTTATCGACTTTTGTGATAACTAATCGAATGTTCGACTTTTTTGTGACCAAAAAGTCGACTTAAACTTTTCGACTTTTTTCAGCAAAAAGTCGATTGTTCGAACAATCGAACAATCGACTTATAGAACCCTAGTTAAAATGTCAAAATGAAGTTTGTTGCATATGAACAAACCAAAACATAACCTTAAAATAAACTAATGATTAAAAAAATTGCAATAACTTTGATATATACAGAAAAAAAATACCAAATTTTTTTTCTTATTTAAAATTTTTAATGAAAAATGCTTTTGACATCAAAGTTTGAATGGGCCTACCCCCAAGTTCAAGTTTTTCCAAAAATTCTTTATATGCCATTCGATTCCTATGACTGTCCACTTATCGTGCCCGTTCCCAGATATGATGCCCATCGTCTTGTATAAATTTGATAATTTTTTTTCTGTTATATCAAAGTTATTGCAATTTTTTTAATCATTAGTTTATTTTAAGGTTATGTTTTGGTTTGTTCATATGCAACAATTTTAACATTTTAACAAGCTATTACAATAACAAATTTTAACTTTTATATTCCCCACACCAAAATAATTAAAATGGATTGTACAACATCAACAACAACAAAAAAACAATCAGCTGTATCCGTTTTGTTTTCTTCGGTTTCTTTTGTTCACGGGCGTTTTTGAGTATTACCAAGTTGGTATTGAGTACTCAAAAAAAATCGGTATTGAGTACTGAGTATCTAAATACTCAATACTTTTACACCACTATCACTAACAAATGAAAGCGGAAAATTTAATTTATTATTTGATATTCCATTTCATAAACAGCCGAAGAATTCATATAAAGAAATTACTTTGTTGCTAAATAAAGTTGTTTATATTTCAAAATGATGAGTAAAACGCAGAGTAATAATGAAAATGTTTTTCAAAGTAAGTGTGATTATTGTGTCCTGGTATTTTCTAAAAATTGCATACAAATTTATATTTATTAAAATTGTATTTAGATACACAGCAGCTTTCTAAAAATGGCGACACAAGCAGGAAGCATCAAATAAAAAAGCAAGTTTTTGGTGAAATTAAAAATGTTATTCATAACCACAGAATCGAAACTCCTTTAAAGCAAGATTCTGTAATAAATAATGGCACATCATCCAAGAATTTATCCTGCCCCACCATACGAAATAAATACCAAATAAAAAATGAGTCAAAATACATAAACATGCATAAAACACAGAAAACAAATTCTTTATGCAACAACATACTTGACGAAAATAATTATTTGGATTATTTTGATTTTCGAGGACAATGCTGCTCAAAGCCACATAAAAGTAAGTATTACAGAAATGATTTAAACTCTGATTGAACTTACCAAAATATTTACCAGAGGTACATCTTTTAGAACAAATCAAAATGTTCCCGCCACAGTTTATATTTTCATTACCTTTTTTACTGCTAATATTCATTTTTTAATAGACTTCGACGGACGCAGAGTATTTCTACTCTGGGGTATAATGAAAACTTTTTCTGAGATTCAAATGCCGTTATAGACAGATGATATTTAATGTTATGTACACCTAAAACAATCGATAGGTAACATTGCCTATAACAAGAGTATAAATTTAAGATCAAGGGTAGAATGGCATTTACCAAATTTTTTAGTCAATTTACCAACAATTTAAGTTGATTTCTATGTTCGAAAAGTCAACTAAATTGTTTGTTAAAATTCCTATACACTTTGGAAAGTTAGCAAGGAAAGCAATTTTACAAATATTTTGGTTGAATTGACTATTTTTATATCAATTTATTTAGAAACCAGCTTTTAACCTGCTACTAGAACAACATTTACCATATACTATAATATAGCCATTCTTGTTCCATTTCTATTAGTTTTATTGGTTTAGAAAACGTAAGCTCTCTTTCTAATTCGTTCTTAATCGATGACCACATGTGCTATGTACACTGATTCAAAGAATTTAAAAGTTCTATCAGAAAAAGTACAAATTATTATTTTTTTTTTTGGTACATTGCAACGCCTTTCAGATATATTTCATGTTTTCAGGTTGATTAATTATGAAAAAAAGGTTCCATAAGTAGATTTCTAATTAACCTCTGGAATATAGATGTGGGCTTTAATTCTGATAAGTTTATTAATTCAATAAATCAGTCTCAAAAAATAATAAGTCCATTTTAGCTATAACCATACCAAACTTATGTTCATATGTATATTGCAAATAAAGCTATTTGATTTAGAAGAAGAAGATAGAAAAGGTGCAACTTAGTCTTTATTGCCAGATTTTTGAAACACCAAGAAAATTTTAAGTTACAAATTTCATTCACATATTAATTTGGCAATTTGTAATATTACTACACATTAGAGAAATATACCGATGCCACTAAGTCATCGTTTGGCAGTTTGTTACATAATTCAAAAAGGTCGAAAGATACCCGCAAGTTCATTAAATTTGCATTCTAATTTCACATATGCCTTAAATAGGAAATTCCATATTTTTTTTGTTTAGTAAAAACAAAAAGTACCTTCTGAAATATACAGAATCAAATACCAAATCAAATAATTTTTTTTTTTTTAAATAACCAAGTAGTACATTCGAAAAGAAATGTTTCATTAGTCTCGCATTTTAAAAGTATTAGAATATTATCTTCTTATGATTAACCAATAGATACTAAATAATTTTGTTTCTAAATTCAAAAGGACCTTAAATTTTCCTATTTTGGACTATTGAGTCATTGAATCTGTTCGTTGCAAAAGTACTGAAAACATCAGTATTTTGAAAATACTCAGTTGTGTATAAATGTATAATCGTTTAACTGTTTAATTAAGGTTGGTTTTCAATAAAAGCTAATGTATTTCAATGAAAATTTTTGTATATAGCTACATGTTTCTTAGAAAAATCAATGAAATACTTCTGAAAATATTTTTTGATGCTTCGATGCTTTTCTGATGTCAAAATAAGTGCGAGAATCTACGAGTTTTGGGTATGATGCTTCAACATGCCATATTATTCAATTTGTTTACAAAATGTTTATATTGGCCCAAGTCATAACGACTGAGCTGGCCAGCTGGAATATGTTTTGCATAAAAGGAAAATCGATTTTTTTTTTAAATTTCAACTTGGTGGCTATAAAATTTATAAACAGGATAGATCTATGCATGGCGGTAGGGTTCTAATTGCAATAAAAGGTAATATGCATATGCTGTTACCGATAATTAAAACGAATACTGCTGAGAGCAGCTCAATAGAAGTTATGATTAATGGAAGTTCAGTTATATTCACTGCAGGATATAATCCAGTTCAAACTACCAATTTCAAGTCTGATTTGGATAAACTAACATTTTTTTCTAACGACTATTTTGTGATTTGAATATACTCGCTTTGGACAAAATAACAACCCTGTTCAGACGTCATTTCTGGACATGTTCAGTTCCCTTCTTTTATCGTACAGAATAGTCAGTAATCAAAAGCTGTGTGGAAATTGAAATTAGGTGTCAGAACATTGTCCAATCTGTTACTAATGCAGGTAATCTATATTTTATTTTAATAAATTAATATCTATAGGTAATGAAGCTTTGGTTGGTTGAAAGTGATAGTTGATTGCCTAGTTTTTAAAATTAATACCTTCAATTATCCAACGTACCTGCAAAAAAGATACAGTTTTTTAGATCAACACTCATTTGTAGTCTGCCACAAGGGTCGGTATTATCACATAAACTTTACTCTATTTTATTTCTGATATTACTGTTCGCAGGAATCATGAAGTAGATTTATATGCACACGATAGAGCTTTTATTTGCTGCTGTAAAGTGCCAAACGCAATAATCAAAATAATAAAAGATAGTTTAACATTTTTACTCAAATACTTTGATAAATGGACAATAAAAGTAAATTATTGTAAAACACAAGCTATTATATTTCCATATAATAGATCGCTAAAACGTATTCCTACAAAACATTTACAGCCGTATTTATGACCAAAATTTAGCATGGATTTAACATACGAGTTATTTAAAATAAATTTCTCATCCACTCGCTAAACGCATGTTAACGAACAATCAAAGAATTGCTAAGTCATTAAACAACAGCTGTTTTGTGACAAAGTAAATTTGTTAATAAACGTAAAATATATTATAAAACTTTTGTATGGGAATAAAATAAAATTAATTAATTCCACATTTTGTTCTTTTTATGATTTTAGGAGAAAAACTTAAATAAAAATGTCGATAAGTACATCTGAGTTGATTTTTTTGAAATAGTTGGCAATACATCACACTTTTCAGAGTTTATTTTCAAATTGTTTATTGACTGCCAAAAAGGCATTATTAATAAACCATTTGCTAACTCTCTGCTAAGCCTAATAGGTCTGCTAGTTAACTAGTTGGGGTTTCAGGCAGTCGCGAAATTGAAGAATAGAAGAGCAGCTCACGTGGGTTCAAGCAATGGTCCCTTTGTGTTACCTGAAAGTAGAAAGTTAGAAAGAAAGAGGGGCAGATAGAAATGAAAAGAGAGAAGGGGAAGATTGAAAAGTTAAGAAGAAGATGTTCGAAGAAAGAGAGAAGGAGATTTCCAAAAATTGCGTATCAATAAGATAGCGGTAATTAGGTTACTCTGGAGAGATTCCCATGTCTGGTCTTTTTAACCCATTACTACTCCTTATAAAGGCATTAATGCCTTGAACTAACCCGAGCCCAAGTGGATCCCAGAGACTGCCACTGCGACGTCATCCGCGTACCACTAGTGGCCATTCACGTGATCACCGCCGTTCCCTTTTCGGAACGAATGATCCTGTATCGTGCAAGGTTCATGATGAACCTTACAGTTGATTGGTCCAGACCAAGGTCTTGTAGAGCTGAAACTATAATTGCAGATTCTACATTATTGAAGGCTCCTTCTATATCCAGAAAGGGCACTAATGAGAAATTACCGAATTCAAAGGAATTCTCAATATATCCCACTAAGGAGTAAAGTGCTGTCTCAACAGATTTGCCCTTCACTCCTTCAAGGGTTATGAGAAAATTAAATTTAATCCAGAATTAAAGAAAAAAATTCCAAAAAAATATGCCCCTGCGATGGGATTTTCAGCACGACCACCCCAAGCACTATTCAAAAGTTGTTAAATCGTGGTTAGCACAAGAAAGAGTTTCGGTAATGGAATGGTCAGATCTAAACTATATTGAGAACCTTTGGGAAATAGTGAATCGAAGAATAGATCGCGAAAATTGCACTAATTCAGATATTATGTTTCAAAGTTTGGTAGTTGCTTGGAACGCTATTCCTGCAAATTTTATTGCCAATTTGATAGCTTCAATGCCTCGCCGATGTCAGGCCGTCATTGACATTAAAGGATTTGCCACGAAATATTAATTTTTATAGACATAAATGTCTTCGAAGCAATTTGTTGCATATGTTTTAGCCAATGAAATATCAGCCTATGAGTTTTTTTTTAATTTATTTCTTTTGAGAGTAAATGGATTATATTTATTTTTCTCAATTTTAAAGCAATAATAAAAACATATTACAAGAACATGAATAATATTTTTTTATTTTTAAAATAGTTTTGTAAAATTCTGTTGCTAGTTGCATTTGTTATGGCCACCACTGTATATACAGTAGCTAATTTTTCGTTATAGATACGGCCGTTATATTCTAAGTGAATTTAAATCCCACTAAAGGATAATATCAAATATCTAAGAATGTAAAATGTATTTCTGAAAAGACTTAATTTAAAAAACAAAATTCTTATTACAAAACTATCTTAAAGAATCCAGAAATACTAGTAGTTCATAACAGGGTTTAATATTTAGTTAAACGTTTTTTACATTTGTCTACCGACTACGCAATAAATATGAATCGTTTTCATATTAATGTCCACGTATACTGAAAATATACAAACAATAAACCAATGCCATATATGTACAAGCTTCATAGTAGAAATATTTGTCGCAGTTTTTCCAAAAAAATTTTGCCTTACAAAATATTTTACGTTGCAGCTAGAAGACAAAATGAAAATTTTTCATTTCTAAAACATTTGCTGCCCAAATATATTTATATTTTTGGTTAGCAAAAACAAATATATTGCTTGTGTATTATATACAAAAAATTTACTACAAAAACATCAAACATGCAAACAAATTGCAGCATGAAAACCATAAACTGCAAACGATATGCGCAGTAAAAAATTCAAACAATGGAAATATGGAAGATGCTAAATGCAGAAAAATGAAATGAAATGAAAAAAACTATGAACAACAAGTGTGCGTTGATTTGGGTTAATAAAGAATTTAAGTGCAATAAAATAGAAGTTTTATTTTTTGAGGTATGTAATTGTATTATGAAAGATAGGAATGCAGTGAAAATATATTAAATAAGATTCTGGGCAAAGGATAGCGGACGATATTATTTTATTGAATTTTTTGATTAATTGATTTTTTAATACGAATTCAAATGTATTCCTGCTACTTGTAATAGGAGTCCAGAAAAATTAGTAACACAAAATTTTGTATGTAAAGTGGCTAAAAAGGATAGATAATGCAACAACAAAATGTAACAACAGACAAGCAAAACAGCCAATGAATACAATGTAATAAAAAATAACAGGATCTACAAAAAAAAAAAATAGTATGTTATATAAAAATGCAATGTGGATTACTTTTTTCTGAATGAAATCTATCAAATTAAGTATCCTTTCGTAAAATTTGTAACAGGAGAACAAACAAATAAATAAGCAGCATAGAAAATAATTGTGCAAGAACAATTTGATATGTAATATATAAATGCAAAAAGGCACAGGCATGAGTACAACAGGAGCAAAAGGAAATTAACTGTATAAAACTGCTGTATGTGTGTACATTAGGGTGGCCCCGTTTGTATGGAGAAAAAATAAGGTATCGATGTTCCCGCCTAAAATGAAAATTTGATTCATTCTAAGACTACGTTTTGAAATTTTTTCGTCCTGGGGTCAATATTAGGCGAGCTGGATCAAAGGATAAAAAGGTCCTTTTTTGAGGTTTTTTACATTTTTTCCATATTTCTTCCAAAGGAAGTATATGTAAATTTGGTATCATGTGAAAGGTCTTTGAGAGACGCATTTAATTTCGACAAAATTTTAGTTTTTTTTAATTTGTTCATAGAATTTATTCAAATACATGGATGACATTTCTTGATCATAAAAATCATGTAATTTCACCGAAACGGTTTTTCTCGTTTTTTAAAATTCAGTCCAGTTCAATGTTTATTCAAATTTGTTTAAACCTAATTTCATCCCTATCTGACAATCTCTGTATACTCAATTCATAGTATATGTAATGGGCATCAAAATTATATTTTATTTTTGGGATTCTTTTAATTTCTAAATAAATTTATAATAACCAATTAAATGCGTCTCTCAAAGACCTTTCACATGATACCAAATTTACATATACTTCCTTTGGAAGAAATATGGAAAAAATGTAAAAAACCTCAAAAAAAGACCTTTATATCCTTTGATCCATCTCGCCAAATATTGACCCCAGAACGAAAAAATTTCAAAACGTAGTTTTAGAATGAATCAAATTTTCATTTTAGTCGGGAACATCCGCAACTTTAATTTTGGGGCCACCCTAGTGTACATGTGTTCTGTAACTGCATAATGCAACAACAATTTTCGCAAAAACCATAAAGAAACACATAAATAGGTTCAATGATGATCGTGAGTGTAGCAGGAGAAAAAAGGATAAAGAGGAATTATAGATATTTAAGTAAGGTCCAGAATATATAATTATGCAATGAAGAAAATTTTACTATATGTAAATACATAATTATGTATGACTTGTATTCTGAAAGATCGACTTTGTGTTTTTAAATGCACATTCATATGTATCCATTCGTAATATTTGTAACAGGAGAACAAAAAAAAAAAAAAACAAATAAGCAACAGAGAACAAATTATGCAACGAAGGCACAACTATTTTTTACATAGAACAACTACTTATACACTCAAGTAATTGTGATATACAACTGTTGTATGTGTGTCCTCTAGCTGCAAAAAGCAAGAGGACACATGCAGTAAAAGTACATTAAAGAAGGTTATGGGCAAAGGATAGCGGATGATATTATTATTGCATTGTTTGTGTAGAACTGATTTTTGTTGAGTACCGTTACAGATCATTTTTTATTACGCATTTTGGTTTATTTTTAGCTCGAGGAATTTTTGTCATGTGCACTGAGTTGTTGTTTTTTGTAAAGGATTTTTATGCGTATTTGTTTTTTATTAAAATAAACGGTATTATTTTTTTTGGTACACTTGTTATTGTGTCCGTTATTTTTTTTTTTTCGCGAATAAGGAATAGTTGTAAAAGGTTATGTAAATCTCAACTTTTCTAAGTTTATTTTATTGTATAATTATATTTTTCAGCATTCTATACTTTATTATTTTACTCCTGTTACAAACGCTCAGCAAATCATACTCATTTGCATTTGAGATTGCACAAGTTGTTGTTGATTTTCTACATTAACAGTAAAAAAAACAACAAAATGCAATTAATTGCAACGGTTCCTACTCTACTCCTCCATATGTCTAGAAATTCCTTGTTTTTGCTTTTTGCAGCTAGAGGACACACATACAACAGTTTTATATCACAATTACTTGAGTGTATAAGTAGTTCTTGTATTTCCTTTTTCTCCTGCTGCACTCATGGCAATGTAAACAAATTGTTGTGCCTTCGTTGCATAATTTGTTCTCTGTTGCTTATTTGTTTTTTTGTTCTCCTGTTAAAAATATTACGAATGGATACATATGAATGTGCATTTAAAAACACAAAATCGATCTTTCAGAATACAAGTCATACATAATTATGTATGTACATATAGTAAAATTTTCTTCATTGCATAATTATATATAAATGTCTATCATTCTTCTTTATCCTTTTTTCTCCTGCTACACTCACGATCATCATCGAACCTATTAATGTGTTTCTTTATGGTTTTTGCGAAAATTGTTGTTGCATTATGCAGTTACAGAAAAAAAAAAATAGTATGTTACATTTTTATTGGCTGTTTTGCTTGTCTGTTGTTACATTTTGTTGTTGCATTATCTATCATTTTTTAGCCACTTTACATACAAAATTGTATGTTACTTATTTTTCTGGACTCCTATTACAAGCGGCAGGAATACATTTGAATTCGTATTACAAAAAACATTTAATCCAAAAATTCAATAAAATATTATCCTCCGCTATCCTTTGCCCAGAATCTTATTTAATATATTTTCACTGCATTCCTATCTTTCATAATACAATTACATACCTCAAAAAATAAAACTTCTATTTTATTGCACTTAAATTCTTTATTAACACACGATTTATGTACACCCAAATCAACGCACACTTGTTGTTCATAGTTTTTTTTTCACATTTTTCTACTCAGTGACTATATGCGGCAAAATATTTCCATATATGTGGCTGAAATATTTTATAAATGCACATATTCGCTTTAAACATTTTTAACTTTTCACAATTTCGTATTTTACATTTTTCAACTTCGTATGGTTTGGCAGTCTACATTTAGCATCTTCCATATTTCCATTATTTGAATTTTTTACTGCGCATATCGTTTGCAGTTTATGGTTTTCACGCTGCAATTTGTTTGCATGTTTGATGTTTTTGTAGTAAATTTTTTGTATATTATACACAAGCAATATATTTGTTTTTGCTAACCAAAAATATAAATATATTTGGGCAGCAAATGTTTTAGAAATGAAAAATTTTCATGAAATATTTTTGGAAAAACTGCGACAAATATTTCTACCATGAAGCTTGCGCATATATGAAATTCGTAAATAGTATTTATATTTTTAGTATGTATGTGAGGAAATATTATTTTGTTAAATATTTGTTGCAGTTTTCATTTAAAATTATGAAATATTTTGCAATTTTTTGACTTTTTAAACTCTAGTTCATAATTTTATTATAAAATTCGAACGTATTAAGATATCGTAGGAAGATAGTCGCCTATGCGGATGACGTGGTGATACTTATCAGGGGAAAGTTTCTATCCACTATCAGTTACATCATGCAGGTATCGCTTGGCGACCTCTCGTGCTGGGCAAAAACTAACGGGTTGGGGGTAAACCCATCAAAAACGGAACTGGTGCTATTTACCAGGAAATATAAGGTGGAGAGCTTCAGTTTGCCAAAATTAGATGTCGTTGAGCTGAGTTTATCAGGGAGAGCCAAGTATTTAGAAACCTTCCTTGACAGTAAATTGACTTGGAAAATAAATACTCAGGAAAGATTAAAGAAGGGCTTCAATGCCTACTATACATGCAGGAACTCAATTGGATCTACACATCGGTGGTTAGACCTATTATTACTTATGGTTGTACGGGTGGTGGGAGGCAATGAGGAAACGTAGCTTTAAGGTTATACTCAACAAATCTCAAAGGTGTGCATGTCTGGGCATTACAGGTGCCATTGGCAGTAACCCGCAGGCGGCCTTGGATATAATCTTAAACCTGCTACCCATTGAAAACTATGTTGAGAGTGTGGCAGCAAGGAACTTAGTTAGACTACTCGAGGAGTAAAACCCTTGCGGGTAGGTCACACTAAGATATTGTATGAGGTAAGCCTTATCGATCAGGAAAGAATTTCATCTGGAATCTCTGACTATAGGGTCGCGACCTTCAATTTCGGGGCATCACCCCCAGTAGAGATAACTGGGTTGGATCCGCTCAACTGTTCGATGGGCGTGCAGATTTCACTGACGGATCCAAGATGGACTCTGGTACGGGGACCGGAGTTTATCTGGTCGATACTGATATCAAGCGCTCATATAGACTCTCTAACAACTGCAGCGTCTTCCAGGCAGAGATCTTCGCGATCTGGAAAGCCACAGAGTTGATAAGGGCATATATACGTGGACAGTCAGGTGGCACTAAAGGCTCTGGAATGTCATTTAATTCATTCCAGCCTTATGAAGGACTGCAGGAGAGCTCTTGAGGAGTTATTGGTACACTACTCAATAAGATTGTGTTGGGTGCCGGTGCACTGTGATATACAGGGAAATGAGGTAGCGGATGAATTGGCTAGACATGGTTCTGATCTAGATCATGATACCAGGGAAAGGTGTATTAAACCACCTATTTGTCACTACTACAGGTCAATTTATAAAAGATTCCGGAATTATACAGACCAATCCTGGAGCAGTAGGACGGATTGTAGAGTGTTCAGGGCCATTTGGCCAAAACTGAATTCTAAACCAACCAGAGCACTCTTAGAGTTGGGTAGATATAATCTAAGGATTCTAGTAGGAGTGATAACCGGTCATTGCGCAATTGGGGCCTTCAAAGGCAAATGCTAAAGCAAAAAGAACACTGATAGATTTGGATAGATATAATCTAAGGATTCTAGTAGGAGTGATAACCGGTCATTGCCCAATTGGTCCCTTCAAAGGCAAATGGGATAACGACACACAGGATTTTTGTAGAGTGTGTCGGGATGTAGAGGAGCTAGATGTAGTGGAACATATATAAAAACAAAAATTCAACATGAAAAAAATGAAAAAAACTATGAACAACAAGTGTGCGTTGATTTGGGTTAATAAAGAATTTAAGTGCAATAAAATAGAAGTTTTATTTTTTGAGGTATGTAATTGTATTATGAAAGATAGGAATGCAGTGAAAATATATTAAATAAGATTCTGGGCAAAGGATAGCGGACGATATTATTTTATTGAATTTTTTGATTAATTGATTTTTTAATACGAATTCAAATGTATTCCTGCTACTTGTAATAGGAGTCCAGAAAAATTAGTAACACAAAATTTTGTATGTAAAGTGGCTAAAAAGGATAGATAATGCAACAACAAAATGTAACAACAGACAAGCAAAACAGCCAATGAATACAATGTAATAAAAAATAACAGGATCTACAAAAAAAAAATAGTATGTTATATAAAAATGCAATGTGGATTACTTTTTTCTGAATGAAATCTATCAAATTAAGTATCCTTTCGTAAAATTTGTAACAGGAGAACAAACAAATAAATAAGCAGCATAGAAAATAATTGTGCAAGAACAATTTGATATGTAATATATAAATGCAAAAAGGCACAGGCATGAGTACAACAGGAGCAAAAGGAAATTAACTGTATAAAACTGCTGTATGTGTGTACATTAGGGTGGCCCCGTTTGTATGGAGAAAAAATAAGGTATCGATGTTCCCGCCTAAAATGAAAATTTGATTCATTCTAAGACTACGTTTTGAAATTTTTTCGTCCTGGGGTCAATATTAGGCGAGCTGGATCAAAGGATAAAAAGGTCCTTTTTTGAGGTTTTTTACATTTTTTCCATATTTCTTCCAAAGGAAGTATATGTAAATTTGGTATCATGTGAAAGGTCTTTGAGAGACGCATTTAATTTCGACAAAATTTTAGTTTTTTTTAATTTGTTCATAGAATTTATTCAAATACATGGATGACATTTCTTGATCATAAAAATCATGTAATTTCACCGAAACGGTTTTTCTCGTTTTTTAAAATTCAGTCCAGTTCAATGTTTATTCAAATTTGTTTAAACCTAATTTCATCCCTATCTGACAATCTCTGTATACTCAATTCATAGTATATGTAATGGGCATCAAAATTATATTTTATTTTTGGGATTCTTTTAATTTCTAAATAAATTTATAATAACCAATTAAATGCGTCTCTCAAAGACCTTTCACATGATACCAAATTTACATATACTTCCTTTGGAAGAAATATGGAAAAAATGTAAAAAACCTCAAAAAAAGACCTTTATATCCTTTGATCCATCTCGCCAAATATTGACCCCAGAACGAAAAAATTTCAAAACGTAGTTTTAGAATGAATCAAATTTTCATTTTAGTCGGGAACATCCGCAACTTTAATTTTGGGGCCACCCTAGTGTACATGTGTTCTGTAACTGCATAATGCAACAACAATTTTCGCAAAAACCATAAAGAAACACATAAATAGGTTCAATGATGATCGTGAGTGTAGCAGGAGAAAAAAGGATAAAGAGGAATTATAGATATTTAAGTAAGGTCCAGAATATATAATTATGCAATGAAGAAAATTTTACTATATGTAAATACATAATTATGTATGACTTGTATTCTGAAAGATCGACTTTGTGTTTTTAAATGCACATTCATATGTATCCATTCGTAATATTTGTAACAGGAGAACAAAAAAAAAAAAAAACAAATAAGCAACAGAGAACAAATTATGCAACGAAGGCACAACTATTTTTTACATAGAACAACTACTTATACACTCAAGTAATTGTGATATACAACTGTTGTATGTGTGTCCTCTAGCTGCAAAAAGCAAGAGGACACATGCAGTAAAAGTACATTAAAGAAGGTTATGGGCAAAGGATAGCGGATGATATTATTATTGCATTGTTTGTGTAGAACTGATTTTTGTTGAGTACCGTTACAGATCATTTTTTATTACGCATTTTGGTTTATTTTTAGCTCGAGGAATTTTTGTCATGTGCACTGAGTTGTTGTTTTTTGTAAAGGATTTTTATGCGTATTTGTTTTTTATTAAAATAAACGGTATTATTTTTTTTGGTACACTTGTTATTGTGTCCGTTATTTTTTTTTTTCGCGAATAAGGAATAGTTGTAAAAGGTTATGTAAATCTCAACTTTTCTAAGTTTATTTTATTGTATAATTATATTTTTCAGCATTCTATACTTTATTATTTTACTCCTGTTACAAACGCTCAGCAAATCATACTCATTTGCATTTGAGATTGCACAAGTTGTTGTTGATTTTCTACATTAACAGTAAAAAAACAACAAAATGCAATTAATTGCAACGGTTCCTACTCTACTCCTCCATATGTCTAGAAATTCCTTGTTTTTGCTTTTTGCAGCTAGAGGACACACATACAACAGTTTTATATCACAATTACTTGAGTGTATAAGTAGTTCTTGTATTTCCTTTTTCTCCTGCTGCACTCATGGCAATGTAAACAAATTGTTGTGCCTTCGTTGCATAATTTGTTCTCTGTTGCTTATTTGTTTTTTTGTTCTCCTGTTAAAAATATTACGAATGGATACATATGAATGTGCATTTAAAAACACAAAATCGATCTTTCAGAATACAAGTCATACATAATTATGTATGTACATATAGTAAAATTTTCTTCATTGCATAATTATATATAAATGTCTATCATTCTTCTTTATCCTTTTTTCTCCTGCTACACTCACGATCATCATCGAACCTATTAATGTGTTTCTTTATGGTTTTTGCGAAAATTGTTGTTGCATTATGCAGTTACAGAAAAAAAAAAATAGTATGTTACATTTTTATTGGCTGTTTTGCTTGTCTGTTGTTACATTTTGTTGTTGCATTATCTATCATTTTTTAGCCACTTTACATACAAAATTGTATGTTACTTATTTTTCTGGACTCCTATTACAAGCGGCAGGAATACATTTGAATTCGTATTACAAAAAACATTTAATCCAAAAATTCAATAAAATATTATCCTCCGCTATCCTTTGCCCAGAATCTTATTTAATATATTTTCACTGCATTCCTATCTTTCATAATACAATTACATACCTCAAAAAATAAAACTTCTATTTTATTGCACTTAAATTCTTTATTAACACACGATTTATGTACACCCAAATCAACGCACACTTGTTGTTCATAGTTTTTTTTTCACATTTTTCTACTCAGTGACTATATGCGGCAAAATATTTCCATATATGTGGCTGAAATATTTTATAAATGCACATATTCGCTTTAAACATTTTTAACTTTTCACAATTTCGTATTTTACATTTTTCAACTTCGTATGGTTTGGCAGTCTACATTTAGCATCTTCCATATTTCCATTGTTTGAATTTTTTACTGCGCATATCGTTTGCAGTTTATGGTTTTCACGCTGCAATTTGTTTGCATGTTTGATGTTTTTGTAGTAAATTTTTTGTATATTATACACAAGCAATATATTTGTTTTTGCTAACCAAAAATATAAATATATTTGGGCAGCAAATGTTTTAGAAATGAAAAATTTTCATGAAATATTTTTGGAAAAACTGCGACAAATATTTCTACCATGAAGCTTGCGCATATATGAAATTCGTAAATAGTATTTATATTTTTAGTATGTATGTGAGGAAATATTATTTTGTTAAATATTTGTTGCAGTTTTCATTTAAAATTATGAAATATTTTGCAATTTTTTGACTTTTTAAACTCTAGTTCATAATTTTATTATAAAATTCGAACGTATTAAGATATCGTAGGAAGATAGTCGCCTATGCGGATGACGTGGTGATACTTATCAGGGGAAAGTTTCTATCCACTATCAGTTACATCATGCAGGTATCGCTTGGCGACCTCTCGTGCTGGGCAAAAACTAACGGGTTGGGGGTAAACCCATCAAAAACGGAACTGGTGCTATTTACCAGGAAATATAAGGTGGAGAGCTTCAGTTTGCCAAAATTAGATGTCGTTGAGCTGAGTTTATCAGGGAGAGCCAAGTATTTAGAAACCTTCCTTGACAGTAAATTGACTTGGAAAATAAATACTCAGGAAAGATTAAAGAAGGGCTTCAATGCCTACTATACATGCAGGAACTCAATTGGATCTACACATCGGTGGTTAGACCTATTATTACTTATGGTTGTACGGGTGGTGGGAGGCAATGAGGAAACGTAGCTTTAAGGTTATACTCAACAAATCTCAAAGGTGTGCATGTCTGGGCATTACAGGTGCCATTGGCAGTAACCCGCAGGCGGCCTTGGATATAATCTTAAACCTGCTACCCATTGAAAACTATGTTGAGAGTGTGGCAGCAAGGAACTTAGTTAGACTACTCGAGGAGTAAAACCCTTGCGGGTAGGTCACACTAAGATATTGTATGAGGTAAGCCTTATCGATCAGGAAAGAATTTCATCTGGAATCTCTGACTATAGGGTCGCGACCTTCAATTTCGGGGCATCACCCCCAGTAGAGATAACTGGGTTGGATCCGCTCAACTGTTCGATGGGCGTGCAGATTTCACTGACGGATCCAAGATGGACTCTGGTACGGGGACCGGAGTTTATCTGGTCGATACTGATATCAAGCGCTCATATAGACTCTCTAACAACTGCAGCGTCTTCCAGGCAGAGATCTTCGCGATCTGGAAAGCCACAGAGTTGATAAGGGCATATATACGTGGACAGTCAGGTGGCACTAAAGGCTCTGGAATGTCATTTAATTCATTCCAGCCTTATGAAGGACTGCAGGAGAGCTCTTGAGGAGTTATTGGTACACTACTCAATAAGATTGTGTTGGGTGCCGGTGCACTGTGATATACAGGGAAATGAGGTAGCGGATGAATTGGCTAGACATGGTTCTGATCTAGATCATGATACCAGGGAAAGGTGTATTAAACCACCTATTTGTCACTACTACAGGTCAATTTATAAAAGATTCCGGAATTATACAGACCAATCCTGGAGCAGTAGGACGGATTGTAGAGTGTTCAGGGCCATTTGGCCAAAACTGAATTCTAAACCAACCAGAGCACTCTTAGAGTTGGGTAGATATAATCTAAGGATTCTAGTAGGAGTGATAACCGGTCATTGCGCAATTGGGGCCTTCAAAGGCAAATGCTAAAGCAAAAAGAACACTGATAGATTTGGATAGATATAATCTAAGGATTCTAGTAGGAGTGATAACCGGTCATTGCCCAATTGGTCCCTTCAAAGGCAAATGGGATAACGACACACAGGATTTTTGTAGAGTGTGTCGGGATGTAGAGGAGCTAGATGTAGTGGAACATATATAAAAACAAAAATTCAACACAAGGTGAGGAAGTTATAAATCAACCCTAAAACATCTCAGCACTGATTATGTGAAATTTTATTAAGATATCGTTCAGGAGCTTCCGAATTATTTCCAAAATAAAAAGTTTCTAAACCACAGCTTCAGTCAATTCTAGCATTATTCATATTAACATAACATATTCATAAAACAATATGTACAACATGTGAATTATAAATTACAAACAATAAGTATTGTACAATAGTGGTTTTTAAGTGTTATTAAGCTTTTCTAGATTCAAATCTGATAATGCACCAGAATATAAGGGTTTCGGTTCAATATGACTTGTATATGGGTTAATTCGAATAGGAAATTCAAAATTATTTCAAATTACACTACAATTTGGAAGGTACTTATATATATAAGTGACATTGGTTCAGAATGTTTATACAGCATTTATACCTACCTCAAAGTTAAATAGTTATTGTGATGGGTGTATAACTTTAAAATGTGGAATTCATAACAGATAGCGTATCTCTTGAACGCGATTTTTGTATTTAATAACTTATATGTAATTTTTAAGGGTACATTTATTCTCACTTAGTTATAAAATATGTAGAATTTTGGGCAAACAAAGCGTCATATGTGGAAAGTTTTATATTAGTTCTTTAATTTGATAAAAGTGCCGCTGAAATATAAAAAAGGGGCTTGCAGGTACTTTTTCCAACTAATAGTACTTTTTGAATATTTTATAACGATGGACCTAGAAACACGAAATTAAGCATTCATGGTGAATGCGAATTCAAAAGGAATAATTAATGTTACTATTTCTTTATTGTAAAGGTACTTTTTGAATATTTTCTAATAATAATTCTTAAAATTGAAAATTAAGTACAAATGATTCTGAATGAGTTAGAATTCATAAAAGATGATTATAGTGGTACCTTTCTTTTGTATTTTCTGTAATAATGGACACAGAAATATGAAATTAGATATTCATGATGCTGAGTAGGAATACAAAATGTGGGTCTTTATGGTACTGTTTTTTTTTCTAATAATACGTTTAGAATGAGCTAGAATCCACATTACAATGAATCAATAAGCATGAAACTAGAGCAGTGATGCGCGTTCATATTGTTCATCGAATCAGGTGTGTTGCGGATATTTTATTTGTTTACCCATACATGCACACAAATTAAATTTCTCTTTTTGCCTATGAACGAACTAGAGACACGTTTTCCAGAATTAGTATTAATTCACAAAGGGAGACTAAATAGTACTATTTTTTTCTTATAATTGGTTTGGCGAAGCGCACCGAGCCAGCTAGTACTTCATACTTTTATCGGATATTTGAAAATAACTAAGACTTTGTTAGAAATTTTTTTTTTTTAAATAAATAAACATTTGAAGTTTAATTGTCAGGAAATACTCGTAGATCAATATGTTGTGTCATGCTTTATTAACAGGTTTCCTTGCCTAGCCTGCGAAAGGTAGCCTGCTATATCATCTGAATAATTGGATGAAAAAGTTTGTTTCTCATTTCTAAATTTTGAATTTTTCTACTGAAAATAGATTAAAAGTAAAAACCGAAGAATAATTGTCGGTTTCGGTTTTAGGCCTTAAAAAACCGCGGTTTCGGTTAAAACCGAACTGGAAACTCTAGCTGAAGCACACCAAAGCATATGGTGAATGAGTTCCATCGGTTTCAACGTGCGAGAGATCGTTTGAAGTGAGCATTGGCAGATAATCGCCCAGATAATGCGGCCTGACATGAAACCTTAATATTCCATCATGACATCGCTCGGCCTTATGCTACAATACCTGTAAAAAACTATTTAGAAAGAAGTGGTTGGAAAGTTTTGCCGCATACCTTGCCCCGTCTGACTAATATTTATTTCGATCGATGCAGAACGCTCTCTCTGGGATTGATTCGTTCTTGGCGTCAAAAAATGAGCTGTTCTTTTTGCGCGGAATCCATATGTTGCCAGAAAGCTAGATTATTGGAAAATATGCGCCTAAAATATGCTTAAAAAAAATCAAAATATGACATAAAAATTTAAAATATATGCACTTATATTTGGGTAGAAACATAAAATAATTAACTATGGATCGAGCAATGTCGGCCAAAAAAACACAACAATGTTTCCAGCAGTTATGACATTTTAATTAAATCAGGAATTAAATAGTTAAAGTTTTAAAATTACGATTGTTCTTCTGAGAATAGGATGGATATATTAATTATAATATCTTAGTATGAATAGTTGTTTAAAGTCATAATTTTTACAGCATCTATCATGCGACTTGCCTTTTAAAATCGTCAATATTCTGATCGTGCAGTAAAATACAATCCACCCTTAATTTTCATCTCCTAATAACCCAGCAGTTAGCCAAGTAGTAATAGTAATAAAGACTCCATTTGACACGTATGTGCTATTTGTAATGCGGAGAGAAGTCAATTGCTTACTTTATACATCGCATGTAATCTAGCGTAAAGACAAAAATACAATTGTCACTTTAGGGTCTCTAAGTAATTTATAGTGTAGTCAATTTAAACGTTAATTATGCTGTGCATTTGCTTCTAAATATTCCAAAGGGGCCTTCTTCTTCTAAAATAACTACTCACGTAGCTTGTTGTGCAACTAGTTGTCACCTTAAATGATAGCTAAAATCACTAGTTCAGGACAGTCTCCTAGAACTTCTGGGAAATAACTGTGTATGTGATATTACAAAATCTTTCGATAACAAAATATCTTATAAATTGAAATGTAAACAAATATCAATGTTTTCGATACACTTACTTGATGTCGAAAGAAGTTAGTCGATTTCCATTTAATGCTATTTCTATAAAAAATTCGAAAAAAAAACTTTTTGTCCAATATGACAATATGTTGGCCATTGACAAAAATATTTAAAACTTGTATAATATGCATAAAAATATGCATTTTGAAGTTAAATATAACAAAATATGCAAAAATATTTCCTAACAAATCGATGCCATTTTACAGCAAAATGTGCGATTCGGATAGATAATTAGTCTACATTGTATTTGGACGTTCGAGAAAAAACATGCATTTGCATATAAATCCGCCCCTAGTTATATTATTTATATTGTATAAATGTTTAAAAAAAGCTAAAAATATAAAAAAATTCCGCATTTTTAAGTTATACACCCAATATTTTATTTGACCTTTTTTTTAAATGATATTTATTTAAGGTCTTATTCATACACAGAAAAAATAAATTCATAATTGGAATGAATTTTGTAATAAATATTATTAATCGAACGTGACTTTTTTCATTCAGAATAAGAACATGTTCATAAATATTATAAAATTGTACAAACGGAAATTTTTGCTTTTTTACGTATATTGTATGCTATTTTATAATAAATTGCATTATAATTGTATTATCTAATGAATAATTTAAAAAATGTTTGCATAATAGCCATATATTGGCCAATATTTTATGATGAATTAACAATACAATACAAACTTAAATACTATCATTAATCATAATAAAACATACATAAACATTAATGCAGTTCATCCTCTTAACAAAATTGAGTCAATTTCAAAAAAACTCATTTTACCACCTTTGCCGTGGTACTTAATGATGGTAAAGACATTAGTAGTGGGATTCTTGACAGTCATTGCTCCAACTTTACAGCTGAAGCCTCAGCAATATATACAGCAACCGTAAATGCTTCTCAACTCCCATCAAAATTTGTAATATGCATCGACAGCTTTTCGGTTATCATGGCTATAAGAAATATTATGTATGATTCTCCGTTGATTACTCAAATTAGAAACATTTGCATTAAAAACACCAACAAAATTAAATTGTTATGGATCCCCTCTCACGTCGGTATTCCAGGCAACGAATATGCAGATAGATCAGCCACTGAAGCAAAAAACAGACCTCTACTTACTCTCCCTACATATGAACATCGTGATATTTTAAATCTTATTTATTCTTTTTATGTAAAATTCAAATGTCAGAAATGGTCTGACTATCAACATGCATACAAAAATATAAATCCCATGGGTAATAAACCAAACTTTCCAAAATCGTGTCAGAAAAATGTATCACACCTAATTGTACGGATGAGAATTGGGCACACCAAAGCAACCCATAAATACCTACTGGATAGAACTATGCCTCCAATATGCTCCACATGTAATACCCAACTCAACGTAAAACACATACTCGACGATTGCCCATCCTTCAACAGCACTAGAGTAAAAATATTTGGATCACAACAACCAACTGTATGCCTAAAAAACTTGTCAGAACATGATATTAAACAAATTCATAAATTCATCTCTGAAATTGGACTCTTTTATAATATTTAAAGTATTCTATACCAATATCTTTTTCTTTTAAATATACCTATAATAATAGTCAAATCGGAGTCGAAAGCCTTAGCTGCTAGTACTTTTTTAAATCTTTTAATTACTTAATTGTATTACTGTAATTAATAATTATAAATAAATAAATAAATAATAAAATATGAAAAAAATCATACTATTTAAGAAATCTATATATAACAATGATGTAAAAAATGTATAGTAATTCATAAAATGAGAACGGCTCGGCCGATTTCTGTAAAATTTTTTGTCAGTTGTTCGTATTTTCGAGGAGAATGTTTTTACGGAAGAAATCCCTGGAAAAGTCGGAAAATTGAAAAAATCGAAAATCGAGTTTTACTCTAAATTTGTCTGAAGGCTTAAAATTGGGGCGAGGCGAAGTTCGCCGGGTCCGCTAGTTATTTATAAATGTTATGAATTGAAATCAATGAAATCAAATCATTAAATTTATGTTGATACTTTTTTCTGCGTAATTACATACAAAATTTGATTTATAAACCTATGATAGAATAAAAATTTTATTATGAATAAGGGGGTTAAGCTTAAGGTTTTTTTTTAATATCTTGATATTTTTATTTCAATATTTCTCTACTTCATTCTGTAGCATCTACAGCAATTTTTTTTTTTTTAATAATTCAAAATATTCGTCATATGAATTATTAAACAAATGTTTTGCTGAAGATGGTACAGAATGAAGTAGCAAAATATCGAAATAAAAATATAAACGGTCTAATTCATAATAACTTAAAACAGAAAATAGTAAGAAAATAATAAGAAAAAAATCAAAAAAATTGTATTCATAAACGTTTAACAGCCTTATAGGTCTGTTATAAACCATTCATAAATTTGAAATATTTATTGTAGCTTCAACACTACCATAAACCTACTTTAAGGTATTCTTTTTACATTTTATTTGGAAAAAAGGGAATTTTAAAGATAATTTTTTATAAATTTGCAATAATAGACGATACTATTGCAATTGACAAACGTAATTTTAACTCCGCTGGGGAATATGTTCCAATATAATAATATATGATTTTGTTTCAAATTCCTCCGGCAGTGAGCTATATGAGGTTCGCAAGTGAGTTTGATTGCCATTTTTGTCATTTTCTTTTAACCTGTAACGAAATGTAGTAATAAAATGTGAAAACATTGTGGAAGGAGGTCCACACAATCTAATATACCCATTTCGGAATTAAAATTATGTGTTTCCTTATAGAAATTCATAAAATCTTGTTAAAAATTAACAAAATGAAAATAAAAATAAATTAATAAAACAAATCATAAAACAGTGATGTTTATTTCATTACAGAATATTCGTCATTCGAATACTTCTAATAATAATTGAAATAAAATATATAAAAACGTTTGTATATTAATACATTTTAGCTTAATATAAATTTACTAGAATCAGATATACATTTTTTACCTAAAAAATAGTTTTTATCTTCAAAAATGTATTAATACTAAAAACAATCAATTAAAAACAGAGAATTAACAAATATTTTATCCTAATTGCAAGCAACACTAACAACGAAAAAGGGATAATAACAGAGAAGCATTTCCAGCTTAGACAAAAACCAGTATATTAGTTATTGTGCTTTTAACAAATGAATACTATACTTTTATAAATGATTTTTAAAGCTAAAGTGTTTGTTAACAAATTTGTGTTTTAAATCTACAATAAGTTTTTTTATGCATATAGCCGTAAATAAATAGCATTTTATAAAAAGGCCAAATAAAATACAATACATGTTTAACTTTGTGTTCGTTGGGATATACAAAATAAAAAACAAAAATTTTTGTTTATGATTGCATGGATTATAATGTTTGAAATTTGCAAATTTTGCAGGCATTTTCAGCAATATTAGGAAAAATGTTTACTCGGACCGACTATGTAACGTGAAAGCCCATCTTGGATAAAATCTAATAAAAATAATTACATAATATGGACCATTAATAATTTACACAATATTTTTTTATTGAAATATTTTTAGGTGATCAACAAATTTGGTCGGAAATGAATTTGTATGATGATTCATTTTTAAACATGATTATAGACAGCGATCAACTGGACAAATATGAGGAACCTAATTGTGAAGTTACTACTATCAATGATAATGACAGTGATCCAGAGTTATTTTGTGAATTACGAAATGAGATCAATCACAACTATTGGCCCGATAAAAATGACTTCAAAGGGGAATCCGATATACATTTATATTTAGAGAAACCACTTTTATTTGATGATTTTCAATTTTAAGATACTGATTAGGTCTTTGCATTTATATTTATTTACGTAAAATTGTTTATCAAAATGTTTTAACGACAACAAAATAATCATAACGAAAATTATTAAAAATTGATATTGACATTTCACATTAATTGAATTGTTGAATTAAACGATTTATGCCATATTTAAGTAAAAATATGTTGAAATTATGAAACTACCCCCATTAACACGATGTCTGGTTGTGTGTGAACTAATAGTTATACTGACAGTTTTCATATAAAACTAATTATAACCGACAGTATAACTATTACATACCACATAACCAGACTTCATGTTAATGGGGGTAACTGTTAAAAGTTAATAATATATTATTTTAAACTACCATTAGAACTACTACTACTTTAACGATGTTATTAAACTCAAACAGTATTAAAAAGTTTTATTTGCTATAATATAATTTTGAATTTTTTTATTATTTCGAATATAAACACCATTTAAAATAACATATGGGCAAACAAAAATTTTGTTTAAATTTAAGTAATCTTGTTTCGTGTTGTTTCTTTCTTACCACATCAATAACATTTTATATGAACAAAAAGAAGTACTCCAGAAGATCTAAAGGTCTTTTGGGCGGAGTGCGGTTGAGTTGGCCACAATCAAGAAGGTGAAAGGTATCATGTCGGCCTTCACCGCACGCTGGGCGTATATTGGGAACGATACGATTTATGTTGAACCAATAGGCATTGAGCCTGTTGCTCCATCCAGATTTTAGTTGTGCCAAAACTACTTTTGATTTTCGCGGCAGTGTTCAGTTTCTGCAATAGTCGTTGGGCGGCCTCCAATACGATAATTATGCGGTAACCGTAATAAGCCATAATACAGGTAGTGGCATCGTCGTTCACTGTACAAATGCCGGGACGGTAGTCTGATGGATGATGAATGCGATGCCATCACTGTTTCCTCTGCTGCGGTATTTTCGGAGGATGTTATACCCATTGTGCAGACTGGAATTCTGTTGTGCATCATGAATGCAATTATCTCTGGTAATTTATTTTGGAAACCGTTGCAATTGAATTGCAAGATGGTGATTACGTTGAGTCTGTAAAACGCAATCTGAGGGGTCAACTGAGATGGACGTTGTTGCTGATTAAGTTGAGTAGACATGTGGTGCAGACGGTTCTGGCACACAGTGCAGAACCATGGTCCGAGGTTTTGCAGCATTGCCTTTGCGCTCAACTTTGTTAAGGGTCCCACATACACTGGTCAAACAAATAAAAAAAAGTATTAAAATCAGCAAAATGTTTGAAGCCAACATTTGGCTGATTTTAATACTTTTTTTAGCACCTTATAACATTTTACCGGATGGTAATTGGGTAATAATGTATATGGGTGATTCTGAGATTACCGAATAATTTGATTTCCTTGTGTATTTAAATAGGGAAAAATAAAATATATTCCACTCTTTTTTTACTTTACAACGATAATTATGCGGTAACCGTAATAAGCCATAATACAGGTAGTGGCATCGTCGTTCACTGTACAAATGCCGGGACGGTAGTCTGATGGATGATGAATGCGATGCCATCACTGTTTCCTCTGCTGCGGTATTTTCGGAGGATGTTATACCCATTGTGCAGACTGGAATTCTGTTGTCCATCATGAATGCAATTATCTCAGGTAATTTATTTTGGAAACCGTTGCAATTGAATTGCAAGATGGTGATTACGTTGAGTCTGTAAAACGCATTCTGAGGGGTCAACTGAGATGGACGTTGTTGCTGATTAAGTTGAGTAGACATGTGGTGCAGACGGTTCTGGCACACAGTGCAGAACCATGGTCCGAGGTTTTGCAGCATTGCCTTTGCGCTCAACTTTGTTAAGGGTCCCACATACACTGGTCAAACAAATAAAAAAAAGTATTAAAATCAGCAAAATGTTTGAAGCCAACATTTGGCTGATTTTAATACTTTTTTTAGCACCTTATAACATTTTACCGGATGGTAATTGGGTAATAATGTATATGGGTGATTCTGAGATTACCGAATAATTTGATTTCCTTGTGTATTTAAATAGGGAAAAATAAAATATATTCCACTCTTTTTTTACTTTACAACAATGGATTAAAGGTCCTTTGCAATCACTAAAAATTTGTTTCCTAAAATTGTTTTGTTTTTCAAAAAATTGCATACCAGCGGATACCCTACTACGCTAATAATTCTTTATTAATGGTAGAGTTTTATTAATGTACATAAAAAAAAAATTTTGTAAAAAAAGTACCAAAAAGAAGTACGTTCAAATTTCAAAAAAGTGCCAGAGTCCATTTGTAATTTTTTAAGAAGAACTGTAATTCCATTTAAATTTAATTTCTGGGATATGGGATAAAAAAAAAGTATTAAAACTCGAGCTTCGCCCATTTTATCCCCTTAAAAGTACAAAACGTACCACACATCGGTCCACTTAGTTCTTGCATAAATTTAGATTAAGTTGGATTTTTGGTGCTATCTTTATCAGTTCCGGAGGTATAGAGATATCGACTTTACCTATTTTTAACCCCTTTGTGGAAGTGCTCATCGGGAGAGGTGCTTACATACAAAATTTCAAGATAAACAAATATTAAAATTCGGAATAAATTTTGTATGGGAAAGTTCGAAATTCACGAATGGACCTAATGCATTGTTTAAGGTACCATTTTCACAAAATTGGCTTTCTAATGAAACCGGTTTGGAACTCATCGGTTGGATGGTTTCAGAATATATAACGGATATATATATATATTCAAAATTGGGAAAAATTGTTGTATGGGAAAATTCGAATTTACGAATGGACCGCATGTACCTAATGTAGCATGTTAGGTGTCTAAAACCATCCTCAGAAAATTTCCTTTCCAATGATACCAGTTTGGAGGTAATCGGTTGGATAATTTCAGAGTCTATAACGGACATAGGTAGAAACATTTATTGTGTTTTATATATATAGATTGTCTTTTTTCCCCTGTAAAATCGTATACATATTGTTGGAATTCAGTATAATTGCCTCTAATATTCAAATGAAGACACGACATTTGTTAACAAATCAATGGTTTATTCTTGAATAAAATAAAATTTCAGTTAGTTTTAAATACAAAGTATAACAAAGAGATAAAAGAAAAACAGACTAGTAAATATTCGCATTGTTAAACAGATTTGTATCATCTCAACACTCCTCCTCAATGCCAATATTTATATTCTAATATAATATAAACTATAAATAAGTATCACATAACTAAACCCAGAAGTTTAGAAAAACGTTCGTGACTAACCTTCTGCAGATTCTTCACCAATCATATCCTTAGTGTTACAATACTTTAAACTTATCAGCTTCCTCTCGTACAAATCCCTAACGTGGTGATACTTTATGTCAATGTGCTTACTACGAGCTTGGTATATGGGGTTCTTCACCAGATGTAACGCTCCCATATTGTCGCCTTGGATTTTAATGACTACATTGTTGTATAATTTGATTTCTTCTAGCAATCTACCGATGTATCTAGCTTCCTTGGCTGCATAAGATAATGCCATATACTCAGCCTCAATACTTGATAAGGCCACTGATTGTTGCACCTGCTTAAAGGAAAGTGTATCCTGTATAGGATTTGCGATCAACAGCATCACCTCCCCAATCTGCGTCGACGTAACATTCGATTGGATGGTCAGTTTAAAATACTTCAGTTGCATATTTTGGGTCTTGTTTAGATATCTTAGCACTCTTTTGAATGCGGTGAAATGTTCCATGTGTGGATCGCTGTTCCTTTGAGATAATTTTGAAATAGAGTGTATGATATCAGGTCTGGTACATAGACCAATGTACATAAGAGATCCAACTAACGACTGGTATTCAACCTGGTCCACTCTTTCACAATTGTCATTATCGCATGCAATGTGGAAATTCGACTCTAAAGGTGTTGCCACTGACCGACAGTTATCCATGTTATATTTCCTTAACAACTGTTCTATGTTCGCCTTTTGACTAATTGCAATTGAGCCTGTTGGTCCATCTCTCTCTATCTCGATATTCAAAAATGACTTACTGGACCTTTGTCCACTACCTCGACTCTCTTCGCAATTTCACTCTTTATTGATTTCATAGCATTGATATCAGAACACGGAATTAATATGTCATCCACATATACAGCGATTTTGTTGATTCCATTTTCAATTTTCCTTACATATAGGCATGGCTCACTTTCGCATGCATAAAATTCAATTTCATTTAAAATAGAGTTCAACTTACGATTCCACTGACTGCTTGAGGCCGTACAAGACTTTCTTCAGCTTCAATACATGGTGTGATTTTCTTTCGTTGATAAATTTTTCGGGTTGAGTAATATAAACGTCATCTTCCAGTTCACTGTTGAGGTAGGCTGTCGAAACATCCATCTGGTGTAAGTGTAACTCGTACTCAGATGATAATGCAAACACCATTCTAATCCAGGGACCGAAAATAATAATTATTGAAATTTCAAAGGAAAAAAGCCATCACAAGATAATATCGGAGAGTCAAGCATACCAATTTGATCGTTTTCAACTATATTTTCATAAAATAACATGCTTTTTAAATTCTAAATTTTTATTTATTTTTTTTGTCAAAAATAATTGTTATTTTTTTATTTTTTTTTTTTTTTCAGAAATGTTTGTCAAACTTTGATTTTTTTATCAGAAATATTTGTCAGAATTTGATTTTTATTATTTTTGTCAGGAATATTTGTCAGACTTTGATTTTTATTTTTTTTCTCAGAAATAATTGTTATTTTTTTGTCAGGAATATTTGTCAGACTTTGATTTTTATTGTTATTTTTTTGTCAAACATATTTGTCAGACTAAGATTTTTATTTTTTTGGCAGATATACAAATTAATTAATGAGTTTTATTTACATATATGTAAGAGACTGACAAATATGTAAATAAAACTCATTAATTAATTTGTATATCTGCCACAAAAATAAAAGTCTGACAAAAAAATAATTATTTCTGAAAAAAAATAAAAAAATAAAAATCAAAGTCTGACAAATATTCCTAACAAAAAAATAAAAATAAAATTCTGACAAATATTTCTGACAAAATAATAACAATTATTTCTGAGAAAATAACAATTATTTATGACAAAAAAAATCAGAGAATAACAATTATGTTGTGATTTTTATTATAAATGTCATAATTGTTACGGTCCCTGTTCTAATCGTCTCATACCTTACGACCGGAGAAAATGTTTCCTCGTAATGAACACCATAAACTTGTGCACATCCTTTTGCCACCAATCTAGCCTTAAATCTATCGACTTCGCCTTGTTTGTTCTTTTTAAGTGAAAACACCCAACGAGTTCAATGTCAACAAATTCCTTAGGTTTCGTTTCCATGAAATAATACCTTACCGGTAACCTTCTCATATAAGCGATACGCTTTAGCAGTATCTGAATACCCGACCATAATGTATTCCTTACCCTTCGGTTTAAATTTATTATGCTGTTTCTTGTCCAGAGCAATAGCAATTGACCCAAAAATTCTCAAGTGCTTAACTCCTGGTTTACGTCCAAACAAAAACTTCAAACGGCGTTACTTGGCCTAATGTCTTCGTGGGGCAGCGATTACACAAATACGCAGCAGTGTTAATTGCTTCAGACCAAAGACTCAGTAACACCTCCATCAACCAGCATACATTTCGCCATCTCCACCAGCGTGCGAGTTAACCTTTCTGGGACGGCATTTTGTTGGGGCGTATAGGGTACGGTCAACTGCCGAACAATTCCATTCTCCTTCAGGTAGTTATCAAATGCTCCATTTACATATTCGGTGCCATTGTCGCTGCGCAATATCTTAATTTTCTTATCGACCTGCCGCTCAACTATTGATTTAAATTTCTCGAAAACATCAGATTTATTTTTTAAAAAATAAACAAACACATATCGGCTCTTGTCATCGATGAACGTTAGCACATACTTTGCACCGCCACTGGATAATGTTCTCATAGGGCCACAAACGTAGCTGTCTATTATTTTTTAGCAAATCATTAGCTCTGTTCTCCGAATGTTTAAATAATCTGATACTACATTTACATTGCAAGCAAACATTACAGCTTATGTTGTCAGGGATGTTGAGATTCACGCCAAAAATCATTTCCTTATTTATTAATTGTCGCAAGCTGGCAAAATTCATGTCAACAAAACGTTTATGTCATTTCATGCATTGCATCCTCAGTAGTCTCACATGAAAAGAAACATTCATTATTATTTACACCACATGTTATCGCTGGCTGCGACGGTCGTCCATAAGGGGCGAATTTAACAACACCAAATAAGAACACAAAATGTTTAATAATTTGCAGTACGGGTGCGCGTTTATTTCTATTAAAAAATTATTAAATTAATATAAAAGAAATACAAATAATATTAAACTACTTACCGCAGTGCTTTTCCCTTATGAACTGACTTTACTTTAAATTATTATTTTATTTGGACCACTAGTTATTTATGTGTATAACACATTAAATATAACGGTACCAACTTAACGAAACAAAGCACTGCAGTGAGATCAATGTAAAAAGGAACAACAACTAGTACATAATCTTCACTCACAAATAGGTAAATAAGACAAATAAACAAAACATTAAGGCGGCTCACAGGATGCCATATAAATTCAAATAAATATTTTAAATGAACTACAAAATTATACAATGACAAATTATAAAATAATAAAGACGAATAAATAAAAACAAATAATATAATTTATGCTCGATTATGAGCCATTCGGCGACATCCCCACTACTCCAAATCAAGAACAGCAAGCTTGAAAACAGGGCGCTTTAGTATTCCTGTACTGGTATGTACATCAGCACGACGAATAACACCATCTCTACCTTTAAACACATCTTCCACTCTGTCTCGCTTCCAATCTCTACGGGACACGGTTGTATCACAAATTAGAACCAAATCACCAATAGCAATAGGCTTCGTACGTTGACACCATTTGGAGCGTCTAGTCAACGTGGGCAAATATTCTTTTATCCACCTATTCCAGAAGTGATCACGTAGCTGACGGGAAATGCGCCACTGCTTTTTTAGTACAACAGGTGTTTTTTCTTCTGCTCCGGAAGGAGTTTGTGTTGTATTAGGGCAACCCAGCAAAAAATGATTAGGCGTTAGTGGTTCTTCATCTTCGTGGCTCAACGGCAAGTGTGTCAAAGGACGGGAATTCACAATATTTTCCGCTTCAATCAGGAAACTTTGCAGTGTGTGTTCACGAGGGGCTGATTCTTGCAATGTTGACTGCAAAACACGCTTAACACATTGGACCATTCGTTCCCATATACCACCTTCTGCAGGATTATATGGACAATTAAACTGCCAGTCTATGCCTTTAGTTGAAAGTTCATCTTGAATTCGAGCCACATCAAATACTTCACTGAACCTCTTGGCAACTTGATCAGCACCAACAAAATTTTTACCATTGTCGCTCCTTAGTCTTGTAGGCAGGCCACGTCGATTTATAAAATTGCGTATGGCAAGAATACATGCATAGGTTGACAAATCGAAAGCGACTTCTAAATGCATGGCCCTTATGGTCAGACAAGTAAATAAGGCCACCCAGCGATTTTCATGCCGACGACCAATGGTTACAATAAGTGGACCAAAATAGTCCAAGTCAGTGTAGGAAAATGGACGAATATACGGCGTCAATCTGTCTTTTGGTAAAGAACCCATGAGTGGTGGCACCGGCAATGTACGACGAAATCTGCAAATATAACAATTAGAAACACGCTTACGTAATATTTTTCTAAGACGGGGAATCCAAAATTATCTTCGAATTTCACAAACTGTAGCTTCATTTTGATGTTTAATTTTTTCGTGTATATGGGCCACAAACAACTCGCTGACAGGATGAAACGACGGCAATATAATCGGACCCCTTATATCCAATGGTAACCAACCAGCTGCGTCCACACGACCATAAACACGAAGTAATGAATTTTCATCCATATATGGAGACAGGACATACAACTCACTACTTTTGGGCAAACTACTTACATTTTTAATCATTTCAATTTCTGCGCTAAATTCATCGCGTTGGGCTTGACGACAAAGGTAAATTTCAGCAGTTTTTAACTCTGCTAAACCATTTTCTTCTTCAGGACCAATCTTCTTTTGGCAACGATTTATAAAACGTAAGACCCAGGCAATCGTACGTTTTAATTTCAAATATGAAGAAAATCTATCGAATTCGAAAACAGCAGGGGTATTTACCAGCAATGTAAATTTCGGGCGAAGTTCTTCTGTCTCTAGGCTACTAGTAGGTATTTCTCGCGGTTTTGGCCATTCATCTTCACAATCATATAGAAATTTAGGTCCCTTAAACCAATGGCAAGCATCTGAAAAATCAACCTGGCTCTTCATTCTGGTAGTTTCATCGGCAACATTAAGATTTGTTGGCAGCCATCTCCAATCTGCTGGGCTAGTAGAATCAAGAATCTCAGTAATTCTATGGGCAACAAAATGTTTATATCTTCGACTTTCAGAGCCAATCCAACTAAATACGGTTGTTGAATCACTCCAGCAAATAATTCTTGATACCTTAATGGAATGTTCCTTCAATATTGTACCCATCAAACGAGTACCCAATACAGCAGCCTGAAGTTCGAGCCGAGGAATACTCATCGCTTTCAGAGGAGCACATCTAGTTTTTGCAGCTACAAAAGTCACTTCAATTTTATTATCATCATTTATTGATCTCCAGTATGACACGGCGCCAAATGCATCTTCACTGGCGTCGACAAAAACATGTAGTTCCAGGCGAGAAGGAACACCATTTCTAAAATAAAATCGAGGTACTTTAACATTGACGACATTTTGTAGCTCTTGGCGCCAATTATTCCACATTTCGCTTAATTCTCCAGGCAATGCATCATCCCATTGTGTATTGTGTCTCCACACTTCACGCATCAGTAACTTTGCCGTTATCATGTAGTAGCTCAGGAAACCAAGTGGATCGAAAACAGACATAACCACGCTTAACAGCTCGCGTTTTGTTGGACAACCTGAAAGTATCATCTTTAGGTTGCCAATACATACCAAGTATCTTCTCTGATTGTAGCTGGTTGACATCGCTGGAAAAATTCACCGGACCCTCCACTGTACCTTTAAGAGCCACAATTACTTCAGAAGATTTACGTAGTTCAAACCCAGCTGATTTATGAATGTCGCGCACTTGTTCGGCAACCTCAATGGCCCTTGCTGGCGTCAAAAAACTATCAAAATCATACACATAATGATGATCAACAATCGACTTCACTGCACGAGGATATTATCACGATAGCTCAGGGCATTTGTTTCTTTGACATAATGGGCTACACAAGGCGAACAAACAGCACCAAAATTCATGACGAGCATTTCATAAGAATCAGGTGGTTCTCTATTGTCTTCGCGCCATAGGAATCTTTGAGAGCATCTATCTTCAGGAGCCACTAGAACCTGGTGAAACATTTCTTTGATGTCCCCACACACTGCTACAGCACCAACTTGAAATTTAAATAAAACCGATGGCAACGGCTTATATTGCTGCGGGCCTTTTAGCAGTTTAGAATTCAGGGAAACACCAAACGAATTTTTCCTGGCTTATTAGGATTAACCACTCCAAAATGCGGAAGATACCAAGTCCTGGGTCACAAATCTACTGCTTCAGAAAGCGACAATTTACGTACATACCTCTTGGACAAATAATCCTTCATAATGGATTTGTAGGCAGCACCAAATTCGGGACTTCTATTCATCTTTCGCTCAATACCAACAAGTCTATTTAGAGCCATGGAGTAGCTATCAGGCAACACAACATCATCTGTACGCCACAAGAGCCGAGTTTGGAATCTACCATCAATCTTCACTGTAGTTTCGTTCATAATTTTCCGAGCTCGTAAGTCATCTTTTGATTCTATGACCGGCAATAACTTCACACCAAAATTCTCCGTTTCAAAATAATTTGCCACCAAGTCATAGAGTCTTTGCTCTGGCTGAACTGACAATAAACACAAATTTTCTCTAGATTGCTTACCCTTCATGTTCTCAAAAACGACCCATCCTAATGGGGTGTTAGCAGCATATGGACCATTTTCATCCAGAGACACAATTTCATCAGGAAGTCCCAGATGGCAATGATCCAGTCCAATCAGAACTTTGGGAACAACATCATTATATAATTTAATGGGCAAACCAGGATAGCTACTTAAATCCATATTGAAGCTTTGAGCCGGCAATTTTAAATTTGAAACTCCATAAACGTTTCGCAAGGCATATTTTCTCTGCTTACCAATTCCACTTACATGCAAATCAACAACTATTGCCGTTTCCTGTGATGCCTTACCAGCATACCAATTCAAATTCAATTGACTTCGATGCCCCTGAAGACCAAGTTTCTTCACCAAGGAACCATAGTAACCGACGAACCTTCATTTAACAACGCTTAGGTTTCAATTTTGTTACTGGGACCATATAGTACAATTGGCACCACTCGGAACAACAACACACCTTTATCTACAGCTTTAGACACACAGCTAAGAACAGACTCATTTTCATGTGTGGAACCTCTTGGAGCTCAGACGAAAGCGTATTATTTCCACCATTATTTTTCTTGACATCATGTAACAATTTGTTATGTTTTCTTAGGCAACCATCTACGGCACACACTTACGATTACGGCAAAATCTACTCGAATATCCACTACCAAGACACGAAAAACATAACCTCAATTTTTTTACTTTACTCCAACGATTAGGCACACTTAATGAACCAAATTTTCTACACTCAAATATTTTATGATTTGCCTGGCACATAGGGCATTCTTGTTGTTTACGTTGACCATCAGCAGCATGAAGGACAACTTTTCTTTTTGGTTCATTATTTTGACGATTTCCACTTGCACTTTGAACCATTCTTACCAAATCAGCAACATCTTTGAGCCATTTGCTAAAATCCAAAATAGTTGGGTATGGCTTTATTGTTGAGGCACAGCGGGCCCAATCCATTCGTTTACTCATTGGAAGCTTTTCGACCAATTCTTCCATTAATGTTTGTTGGATTAGCCAAATGCTGTTGTCCATTAGCAGTTTCCAAAAAGGCGGCAAGATTCTGCACTTTAACAGCAAAGGGCACAAGTTTGTCAACAGCACTTTCACTAATGGGCGCAATTTCTTTGACCTGTTAGAGCTGGCAACGAATAAGCATCTCTGGGCGACCATATTGGAAACACAATTGTTCCATAACCATACTCACGTTATCTGCATGGATCAGCAACGACATCACGCATACACGGGCATCACCCTTCAAAGCTTTTTGGAGCCTTAAACAATTTTCAAAATTATTGTAATTATAAACAGCAGTCGATTGATTATAAGCCGTTGAGAACATGGGCCAATCTTCAGGCGAGCCACTAAAATCCGGCAAATCATAAAACGAACCACCATTTTGAGACAATTTGCAATTTGGCGGCAGCGATTGCATTAAAGGCGGTTGACTGCCACACAAATTCGAAAAATTATTTTCATTGCAGCTTGTCGAAGAAAATGGCGTACGACGTTCAGTGCAGTCAACGTTGGCTGAGGCAGAATTATCAACGTTCACATCGCTGGTAGCCGTTACTGGCGGCGCCAAATTGGATAGCTGTGGCATGGCAGCTGAAGAACTCGGCGTCGAATTCGCGTTCATGGCAATTGACATCGCTCGCTGGGCATTCAATAACTGGGCCTGAAGGATGTTGATTTGGCTTTGAAGGCCTTCCAAATTATTTTCATACTGAGGCAACGGCGGCTGCGCAGAAGAGTTTAAATTATTTTCAGCAAAATTTTGTTGGTTATGTTGAACATTGGCAATTGTGGCTGATATGGCACAACTTGTTCCGGCGGCGGTGGAACTTGTAGGCACTCCGGCGAGAGAAGGAGCAATCACATTTGGCTGATTTGTTGTGGCGTCAATGGTACTTACGTTTTGTGGAGGAACTCCAGCGGCAATGGGAGTCAGAGATGTTCCGGCGGCATGGGAACTGACAGGCAAAGAAGAAACTCCGGCGACCGAGGGAGCCACTTGTTGAGAAACAATTTTTGTTCCGGCAGACGAGGAACCACTACTAGGCTGGTTCATTGTTGACTGTAATCGCTGACTTTTTCTTGCTGGAGAGCGATGCATTATGAACCACAAATAATTACAAACGTTTCTCAAAGAGCACACAAAAATCACAGCAAAGGCAACAAAATGTTTTAAATAAATTTTTATTTGTTCCGGCAGGAAAGGAACCGCTTCAAATATTTCAGATTCAATTTTATTTGTTCCGGCAGACAAGGAACCACTTTAGGAAATTGTTTAAAAATGTATTTTTATTTTTTAAAAAATGTATTTTATGTTCCGGCAAGCTAGGAACCACTTAGGAAATTTTTTAAAAATTTATTTTATGTTCCGGCAGACAAGGAACCACTTCGCACAAAAAATCTGCAAACTTTGTTTTATTCCGGCAGACAAGGAACCACAAAATTTAGCAAATATCCGCTCAAAAGGTTCGAAATAAAATTTGTTATCGCTGGCTGCGACGGTCGTCCATAAGGGGCGAATTTAACAACATAAGGGGCGAATTTAACAACACACCGCGTTTATTTCTATAAAAAAACAAGTAAGAAAGTATGGTCGGTCAAGCCCGACCATATAATACCCTACACTAAGTAAATGAGCAAAAACATTTTTCTTTCAAAATTTCAATAATTTATACTCGTGAACGATTTTCGGAAGTGGGCCTTATATGGGAGCTATGACCAATTATGGACCGATCACCATGAAATTAAGTAGTGTGATTAATGTCTGTATGAAAGTTATTTATGTTGCATTTTATGTCTATACCAACATTTTTAAGAGATTTATGCTCGTTAGAGTGATTATCGGAAGCAGGCTTTATATGAGAGCTATGACCAATTATGGACCGATCACCATGAAATTAAGTGGTGCAATTAATCTCTGTATGAAAGTTATTTATGTTGCATTTTATGTCTATACCAACATTTTTAAGAGATTTATGCTCGTTATAGTGATTATCGGAAGCAGGCTTTATATGAGAGCTATGACCAATTATGGACTGATCACCATGAAATTAAGTAGTGTGATTAATGTTTGTATGAAAGTTGTTTATGTTGCATTTTATGTGTATACCAACATTTTTAAGAGATTTATGCTCGTTAAAGTGATTTTCGGAAGCAGGCCTTATATGGGAGGTATGACTAATTATGGACCCATCATAATAAAATTTGGTGACATGAATTTCGTATATATAAAACGTATTTGGAGAAAAACTTGTGTAAATACCTATATAAATTAAACATTTATGACCGATAAAGTCCAATTTCGGGAGGACATTTGTATGGGGGCTAGGTGAAATAATAAACCGATTTCAGCCAGTTTAAATAGGCTTGGTCCTTGGGCAGAAAAAATGATATGTACCAAATTTTATCGAAATATCTTCAAGATTGCGACCTGTACTCTGCGCACAATCTTTACATGGACAACCAGCCAGACGGACGGACGGACATTGTTTAATCGACTCAGAAAGTGGTTACAAACATCTGCACAAATCCAATATACCCTCCCCACTATGGTGGTGTAGGGTATAATTATTAAATTAATATAAAAGAAATACAAATAATATTAAACTACTTACCGCAGTGCTTTTCCCTTATGAACTGACTTTACTTTAAATTATTATTTTATGTGGACCACTAGTTATTTATGTGTATAACACATTAAATACAACGGTACCAACTTAACGAAACAAAGCACTGCAGTGAGATCAATGTAAAAAGGAACAACAACTAGTACATAATCTTCACTAACAAATAGGTAAATAAGACAAATAAACAAAACATTAAGGCGGCTCACAGGACGCCATATAAATTCAAATAAATATTTTAAATTAACTACAAAATTATACAATGACAAATTATAAAATAATAAAGACGAATAAATAAAAACAAATAATAAAATTTATGCTCGATTATGAGCCATTCGGCGACACCACATAAGAATAAACCGCCGACTATTTTAGCTGTTAACAAAACCTTACTACATTTTTCTATTACAGCTTCCGTGCCGTTAAAAGTTACAGTACAACCATTACTAACAGCTTTACCAACCGAAATAAAATTACATTGCAAACACGAAACATACAGAACTTCCTTCAATGTTATGTCGAATTCTCTTATGTAAACCTACCCCTTTCCCTCGGTTTGAATTCTGTTACGACCAGCAAATGTTCTTCAAATTCGTCAAACATGTTGCGGTCACAACACAAATGCCCAGAAGCACCGCTATCGACGCACCAAATGTTCTGCCGCAATTCACACTCGTTTGATATAGAAAAAGCACGATGTGTTTGATCATCTTTCTGTTCTGCTTTTGAACTTTTCTCTTTGCATTGCGCTGCATAGTGACCACTTCTGCCGCAACTAAAACATTAAAATTTTTTTTCTTTGAGAACTGTTGTTTACGTTGGTATTATTGTTTTGTTGATTGCGTTTCTTTTCTTTATTCTCACTCGCCGTAAAAGCTTGCACGCTATTGTCTGCACTTGTTGTTTCGTTGTTGTTAACCTTTCTGCGTTCACCTTTCTCAATCAATTTCACCTTTAGTGCCGATAGTTTTGGGAGTTCATCCCTTGCCTCAAGTGCCACTACTAGGTTCTCGTAAGATCTTGGTAAGCTAGCGAGTAACATAATCCTGTAGGTTGACACCAGTCTCCGCCAATTTGTCAACGATCGAGCCAAAATTATGTATTGTTGAACACACTCATCTTCTGTCATATGGGTTTGTAGAAGCTGCTTAAACAACGTACCCTTACGTACGGGTCGTTTTGGACGGTGTACATTCTTTCGTGCTCTTCAAGTATCACTAGACGTTTCACAATTCTTTATGTGAGCAATCTGCATTGGTGTTGAACACAATATTATCGTAGCTGTTGCCTTCTCATCTTTGGGAATCCATTAAGATAATCCGTTCGTGCTACTTGGCTCAGGCTTTGGTAAAGTTCCTGACACAACCGACCACAAATCTTGGTGGACTAGCACGCTTTTCACCTGAAGACTCCAAGAATCTTAATTCGTGTCATCCAACTTCGGAATATTAAACATAGAGGTAATTTTCATATAATTTATTCTCCCTTACTTTAAATTATAAAAATGATTAATGCTACTGGGCCCATAACCTGTTGGAATTCAGTCTAATTGCCTGTAATATTCAAATGAAGACACGACACTTGTTAAAACAATTAACAGTTAGTTTAAAATACAAAGTATAACAAAGAGATACATAATAGTAAAACAGAGTAGTAAATTCGCATTGTTAGACAGAGTTGTATCATATAAAGCTAATTTCCATAAGTTTACATACGGGATAAAAACAACTTAAAAAAAAATAAATTAATATTTTGTATGGCCTCCTTTGGCTTTAATTACAGCAGATAATCTATTTGGCATGGACAAATCCAATTTTGTTGTTATTTCTGGAGTAATTTTGATCCATTCTTCCATCAACGCTTCATTGAGTGCTGGAACTGATGATACTAGTCGGTTTTTTAGACCTCGTTTTAAAATATCCCATAAATGTTCAATAACATTAAGATCGGGGGACTGCGGGGGATGTTCCAATTTGTTTAACGTTATATAGAAGCTATTCCTTAACTAACTTTGATGAATGCTTCGGTTGTCCTGGAGAAATATTGCGTTGTCCTTTAGAACTAGGACTCTGGGAAGGTAGCTATCCTTTAAAGTATCGATATACATGGCCTTATCCATAGTACCATCCATGAACCTGAGCTTACCGACACCATTTGCCGCCATATATGCCCAGACCATGACTGACCCGCCTTCATGTTTTACGGTGCAATTAACATTTTGTGGTAATAACTCTACATTAGGCTTTCGCCAAGCTTTTGTTCGTCCATCACCGCCAAAAACCATCAATTTACATTCATCTGTGAATATTACCCTCTAAACGAGAAACTTCAAAAAACTTCTAGAGTCAACAACGAGAAACTTCTTGCCGACAACGAGAAACTTCGTGCTGAGGTTAAAGCAGAAGTCAAAGAAACTATTAAACACTTAGCTGACATGAAAGCGAAACTTCAATAATCCTCCAGAGCCACATATGAGAAAATTCAGGAAATGTCTGTGGTTATTAACAGCAGAGTGGATGACATTGACAAGAAGGTATCAGATTTAGAGAATGGTGTGAATCTAAAACTACATGATCTAGAAATAAAGATGAATAATCTTCAATGCCAAGATGGACCTGTGCGAATTATTCCAGAAGCATCCAGTAGAATAAAGGCCCCTAGTTTTGATGGCACCACAGCAGTTAATGTGTTCAAGTTCCGATTTGATACGGTTGCTATTAGAAACATGTGTAACGACGAAGAAAACGCTATCGAGTTGATTTTGGCCTTAAAAGGAAATGCAGCTGTAGTTCTTGAAAGTGTGCCAGCGATCAACAAAAATTGTTATGATGACATAATGAAGGCGCTACAACGTAAGTATAATGGCGAACATAAAAAAGAATTATACCGAATGGAATTGCGTGGCGGAGTGCAGAAGGTCAATGAGACACTACAAGATTTTGCGTTGGAAATCGAGCGTTTGCTACAGCTTACTTATTCAGGGGAAAACAACCCATTTTTTGACCATATCAAGATAGATGAATTTGTTAATGGCATTCTCGATCCTGAAATAAAACATGCAGTTTGTGCCACACCTAAACCATCATTTGCTGAAACCGTTTTATTCGCGTTGGCACAAGAAACAGAGAAAATAATTTCTAAGCCGCTAATTTGCAAGGTGCGGAAAATCGAGGTCGTCGCTGAAAATTAGAGAAATATAGCCAACGAATTAAAGGAATTAATAGAGGCAGTTTCAAAGGCTTTAAGTAAGAAACAGAGTAAAGCCAAAGTTAAATGTTATAACTGTGGTAAAATTGGTCACATTCAGCGAAACTGTAGAGTAACAAGAAAGCGAACCAGATATGTTTCACCGCCAATAAACAACAAGCAGTCGAATCAACAAGCACTACAAGAACCACCTATAAAACGAGCTAGCACTGAGGGACAGAATCTGACACACACACACACATCCTTACTATGGACACGGGAGCGTCGCAGTCTATCATCAGATCAGATTTAGTAAAGAAAGCAATTGAACCAATTTGCAATGTAAGTCTACGCACCGCTTCTGGAGAGCCTGCTACTGTCCATGGTAAAGTTAATGTGAATTAACGAATATCATGTCTTTGTTGTTGCCGATATTGTGGATGAAGTAATCATTGGTGCAGACTTCGTGATTAGTCACAGCATTACTTTGGATATTGGACAAAAAGTCATGAACTGGCGAAATGTTAAAATACCCCTTGACTTCGGATATGAGAGCAGGTCTCAAGTAGGAAGGCTAGTATTTGTTGAGCACCAAAAGTTGCCACCGCACTAAGAGGATTTGGTATGGGCCCGTGAGGAAGAGGAGGATTGTATAGACAATGATTTGTTGGTGTTGGAATCAGCAAATGTGAAAAGTGGCCGTGTAACGATGGGGGACCATTATTATATAAATTTTAAGAATTACATATTTATAGAGAAACAAAACCAGCAAATTATGAAAAAGTGATTACTTTATTATTGCATACAATAATTAAATGTTAAAATTTAGTAGAAATTTATAGCAGTATTTTAAGACAAATTTTGTGCAAATTATATTTACATTTGTTTACTATGGTGAAAATACAGAAAAGATACATACAGATTTTTATTTACCGTTATTTTAACACAAAAACGGTTAGATTTACATAGACTTAAATCCGTTTATATATTGCGTTTTAATCGGCTCAGTAGTTTCGGAGTTATAATAACAAATTGAAGCAAGAAATTTATTTTTTACGTGAAAAAAGCTATTTTTTGTTTTAAAAAACTCATCGAAAACGGCAGAAATTGTTCAGGTTTATTGCTTTATCCTAATGCCACGTATAATAGCAACAAAATGAGATATCGATCATAAAAATCGATTAATTCATTGCGAATAAAGTTAAGAGAATTTGCTCATTTTCACAAAATTTTAGTTTTTTGTTTGATATGGACATTTCCAGCGAAAAGTCTACCCAGACCGAAAAATTAAAAGTTAATCAATTAAAATTTACGGTAATCTTGGCATCTAATTTTGTGATGATTGGCCCATAATTAATCATAGCCCCCATATAAGGCCCGCTTCTGAAAATCATTTTAACGAGCATTTTAACATAAATTTCAACAGAAATAAGTTTCATATAGACATAAATTACGCGACCTAATTTCATGGCGATCGATCCATATGCCATCCAATGCCATCTTCTGAAAATAATTTAGGAAAATAAATAATTGGAATTAAAAAAAAAGTTTCTCAGTGTAGGGTGTTATACGGTCATGCTTGGCCGACCATACTTTCTTATTTGTTTTCTTTTTCTTATTTCTTAACCAAAAAACATATCAAATGGAATTTAAATAACGTAACGTCATGTAACGTCATGTAACGTCAGATACTAAGGCTAACAAATAAAAAATGAGGAAAGATTTAAAAATTTTATAATTTGGAAAATAAATTTATATTATTCCAAATTCTACTACAAAACATTTTATACAAAAAGTCTTGCCAAATTCGCAGAGTTATGCAATTTTGAAATGCAAGTCAAACCGCACTTCTGTTTTTGGTAACGTCACGCATTCGCCTTAGGGTCAATTATTGCAATATTTTTTTCTGAATAAAGTGCTACTTAATTACTTCGCAAATATATTGTTTAAATTTTGTCGTACAAATGTTTCGTCACTAAAGCAGCTTCTGCTGCATTGCTCCTCCACATTGCTAATCATGGGGAGGAGATTGCGTTGGTCCAGGAGCCGTGGATTCACAATGGCGAAATACATGGACTCAACGCCAAAGAGTACAAACTTTTGTACATAAGACGCACAGGTAAAATAAGATCTTGTATTTTGGCTAAGAACCATCTTAATATCTTCATTCTTCCTGACTATAGTGATGAAGATACAGTAACTGTTGCTTGGGAAACAGGTGCAGGTAAGGTGTGGCTGCTCTCAAGCTATATGGCGCACGACCAGGTTGAACCACCACCAAACAACCTGGTATCGAATATGATGCGTGCTGCTAACCAGGCCAGAATTCCGGTGATAATCGGAGCTGATGCAAACGCTCACCACACAATCTGGGGTAGCTCAGACGTGAACGAAAGAGGTGAGTACATTCTAGACTTCATATTAGACTGTAATCTGGTAGTTGTCAATCGAGGTTCAGAACCTACTTTTGTGGTTGCAAATAGGCAGGAGGTTCTGGATATCACGCTTGTTAGTGCAAGCCACTCGCAACTCATTAGGAATTGGAAGGTTTCAGATGATTGCTCTCTCTCGGATCATAGGTATCTGACATTCTTGATAGAATTAGTAGTTGAAAAGGAAAAACCTTTTCTAAACAGAAGGAAAACCAAATGGGATGCTCATGGGCGCATCCTTTATGGTTTACTTCCCTCACCCCCTTTGATAAGTAACACTAGGGATATTGATAGCGCTGTGGAAAAGCTCACACTCTCTCTCGGTGAGGCCACAAGACGCACGTGCATTCCCTCTGCACGCAGAGGAAAGGTAAGACCCCCATGGTGGTCTTTAGACATAGCGAACACTAGACGTAGTTGTCGTAAACTATTCAACGAGGCGAAAAGATCAGGCAACTGGTCAACGTACAAGTCTATGTTGAACAAATTTAAGAATCAGGTTAGAAGCGCGAAACGTAAGTCCTGGAGGGACTTCTGCAGCGGCGTAGAAAGCTCCTCTGAGACCAATCGTCTGCGCAAAATCCTGTCGAAAACACCAACTGTTCAGGGTTACATTCAGAAACAGGATGGTAGGTGGACTACCGATGGACGTGAGACACTAGAAGTTCTCATGGACACTCATTTTCCGGGGAATCTGCCACTAGATATGGCTAGTGAAACCCAACCGAACAATCGGACAATTCCGTCAATCATAATTGATGAACATATGATAAAATGGGCCATACGGAGTTTTGACTCTTACAAGTCTCCGGGCCCGGATGGCATAATACCCGCTGATCTACAGAATAATATAGATCTAGTCACTCCCTGGCTGATAAATATTTATCATGCCTGTCTTGTATGGTCGTACATACCAAAACGGTGGACCGAATGTACTGTGACATTCATTCCGAAAGGAGGAAAAGTGTCACACACAAAAGCAAAAGATTTCAGACCAATAAGTCTATCATCGGATAATGCAAAATACTTAGGAGTTATTCTGGATAGTAAACTATCCTGGAAACCCAATACCCTTTCAAGGACGTCAAAAGCCTTGACGGCTATGTATGTCTGTAAGAAAGCGATAGGTACGCAATGGGGTATTAGACCCCAATTCGTTAACTGGTTATGTGATACGGTTATTAAGCCGACACTATTCTATGGAGTTTCTGTCTGGTGGAAGGCATTGGACAAGGGCTCAATTTACACGCTATTCGAGAGGGTTATGAGAAGAATGGCAATCCTGATAACAGGAGCTCTAAGAACGACCGCAACAAAGTCGCTCTTTACTATATTGAACTGGATCCCCGTGGATCTAATGGCAAGAAAAATGGCATATACCTCTGCCTTTAGGCTAAACGCGATTGGGGCGTGGAAACATGCTCCATACGGTCACGCCAGCATAATAGGTAGCATCCAGACTCTTCCGGATAACATCGATTATTGCATTACTGGGCCCTTCTTGGCGAGAAACTTCGGTTTCTCAATTCCGTATAACACGGAAGCAATGGACGGACCTTTATTTGAGGCAACGGGTCTCTCAGTCTATACAGACGGTTCTATTAAAGGAGATCGAGTTGGCGCAGGTGTCTACATTCGGGAACTCGACATTAGGCTATCTTTTAGACTTCCAAATGAATGTAGCATAATTCAGGCTGAAGTATCAGCCATCAAAAGGGCGGCTAATTGGATCAGTTATAACAAGATATCAGGCAGGGATATTCGTATATATACTGACAGTCAGGCCGCAATTAAATCTCTAACAGGTGTATATACAACATCTAATTTGGTCCAGGAATGCCGGGCATCCTTAAATAGGATGGCGAGACATTCAACAGTCGTACTCATATGGGTACGGGGACATGGAGATAATACAGGCAACTGCATTGCTGATGATTTGGCGAAAAAAGGAGCCATGTTACCTGACGGACACATAGACCTCCTATGTGGAATTCCGCTATCCAAGTGCAAGCTACAAATTAGTAATTTCTACTATGAGCTTGCTCAGACAAGATGGGCTTGTGAACCCACATGCACTATAACCAGAATGATATGGCCCCAACTGAATCGTGGGCGAACAACATATCTTCTTGGCTTGTCACGCTCACAATTGCGTGGCGTAGTGGCGGTCATTACCGGACACTGCACTTTCGGCAACCATGCGAGGAGACTTGGCTTGCCCTACAACGACTTCTGTAGAAGTTGTCAAAACGAGGAGGAGGATGAAACCATCTTTCATCTTCTTTGTCACTGTCCGGCATTAGGCGATCTACGCTTACGGTTTCTGGGACACCGTTCCATAAATAGTCTTTCTGAGCTCTCGAATATGAGGCTTGAGGGCATCAACGCTTTTATAAGGAGTAGTAACTGGTTAATAGGACCAGATATGGGAAGCTCTCGGGTGTAACCCAATAACCGCTATCTTACTGATATGCAACTGCTTGCAAATCTCCTACTCTCTTCCTTCTTCTTAACTACTCAATCTTCCACTTCTTTCTTTTTCATTTCTATCTGTCCCTCTTTCTTTCTAACTTCTAATTTCAGGTAACACAAAGGGATCATTTCTTGGACCCACGTGAGCTGTTCTTCTACTTTCCAACTTCGCGGCTGCCTGGAAACCTAACCTAACCTAATGTTTCGTCACGCCATAATGGAAATGCCCATATACTTACATAAAATTGAGTAGTTACTTTTCTTCTTTCGATTTCGATTTAAATATACAAATACAAATTATCCAGTATAGAAAAAGTTAAAATTTTGAAACATTTAAATCATAAATAAATTTATGGCCAAATTTTGTAAATCAAAACGAATTTTCGTTTGCGTTTACGTTTGAAACGTAAACGAAAATTATTGATATTTTATAAAGCGCTACGTACTTTTCGTTTCATGTCAAAGTTTGTTAGTGTTGGAAGGTAATAAAAAGACGTAATAAATGTTTTATATCTAACAAAAAAGTATAACTAATTATTCAACATAATAAAAACCATAATTGTTTACTTAAAAATATAACAAAATAATGTTTTCAACTTCAAATTTTGTGATTATTTCAAATATCTACCAGCGAAAAAAAGAGATTCTCATTCTACGGCATTTTTTAAGAGACACTAATAACTTCTTAGATCTACCTGAAGTCCAGTATGTACACGTTCATAATTATAGTTTATATGTTGCTTTGAAATCATTCTTCTTTTTTATTTTAGGTTTGTTTTTTATTTCCGAGTCAATAAGGAAACGTTTATAAGATTATATGAGGACATAGCTCCCAATTTTGCAAAGAATTATAGGGGAACAGCTATTAACACTAAATTAAAGATTGCTACTTTTTTAAGATTTTTGGGGACCGGAAAATATCAAAATTGTGTAGGCAATGACTTTTTAACATGTATGTCGCAATCTGAAGTATCCAATACAATAAAAGAGTGCCTTGACACCAGATGAAGAAAATTCTATCAAGTGTAATTTTTATGAAAAATTTGGATTTCCAGAAATTATTGGTGTAGTAGATGGTACTCATGTCGAAATCCAGTCGCCAAAAGAGGAACAAAAACATTTATACTACAACCGAAAGGGTTATTATAGTTTAAACATTATGCTGGTACGTATTAAAGCTACATATGTATATTGATGTAAAGTGCTAAAACATAAAGGTAATTTATTTTAGATATATGACCATAACATGGTAATAAATTATGTTGACGCAAGACATCCAGGAGCCAATCACGACTCTTTCATATGGAAAACAAGCAGAGGCAAGGTTAACACTTGGGTTATTGGTAAGCATAGCCATTTATTATTATAATTAGTATTGATGTAATTTTATATAAAGGAGCTGTTAATTTTTGAGAATTATTGAAAACTAAAACAATATATTTTCAGGAGATTCGGGTTACCCACTTTTACCTTATTTAATGACCCCATTTCGTAGTGTTTCTAATACTCATGAAGAGCGTTACAATACAGTATTTTGTAAAAGTAGAAATATTATTGAACGTTGTAATGGTGTTCTTAAAGCTCGATTTAGGTGTATTATTAGTGACAGAGGTACGTATTTTTCATATCGTAATTTTTAAACAATTTTAACAGTATTTTCTTAAGGATTGTTATACTCATCTAAAAAGGCAACTCAAATTGTTAGCGTGTGTTGTGGCATTCATAACGCATGTATATTTTATAAACATGATTGGCCATTTCCAACAGAAGTTGGTACTCACTAGGGATGCCAAACGGGACTGGGTTTTACAAATCCCGGGATTCGGGATTTTAGAAATGTAAATCCCGAGACCCCGGGATTTTTCGGGACCCCGGGATTTTTCGGGATCCCGGGATTTTTCGGGATCCCGGGATTTTTCGGGATTTCGGGATTTTTCGGGACTTCGGGATTTTAGTTAAACGTCAAAAAACAAAGGAAAAGCTAATGCATTGAATTAAAATAAATTTGACACAAAAGATATTTCATATTTATACCCGTATTATGAACTTAATAACAGTGAGAAATCCATAACAAAACTGTATTGAGTGCATATGCTAAATTCATAGTAAAAGGATTTTTAGGAAAGCGTACTATGACTAATATAGTAAAAATTGGTGAGGCAGTTTAAAAGTTATTTGCAATTGAAACCGCACAATTTTTGTCGAAAATGTTTGTTTCCTCCCTATTAATATTAAAACTAAAATATAAAAGTATTGTTTTATTTTATAACATAAAATTTCCGTCTGTCTGTCTGTTTTAAACACGATAAGGCACAAACAAAAGAAGCCAGCTAGCTAAAATTATCCACAAATACTCTTTGTTGATAAGGTTTGTTTGGAATTGAAAATGGTCCATGATTCTCCCTAGTCCCATACAATTGTCCCCCGGAATACTGTTTCAGCAGTCATAAGTATGTTGATTATGCGACAATGCTTATAAAATTTTGCAAGAAATAAGTTCTAAGTACTCTGAAATTATACTGTAAAGTATTCCGGAAATCGGGTTACATTGTCCCCTTCGAAAAATAACTTGAACATTCATAATTGTCTTATAATAATTAATATCGTAATGAAATTTAATAAACAAGTTGTATATGAAAATAAATCCTTCTACCAACTTTTGTGAGGACCAGTCCATAATAATAGAACCCTATATCAAAAAAAAAATTGGATTTGAAGCGAGATTAGTTGCTGAAATTTAGCTTTCTAGGTATTTTGGGAGCATCAAAAATCTCGCAACTATCAAAAATCTCGTAATTTTCCGGGATTTGTTAATCCCGAAAAATCCCGGGACTTTTTTCCACAAATCCCGGGATTTTCGGGATCGGGATTTCGAGATTGGCATCCCTAGTACTCACAATGATAACTTTGTTATGGAAGAGGAAGAAATAGATAACAATGCAGCTGCTGAAATTCGACGACGAATTGCTCATAGTCTTTCATAGATGTCACATATTTTTTTTAATTTTATCATTTGGTTAAAAATAAAAATATTAACCATTTATCAGCTAACCTAAACGGCTGAATCGATTTTATTGAAATTTGGAACGTAGATAGATCCTTACTTGGAAGCGTCAATAGGCTATAACATTTTTTCAATATTTGGACCAGAATGGGGTAAACCGGTAAAATTGTTACCTTTAGTTCGTAAAGAATAAATACTAAACGGCCGAACCGATTTTATTGAAATTTCCAACATAGATAGACTGTTATTTAGAAGCATAAATAGGCTATACCCTTTCTCACTACTTGGCCTTTACAGGGATAAAAAGGGGAAACAAGAAATTCCGGTATTAATTATATTCATTAATTTTTTTAATAAAATCCTTACATATTTGTTTGACAACGACAGTGGTAGCGAAGCGCACCGGGTCAAACTAGTAACTTATATAATTCTTTTAACGATTTACCATTTCCATTGGCTGATAATGGACGGTACACAGTGGTATAGAAAAAAGAGGGAAATAAATCTGTAACTTCCAAACAGTTAGCCCGATTTTAATTATATTGGACATGCGCAAAGAGGAAGTTTAAATTTGGACCTCATGGGCTCACCTCGGGTATCTTAAATATTTAAAACGATTCTATTTCTTCGTTTGTGATTCGATTTCTAAAAAGTTGCATATACATTTGCGTGAGTTATTCATTACCATTGTGCGCAGTTAGAATCAAATAAATATATATTACATTTAATTTTTTAAAAAAATCCTTTAACATGTTTTTATTTTACTAAAATTAGGGTAGCCAAGCTCACCTTAATTAAAATTATTTATTATAAACATAAATCATGAAAGGAATATTAAATAAGTACTACTTAGTCCAATTAGCTAATACTTCCAAAGTATCAGCTATATGTTGAGTGGTGCCAACTAGCTCCTTAACGACTCCCAACATGTCACTTTGTATACTAGCCTGTTCTTAAAAAAATTTAAGGCTCTCATGTTCAAAACCTTTTTGAAACTTTTGCAGCCCTTGTTCATTGGACAATTTTCTTTTTTGAGCTTGTTTACTAGAACATGATTGAGTTACCAAGGAGTCATTGTAATGAGTGTCACTCAATGACACTGTTGGTTTGTCTTCCATTTGGTTTTCTTGAACAACTATCTCATCAACAGATACTTGATGACCCAGGCCACAAAACTCGCCTGGTAGATACAAAAACTATAGAATCACAAGCTTCGCGTTCTCAAATCGGCCCAAACTTAAATAAGATATGATTTAACATACAATGAATTATAATCAATTTCTGTGCCAAATTCAATCGAATAACTTAGTGACTAATAGATGTGCAATTACAACTCGATTCAGGAAGTTATTATGAGCTGATTGGCAACACCAGATAATACTCTCCCAACATATGGGATAAGGAAATGCGAAAACACATAGCATTTTCCAATCTGTTGAATCACGTTGTGGCGGTCCAATAGCGTTTAATTCCAATTCTTTTCTATTATTTCCAAACACTGGAACACCTCTAGCAATGTTAGGATTTTGGTTCATGTGATCTAAAATCACATCCCACTGCTGACTTGAAGTTTGTTTTTTTGACTATTTTACAATAAGAAATTCCCATTAATATTCTTATATTACAATATTATGATTTTACATACCATTATGGAACAAATATTGCAGAAATTAGCTCAATTAATTGTTAATTATTTAATAAAATTTCAAAAACGATTGATAAATTATGAACGTTTGATTTTGACTTTTAAGTCGTCAGAAAATGTTTGCTTTTGTTTTATGAAATACGATTATTTTACGTAAAACTATAACTACGTTTACAAATGTTTTTTAAAATATGAAAATTAAAATTAAAATAAATAATAAATTCCTGTAAAAAAATTTTGTTCTGTCTTACAAAATTAGGCTATTAATAAATAGTCAACCAAAAAAAGCATTCGTCTTATTAGAACTTCGTTCTATACAAATACAGATAAATACGTAAGTACATAATTGAACTGTCTAAAAAATTACATATGGTAAGTACATACATAATTGAATTGTCTGAAAAATAACATTATAATTCGGTGCGAATAGATATTTTTTTATTTCTACAACAATAAAACACGTATTCTTACCCTACAATAACACAATCGGTAACATTTGCTTCTCCGCAGGTTAATTGCACATAAATTGTATGAAAACGAAGCTTCTTTTAATTTTTGGTATTATTTAACCTGAATGTGTTTTCACAAAAAAAAAAAACAATGTACACATATGTTTATGGGAATGTACCATCAGGGTTCACAGATTTTTTTCGTGTCTTATCCCCAAAAAATATTTTTTTATCCTTAAAAACACAGTTTTTCTTATCCCCAAAAATCCCCAGTAAAAAATTTGGGACTTTATCTAAATAATACATATTTTTGAGATCAGTATTTTGTCTTCACATTTTATAATTTAGTAAAAACATTCACTGCTTTACTTATGAAACTAAAATTCATTTTTATATTTAGCAATATCTCAAAAACGACTTTTTGCGAAAAAGAACTTTTTTATTGTTGAAAATTAATCTCTGGGGGAAAGTTTGTTCTACGACTTTTCCATTTCAGAATTTTTTGAAAAGATACCGTTATTTGTATGTTACTCACGAAAATCGCCTTTTTGGCTCTTAAAACAATAAAATTTGGTTGGTGTGTTAAGTCTATATTTTTTCCGAATGTACCAAGATCGAAAAAATCAAAATAAAAGGTATTTTTTTAAATTTATAAGAAAAGTGTCATCACCGCCACCTTGCGGTCAATTTTTGCAACAATTGGTGAAACAGAAAAATAGATCATTTCAAAACCTTTCAAAAGTGGTATCTGTGATGAAATTCCGATGATAAATAAGGATTCTAGACGCAAAAGTAATTAATAGTATACCGAACCTTTTTTTATAATTAAGTTTATTAATATTAAACGACTTTATTCAACGTTATTCAATTTTATATATACGTACAGTGTATTTCGAAAAATAAGTCACTATTAACAAAATTAGGATTAAATAAAAAAATTAAATTTGTTAATTAAAAAACCATGGTTAGAATTCCGTATAAGAGTGCAAGTTTTTTAACTTTTCTGTAAGTTCGGACTCCAAATCCATACTTCTTGTTTGCCAGATTTTTTCACCGCGGTATTTGTATTGTTTGTTTCTCAATATATTAATTTCTTTTTTAAGAATTTTTATTCTGCAACTTTGTATATCAACGTCAGACAATTGTAGTAATAAGTCACACAATTCAATAGGTTCATTTATGTGGATTATACTTTCAAAGAGAATTTTACTATCCTTCCGTCGTTTTTTAATTTCCTTCGATCTCTAGTCTTTTCATACGTTATCTAGCGTTCCATTTAGCAATTCCTTGAAAATATTTTCTCATTAGAGTTTTACCATTTTCCATCTCTAATTTCGTTAGATCGAATCACTGTAAATCAAAAACGTATTAAATATGTTTGTTAGGGGGGACTTTTACTTGCTGACACCTTGTATATATTTCTTTGTGAGGTGCAAGGCACTTAATCAATTTTTTTGCCGTACGTAGTGCTCGCATTCTTAAAATGTTCGTTACATCTTTGGCATTTTAAGTCGGATCACAATATATCAATGTTTTTGTCTCAAGAATGCCAATGTTTTTCTGTAAGGTGCAAAATTTTAATGATTTCTTGCGAGTTTTAATTTTGTGACATTACGGTGGTCATTAGGTTGGTAGAAACAGAGATCTGGTAGATAAATAATAGAACGGGATACTTACAGTCAATGGCCCTTAGAGCCTTTTAAAGATTTTTCAAATGATATGATCTATTCACATTGCTATCATTCATCAAACTCGGCTCACCATGTGAAAAAGCGAAAAATTACACAAATATGTTCGCTTTTTTTTTAAATGGCACAAAAACGGCTGAAGGGTTTTGCTCGAAACTTTGCACACTGGGCAAGAACTTCAATGTCTAAAATTGCTTAGTTTTTGAGATATTTATAGCGAAATGTCAAAAAAAACTAAGAATTTAGCATTTTTTCAGTTTTTTTTTCCAGATTTTTTCAATTTATGTCCGAACAAAACATTAAGCGGTTCGGAGGAATTTTAGATATTGAAATTCATGCCCAGTCTGAAAAGTTGCGAGTAAAACTCTTCAGCCGTTTTTGTGCCATTTGAAATATAAAGTTGTGATTTTTTCATTTTTACATAATTCATTCAGCAATATTTTTTTTTACTGTACTGATTTTTTTTTGTTTTTATATTATGAAAAAATCAAAGTCGCTATCATCCTATATTTCACACAACACATAAATGTGAGCTGCCCTAATGTTCGTTTGAGGTAGTCGAATGTATCCCCCAATGAATAGGAGTAATTTGGTATAAATATCTTTAAGTTGGAAAAACGTTTTTTTTTTTTGATATATTGCTATCTATATTCTCTATTAAATAAGTCTCCTGGACCAGATGGCATACCAGCGCTGGTCTTGAATCAGTGCTCTTCGACGTTAGCTCGTCCATTAGCCAACCTTTTCAGCATTTCATACCGTGCCAGCGTATTTCCTGTATGTTGGAAGGTTGCTAATGTTACGCCAATTCCTAAAAAGGGAGAGGCTAATAACCTTGAAAATTACCGACCAATAGCAATTTGTTTTGCACTTTCCAAAGTTATAGAAAGTATGGTAAACTACCATTTGGTTAAATATTTAGAATCCAACAATTTGCTTAACGACCGCCAGTATGGCTTCCGTAGAGGACGCTCTACGGTAGACTTGCTAGCCTTCCTATAGGAAAAATTATGTCGTTCCATTCACCGTTTTGGCGAAAGTAAAGTGGTGGCTCTAGATATTTCCAAGGCGTTCGATAGAGTGTGGCACGGTGCACTATTATCGAAACTTATTGCTTTTGGTGTCCGTAATAACTTCTCTCGATTTATATCGAGCTTTCTCATAAATCGCACTATACGAGTTGTTATAGATGGGATCTCACCAAACGAGTTCAAGTTGAATTCAGTGGTACCCCAAGGCTCCGTTCTTTCTCCAACTCTATTCATTATTTTTCTAAATGACCTTCTACGTCAAACTTCCAATCCTATCTATTCTTTTGCAGATGACAGCAACATTTGCCATTCATATTCATTCAGATATAGACCAAGCCTGTCGGATATTGGGGCAATGAGGCAAAACATGAATGATTCCCTTAATCGGGATCTTGTGACAATCTCTGAATGGAGTCGTGCGAATAGAGTCGCTTTCAACGCCCGCAAGACTCAGTGTTGCATGTTGACACAAAAACGAACGACAAACAATGTTGCTTCATCTGTATTTATGGATGGTGTAAATATTGTGGAATCAGACGCTCTTGATGTTCTGGACATGAAAATACAATGTGATGTCCGCTGGTCTAAACACATTTTTCAAGTGTCGAAAGAAGCATTCAAGTGTCTCGGTTTTTTGAAACGGTGTAGGAATTACTTCACCCCATCTGATCTTCTCACTATTTACACTACATATATCGGACCGAAAATGGAATACAACTCTCATGTGTGGGCCGGTGCTTCAAAGTCTATTTTGGAGCTGCTCGATCGCGAACAAGAGAGGGCGAAGGTGATAATTGGTGACAGTAGGGTATCCAACTCTATTGATTCGCTGGAGCACCGTCGCAATGTGGGCTGGGTTTCACTGTTCTATCGGTACTACAATGGAATGAAATTAGAGAACTTGTTCCTGATACCTGCAGATTTTTACATAATACACGTTTTTCGTCAAGAACACATCCCTTTGTGGTCGATTGGCCAGTGGACCGCACAACACATTACAGGGAAAATTCGTTCTTTAGCGGTACTGTACGTATGTGGAACAAACTTCCCGCCGAAGTGTTTCCTGCCATTTCCAATGTGGGAAAGTTCAAATCGAATGTCCACAAACACTACTCCCTCTTTCCTCCCTCCCATAACCTATTTTCCTAGTTCCAACACAATGCTTTGCATGAATAGGGGTCATCCACTGAGTGCTGGTCCAAGAAGAAAAAAAACATCCCCATCAAATACCCAAAGCCAAATTTTCATCCCCAACTTCAAGAAAAAATCCCCAAATTTGGGGAAAATCCCATAATCTGACAACACTGTGTACCATATACATATTGCTTATTGTTCTCTTTAATTCTCTCAGTTAACTTTAGAGTGAGCACGAAGATTTAGTTTTCCCTGTTACCTAGCCCCCTCATCGTAAAGCACATAATTTTGTAAATTTTAAATGCATTGTGTGCAACATCTTTATATATGGGGCATTTCATGTCAAGTGAACCAACTTTTGAAATCGATGTCTTCCGATTGGGATGAAATTTGCACCATAGTTAGTTCTAATTTTTGAACAAGATCGGTCGAGAACATTCTGAGTTAGAGGGGGTCAAAATTTGACATTTTGGCCAAGCAGGTGTTTTTCCTCATCCATGTAACTTATTACCTTTTGTTCTTAGCAAAATGTGCCCCAAATAGTTTAGATAGCTATTTCTACATCTTAAATAAAGACAATATTTAAGATAATGTCTTCAACATTGTCTTCCACTAAACACACATTACGACAAGATGAGATACAATGTCTTTAATGTTGTCATATCTCTAACTGTGTTAACGACTAGATGAGCGACGAATTTTAAAATGTTGTATTTTGCCATCTTTAATGAAGACAAGGTAAATGACAATGTCTTGTATGTAGTAATCTGTTTATATTATTGAGAAGACAAATTCGTATTGCTGTCTTCTATTAACTTTGTTAATTACAAGATAAAAGAAAATGTTGTCTATTATATAACTCTATTGACGACGCTATGAGCGATGCGCTATTTAATATTGTCTTCTATCAAACACACATGATGATAAAATGAGCGACAATGTCCTGAATGTTGTCTTATACTATGTTGTTCTCCACAAGTAAGTGGCAAAGTTACTATTCAATGTTGTCAGTGTCACCATTTGTCAAGTTTTCCCTATTTTTGCAAGTTTTTTAAAATGCAAAAAGTTTTATTTTTTTAAAAAAAGTTTTTTGGAACATTGTAGATCATATATCAATAAGTTGAGCCGTTTATTTCAAAATTAATGTCCCCAAATTCATTTACTAAATGGGGAGATTGATTTGAATATATTTAAAGTACTAAATTCACGTAAATTATCTATGTCTGATTCATGTTCGAATTGGGTTTTGAAATTTTAGTATGTATGTACTTAAAAAAAGTTTTTTTGTTGAAAAACAAAAGTTTTTATTTTAGAAATAAAAAGTTTTCTTAAAAAAATATATGGCAACACTGAATGTGATGCGGAATGTAAAATAACTGCTATTGCAGAAAAGGCAAAAATGTTGAAAGTTAAAATATTCATTTGCGTGCGAAAAGCTGAAGAAGTAAGGGTGTTTTTAAATTTTGAAATAGGTGCAATCAAAGTATTGAAGTGAAATCAAAATATAAATAAAATAATTTATAGAGGATATAGAATACTTGAAAAGAAAAGTAGATTCCATTATTTCATCGCAGGAAGAAATGAAAAAAATTCTAGCGGAAAATAATGTCTTGTTCCGGAGAAATTTAGGTCTTTTTGAAGTCACCCAAACAATTTTTCCGGTAGACTCAGAAGAAAAATTGGAAAAATTAGATATAGATTTGTTCTCTGATAAATATGTCGATATGGTAAGTAGACACAACAAATTCCAATAATCGGTTTAATTATATATTTTTTTTTATTTTGGTTAATTTTAATATGGGAGCCATAAGACGCATTATTTGTGGAAATTTAAAAAATATTGAGAAAATATTATCAAAAGAAATCATAGTTTTATATAACGACGATGGCAGCAAAGACAAAAAGTCGTTAAAAAAATACGGAAACGTACTTAAGGCATGATATGTAAATATTTTTAATATTTTACTTAATAAAAAAAAATATTTTCCAAATATATTTTAAACAGAATCTACAAAGACGGAGGGACATACATATGAAGACTTTATAAAAGACTAGCTTGACTCGGTGCGCTTCGCTACCCCTGTCGTAGTCTATGTTGGAAATTTCAATAAAATCGTTTCGGCCGTTTAGTATTTATTGTTTAAGAACTAAAGGTACCGATTTTACCGGTTTTCCCCCTGTTTACCCCAAGTAAGGATCTATCTACGTTCCAAATTTCAATAAAATCGATTCAGCCGTTTAGGCGTGATGCTCAAACAAACAAACAAACAAACTTACAAAGACATTTATATATTTATATACATAGATAGATTTACGGGTTGTTTTTCGTCGCATCAAAAACACCTACAACAAAGATAAATCTAGAAAATATGATAAGGAAAATGATAAATAAAAAAATCCTTATGTAATTTATTTCTGATAAATTTAAATAATTAATAAAAAATTTAAATCTATATTTTTGTATACATTTTTTAATATTTTTGCCAGTATAAACATTGGCCACAAAGTAGAGGACGATAGCTGACGGTTGATGACAAAGTGAACGATATTGTCCTCCATACTATCATTAATGACAAAGTTGTGGACATTGTCGCTTATGTAATCGTTGACGACAAATTAGACGATATTGACGCGTAAAAATCGTTGAGGATAGTATGGTGGAATTAATCTTCTATAATGTCGTCAGTGAATATATAGACGAAATTTTCATTCTTATTTCGTAAACGACAAACTGAACGACATTGTCTCTCTTTTAGTCGTCCGCGATTTGTATGAAAACTTTACATTGTCATGGACCCATCATTGAGGATGTCGTGAAGACGGGGCCAACTGGGTAGCGTTCATAGGCAAAAAGAGAAATTTAATTTGTGTGCATGTATGGGTAAAAAAATAAGATATCCGCAACACACCTGCTTTGTTGAATGCTGTCAAGCAACCGAATGAAATATTTGTATTTTTACGCTCTTGTTGTGTGTTTTTTTTTACAATCCTGTTCTGTACGTGTAAATTTACGAAAATCTTCGTAATCTGAACAATACGAACGCGCATCACTGATTTATAGTCTTTGGTATTATGCTTTTGAGCTGATGTTTTTAACGCCTAAAAATATTAGTCTAACATAGAGTGTCCAAAAACCCATTTTTCGGTTTAACCGAAAAATGTTTTATAAAAAAACCGGTTTCGGTTTTGTCATTCTAAAACCGTTTTTTGTTTAATATGAACCAATTTAAATTTATAGACAATTTTGGTATAATTAAAAAATAAATAGATTTAAAACACACAATATTACCAGAACAATGAAATAAATAACAGCAATAAATAAACTTCTGATTTTAATTCCATTAATTTAATTTCACAATTAAATTTTAATTATGTAAATTAGAAATCTAATTTACATAATTAAAATTTAATCGTTATTGTTTTGCCGTCCAATTTCAATTTTGTGGACGCTAATAAGATATACATATGTTAAGAATTGTGTACTAAATTCCAAAATTTGTCAAATGCAGAAATTTCCTAAAAAATAAATTAATATTTTTAAAAATGTTATCAAAATGTTTTTTAGTAATATGTTCAAATAAGCTTTAAAGTATTTCTTTAAAACCGGTTAACCGTCTTAAAAAAACAGGTTTGTCAAAAAACCGAAAAGTTAAAGAAAACCGGTCGGTTTTACAAAGATGAAAAAACAGGTTGACCGGGAGTCGGTTTTGGATTCTCTGGTCTAACACCTGGCTGAAATCGGTCTATTATTTCACCTAGCCCCCATACAAATGTTCTCCCGAAATAAGACTTTATCGGTCATAAATATTTAATTTATGAGTTGGCAACCCTTTTGAGAAAGTGTTTATTTTCGACTGCTCCGTATAATCAAATTTCGTAAATTAATTTTGTTGGTTTATAATTTATCTTTAATTTTGAAATACTTTTTAAAACATTAGACAAACAAAACAATATTCGTGTAAAGTGAAATATGGCTCCAACGAGTAGAAGAAGTGTAAAAATTAATAAACTAATTTGTGCACAATGCAAAAAGGAAATACGTGAGCAAAAACAAGAAAGCATCGCTTGTGACAAATGCAACAACGTTTTTCGTTATCAATGTACTGGATAAGCGGCAATTTAATTTGTTATTGGAAAATGAGAATGATGAATTTATATGTCATCTTTGCGAAGGAAGAGACAATGCAACAATAAAAGAAGTGTTGTCAAACAAATAAACTAAATCAGCTGGTTCAGCTGACACATATTCATGAATCGATAACTTTTCTATCGAAACAATATGATGACATTATAAAAGGAATGGTTGAAAACAACAAAAAAAAAAAAAAACTGGATGAAGTTTAAAAAAAAGAAAACATTCAATTAAAACAATAAATAAATTTTCTGAAGAATGATGTAAAAGTTCTAAATGATGAACGAGTAAAAAATCAATGTATCGTAGTTGGTTTGAAACCGAATGAAAAGGATTCTGCTTCTGAAGCTGTGTTAAATTGTTTGTATGGAAATTTCTAATGATTCCGTAGATGATGCTTTTTACTTGAAAAATCGCAATAAAAATTCTACTAAGAAAAATGTAATTATAAAATTTGACAGCAAGAAATCTAAAGATAAATTTATGGCCGTTAAACCAATTTTGAAAGAAGATAATTTATACAATAAAGTATTTGTGAATGATCTCTTTAGCAGGGAAACATTATCATTGCATCCGTTTATCCAAATCATAGGCGTATTTTTGCCAGAAAAAGTGCTATATCTCAAACCCGTTTGATAAGAAATGAGGATGATGTTGATGAAATTTTGCTTGAAGCCAGTACAAACAAACCGATGTTGCAAAGATCTATGAATAAAACCACTGCAACATATTTGGTTAGCACCGATGAGGAAGGGCAAGTTGATTTCATGTCACCTGTTAACAAATTATATATAATTTATTTTATTTTTTTCATTTTCAATGACTCAAAATCACTATTTTAAAACTATTAATTCTTTTGAAAATCATTTAGAATCTATTAATTATAAGTATTTAAATATTCTTTCAATAAATTTAACAAGCATTTCTTCGCTTAATAATTTCAAAACTTTTCTTTCGAATTTACCGAGATTGCTTGATATTCTAGCGATACAAGGGACTTGGTTTGAGAAAAAATGTTCAGATATGTATAAAATTCCTCATTACAGCAGCGTTCATTGTTGCAGAGGTGATAGGTATGGAGGCACTTCAATATATATTGCTAATAAATTCCAATTAACCATGGATTGTTGTGAGAGTTTTAACTATGTTGATTTAATTCAAATACGGCTGAATAATATTAAAGCAAATGGGAAGCAATTAGAGTTCATGATTTATTATAGGTCCCAAAAATGTAAAGTTAAAGACTTTTTGAACATATTAGAAAATAAGTTAATAAATCTTGCTCATAATCCGTCGATTGTGGTAGGGGCTCAAATACTGATGTAATTGAAGTTGTACCATAAGAAGATATTATAAATTTATTCACAAAATTGCCATACACTAGTTACAAGGCCACAAAGCAGAACTTGCATTGATCATGTTTTTAGCAATCTAGCTAATCAACTTGCAATTTACTCTGTTGAATGTAATCTAACTGATCATAATCTTGTTTGTTGTAAATTAAGGTTGGAAATTGAAGAACAGAATTATGTTGGGAGTTTAAAAATTGTTTGTGATTATGCTAAAGTAAAAAAGTACCTAGAACAAAACCTTTTAAACACTAACAACTCACAAAATGCATCAGATGCAACTGCTTGCTTACTGAAAGTAGTGAATGATGCTATTTTGATTAACACAAGTGAATCTATAGGTATTTTTTCCCACGGATTAATAAAATCTTATAGTATCTGATTGAAATAAAAAAGAAGCTGTTGAAAAAGAGGAGAAATAATTAGTATGATGTAGTTTTTAATGAAATTCTTAAGAGAATAAGCAAGGTTATTAAAAAAGCAAATTGAGTTTCAATGAATAATTATTACAAGGATAACATTTTGTGTTGTGGTGGTAATGAAGTAACCGGTCGCAAGCAGAATAAAACTATAAATATTGCGGATGTAAACGGAATAAGTGTTGTTGATAATGAAATAAAATCTATATTCTTAAATAATTACTTTATTGATGCTGTAGACTCGTTAAGAGAAAGTATTGAAAATATCCCAACTACAGTTGTAACTCATTGAAATCATTAACCCAGCATAAAAAACTTCACGTGAAGTGGAAAACATTATAATGAATTTAAAAAAATCAAATAGTTCTGGTAATGATAACATTTCTTCAAAACTGCTAATATACTGTTGTAAAGAATTATCACCCCAATTAGCTCGAATTTTCCATGTCATGATTAGTACATCTTTTTATCTAGAAGCTCTAAAATTACATAAATTGATTCCTATTCCGAATGATTCACATGCAAATACGGTGGATAAATACCGTCCTATTGCGTTACTTTCTAGTATTGATAAAGTATTAAAAAAAAAAAATTCACTCTCAGTTGGGGGATTTTCTTGATAAAGTATCGTTATTATACAAAAATCATTTTGGATTTGTTCAGGGTAGTACTGACGAGGCAGTGATCAGTGTTGTCAACACTATATGTGGAAGTCTGGATAAAGGCTATAGTGGAGTTGCTGGTATTGTTGGTGATGAACTTAAATTAATTGAAAGTTTTTTAACAAACAGAAAACAATATGTTGATGTCTTAGGACAAAAAAGTTCTATTGCTTCTGTAAAGTGTAGAGTACCACAGGGTAGTGTAGGGTCACACGTGGCAAATATTTGACGAAAAAGACGTAACCACTAAATAAAATGTTATTTAGAATGATTCTAATGAAGTATTTAGTTTTATTTTATTTGATGCTGTTTGATCTTTCAAAACACTCGTAAGAGTAAACAACATAAAACAAATTTATGCTAAAAAAAGTGGTTACGCTTTTTTGAGTAAATATTTGCCGTGTGTGACCCTACCTTTAGGACCTTTTCTTTTTATGTTATATAATATATGTTATATAAAAGAGATTCATCATTATTATCAGAATTTGCAACACTAAATCGGCTGGTATTTAATGCTTTTGTTATTGTTACGTTTTCGACCTCACTCACAAGTTTTGAATAATAATTTTTGTATCTACGTTAACGGGAAGATAGTAAATGATGAACTGAAATTAAATATTTATATGTTATTTTGAAAAGGAGTTTGTCTTGGGATGCTCATATAGGATATTTGAAGACTAAAATAGCTTCAACTTCTGGAACGCTTTTAAAATTAAAGGGAAAATTAAGTACAATAACTAAAATTCTAATTCATCAATCTATTATCAGGGACCGAAAATAATAATTATTCTTGAAATTTCAAAGGAAAAAAGCCATCACAAGAAAATATCGGAGAGTCTAGTCAAGCATACCATTTTGATCATTTTCAACTATATTTTCATAAATTAACATGATTTTTAAATTCTTCTTTTTTTTGTCAGAAATAATTGTTATTTTTTTGGCATTCATATTTGTCACACTATGATTTTTATTTTTATAGTCTGACAAATATGTATGACAAAAAAATAACAATTATTTCTGACAAAAAAAAAAAATAAAAATCAAAGTCTGACAAATATTCCTGATTTTTATTTTTGACAAAAAAAATAAAAATTATGTTGTGATTTTTATTATAAATGTCATAATTGTTACGGTCCCTGTCTATTATACATAGTCGCCTCGACTATCTTGCAATAATTTATGCATATAAAAATAGCAATGAACTAAAATCATTACAGTTGGTTCAAAATAAAGCTCTTAAATGTGAATTTAATTTAACTCTTAGACACAGTACTATATCACTGTTTAATGAGTATTGTAAAAATCTATCAACATTGATCATAGTTCAGTTAAACTTACTATTAATCAAAATCAATTTAACACCAGAAATTCTGCAAATCTTAGAATAACACGGTGCTAATTGGAGAAAACCAAGCAAATAATAGAATATTCGGATAGTTTAAAATATAATGATCTGCTAGAAAGTTGAAAAACTTGTAATCGGTTATCAATTTTTAAAAATAACGTGAAGAAATATCTTTTTAGAAATGCTTCTTGAATAATTTTTTTATTTATATATTTAAAAAAGATCTAAATTATATAACTTATTGTTACTTTATTATAAGATAAAGTAATTTTGTCAACAACTAAGCCATTTTTTGGCGCGACACAACTATTATGATGAATTTTATTGTGAAATATAATCATTAAAAAATATATGTTTAAAATTACAAACCCAGAAGAATTTTGCCATCAAATTGGTAGTTTAATGATTATTTATATTATAATTTATATGAATTTGTAACATATGTATGTATTTACTCTGCCACATAGTATTGCATCGGCGAAACGAGTATTTTCAAAACTTACTGAAAAGCTTACGTTAATGAAAAATAAATTATCCAACAGATTAAAAGTGGACTCATGCGAGTCCATGCTTCCGGCACAAAATGTATTAGATATGGACCTAGAAGATTGGATTCCGAGTGATGAACTCATAAAGAAATAATAATTGTTGTGTTCCTTTTTTTTGCTATTAATTTTCAAAGTTACGGAAAAAAGAAAATATCAAAAGTGATTTAAATAATATTTAATTTTATTTTTAAACTAGCTGAACCCGGTCCGCGTTGCTGGCCCTTCGGTCTCGATTTTAATATACTGTGTCTGACAAAGTCGGTGATCCAACCTTCAATTTTAATACATGTGGTGGCAGTCCGGCTGGTTCCAATGATTTCAAAAATTCAGTAGGATAATCGAAGGCTTGTTCTTCGTTCATTACTGTGTCAATCGATTTGCATTTTATTGTTTCGCCAGGCAGTTTCAATTGTATTTATTCATAATTTGTTGGTGCCAAAATTGCATGTTCCCACAGCCAATCCAAATTTTTGTAGTTGGTTGTAAGACTTGGAAATACCTTGTCAACAACGAAATCTAATTTGTGGCGAGATCAATTGAAATTTTTCCATTTCTGATGTCCAACAATTGTTTTGAGAATGTTTCGGCAGAAGGGTATTGCAGCAAATGCACACGCATGTTCGTTGATAGCGTTCGGCTTCTGTAGCTTCATTTCTAGTGAAATAAATTTGAAGTGGTACGCGGAGAGTTATTCAAAATATTATTTTATTTCAAAGATTTCATATGGAAATTTCTTATTCATGCACCTAATATGCAAGAGTAAACAAAATTGTTTATCATCGATTGATAATATAAAAGAACTTTTATGGTACCGGATATGTGTTGAAATGTATTCCTTTCTTCGCTTCAGAGTACACCACTTTGAATTAAAATTTTTAGAATGATGTTAAAAAACAAAATGAAAATTGTCATTGTTTGAACGTTGGGAATAAAAATAGTATTTATGGATATCTCCAATTGAAAAAATTTTTTGGTCGACAAAATTAATTTTTTTTTTTAATTTTTTTTCCAATTTTTTTTACAACAATCACTGACTTTGTAATCCTGTATATAGGAAACTAAATAAACTATCTGTGAGAATTGAAGAAAAGGTCGATCAACAATTGTACAATAATCTTTTTTTTATGTGATTAGCGGTATAGTATAAAAATTTGATTCTGCCACGCCATTCCGTCCATAGACCGAAAATCAGTGTTACCCGCTAGGCTTTTCTGAAGATTCCGTAAAAATTTTATCAAAATCGGTTTAGCCGTTTTTGAGTCCATGCGGAACTTACATACACAAATCTATTTTTATATATAGATGGCATTAACGGTATAATGTAAAAATTTGATTTTTACACACCCCTCCGCCCACAGACCGAATATCAAAAATCTGACTTTACAGTGTTACCCGCTGTGCTATTCTGAAGATTCCCTGAAAATTCGATCAAAATCGGTTCTGCCGTTTTTTATATATATAAATGGCATTAGCGGCAAAATATAAAAATTTAATTTTGCCACGTCCCTCCGCCCACAGACCGAAAATCAAAAACCTGACTCTACAGTGTTACCCGTTAGGCTATTCTGAAGATTCCCTGAAGATTTCATCAAAATCGGTTCAGCTGTTTTTGAGTTCATTCGGAACATACATACATACCCACATACATACAAACATTCATTTGTATATATATAGATTAAGTGGTATTTACAGTTTGAGTTTTTCAGTGCTATATCATTTTTCTTATTTAAATAATATTCAAGTATAGTAGCACTACTAAATGTCAACAAATAAAGTAAAGTTTATTAAACAATAAAATTATTGGTAAGAAAATTAACAAAAGTATCCCCAATTTCACCGCATCGGAAGTGGAGATGTTGCTGGACGCTGTAAAAAAATACACCGCTACAAAAGAGTGAAAAAAACAGACAACAAAAGTAAGTTGTCAAAAACATATGGTAGTTTTTGAAACTTAAATAACCAACGTTGGCCATTTAAGTATCATTTAAAAAAACACTGAAAAACTAATTTTAATATTTAAATAGAACTTAAAGATAATTAACATTTAAATAACTATGAAGTCAAAAATTAGCTATTAAAATATTTCCGTACTCAATGAACATTAACAAAACATATTTGCTGCATGCTTTTTAATCGATTGAATACCCTGGTAATAAGTAAATAATACCTAAATAATATATAATTACTTATTTAGCGTCTGCGTCATTTATTTAAAGAAAATAATAAAACAAATATCATCGTATACTTTTAAATATAAACATCTTAAAATTTTAAAAAGCAGCATGCCAGCAAATATAGAATGTATAGTGTAGTAGTTGTATGTTAATCTACATCATTTGCATCTAGTCCAAGTGATTCGGCATGTCGTTTTGCTTTCATGCGCAAATCAGCAATACTAGAGTTTTTACTTTGGACAGCAGCGATAGCAGCAAGATTGATAGGATATTGTGTAATTGTAAAAATGTTTGATGCCGTATTCATATTTCCCATAACCGCTGCATACTGGAAGATAAAATTTATTTATTATTTTAAATGCCTGCGCATTATTTAATTTTATTTAAACCTTGTGAGCTGCAGCAGATAGAATAGCTGGATCAAAGGCTGACATTGTAGTTTTGCCAGAGACTTGTCGAAGTAGAGGCAGACTTGACGAAATCACTTTACATTTATTTTCGACACTTTCACCTGCAGTTAGATGAGCATGTTTGAAACCAGTGTTGTTCCCTCCTGCATTGCCACCAACACTTCGTATTGTTGCCAGGTTTACATATGGGGCAATTCGACATGGTTCTAATGGTGTGGAAATGGGCGGACTTTGTCGATGCAACATTATTCCTAAACGAGAGAGTAATAAATAAATTAAAAAATTAAAGCAATATTTTTTTTTTTAAATGTAATTGAAATACATTTTTAATTTATTACACCAACAACACCCTCCTTTCTATCCATGTATGTTATTGTATATTTGTTGAATGTACATACATACGTTTTTTGGCTACATAACCATAAATACAGTAAAGATAAACTCAACATAAATGTGAAAAAATAAGAAAAAAATAAAAAGGAGCAGTAATGTATAGACAGACATTCAATGTACATGGATGTATGTGTATTAAAACGCTTTACCTTACAGTTGCCGTACCGTACTAAATCACACCCTAGGGAGTACAAATCTAAGCATATTTTTTGCGGCAATGATAAAAAAAAATTGAAATGGATGCTTTCTATCTTCCGTTAATGTTGCGATATTTTATTTTCAAATTTAATTTGATTAGTTTTTTCAATCTTTTGCAAATTCATGTTTATATGTTGTACTACGCATTTACTTACAACGTAAATAAATGTTTTGAGTTGCTTAATAAATGTAGGTAATTGGGCTTTATTATGAAACTTCAAATTTTTTGTGGGGATTTTGGAGTAGAGATTTGCTATTGGGAATCCAAAAAATACCGAAAATGTGATTTTTTTTTAGATTTTTGGATCTATTGACGGTAGGTACCAAATCTATATGTAAGGATTTATTTTGAAATTATTTTACTGTAAGTACTTGGCGAAAAAACAACTTTGGTAATTTTTTACTTTTGACTTAGTAGTGGTTCTTATATAAATATTTTTAATCAGTTAAATTTTTAACTGAAAAAAAAGCGGCAAAGATTTGGATCCGCTATTAGCAGAAAACCAGAAAAAAATAAATTTTAATTTTCAAATGGTGCTATCTCGTAAACTATAAGAGATAATATTTTCAATCGGATCGGAACAAAAATATAGCATAATTTTGCATCTACCCGAGGTACCCCATTTTGGGGCTCTTCCTTGGTGTTTAAAATTTCAAAACTTAAACTCAACGACACCTCTATAGCCATGGGAAATTTTATTAAAACCAGACTATCCGTTTTAGAGTTATCAAATATTTGACGTATACAAAAAAACTGTTTTCGAAAAATTCGAAAAAGCGTTAGTTTTAAAATCCGTTTTTTCTATCAAAACCCGGTTCGAATAACCGGTTTTTAGCCATTTAGTTAATTTAAGAATTGTGGTATAAATTAAGTTTAAATAATTTTTTATTAAAACAAATAAAAAATCGTTGAATCTTTTTAAATTTTTTTTTAACATACTTAACTTAAATTTATTATTTTTAATTCTATTTAATTCGACCTTTTTATTTATTTTTAAATTTTACAATTTATTGAGCTTTAGGTCAACTTTTATATTAAACAGTTTTTATTTTATTTCCAATATTTCGCTATAATATTTAACAATTGAAACAATATGTATATTGTTAATTATTTAAATTGTTTCCCTGAAGATGCTACTCAATGAAGTAGCGAAATATTGGAAATAAAATAAAAACTGTTTAATATGAAAGTTGACCTAAAGCTCAATAAATTGTAAAATTTAAAAATTAAATTTATTATATTAAACATTTTTTTACACACAAATTACACAGAATTTGAAATCAAAAGAAAGGATATAAATGAATATAATATTTTTTTATTATTTATTTATTTATTTATTTAAATCAATGGATTAAATCCTTACAGACTTTTATGAAAGTATATATATAATTACAAAGAATTTACAAAAAGTTCAACAAATAATTAATCATTTAAAAAACGAATAATGTTATGTTTAATTACATTTGTTTTAAGAGAAAAATCAATGAGATGATAAGATTATTAAATTCGCAGTATAATCTCCTTGTTGCATCAGCTTGGGCGTAGTTAGTCCTAACGTTTTTGACATACAGTGGTTTGAAATGACAGTCGTTGAGGAACTTTGAAAGTAACATTATTTACAAGGAATTCGGAGCAGACTTCACCATTAATTATATTGATCATAAAGGTTACGTTAAGCATAGTTCTTCTACTGTGTAATGTAGGCAATTTTATTAACTTAAGAAGAGTAAGAATTGTTTTTGTACAGATTCTAGTCGCTGAACATGAATATTGTAATAAGGACCCCAGATAACAGAGCCATATTCCAATATAGGTCTTACTAAAGACATGTAAAGTTGTTTTGTGATGTAGGGGTCGCTAAATTCCTTAGCCCAACGTTTTATAAACTTATAGTTAAAGTGGAATTAAAAGTTTTAATTGCATTGTATATAAGTTTTAATTTAATTGATTTTTTTTTTGAAAATTTGTCCAAATAATCAAAATCTTGTTTTAAGTCGCTAGCTGTAATATTATTTCTTTTGTGTTGATTTTAGAAGCTGAGTTTCGAAATTTTGCATAAAATCTGAAAATAAAAAACTGGCAGCTCGCTTTATATTGATTTTCTTGCGAAAACAATAAAGCAAGTTGTTTTATTTTTTCTTTACTCACTTACACACTACAGTTTGTGTCGGCAAGAAACCAACCAATTGTAGTAGAGAATGTAAGAAAAGATAAAATCACTGTTTATTGTTGGTGTTTTGTTTAAGCTTTGATATTTTTACAAATAAAGCTTGAGTGTCTGTAATTCTCATTCACTCTATAGTTTTATTTGTATAATATCTTTAGTTTTTCTAAAGCCTTTTGGGAAAAGGTTTCCTGATGATCTGGCCTAAGCAACCAGTGAAATGCGCATAGGAACTAGCTTATCCCCCAACAATAAATTTCAGTGAATTTATCAATAAAAATTGGGAATTTAGCACAAGAAGCTCTTACTAAAATATTAATTTTGTATTCCCGAATAACCTTTTAATGAAAAAGAATATTCAATTTTGTCCAATAATTCGAGACAAAAAATCCGGATTGTTGAATAACTCGAAAACCGTCCTTTTGAAAATTGGGTAACATCTTGTAGTATACATAGCTGTCAAAGGTTTTTGGATATTGTGCACAAGTCATTTAGTTGTACTAGTTCGGTTCCATCGCATAGATGGTAAAAGTGGTTGTTGAACTTCTTGTTAAATTGATGTTATGAAATATGTAGAAATGATTCTGATTACGCTAGTTCGAGAATTAGTGATTTAATAACGATGTTATGTATTATGTTGAAGGATGATATTAAATTAGTAATTTAACAACGAACAGAACCGTTTTTAAAAATTAATGTGATCAAATATACATACATACAATGAACATAAATATACGATTCATTTAGAAATCCCAATTATTCATAAAATAATTTCCTAATTCCGCTTTTTCATATATCCAGCATTTTCATAAAAATCGTCTAGTAACGTTAGTTATAAGTAGGGTTGCTAGTTTTGTTTTTGCAAAAAGCGGAACAATTTTAAAAATGGATGAAAAATGGCAGGTTTTTTAAAACTTACGCAGGACAAAAGATAATAAATTTTACCTGAACTATCTTAACACTGTATTTTTCCTAAATTGTAAATTTATGCAATAAAAGTCTAAATCTTATAATAGAGTTAAATAAAATAAATGTTAAATGTATAAAATATGTTTAGTTCGTTTGTTTGCTATTTTAACTAGATTTAAAAATTTGCCATACAAAAAATAAAAAAAATATTTGGTGTATGACTAAAAAATGGGGGATTTTTAAAATAGTTAGCTTTTATTTTGAAACATTTGTACAATATACATACATTTATTTAAAGCATTGGCCATTGTTAGCTATTATCTACCCCTTCCCAGCTTTTTGTCAACATATGGATTCCGAGTCAAAGCCACTACTGATTCAAGAGACGAGCAAGGTCCGGACTATAAAGCGGGTGAGGAAAAACTTCCCAACCACTTTATTTTAGGTAGGTTTTAACAGGTACTGCAACATGTACCCGAGTGTTGTCATAATGGAATATAATAGTTTCATGCCTGGCCGCGAATCAGTTGTGTTCGGCACCCTGTGATCGTCTGGTCAGATGTCAGCAGTTCATAATAGATAGGACCCTTTTCGGTCCCACCAAATACAGAGCATTACCTTAGCGCCATGGATATTTGGCTTTGGTGTCGATTCGTATGGTTGGTCGGACTTCACATACGATACCTCGTTCGGGTTATCGCAATGGATCCATTTTTCATCGCAAGTAATGATTCGGAGCAAAAATGATTTTCTTTTATAGCGTTGAAGCAGCATTTCATACATAAAAAATCGTCTTTCAAGGTCTCATATCTTCAATTCGTATTGTACCCATTTTCCCTGCTTTTGGATGAATCCTGCTCCCAATGATTTTGCAAGCTCTTGTTGAGTTTGACAACAATCTTCATGGAGTAATGCCTCCAATACTTGGGTTTCAAACTTTTTTCGCTAGCCTGGGAGATCTTTGCCTTCTATAATTTGAAGAAAGTGTCGCCGAATATCACCAAATAATTTTCAATAACTAAGTGAAAATAAGTGACATATATTTACTCTTCAAAATTACATATAAGTTAACAACAAAAACCGCGTTTAAAACGTTTTTAAGTCATACCCATAGTAAAACAAGTATTTAAATATTAAATTATTTTTTAATATTTGAGTGTAGGTGTTAAATTCATCGTTCTAAGCCTACATCAAGGGGATACTTCTATCAGGATAGGTGAAATAATGAACCGATCATAACAATAGGTTTTATCCCTCTCCTATATAATGACATGTGCCAAATGATATAAAATTATGTATTTTCAAATTTACTACCTGTATTTGAGTCACGGACAACCAGTTAGAAGATATCAGTTCCACTTAATTTTTTTTTTTATAAATTTTCAACATAAATCATTTATTATTTTAATTTAATAATCCAGATTTAATGATCGGGACATTTGGCAACCCTAGTTATAAGGGATGTATGTGCCACATGTTAAGAAAAAATAAAAACAACAATTTCTTTACGAAGAAAAAATAAAATTAAAAATCATACGTATGTCAAACAAATGTTATGAAAGTCGTATGACTGTTGCCTTTTGTTATTACACGATATGATGTATAATGTACATATGCATTCATGATCTAATACAACTTGCTTGTTTTTTGAAAGATTTAAAAAATTATCCGTATTTTCTCTCAATGTCAAATGTTCGTCATCTCTACAAAAAATTCTGACAATTATTCTATCTAAATGGTACGTTGATTACAATACTTTAGTAAGGTTCAACACAATATTCATGGAAAAATTAAATTTTCTAATAATATTGGTTTAATATTGTTTAATGAGTGGTTTGAATAAGTTTTTGTAGTGATGTTTGTCTCTTTAATATAATCAATTAGTTCATTGATCTAAATTAATTGGTTGTGTTTTAAGATTTGGTAAGTGTTGTTGTATTTGTTGAAAGTTTTAAATTTCGTTCATTCATTATATTTTAAGTAGGAGAAGAAAATATGGTACCACAAGTGTTCCATAAATCAGAAGTGCCAACGCCAACTCTCTTGAGATGAGCTGTGCAGTGTATGTGGTTCATTAATAGTCTACTGATAATATTGATATTGTTTGATGAAAAGAATTAGTTTCAGCTGTAGTAAATGTATATACAGTGACACAGATAAAAGTACGTACTCCCTCTAAAATTTCGGTTTAAGAATAACCCTGGATTTCTGATCGATATTTTTGCTTGCTTTTGAAAGGCATCGAAACACTGTCAAAAACTAACTACAAAAAGTCCGGTTAACTTTCCGCTTATTGTACTTTTACACATAAAACTTAATATGGCAGCACAGATAATTATACGTACGATGCCAAATAGAAACGGTACTTTTTAAAAATAAGTAGATTTAATAAAAAAAAAATATTATACGGAAAGTGTTAAAAGCTTAGTTTGTAAGCAATTCTTAAAAACTGCAGTAATTTTTGAAAAAAAATTTACTTTTTTGTTAAAATGGGTAAGAAAACAAAGGACATTTGTATCGAAATGCGTGAACATATTTTAAAATTGAGGAAAGATGGGAATTCCTTAAGTTTAATTGCTCAAATTGTTGGACGTGCCAAGTCTACGGTGCAGACCGTAATAAAAAACTTTTCTGAATCTCAATCCCTAGCAAGCAAGCCAAAAACTGGACGTCCACCCAAAATTACCCCACGAGTTGAGCGATTTATAAAAAGTGCTGTTAGTAAAAATCCTAAAACAACAGCCGTGGAAATTCGAAATACTTTGGAAAATGACCACAATATTAATGTTCATTCAGAAACAGTGCGAAGTGTTTTGCGAAAAAACGGATTCCATAGCCGCGTACCAAGAAAAAAACCATTAATAAGCGAAATAAACAGAAAAAAGCGGCTCGACTTCGCACTTAAGTATGTGTACAAAACAACAGATTTCTGGGCGAATGTGATTTTTAGTGATGAAAGCAAGTACAATTTATTCGGTTGTGATGGCAAACAAAAAATTTGGCGCAAACCTAATGAAGAGCTGCAACCGAAGAACCTCATTCCAACAGTTAAGCACGGTGGTGGTTCGGTCATGGTTTGGGGCTGCATGTCGGCGAATGGAGTTGGAAAACTGCGATTTGTGGAAACAAATATGGACCGATTTCTTTATTTAGACATTTTGAAAAGCAGTTTGAAAGATTCCGCAAGTGTTTTGGGTCTTAGTGGCACCTGGTATTTCCAGCAGGACAACGACCCAAAGCACACTTCGCATGTTGTCAAAGAATGGCTTCTCTATAATGTCCCGAAACAACTCCATTCGCCTCCCCAATCACCAGACCTGAATCCCATAGAGCATTTATGGGATGAATTGGAACGGCGCATTCGAAAAAAAACTTACAGAAACAAACAACAACTTAAAGATGGCTTGGAATATGAGTGGAATAAAATAACGTCTGAGACAACAAAAAAACTGGTATTTTCAATGAGTAATCGATTGAAAGCAGTAATTGAGGCAAAAGGAGGTCCAACAAAATACTAATGAAATAATATATACCTGAAATTCTTTTTGTACATTAATCTTTTTTAGAGTACGTATAATTATTTGTGATATTAATAGGCTTTTGTGTTTTTTTTATTAAATTGAAGTTTTTAATTTTAAATTTAAATAATGAAATAAATATTTGTGTTCATTTAAAAATTATTGATTCATTTACTTTTTTTAAATATCACCAATTTTTGGAAAATTAAAGAATTTTTAAGGGGTACGTACTATTATCTGTGTGACTGTACATAGATGTAAATTCAATACTAGCTATCAGAGTACCAAATATTCATTCATTTGTAACTCATGTTCATGAAAAGACAATTTTAATTTTTGTTGTGTTATGTTCTCTTCATGTATGAAGAGACAGTAAATGTTTTTGCTTTATTCATTCATGTATGATAGAATTTGTTTTGTTTTTTATTTTCACTCAAAAATGAGTAAATAATAGGAACTTTTTTTCATACACATCAGCATTTTTGAGAAGTAAACTGTTTGTAAATTGTTCACAAATGAAGAGCATTAAGTTTTATTTTGCACAAACGTTCAAAAATGAAAAGCAAATAATGAAAAATTTTTGTTTATTTACGCTGCATATATGAAGATAATAAGAATGGGTGTAATTTTGTTTTGCATTGTTGAACAGAGGTTTAGAAAAGATTTTTTTGGAAATAATTCGGTATCTTGCAAACTAGTATATACATTGTTACGAAATATCATATGGTTGGAGCTCAGGTGTTTTCGAGTAGATTTTCAGTTGTTCAGCTTCCTAGGGATAATGAGGGCCAGTGTGTGAAATTGAATGAGCTGAAATTTAAAATATAGATAGACCTTGAGAAGATCTACAAAAAATACGCTTACACATGTAGGTTATCTCGTTTAGTTGAAGATATATTTGGGTTAATTTATTTATTTTTTAATATTGCCAGATCTTTTTTTGGTTTTTTAGACATGGCGGGCCTACAGAGGGTCGGTTTTGTTTTTTTTTTAAATCAGCTATATTGGCAATAAAATTATAAATAAAATAAAAACAACTTGCTAACAGTTATCTCATCCCTATAAAAAGTTACAAGCATCCAAAGTTGGAACATGTGAAAAGGGCAGTATTTATACCCTACACCACCATAGTGGGGAGGGTATAATGGATTTGTGCAGATGTTTGTAACGTCCAAAAATATTAGTCTAACACCCACCTTAAAGTATACCGATCGACTCAGAATCACTTTCTGAGTCGATTAAACGATGTCCGTCCGTCCGTTTGCCTGGCTGGCTGGCTGTCCATGTAAACATTGTGCGCAGAGTAATGGTCGCATTTTTGAAGATATTTCGATAAAATTTTGTACATATCAATTTTCGGCCCACGAACCAAGCCTATTGAAATTGGCTGAAATCGGTCCATTATTTCACCTAGCCCCCATACAAATATCCTCCCGAAATTGGACTTTATCGGTCATAAATGTATAATTTATATAGGTATCTACACAAGTTTTTCTCCAAATATGTTTCATATATACGAAATAATCCGTCCATAATTGGTAATAGCTCCCATACTCCCATACACTTTAACGAGCATAAATCTCCTTAAAATGTTGGTTTACACATAAAATGCAACATAAATAACTTTCATATAGACATTAATTACATTACCAAATTTTATTATGATCGGTCCATAATTTGTCATAGCTCCCATATAAGGCTCACTTCCGAAAATCACTCATGAATATAAATTATTGAAATTTTTAAAAAATGTTTTACTCATTTACTTAGTGTAGGGTATTATATGGTCGGGCTTGACCGACCATATTTTCCTACTTGTTTTATCATTTATTTATGTGGTGTTTTTGTAATACAAGCGAGCACTTTTAGTGGAAATTTCACAAGTATTTCGTAGTTGTTACAATAAAAAAACACATGTAAACTTTCCACTCAAAGTACTCGCTTGTATTACAAAAAAAACGGCACATTATTTTTCACTGGATAGAAACAAATAAAACAAACAACTCACACATGAATATAAAACAGAGCCAGGCAAGACATGCGATTGGTCAGTTGTTGTAAGAGCGGAAAATAAGAAAAGAGAAAAATTTATACACTCATATTCTCTACAACACAGGCATGGAAATTTTAATTTTGAAATGGTGGTATTTTAATTAAAAATAATATTTTGAAATTTAAAACTTCTGTTAGACTTCTTTACTTATATCAATTTAAGAAAGCATTTTAGATTAAAATTCGTTTCTTTTGGAAAGTTTATAATTCTAAAAACGTACACCATACGTTGATGTTAAAAAATATTAAGTTTTCCATCCCTGCATTAGTAATCATCATGTACAAAAGCAAGAAACATGCGACAACACAACCTTCTTCAATGAACGCTCAAACGAGACTGAATGAGTTTTTAATACGTGCAAAGTATATTTATACAAGTACATGCAACTCTACAACAAATCAACAATAAAAAAAACAACATTAATTTTGTTTGTGTAAAACATTGTGAGATTGTCAAAAATAGTTTACAATTCCATACAAAAAATGTAAACAAACAGAAAGAAAAACAACAAAGTAAACAATTTTGACAATCACAAAAGTATTTACAAAGGAGAAAATAATGAACAGCTGATCACTTGCATGTACTTGTATAAATAATATACTTTGAATACGTGTAAGTACGTTGTTGTAAATTTAAAAAAGCACGCGTGCATAGGAAATGCCTAGCTCTATATTATAAAAGAAGTCCGAACATGTATGATAAAAAAACCAAAAACATTAATGTGTATGAACATTAATGAGCGCGATGAGAAAGCCTCTCAATTTTGAGCATTGGAGATTTTGTATTTCTCACTATTCACATACGTATATGTACTTTAAAGAAAAAAACAGTGTATTCATTTATGTGTGCTTAAAATTCAAAAAAATTTTAGCTACTCATTTTTGAATGTGAGCATAAAAAAAAATATTTGCAAATTTCATACATGACAATTTATCATGAATGAATAAATTTAAGTGTTCATACATGAATTCTTCTGAACCCTGCTAGCTATATGTAAGCTGGAATAATGGAACCAGTCGATGTTGCATGTTTTGCGTACTTGTCAACTAATTCCAAAGAAGCATTAAGTGTGATTCGTCGATTTTGTTTAGAATTGTACCAACTTAAAAGTGTTGAGATGTGTTTTTCTTTAAAAACAAACATGCATTTATGCTGTTACTTAAAATGGCTACTTTTTCCATTCCTTGGTCTCTCACTAAGTCAATTGTCGCGTCAATCGCATGGAGGCTCAGAATCGTTTTTTGTCGGCTAAAACTCTGTAACTTTTGAATCGATAGAGATATTTAAATTTTTTTTTCGAATTTTCTTGAATGTTTCTCCAGTTTTAATTTCATTAAAATCGGTTCAGCAGTTATTGAGAAATTTAAGGCTAAATAAAGTTGAACTTTTAATTTTTTTATAAGATTTAGTATGAAAATGCGGATTTGTTGTTTTTTGAATCAGCTTTACTTACAAAAAAAGCTATAAACGGATAAAAAACATTTTAATAATTCCCAGGATAATTTTGTGAACACGTTCCCACTTTATCAATTCTGGAACATTTTGTTTTTTACTTAAGTAATATTAAGGACACAAATTTTTATTTTTTATAATAACTAAAAGTTTTTAATGTTTATTTCAAATATTCCATATTTATTTCTATATTATTTCTGTCCTCTAGCAGCTCTTTTGCTTCTTTATTTAAGTCCCGATGTTCTACTTTCCATTGATTTCGAGTTCTAGAGATGAGCGGATATGACGTTGCAGTAATATATAAAATATATCTTCGTTTGTAGAATTTCGTGATATCTTTCTAGTATTGTGCTCTCTATAAAATCTGTAATCCTTATTCCTTTTTTCCTGGGCTTCCTCTGATAGATCTCCAATTGGTACTAAATGATGCTTAATGACATCTTCTCCACGTTAAAGGATTATGTGAACTGCATGGATATTTAATTGTATATATTCCATGGATATTTAATTGTATATATTCGAGCAGTTTCCTTATCATAATCACCAAATTTTCCAATAACAATCTGTTCATGCACACAAGTACATCGATAATTGTTTTGAATCTTGAATTAAGGTATTGTATTGACTGATCGTTGTTTTGGTTGATCTATTATCAACCCATATTTGAGAAATTCGTCCAGAACATGTTTCTTTTTTAAACTTCTTAACTCCTTATTGGTGTCGTTGTTTATTGATCCTTTAGGTCCAAAATCATTACTCATTTTTAGTATGTATTCCATGAATCGTAGCGGTGATAATCCAAATTTATATGCATCAGTATTATGTAATGATTTGTTTGGGACTTGGTTTAAGTGATTTGACATATAATGCAGCTGGATGAAGAATTTGTGTCAGTGAAGGCCTGGCCTACTTTTCCATTTATCATCGTAAGAACTAATTGGTCTTCAGTATTTCGTAGAAGATGTTTTATTTTTCCAAGTATCGTTTGCTTGCATCCTAGGCTAGGCTTCAGCCTAGTACTCTGTTCATATTTGCGAAAAAATATGGTTTTTTCATGCGAAAAATTGTATATACAACAAATGATCAGCTGTTTGTTTTAAATTCGTGTGAAAGAAGTGCTGCTTATGTTATTTCGTGTGGAAAAATAAGGTTGCCAGATGTATTTCACATGTTTTCCATAATAAAAATAGAGTACTGCTTTTGCGAAATTATTTCGCATATATTTCATTCCAAATATTTTATATGTAGTTTGACAGCATTTCGCACGAAATTTTGACAGAGTACTAAGCTTAATGGTCGATGGCTACGAGGTTCCCAAATTTTTTATCAATCGAAATTACACAAATGACACCGTGAACACATCTGTGCCTGAAGTATTTTCACATACATACATGCTTGTATTGTTTTATTGAGAGTAAACTTGCAGTTTCCATATTTCTTCTCCTTTGAATGATAGTAGCAAGCGTTGAACTGTATGATTAAGTAGATCTTGAAATTGTACCTCTGCCGAAATCTGAGGTCTGATTGTAATAGTGTCCCTTGGTGGCAACCAGTCCTTCTTAGCAGCAGTTATGTGATGATATGATGGATAGAGATTTTAGTCTTTTTCAATCGCACCAATTGTATTTCGGTGCGGCATGAATATAAGATTACTTTTCATTGAACGTAATTTAGAACATCTTCCCTCTTTTTATACCCTTCACCTTCTTGAGAAGGGTATATATAAATTTGTCATTCCGTTTGTAATTTCCACAATATAATTTTCCGACCCTATAAAGTATATATATTCTGGATCCTTATAGATAGGGGAGTCGATTTAGCCATGTCCGACCGTCTGTCTGTAGAAATCAATTTTCTGAAGACCCCAGATATCTTCGGGATCCAAATCCTCAATAATTCTATAAGACATGATTTCGAAAAGTTTCCTATTCAAAATCAGAAAAATCCGTCCATAAATAACGGAGATATGACCACAAATCCGAGACAACCTCTATTTTTGGCCAACTTTTTTTTAATCTATATCTCGATTACTAAGTCATAAATATAGACAATATGGATATCCAATAATAGATATTTCAAAGTCCATTGCAACAATGTATATAAGGCTATAGTAATTTGGACCTACAATGAGTCAAAATCGGGAAAAACATTTTTTAACCCGCATTTATTTCACATAAATTTGTTTTCACTAATAAATTTAAAAAATTAAAAAAAAAACAATTTAAAAAAAAAAATGTTTTCAAAATTTTGAAAAAAAATTGTTGTTTAAAATTTAAAAAAAAAAAAATAATTTTTTTACCTTTGTAATTTAATTGGCTCACCCATACTTACCCCTGCAGAACCCGACACAAGCAGTGACAATATAACTCTGGCAAACAGATGGCAAAAATTAAAGATACAACATCACAACTTTTGTAAAAGATGGAAAGATGAATATCTTAAACAGCTCCATAAAAGATATAAGTGGAAAAACCCTACACGAGAAGTTGAAGTAGATGATATTGTAGTAATTAGACAAGACAATTTAGCACCCAATGAATGGTTACTTGGACGTGTGACCAAAACTTGACTTACAAACTTCAACTGGAACTCTAACCCGACCAATTACTAAAATTGTTGTTTTACCCGATAATTAGTCTAATACTCTTACTCAAACCCTAACCCAATATGACAATATCGTTAATTATTTCAACTAACCCATACACTAACCCAAATTTATTATGAATCATTTAACCCTTCAGCCTAACGCACTAACTCATTACATAATATAAACAGTTACACATATTTTTATTTTCACATCAAATGGCGGATCACTAATAGCACAAGATTCCACCCTTGGCTGGCTGGTCATTGTATTGGTATTCAATAAACACCCAATATCTGAAGTATTTTACATACTATTACTCTATCACCCTACCCATTTCTATGAACATATAAAAATAATTGTCCTTCTCTTCACAGGTCTCCAGGCCCGGGAGGATGTTCACATCAGTGAACAATATATTATACCCATCCCTGATTGCAAGCATCACCCGCATCGCAACTGCAGCCAACTTCTGTTTTGTAAACAAATGTCAGCTGCAGCCACATATTTTATCATCACTCTCTCTTTAAAATTATCTTGAGACCAACAAGTGCGCTAAAACTAAACTGAATAATTACCTAAAGTGTAACCCTAAAATTAAACTAAATCTAATTGTGAAAAATAAATAAAGTTAAAACTTACATACTAATTAAAAGAACTAAAATTCACATATATCACAGAATATTACCCACCCGAATAAAATTTATAATTATTATTTAAATAAAACTTTAAATTAAAAACATATACATATAAACTTGTACATATAAATAAAACTTGAAATTCTTACCGATGTAAACCCTTATGTACTCATCCAAGTTCAATAAATACATACATTTTATAACGTTATCAGAAAATATATAAACTCTTCTTATTTACCCTTTATAATTCCCTCGTAAGTACCCTAACGATCTATCCCCCTCTAACCCGTTAAAACACCATATGTCCGGCCATTTACTTATACTGGTGTTGACTATTTTGGCCCAATAAATGTGACTGTTGGTAGACGTCATGAAAAACGTTGGGTTGCCCTGTTTATGTGCCTTACAATCAGAGCAGTACATTTAGAAGTGGCCTATGATCTCTCTACTGATTCGTGTATTTTGGCTATACGGAATTTTATAAATCGTCGTGGCACCCAGTTGAAGATTCGGAGTGACAACGGAAAGAATTTTGTTGGAGTTAACCAAGAAGCCCAGCGATTTGATGAAGTATTTGATCTGGTTGAAATTGAAGATGAGTCGTCCACAAAGGGCATTGAATGGCAGTTTAATTGTCCACTGTCCACATAATCCTGCAGAAGGTGGTATATGGGAGCGAATGGTTCAATGTGTTAATAAGGTTTTAAGAGTAACCCTAAAAGAAGTTGCCCCAAAAGAGCACACCTTGCAAAGTTTTTTGATTGAAGCCGAAAACATCGTGAACTCTCGCCCATTGACTCACTTGCCTGTCAGTCCTGAAGACGAAGAACCATTGACGCCTAATCATTTCTTGTTGGGTTCTGCAAATACGGCACAAACGCCTGAAGGTATTGAAATTACAAAGCCAGTGGTACTGAAGAAGCAGTGGCGAATTGCTCGACAGCTACGAGATCATTTTTGGAATAGATGGATTGTGGAATATTTGCCCACACTTACAAGACGGTCCAAATGGTGCGAATATATGAAGCCTGTGGCCCCGGAAGATCTTGTACTAATTTGTGATCCAGCTGTTTCCCGTCGAGATTGGAAGAGAGGTCGTGTCGTAAATGTGTTTCCTGGCAGTGATGGTGTTATTCGTCGTGCTGACGTACGTACCAGTACATGAGTATTATGGCGCCCTGTTTCCAAGATTGCTGTCCTTGATTTGGAGTAGTGAATCGTAGCCGATCCACGGGGGTGGGAATGTCGCCGAATGGCTCATAATCGAGCATAAATTTTATTATTTGTTTTTTTTTTATTCGTCTTCATTATTTTATAATTTGTCATTGTATAAATTTGTAGTTCATTTAAAATATTTATTTGAATTTATATGGCGTCCTTGTTTATTTGTCTTATTTACCTATTTGTTAGTGATGATTATGTACTAGTTGTTGTTCCTTTTTACATTGATCTCACTGCAGTGCTCTGTTTCGTTATAACATAAATAACTAGAGGTCCAAATAAAATAATAATTTAATTTAAAGTCAGTTCATTACAGAAAAGCACTGCGGTAAGTAATGGAATTTTATTTATATTTCTTTTATATTAATTTTAATATAAAAGAAATATAAATAAACGCACGCACGCACAGAAACATTTTTGTGTTTTTCTTTGGTGTTGCTAAATTCGCCCTTTATGGACGACCATCGCAGCCAGCGAGAACATGTATCATTCCTTGGGCAAATGCAGGGAATGCAAGTTCTATACTACAGAAGACAAACAACTTTTTCGCAACTTTAGAAAAAACATTACTAATAAAAACACGAAATTTTACACATTATATAAACATTTAGTAAAATATTAAATTTTTTTTTTAAGTACACACCTCCGGTATTGTAATCCATTTTGGTAAAATCTTAGTTATAACTAATTTTAAAAAAATCACTTTTTCTTTAATGCAATTTTTTTACTTTTTTCAACTCGAAAACTTTATTTAAAAAATGTAAACTTTCACAGCTGTTTATATATCAACTGATTGGCCAATTGGCATAAATTTTTGGCGTTTATGTAGTCGAAGTGTTAGGAATTGAACATTGGACATGGGCACATAGTGCGGTGGCTTAATGTTCTTATCTCCCTTCCAAAGGGAGAAGTTTGTGTGCTTGGTACTGGTTAAACTTTCAATATAGTTTCGATTTCTGCGGTCGACTTCCGAATGAATGGCTTTTTTAGTGTGGTAATTGCAGTTGACAGCCTCTGCTTAGCAGCAGCAGATCTGTTGTGTTGCCAATCTCTTCTACATCTCCTCTTTTCGAGAAGGATTCTATTAATTTATGTATTAGAAATATACATTTTCGGTTTAAGAAAAATTTGGCACTTAGAGTGATCCAAGGTCGAAAAGATTAGAGGCTTGAAGTCTCTGATACAATTGTTGATATTGTTACGTTTTTACGGTGGTTTATTTCCTTTAAATAAACCGGATACTACTGATTGCAATTAAAAGCGGTTTAGTAGTTTGAAATTGTAACAACTCTTTATTATTCAAATTTACACAACAAAAATTTAAATAGTCACTATGTTTTTTATACAAATATACGTTTATAATTCACAATCTATACATCATACTTTAAGGCAGTTAATTAATCTTTACGTAACGATGCTTCAAATTAGACTGACTCTTTGGGTTCTTGCCGTCGCGATTTATACTTGGTTATTATTTTCTAGATAATTCACCATCTAGTGTAGGGTTGCCACCGGGCTGGATTGTTTAGCTTTTTTAATGCGTGTCCAGTTTCAAGCTAAAATTTAATTAGTCCAGCTGAATAGAAATGTTCGGCAAAAATATCCATATTATTTATTACTTCAAATTTGATTAATAAACAGCAATAACTTATGCAAAAAAGTGTATGTATTTTTTTATGAAAGGAAAAAATAAACGCCTAAAAGCTTTATGGGAATACATACGTGTCATATGGAATTTTTGATAATGATGGATTATCAGAAGCATATTTATATTATGTGCAAAAGATAATGCAGGAATTTCATACAACTATATAGATATAAATACGAACAAATTTAGAGGAATTTTGTAAAGATTTTCCAAATTATTTAAAAATCTCTAAAGGTTTTAAATTGGTCAAGTCCGTAAGCACAAAAACGAAATAAAGTGGCAGTGTTTTTAGTATTTAATTTTAATTCTTAAATGACAGACTGAACCGAAAGAAGAATTAAATGAAAATATTTAATTGTAGAATTACTAATTCTATAAAATTAAATAATACTAGGATCGACCGGTGGCCGAAATTCGACCACTTTTAAAACGCTTTTTACGACTTTTATGGAAAGAATTTTTAAATAATTTTTTATATTGTGCATATCTAGAGAAAAGAACCTTTAAACCATATATGTTTCATCAATGTTGGTAGACAATAACATACTTAAAAGTGTACCACAAAAAAACGTTTGGCTTATTTATATATAAGATATTGATGACAATGAATAAAAATATTTTAATAAAAATTATTTACACAAAACCATAATAAACATTTTCGTAGACATTTTTTTATGTCCACCTTTTCTTTTTTTTTGATTTGTCCAGCTTTTTAACCCCAATGTCTGGCATCCTTAATCTAGTGACACCTTCCGTAGTTTTTCTAGAGTTATCGAAGACATTCACTTCTATAAGGGTCAACTCAATTGTCTACGCAAATAGAAAGCTTGAGAAACATGATGCAACTTTTAACCAGCCGTTAAAACCGTTCGTCTCGAATAGTTCTAAATGTACAACCTTCATTTTGGACCTCGTGCTCTTGTATTTTTGTAGACCACTCTAATGTACAAGTATATTTCTATCACTTAATACAATCATTAGTTTTTCATGAATACATTACAAATGTATTTGAAATATATGGCTTCATTTAATTTAGTAATATATTTTACACTCAATTACCCTTGTAATCAGAAAATTTTACTTCCCCCCTTAATACAGAGAAACACGCAAAACTTTACAAATTACTTAAAATTAAGTGATATTTTATGAACTGTCAGTGAGTCGGGCGATAATCAATTTAGTATTTATTTGGATGTAAACAAGTTCACCACCATCATCCCTTAACACGTATCTACTTACATACATACAAATTTGTTTGGGTTAACCCAGGCACCAGGCGGAGGTACATACATAAATAAATACACAGATTGTTAAAAAAGAAACAAAAAAAGCAGAAGAAAACTTGGAGTTTTAACATGGTACTTAGTGTTATAGCACTTTAAACAAAGTCAGAACTTGTAAACAAATGTCAAGGGTAAATTATTTATGTTGCTAACACTAGACATAATAAATGTATGTATGTATGTATGTATGTATGTATGTATGTATGTATGTATGTATGTATGTATGTATGTATGTATGTATGTATGTATGTATGTATGTATGTACATACAGAATAGAGACGGAGAAGCTTTAAATGTCTTAATTATAATCCCCAAACAATAATTTACAAATTAATTTAGTATTGTTTATGTATCTTCATTAGGGTGTTTATATTTTGTTTTCTCGAATTCAAAGGAGTACGGGTAGGAACAATGCGACACTCCCCAGTAAAAAACAGTGCATACACTAGGATGCAATAGCTATTATGGAAGTAATGTTGTAGCCACTGTTGCCAGAAAATTTTATAAAATCATCAAAAATCGTTCAAATCGGCAAAATATTTTTGAAATCGTCAAAAAATAAAAAAAATACCTAATTTTTTGTTGGGATTTGTGGGTTTTATTAGAAAAAAACTAACAATCAAATAGAGAAATTACAGTCTACACAATTAATGTAATAAAATATGTGTTACATAATTACAATTGTTTAATATTTTAATGCAAAAATTAAATATTTGTATGCTTTTCAGCATGAGTTGTTAAGTTATATATAAAATTTTTTCATTTTTCAATTGTGACCCCATCAAATAGGAATATTTATTCTGTATCCTTATAGATAGCGCAGTCGATAAAGCGATGTCCGCCTGTTTGTTGAAATAAACTTTCTGAAGACCATAAATAATTACAAACATGATTGCTACCACAATATATCAGTCATAATTCTGGTTCGATTGCAATTGATAATTAGGAGAATATGCCAACAAATGGCATAAGAAAACTTACATCGATATTTCACCTGTATCTCGAATACTAAATGTACATACAATTGTTACGTTGTACATATGTACATATTGTTACATTGTAGATAAGTAGAATCTTCTACTGATGGACATGTTTATAAACGTGATAAATGCTGCAGGCAGTCCTTACAGACCGTTAAATTCAAATCGCTATTGCAAATTCGTAACAATATCATATGAAAGGCATTTCAAAGACCTTGGGTCAATTTCGGGACCAATAAATTGCGGGAATATAACGACTTTATTAATTTTATATTATTTAATTTCAAAAAGTCTTTAGTTAAAGAATACAGAACCCCTTCATGTAACTGATTATAAAAACAATTTCAGTATTTTAGCAGAACTAAACATTTTTTAATACAATTTTAAAATTTCTCACCTTTTTTTCCAAAGTCTTAAAACAATTTTATTTTTGTTTCATTAAATTCTTAAAATTATGTAATTTAAGCTCTTTAAATTCGGATTACATTTTTCATATATCATCTTCTTCTATCTTACCAAAACAATAACGTTAACATTTTATTCTTTATATTTGTTAATTAAATAATTTTATGAAAACCTTGATGTAAAAATAAACTTTTCATAAAATCGTCATTTTGAGGACATAAATTCCGATAAATCTTGCAACAGTGGTTGTAGATTAGATTATAGTTACTCAGATTAAAAGCATGTACAAGGGAGACTTTTGTGATTTTTATTTTGGAAGAAATAACAATTGCTTTTAAGCGGCTCCTCTCGAATAAAAATCATGTATAATGATTTTTCTTGTCTAGAGTAGTCATTTACAGGGATTTACAGGATGATATAAATATAATTATTGTCTGGTCTGAAAGTAATACCTTTTAATCTTAAAAAATGTCGTCATATGATTTACCACAGATGTCGTCATATTTTAATTATACATTATTTTATGAAGAATCAAATTTTGCAATCATTTGATGAAATCCTAGACCTTGGCGCTGTTTTTGACAATTTGTTGTTTTAATCGTTTGTCCGATCTATATTGGAATATGCTTTATTTATTTGGAGTCCAAATGCTAGTACACATAACAATCGCCTTGAGAAGATCCAAATTAAATTTTTAAAACCTTTTTTTCATCTTTAAATTTTTCAACTCCTCTTTCTTCCTATGAAAACAGATGTATCCGGATTTCAACTTTTTTCAATACTTGGAACAGAAAGGAATAAACAGGGGGAAACCCGATTTTTTTTATAAAATCCTTACATATTTTTTTTATTACGAAAGGGTTAGCGAAGCGCACTGGGTCAAGCTAGTATATTATAAATGTTAAATTTAGTTTCATATTTTTTCTTAAAGTTTGCTGTTATTTCCTAATTCATTTTAAGAAGGATTTGTTAAAATGGAAAATGTTCATAAATAAACAAAATAATGTTGAAATTATTTAGACTATTTCCAATTTTATTTCATTTAGCTTTTAATAAAAAATTTAATTTTAAGGCGACCATCATTTCAAAAGTGTAAATTTTTCTCAATAAAATTTGCTAAATAACATAAGGCAATACACATGTATTTTACATACACAAAATTTCATATGGATCACCACACTCATGGTGATCGAGTATAATTTGAAAACTTATAGGGTCAAATATTTTTGAGATTTTTTTTCAGATTTTTCGGAACAGGTTTAGAAGTCGTTCAAGTCGAGTTTTTACTAAAAATCGGGTTTGTCGGCCTTTTTTAGAGTTTTCTTCATAACATTGTCAAAACCCACTATGTTCTTTACTTTTGAGTAAACATTTTAAAAGAAAAATGTGCAAGTTTTATTTTTGTGTGCAAAAACTATTAGTTTTTGCAATGCCCACAGTGCGGCAGAATCAAAATTTTTTGGAAATAAATCTGGCATTTTTAAACGGTTGGTCCAATCCAGATAAAATTTGACTATAACGTACCCAAGGAGTATTCAAGTTATTAAAATGGACCGTACAAATGCTCCAGGGGGCTCAAAGTAGGGTACCTTTGACATGTAAAATGTTTAAACATGTGCCATTTTTTGTTTCCCATTACATTTCAAAGATTTTTACATTTTTAGAAAGTGCTCGGCTAGGTCTTGAAAAAACATGCTTACGTATGTAATTTGTCTCTTATAATTTGCAAGTTATAGGCATTTAAAATTTAAATTTTACAATTTTGCCATACCTTTGTCCGCTTTTTAAAAAAAATAGGGCGTACTTTTGAACCCAATGGACTCGAATTTCCTTTATTAGTTAGAAATTACCAATAATAAGCAAAATATTTCAGAGCAATATCAATTAAGTATCCAAAAATAAACGATTATTAATTTAAAAATTAAAAAAATAGTAAATTTTTGCTGTTTTTTGGGCGAAAAGGTGACTTAACCCTTTTTTTATTTAAAAAAAAACTTTCTTTAAGAACATATAACAATTTTATGTTTTTCTGTAAGATATCTTTACGAAGAACATTTTGGTATAAAGACGTGTCATTGTTTTCGAATATGTCGCCACTACGCCCTTCGGAATTTGACCTATTTGTTATCAAAATTTAAATTTAAAACAGCTTTGGAAACCTTGATACAATACCTATTTATTCCCAAAGTATTTTCCCAGCCCCGATGGAAATATGGACCCTATGGGCAAAATTGTAAAAAATACCGTTTTTGGGATTTTCGCTCCAATTTTTAGGAGTTGCGGGATTCCCTTTGACAGGTTTTTTCAAGACCTAGCCGAGCGCTTCCCAAAAATTTAAAAATCTTTGAATTCGGACGGGAAACAAAAAATGACACGTGTTTCAAAATTTTACATGTCGAAGGTACCCTACTTTGAGCCCACATAGCGCCGCGTCTGGATCATTTGTATGGTTCATTTTAATAACTTGACTACTCCTTGGCTACGTTCTTGTCAAAATGCCAGATTTATTTATTTATATATTTATACCCTTCATCTTCGTGAGAAGGGTATATATAAATTTGTCATTCCGTTTGTAATTTCCATAATATAATTTTCCGACCCAATAAAGTATATATATTCTGGATCCTTATCGATAGCGGAGTCGATTAAGCCATGTCCGTCTGTCTGTCTATTGAAATCAATTTTCTGAAGACCCCAGTTATCTTCGGGATCCAAATCCTCAATAATTCTATCAGACATGCTTTCGAGAATTTGGCTATTTAAAATCAGCAAAATCCATCCATAAATAACGGAGATATGAGCAAAAATCCGAGACAACCTCTGAAAATTTCATCAAAAAAAGACAATTTATTGTATGCTTTGACAAAAAAACAACAAAGCGTTTGTGTGGATGTGTGTTTGTTATTTCTTTGCGTATTTTGTTTTTATACCCTTCACCATGAGAAGGCAAGGGTATATATAAAGAGAGAGTTGTTTATAATGAGTTTTCATATGCGCATCTCTATTATACGTAAACACCACACACACCCAACAACAACATTCTACAACAATGGTGCGCAGCCAGTGTTGCCATTTATTTTTTTAAGAAAACTTTTTATTTCTAAAAAAAAACTTTTTTTTCAACAAAAAAACTTTTTTTAAGTACATACATACTAAAATTAAAAAACCCAATTCGCACATGAATCAGACTTAGATAATTTACATGTATTTAGTACTTTAAATATATTCAAATCAATCTCCCCATTTAGTAAATGAATTTGGGGACATTCATTTTGAAATATACGGTTCAACTTATTGATATTATAAATTTACAATGTTCCAAAAAACTTTTTTTTTTAAAAATAAAACTTTTTGCATCTTAAAAAACTTGAAAAAAAAGGGAAAACTTGACAAATGGTAACACTGTGCGCAGCCCATAGCAAAATCAAATCACACGTATTCTTATGCTCTTACAATTTAGTAGCCGTTGTCCACTCAACGAGACAAGTAAAAAAGCGCATGATCACGAGTGTATGACTTTTTCTTTATTTTTTCAGTTTTTTTATTTGTTTGTTTGTAGGTGCACTGAACAAAATGTTGTTGTTGCTATATGAAGAGTTTTGCATGGGTAAAGGCAATGTACGTAAATATGTATACTTAGGTGAAGGGTATATAAGATTCGGCACAGCCGAATTTAGCTCTGTTACTTGTTTTCCATAAATTTTGTAAAAAAATTAACAATGCAGTTTGAAATATCAATTAATTCTTAATAATTTAGAGACAATTTTTGAATTTGCTTTTACCGTTCCTGAATTATACCGGATTTCAGCTATGTAGTTTATGATAATTTTATAAGCTGTTTGTCAGTTTACAACTCAAACCCAAAAAAAAAAAAACAAATAAAAATCAAACGTTCTGTGCTTTTTGGCTATTCCGTAACAAGAAAGACTTACCTCTCAGTATTTAAAGCAAACGAAAACTTGTATGTACACAAAATAATTTTTATGCCCTACACCACCATAGGGTATATTGGATTAGTGCTGATGTTTTTTTTCCAATTTTATTTTTTTTTTATTTATTGTATCTTCATTATTTAATGAACTAACAACAAGTATTTCAAATCTTATATCTAATAATTATAATTTAACTAGCTGAACCCGGTCCGCGTTGCTGGCTCTTAGAAAAGATCTGTTTTATATTGCATCTCGGTCTCGATTTTAATATACTGTGTCTGACAAAGTCGGTGATCCAACCTTCAATTTAAATACATGTGGTGGCAGTCCGGCTGGTTCCAATGATTTCAAAAATTCAGTAGGATAATCGACGGCTTGTTCTTCGTTCATTACTGTGTCAATCGATTTGCATTTTATTGTTTCGTCAGGCAGTTTCAATTGTATTTGTTCATAATTTGTTGGTGCCAAAATTGCATGTTCCCACAGCCAATCCAAATTTTTGTAGTTGGTTGTAAGACTTGGGAATACCTTGTCAACAACGAAATCTAATTTGTGGCGAGATCAATTGAAATTTTTCCATTTCTGATGTCCAACAATTGTTTTGAGAATGTTTCGGCAGAAGGGTATTGCAGCAAATGCACACGCATGTTCGTTGATAGCGTTCGGCTTCTGTAGCTTCATTTCCAAATTTGAAGGAACTTCGCATCATCATTGGGAAGCGGGAGCAATGATCCAATTCTGTGGTACATTTGGCCTTGAACTTTAAAGGTGGGCATGAAGCCGACGTCGTTTGAAATCATCATTTGCACTTTTATATATTTTGAAGGAAGTGCTTGGAAATAGGATTGGCGCCGGAAATGTAACTTAGAAGCAGCTTAGGCGGCTCAATAACTGGTGGCAGAATAACTTTACCGTTCGAACAGCACATTCCCGGGGATTCCTTAGGGAACTTCAAAACGCGGCAATGTAAGCAATGTTTGTCCATTGCGCAATCAGTACGTCCTTGTGATTCTTGTAGTCATCATACTTATTGTAATAAAATGCCGGGAACTTTAAATCGATTCTTTCTCTTCATCGAGCCATTCGGGAGCGATTGACTTCTAGTCTTTCGATATGCTGTTGAGGTGTCTCTGCAGCACTCGATGAAGATACAATGCGACGCATTTGCTGAAGCCGTGATTCTCGTTCTCTTCCCGTTTCTGCGGCTCTAGACGTAGATTCCCTTTCTAAAACAAATTTTATTTGAATAAAACCGTTATTTTTTATTAAAAGTGGAACGCGGAGAGTTATTGAAAATATTATTTTATTTCAAATGGAAATTTCTTATTCATGCACCTAATATGCAAGAGTAAACAAAATTGTTTATCATCGATTGATAATATAAAATAACTTTTATGGTACCGGATCAAGGTATATTAATTTATAAGGTAGTGTTATCGGCGAATTCAGAATACCGAGCGAATTTTTTTTATATGTAGTTTAACATTGTGCCTGCACTTGAAGGCGAATTGGCTGTCAGGGAAAAATATCAAAAACAGCTGACAAATAAATCAAAGCGAATTTTTGTTAAACAAAAAATGTTTATAAATTTGAATCTGTTTGTAATTTAATTTATGTTTTTAAAAATAAAACTAATTTCGTGTAGTATTATTATTGGTTTTAAAACATAAACGAATTTAACAGCAAAACAAAGTTTGACATTTGCAAAATGTAAACAAAGTTTGACATTTATACTGCACCACGGCGAAAAATGAACATAGTAGCAAAAAACGATCAGCTGGTCTGATAACACTACCTTATAATTAATATACCTTGGTACCGGATATTTGTTGAAATGTATTCCTTTCTTCGCTTCAGAGTACACCACTTTGAATTAAAATTTTTAGAATGATGTTAAAAAACAAAATGAAAATTGTCAATTATGAACGTTGGGAATAAAAAAAAGTATTTATGGATTTCTCCAATTGAAAAAATTTTTTGGTCGACAAAATTAATTTTTTTCTTTTAATTTTTTTTCCAATTTTTTTTTACAACAATCACTGACTTTGTAAGATTGTATATAGGAAACTAAATAAACTATCTGTGTGAATTGAAGAAAAGGTCGATCAACAATTATACAATAATCTTTTTTTATGTCATTAGCGGAATAGTATAAAAATTTGATTTTGCCACGCCATTCCGTCCATAGACCGAAAATCAGTGTTACCCGCTAGGCTTTTCTGAAGATTCCGTAAAAATTTTATCAAAATCGGTTTAGCCGTTTTTGAGTCCATGCGGAACGTACATACACAAATCTATTTTTATATATGGATGGTATTAACGGTATAATGTAAAAATTTGATTTTTACACACCCCTCCGCCCACAGACCGAATATCAAAAATCTGATTTTACAGTGTTGCCCGCTGTGCTATTCTGAAGATTCCCTGAAAATTCGATCAAAATCGGTTCTGCCGTTTTTTATATATAGATGGCATTAGCGGCAAAATATAAAAAATTAATTTTGCCACGTCCCTCCGCCCACAGACCGAAAATCAAAAATCTAACTCTACAGTGTTACCCGCTAGGCTATTCTGAAGATTCCCTGAAGATTTCATCAAAATCGGTTCAGCCGTTTTTGAGTTCATTCGGAACATACATACATACATACATACCCACATACATACAAACATCCATTTTTATATATATAGATAGATTAGTCCAGCCAGTGCCGGACGGAAAATTGTTTATTCATTGTTGCTTTGATTAAATAGGCATTATTCCTTCTAGTCTTTGGATTAGGTCTGCTGTGTCCCTCCTTCTTAATCGAGTGTGGCCACATTTATCTAATATGTTGCGGGCCAGTGGGTTTGGGTGAATTTCAAGTTTTTTTAAATATTTTTCCACATTTTTCGTGATCTCAGTTTTTACAAGCGGCACGTTTAGATCTTTGTGTATATACGCGTTTTTGATATACCAGGGGGCAACTGTGATCATTCTTAAAAACTTGTTTTGACGCTGAGGCCGTGCCCCATAGCTGTATGCCATATAACACCATATCGGTTTTATGATCATGTTATAAAGTAGAAGTTTACAATCTAAACTAAGCGTAGAGTCTCTACCAATGAGCCAATTAATTTGAATTGATTTCAATTTCATTTGAGTTAACTTTGCATCTATATGGCTTTTTCATGTAAGACGACGATCGAGATGTATTCCGAGGTATTTAACTTCCGATTGTTGGATTATTGTTTACTTATTGATATGAATAGGGGGCATGATTCTCTACGCAATGTAAATGTTATATGTGTTTTATATTCGTTGAGTTTAATTTTCCATTGTTTTAACCATTTTTCTAATTCAAATATGTGATTTTGTAAGTAACGAGACGCTTCTTGAGGGTTTTCATGAATGCTTAGAATAGCAGTATCATCAGCAAATGTTGATGTATGAGTGCGATTGTTAGTTGGCATATCAGACGAATATATCAAATATAAAAAGGGTCCCAGGATACTGCCTTGGGGAACTCCAGCTTCAATGGGTTGGGGACTACTTAAAAAGTCTCCTTCTTTAACCTTAAATGTTCGACCAGTTTAATAGCTTACCAATAGCTTATGTGTGTTTGGGGGTAGATTTTGACTCAGTTTGTATATTAAACCATCATGCCATACTTTATCAAACGCTTGAGAAATGTCGATATAGAGAGCGGAACAATATACCTTTTCCTCAAACGCTTTTCTTACAATATTTACAAGTCTGTGGGTTTGTTCGATAGTACTGTGTTTTCTTCTAAATCCAAAAACAAACACCAGAGCGAAAAAAAAATAATTTTAATTGGCACTTCCAATATTATATTTTATGATTTGTATTTAATCAAAAAACGTTGTGTTTTAAATATAAGTTCGCGTCCATTCGCGTTGATATATTCTTTTTTATATTTATTTTGCTTGTATTCGTCAATATCGCTTAAAAAAATTAAATATTTGCGGAGATAACTTAACTATAACTGCGTGATGATGATGTTTGTAACGTGCAAAAATATTGTCCTAACACACACCAATCTGTTCAGGATCACTTTCTGAGTTGATTAAGCGAGGTCCGTCCGTGCCCAAGGACTAAGCCTATTGAATTTGGTTAGAATTGGTTCATTATTTTCCCCACAACTGCCCTATATGAAAACATACCAACTTCAGTACAAATAAGTTTTATATAAGATGAATTCGTACTACCAAATTTAGTACCGATCGGTACACTATTTTCTTAGCTCTCGTATGAGCACTATATGTTATTAAGAATACATTGATCTTCCAAACTGCATTGTTAGTTTTTTTCATTTTCTTAAAAATTTTAAAAGTTATAAAGTTATATTTACAAAATTTATGGAAAAATTACGAAAAATTTTAATGTAGGACACCTTAATGAGCCAACACAAAAATAAAGTTTGGACATTTTTCTTTTACAATATTTCCTCAAAAGTAAAGAAAATCGTCGGTTTTGAGAGAGTTATGAAGAAAACTCAAAAAAAAAAACCGCCGAAAAACCCCATTTTTTGTAATAACTCGGCTTGAGGGACCTCTAAACCTGTTCCGAAAAATCTGAAAAAAATCTCAAAAATACTTTACCCTATAAATAAAAAAATTTTGGGACACACTAAATGTACATTAGGGATATAATTATTGACATTTTTTGCAAATATGCAAATTGGCATAGCATAGTCGAATAGAGCATTAAAAAATATGAAAAATCACGGTATTATTTTTTTGCGGTTGTTAAAAAACTTCACGCACCAAACGCAATAAAGTTTTTATTAAATATTTTCAATTATTTTGAAATACATTCCTTCGTTAAGTAGATTTATTATTATTAATAATAACTGCGGACATACTTCACAATATAATTTTAAATAAGGTAAGTTCCCTCACATCTGCAAAAAAAAAAGTTGTAATTATTTAAAGAATAATTTCTAATTTTCTAACTTTTGAATTAGATCGAATTTGTAAATCACTGTTTGTATCACTTTCCAAAAATTGTATGTGGATTCGGAATTAAATCATAAAGCAATAAAAATACAATAAAAGTGATGCAGGACATACCTCCATCATGTAATTCGCCAAGAACTTTTAAATTAAAACTTATTTCTTTAAACAATAAATTTAAAATAAAAACTTTGGTTTATTTTAGAAATTGGTGTTTTTTTTTTTTCATTACTTATACAACATTGGCCATCACGTGGTGTGCCAAAAATTTCGCCAAAATTAGTTATATCCTTAATGTACATGTTTACATGTGGAAAAATGTCCAAATATATGTCACAAAACACATGCAATACATACCGTGTGACTCCCCTATTAGAGATAATTGTAGGAATCACCAATATTTCTCAGTATATATTATTTCGTATAAATATGATAAATCATTAGAGGATTGGGTTTAACTATAAGAGTAGAGTAGAGTAAGAATTAATTATATTAGAGTATATACTGTGTGAATGTGTATAGAGTGTCAGATTAAATACTTGTGTGAGCTCACCTTGGTTATGTGTGTTATATGTGTAGTTTTTATTAAGTACAATAAATATGATTTGTAGTTTTAGCACTTTGGTTTAGAAGTTTTCAATAAAAAATTAAACTTTTTTACAATTCACAATTGTTATTCGTTACAATACATATTAGAAAGCAAGATGTAAATTGAAATTCCGTTAAATTTAAATTTTGCTATTATAGAATTATTTATTGAAACTGAATGTATATTTTCTATTAATTTTTTTAGTTTTTGTATACATATATTTACAGAATATATCGCTCATTTGCTGCAACAACGGCATAATTCAAAATCCGTGTGTTTTGAACTGAGTAATACGAAATATCCGCCGTTCTATAGTCTTTCATATAGTTTTATCAGTTTTCAAAAAACTCAATACTTTTTTCCGAGAGAGTGTTTTTTTGTTGTAAACGTCAAAATCAAGATTCATGTTTTCTCGTATATTTGACAAGAAAAAATTTGGGTTAAATACAGATTAGAAGGATATTAACATCTACTATTCAAATCTGGTTTATTTCTAAAATCTTATGATTTGTTGAAAATTTATTTAAGAAATAGTCAAATATCATAAAACATTCAAAGCCGTTTTTCTCGAAACGACTTTTTTTGAATTATGACGTTGTTGCAGCAAATGAGCGATATATTGTTTTATTATAAGAGAAAAATCTGTCACGTACGGTATGTCACGTACGATATTAAATTTTATTTATTATAAAATCATCTAATGATTGTTTTTATTTAAATATGACGGATTGTAAAGGAAAAATATTTCGTTTAGTGTAAGAAATTAAAAGAAAACATAACACTTCTCACGATTCGCAAATTTAGCATATTTCTACATGTACCTCAAAATCACTTCCGTTTTATGTCACGTACGATATACCCTTATTTCGCTCGATATTTTGCATAACAATGTTTGGAAAGAACTTATTATTTTTTTAAAATATAGCTTCCTCTGAATGAAACATACAGACCAACTTATTTTTCATGTACTCTTATTTTTGGAAAATCTATTCCACTCTAAAGGCGTACAAATGTAACGTACGATGACATGGAATTGCCCATATGTTATTTAAAAAACTTCATAAATATTATGAAACTTTTCATAAAAGCATTTTCATTTATACTATGAATACATTTTTAAATTTATAAACGCATTCAAAAGAACAGTATTCTTTATATTTATGAGGAAGTTCATTAATAATAGGATTAAGTTTGAATAATAAGTATTTTTTCATAATTTTTATGAATATCTTCATAAATACACCAAGCTTAATTTTCCCAGTATTTTTTTTTTTTTTTTTTGTAACATAAGAAATTTTACATAAATACTATGAACAAATTCTTAATATCGTTCACTGACAAACTTTTTAAATTAATTAATTTAAAATAATAAAAATAATCTAACGGTAATTTTACGTTTTTGGGTTCTAGTGTAAGCTTCGTAATATTGGCATAGATAACGTAAAGTAAAATATTGTTACGAATGTGCAATAGCGATTTGAATTTAACAGTCTGTAACGATTGCCTGCAACATTCATCATGTTTATAAACACGTCCATAAGTAGAAGCTTCTACTTATCAACAATGTTGATAGCATGAGGTTATTCGCATTGTTTATAAGTGTGGCAACACTACATGTTTAAGCTGCTAACATTAACATCAAAAGCTCTAGTTGTCCGTTAAGAACAATCTCGACTACTCGGATGAAGATGGCAGTGTGTATAAATAGTGGCAGAGGTGTCAGTCGTGAGTGGAGTTTATCATAGGCGCGGTTAGAGTTAACATCAACTGTCTTGTACATTTGAGTTTGGACATTATAAAGTGTGTGTGCATTTCTGCGAATTGATAAACGTGTATAAAGCAGCGAAAGGCATTGAGCTCTCAAATGAGCTCTCTTGTTTTTGTTTTCACATGTACGCAAGCACATACATTGTATAAAAACAATCAAAACCAGTCAGTCTCGCATGAGCATTGATAGAAGCAGGTTGTTTTACGCTTTTCGCTTTTTATGCTTGTTTATTTCAGTTATGGTTTTTTTCTGAGTGCCTTTCGCTGGTATAAAGACACTGAGTGACTATTTGAACTGTTGTTGTTGTAGATTTTATATAATGAGTTGGGTCAATTTTAAACTACTAAAACTGCTTTTATTTGCAATCAAAAGTATCCGGTTTAATTAAAGGAAATAAACCCCCGTTTTTAAATGGTAAAAACGTAACAATATAAATATTGTTACGTTTTTACCTTTAAGCCTAGTACTCTGTTCATATTAGCGAAAATTATGGTTTTTTCATACGAAAAATTTTATATGAAACAAATGATCAGCTGTTGATTTTAATTTCGTGCGAAAGAAGTGCTGCTTATGTTATTTCGTGTGGAAAATTAAGGTTGCCATATGTATTTCACATGTTTTCCACAATAAGAACAGAGTACTGCTTTTGCGAAATTATTTCGCATATATTTCATTCCAAATATTTTATATGTAGTTTGACAGCAGTTCGTACGAAATTTTGAACAGAGTACTTAGCTTTAAACTCTAACAACGACAATGATCAACTGCCACGACTGCCAGCTCTGCCACTATTTATACACGCGCCATCTATGGGGAATCATCTACAATGTTCTTAACGGACATACTAGTACATTCGATTTCTAGAGCTTTTCGAAGTCATTGCCAGCAGCGCAAACATTTAGTGTTGCCATACTTACAAACAATGTCAATGATGGACGTGTCATCAAACATGATGAATGCTGCAGGCAGTCGTTACAGACCGTTGAATTCAAATCGTCATTGAACATTCGTAACAATATTAAGGAAACAAATTGGAAAAAAGCAATTAAGACAAAAAAAATGTACATAATTGGTCAATTCACAAGGTCTCTTATCATGTCATTATTGTCATAATGTCCTAATATTTGACAATGGTTTTTATTGCATTTCAAGCAAAAATGTCCTGAAATAGTATTACTTTCTATACTTTGCTTATTGTTTTATCGTAACGAACCAGCAAACACCAACGCCGAATGCATAAGAGTCGGTTAAGCCGAACCGCCGAGTCGTGATATATTATGACAATATGACTGATAAGAGACCTTGTGAATTGAACAAATATATTTTCTCCCTTAGCACTGGAATGATAAATTTTTGAACTCAAGACATTTGCAGTGTTGCCAACTTTTGCTTTTTAGAACGTAATGCGCATCAGATGCAGCGCAGTGATGCATTTCCGAACAGGCCCTGTGTTTATTTTGTGAAAGTAGTTTTGGCACTATTGAACCAATTTTGGAACAATTTTTACATCAACATTGGCACTAAATATAAATTTTCAAATCCTATCACTAACTGGTATAGAGAATACGACTGTGAGTCGAAAGGCTAAACAAAAAAGAAGGCAAAACAAAAATTAACCTAAAAACTTTATTAACCCTGCTGTTAGGTTAGATAAAACATACGAATGTTAGGTTAATGGACCATTTTGTCCATATAAGCTTCTAATGTAAAAAACAACTGTGGGATTCCACTTTTTATTTTATTTTTTTTTTAAATCAACATAGATTAAATATGTAATAGATAATTGTGGGATTCCCCTTTTTTGATTTTTGTTGCAAAGAAGCACAAATATTTGCAAATGCTTGGTGCACTTTGTGTGCATTTTTTTTTAATAAAACAGACGAGTTTTACTTACGACATGGCAAACTTGAACTAATATGAAGTACAAGATCAGCTCAATGCAGAAAGTGACTCCGATATTTCAGATTCGTAAGTTGATTATATTTCAGTAAACATATAAAACAAACTAATAAATACCTTTTTTTAAATAAATGTAAAAACTATGGACCAAATGGTCCCTTAACCTAAGATTCATTACTTAATCTTACTTAAAACAGGACTGTTTTAACAGCAGGGTTAATGTCAAAGTTAGCTACCGATTCGACGGCTGCTTAGGCCAGATTATTAGAATACATTTTCCCAAAAGGCTTTAGAAAAGTTAAAGATACTTAAGATTTATTTGTAAAAATAAAAAAAAAAAAAAAAAAAAACTTAAACAAATAACCAACAATAAACGTGATTTTATCTTTTCTTACCTTCCCTACTAGATTAATATTTTGCAGACTCGAACTGTAGTTTGTAAGTAACATTTTAGCTCTGTTCAATAACTAAAAGTTGTTACTAGTTAGTAACAATTGTTACTGGAAAAGCGGTCATTAACGGAAAAAGCTTGCAAGTAGAGAAAAAATCCAGAGCGTATACCTTTTTGAAGAGTGCTCTCGTGGCAAACTATTACAAGTTCTATTTTGAACTCGAAATAGTTAGCTGCTTATATTTCATATGTATTGTGTTATTGTTTATTTATTTACAATTTTACTTTTGTGGTGAAAAAATGTAAAAAAAAAAGAATTTTCAATAAAATTTAAAAAAAATTTTTAAAGGAATAAAATAAGAAAATTGTGTGTATAAATTTAGGATCCGGTGCAGGCTACCAAGATTTGTAAGATATTGGGACGGTTGTGAAGCTCTTTGTGTTTAATATGCCGGAATGAAAGAATAAAACATTTCCGAGAAAAAAACATATGTAAGGCGACCAGATTTTGAAAATGAATATAGATGACATAGAGAAAAAATTTAACATTTTTTACGTATTTTACAGAAAAATTTACGTAAAGAAATTGTTGGGGCTCAAGCATAATTTGAAAGCTTATAGGGTCAAATATTTTTCAGATTTTTCGGAAGAGGTCGCTCAAGTCGAGTTTTTGCCAAAAATCGGGTTTGTCGGCCTTTTTTTTTTTGGTTTTCTTCTTAATATTGTCAAAACCCATGATTTTCTTTACTTTTGAGTAATTATTTTAAAAGAAAAATAAATGTAGGACACCTTAATGAGCCAATTCATTGCAAAAACTAATAGTTTTTCCGCACAAATATTAAGCTTGGAGATTTTTCTTCTAAAATGTTTCCTCAAAAGTAAAGAAAATCGTGGGTTTTGACAAAGTTATGAAGAAAACTCAAAAAATGCCGAAAACCCCGATTTTTGGCAAAAACTCGACTAGAGCGACCTCAAAACCTCTTCCGAAAAATCTCAAAAATACTTTACTCTATAAGCTTGTAAATTAAGCTTGAGCACCCCTGCTGCAACGTCGTCAAACCGATGTATTTTTAAAGAAAATATTAAACACAATTGAGGGATTCAAACGGTCTGCTATTAGGTCATATTGTCATAATGTCTTACGGTCTAATTCATAATAACTTAAAACAGCTTTATAAGTCATTAATAAGAAAAAAATCAAAAAACTGTATTCATAAACGTTTAATAGTCTTATAAGTCTGTTATAAACCATTCATAAATATGAAATATTTATTGTAGCTTCAACACTACTATAAACCGACTTTAAGGTATTCTTTATACATTTTATCTAGAAAAAAGGGAATTTTAAAGATAATTTTTTATAAATTTGCAATAATAGACGATACTATTGCAATTGACAAACGTAATTTTAACTCCGCTGGGGAATATGTTCCAATATAAAAATATATGATTTTGTTTCAAATTCCTCCGGCAGTGAGCTATATGAGGTTCGCAAGTGAGTTTGATTGCCATTTTTGTCATTTCCTTTTAACCTGTAACGAAATGTAGTAAATAAATGTGTAAACATTATGGGAGGAGGTCCACACAATCTAATATACCCACTCCGGAATTAAAATTATGTGTTTCCTTATAGAAATTCATTAAATTTTGTTAAAAATTAACAAAATGACAATAAAAATAAATTAATAAAACAAATCATAAAACAGTGACGTTTATTTTATCACAGAATATTCGTCGTTCGAATACTTTTAATAATAATTGAACTAAAATATATAAAAACGTTTGTTTATTAATACATTTTAGCTTAATATAAATTTACTAGAATCAGATATAAATTTTGTATCTAAAAATTAGTTTTTATCTTCAAAAATGTATAATTACTAAAAACAAACAATGAAAAAAGAGAATTAATGAATATTTTATCCTAATTACAAGCAACACTAGCAACGAAAAAGGGAAAATAACAGAGAAGCATTGCCAGCTTAAACAAAAAACAGTATATTAGTTATTGTGCCTTTAACAAACGTTTATGAATACTATACTTTTATAAATGATTTTTAAAGCTAAAGTGTTTGTTAACAAATTTGTGTTTTAAATCTACAATAAGTTTTTTTTATGCATATAGCCGTTAGTCTTTTAGAACTACATATGTTTACTGTTTTGTCATCAAATAACAACAATTTATTTAAACTATCAAAATATATTCGGACATTATGACAAAATGACTTAATAGAAGAGCGTTTGAATCCCCCAAATATGTCACTTTTCTAGGTAACTTAACGATGTGTGTTCAACATCGGCAACGCACAACTAAAATAATACAATATTGAAAGTAATAGACAATAGGTTATGAAATTAGGACAAAAAGTTTCTATGGAAATCCTGCGTGTAATTAAAGAAGTTAGTTCGCAAGACTTTGTCAGTTATTAAAACAACTTATTTACTATGCAATGGAGCTATAAACTCGAAATTTGGGGATTTAAATTATGACGCTGTTGCAGCAAATGAGCGATATATACAAATTTACATTTAGATTTATTTATATATATGGGGCATTTCATGTCAAGTAACCCAACTTTTGAAATCGATGTCTTCCGATTTAGATGAAATTTACACCAACAAGATCGTTCGAGAACTATTTGAGTTAGAGAGGGTCAAAATTTGACATTTTGACCAAGCAGGTGTTTTTTCTCATCCATGTGACTTATTACCTATTGTTTTTAGCAAAATGTGTCCCAAATAGTTTAGATAGCTATTTCTTCAAAATGTAAAACTCAGAAAGTTCTCTACCGATCTTGTTGAAAAGTTGTGTTTGAATTACTATCCAATAGAACTAACTATGGTGCAAATTTCATCCTAATCGGAAGACATCGATTTCAAAAGTTGGTTCACTTGACATAAAATGCCCCATATTTATGTAAAATTAGTTTAAAAAAATAACGAAACTTAAAAACTCATTGCACTAACTTATTTATATAAAATTTCATATTGCAATATCTAATATAATTAGCATCAGGGTTTAATATTTAGTTCAACGTTTTTTACATTTGACTACCGACTACGCAATAAATATGAATCGTTTTCATATTAATGTCCACATATACTGAAAATATACAAACTATAAACCAATGTCATATATGCACAAGCTTCATAGTAGAAATATTTGTCGCAGTTTTTCCAAAAATATTTTGCCTTACAAAATATTTTACGTTGCAGCTAGAAGACAAAATGAAAATTTTTCATTTCTTAAACATTTGCTGCCCAAATATATTTATATTTTTGGTTAGCAAAAACATATATATTGCTTGTGTATAATATACAAAAAATTTAATACAAAAACATCAAACATGCAAATTGCAGCGTGAAAACCATAAACTGCAAACGATATGCGCAGTAAAAAATTCAAACAATGGAAATATGGAAGATGATAAATGTAGACTGCCAAACCATACGAAGTTGCAAAATGTAAAATACGAAATTGTGCGAAGTTAAACATGTTTAAAGCGAATATGTGCATTTATAAAATATTTCCGCCACATATATGGAAATACTAGCTTGACCCGGTGCGCTTCGCTACCCCTATCGATGTAAAAATCGGTTCAGCCGTTTAGTAATTATTGTTTAAAAACTAAAGGTACCAATTTTACCCGTTTTCCCCTCTTTATCCCTTTCTGGTCCAAGTATTGAAAAAATTTATAGCCTATTGACGCTTCCAAGTAAGGATTTATCTACGTTCCAAATTTCAATAAAATCGGTTCAGCCGTTTAGGCGTGATGCTCAAACAAACAAACAAACAAACTTACAAAGACATTTATATATTTACTAGCTTGACCCGGTGCGCTTCGCTACCCCTGTCGTAGTCTATGTTGGAAATTTCAATAAAATCGTTTCGGCCGTTTAGTATTTATTGTTTAAGAACAAAAGGTACCAATTTTACCGGTTTTCCCCCTGTTTACCCCTATCTGGTCCAAGTATTGAAAAAAGTTATAGCCTATTGACGCTTCCAAGTAATAATCTATCTACGTTCCAAATTTCAATAAAATCGATTCAGCCGTTTAGGCGTGATGCTCAAACAAACAAACAAATAAACAAACAAACAAACTTACAAAGACATTTATATATTTATATAGATATAGATACTAGCTTGACCCGGTGCGCTTCGCTACCCCTGTCGTAGTCTATGTTGGAAATTTCAATAAAATCGTTTCGGCCGTTTAGTATTTATTGTTTAAGAACTAAAGGTATCAATTTTAGCGGTTTTCCCCCTGTTTATCCCTTTCTGGTTTAAGTATTGAAAAAAGTTATAGCCTACTAGCTTGACCCGGTGCGCTTCGCTACCCCTGTCGATGTAAAAATCGGTTCAGCCGTTTAGTAATTATTGTTTAAAAACTAAAGGTACCAATTTTACCCGTTTCCCCCCCCTTTTTATCCCTTTCTGGTCCAAGTATTGAAAAAATGTATAGCCTATTGACGCTTCCAAGTAAGGATCTATCTACGTTCCAAATTTCAATAAAATCGGTTCAGCCGTTTAGGCGTGATGCTCAAACAAACAAACAAACTTACAAAGACATTTACATATTTATATAGATTAACGCTTCCAAGTAAGGATCTATCTACGTTCCAAATTTCAATAAAATCGATTCAGCCCTTTAGGCGTAATGCTCAAACAAACAAACAAATAAACAAACAAACTTACAAAGACATTTATATATTTATATAGATAGATATAGATTTTGTCGCATATAGTCACTGAGTAGAAAAATGTGAAAAAAAACTATGAACAACAAGTGTGCGTTGATTTGGGTGTACAAAATAAAAATTTATATTGAATAGTCTGTTAATAAAGAATTTAAGTGCAATAAAATAGAAGTTTTATGTTTTTTGAGGTATGTAAATGTATTGTGAAAGATAGGAATGCAGTGAAAATACATTAAATAAGATTCCGGGCACGATATTATTTTATTGAATTTTTTGATTAATTGATTTTTTAATACGAATTCAAATGTATTCCTGCTGCTAGGAATACATCCAGAAAAATTAGTAACATAAAATTTTGTATGTAAAGTGGCTAAAAAAGGATAGATAATGCAACAACAAAATGTAACAAAAACAGACAAGCAAAACAGCCAATGAATACAATGTAATAAAAAATAACAGGATCTACCAAAAAATAGTATGTTGCATAAAAATGCAATGTAGATAGATTACTTTTTCTGAATGAAATCTGTCAAATTAATGGGTCGATTATGGAAGGCAACCGAACTTCAGTTTCTGGTTGCCAATTCGGCAACAGAAAAGATAGCTGCCAGTTGCCATCTGTAATACCATTTAGGCAACTGACAACGCAACTAAAGTTCGGTTGCCATCCATAATCGACTCATTAGTGTTTGTACATTCAAATGTATCCTTTCGTATAATTTGTAACAGGAGAGCAAACAAATTAATAAGCAGCATAGAAAATAATTGTGAATGAAATACAGTGGTGGCCATGAGGTTAGCACACTTCATACTTGCTGTTTTCTAAAGCAAATTATTTAATTTCATTGCAATTATAAACTAAAGTTTTTGGTAATTAGTGTTGTTTATGGTGTGATCAATAAGTCCCGTTACTTTTTTTTTGCATTCTATCGCTATTCTCTTTCAAATTTGCATTTTAGTGCAGTAATATGTAAAATAAGCTGGACACAATTTTAGCACATATAAGTATAATTAAATTTTTTAAAAGTTTTTTGAGGGTATAAATATTAATTGGTAAGTTTAGGTATTATTTAATCAATGAGGAAGACAAACTGACTTAATAAACATTATTTAGATATGGCTAAAAAAAAATGGTGTACAGAGGAACAACGAAAGATTATTCAACAAATGAACTCGAGAGGAACAAGTATAAGTGAGATTGCTTATACTTTGGAATGCTCCAGGAAGATGGTTTATAATGCATTAAGACATATTCAGAAATATAAAACATCTAAAAATGTTACACAGGCTCCTCGGCCCAGAAAAACTTCACGTAAAGAGGACTCTTTAATATACATAGCCTCTGTCGAAGATCCTTTTAAGAGCTCCACCGTAATCCAGAGAGAAATTTCAGGAAAATATGGTATCAACGTGTCCAGCAAAACGATAAGAAGAAGACTTAATGAAAAAAATTTACGTGGATGCATTTCTCAGCATAAGCCACATGTTTCAAAAAAGAACATACAAGCTCGGTTGTCCTTTGCTCGTGAGCATTTGGAAAAGCCGTTAATTTTTTGGAAAAATGTCCTTTGGAGTGATGAATCTAAATTTTGTAGATTCGGATCGGATGGTAAGAGGTATGTATGGCATCCTCCGAACATGCAACATAATCCAAAGTACACCAGTAAAACAATAAAACACGGTGGGGGTAATGTGATGGTGTGGGCAGCATTTTCTGGGTATGGTGTTGGTCCTATAAAAAAGATTGATACTCGTATGGACCAGTATGTATACCAGAATATACTTCTAAATACAATGATACCTTATGCAGAGGACAACATGCCATGGTGGCGATTTATGCAAGATAATGATCCAAAACACACCTCACGCTTAGTGAGGTGTTGCTTGGAATCGAACAATATCGACGTGTTAAAATGGCCAGCCCAATCTCCGGATCTCAATCCTATTGAGAACCTTTGGAATGATGTGGAGCAGCATGTAATAAGAGAAAAGCCTAAAAATTTGGCCGATTTATGGAAAGAAGTAGAAAAAGCTTGGAATGATATTTCAGTGGATCGCTGTATGGCCCTTGTAGAAAGTATGCCAAGGAGACTAGCAGCTGTGATCAAAAATAAAGGGTATCCAACTAAGTACTAAGTTTTTAGTGAAATAAGTTTTTTTTGTTTTGTTACTTTTTTAATATGAATAAACTTTTTTATTTTGTGCTAAAATACTGTCCAGTGTTTTTTTGAGGTTATTCTATTCTGGATAGAAAAACGCAAAATATATATAAAGGAATAATGCTGGACATGATGGGACGTGATCTTAGAAGGACAAGTAACACACATGCAAAAGATATCATAAAAAAATTAAGAAATATAGGAAATATTTGCGTTTAAAAATAGCAAGTAGCTAGTCTAACCTCATGGCCACCACTGTATATGATGTGTAAGATATAAGTGCAAAAAAGGCACAGGCATGAGTACAACAGGAGCAAAAGGAAATGAACTGCAAAAACAACAACTTTTACACACAAGTACGTAATTATGATATAAAACTACTGTATGTACATGTACATACATGTGTTCTGTAACTGCATAATGAAACAAAAATTTTTGCAAAAAAAAACACAAACAAATACATAAGTAGGTTCAATGATGATCGTGAGCGATAATGATCGACTTTGTTTATGTATCCATTCGTAGTATTTCTAACAGAAGAACAAAAAACAAATAAGCAACAGAGAACAAATTATGCTTGTGCAATCTGTACCCCGTTTCTGTAACTATTTGTGAGAAGTTCTCACATCGAGAAGTGTGAAACAAAAAATTCCATCGTTTCTCGATTTGGGAGAAAAAAGTGTTTCTGTAACTTAAAGTGAGAAGAGCCAGCACTAATTACGTTTTTATTGGAAATTTCCAATCAAGCTGTCAAAAACATAGAGAAGAAAATAACAATAAACATATCAATTTATATTTAAAAAGTAAAATTATAATTTTTTTAAAAAATAAATAATTTAATAGTGATCAGAAATGTATACTAATTTATTAATAGAGGCAGAGCTCCATGATCGTAGAAATATGTTGCGAATTTATCGCCAAAAATTAAGGAATAGAACTGATCCATTTACTATTCCGGAGCAACGTTTTAAAGACCTCTATAGGTTAAGCAAGGAAAATAATTAACATTAATTTAAGTTTTAATTAAAAATAAAATCTTTCCTTTTCTTTATTTTTTGTATTCATATTATATTTTTTGAAAAAATATGTTTTCGCACCGTTTTTAAATGTTAGTTATTTTGACAGTTCATGTGAGAAACTTTTCACAAAATTTTCTTACACTTTGACTCACAAACTTTTTTTAAATTGGACACGGGACAACGTCTTTAGGGTCAGCTAGTTAGAAATAGGTGCACTGAACTGAACTGAAGTTAGCTGTACTAAGCAATCGATGGTACTGTTTCCTATCAATAGTGGGAAAACCGTTTCGTCGTTTCGTGTGGTTGGCCCCAATTGGATAAATGTTTTTGGAACCATATTGTTACGTTTTTACCTTTTGAAAACGTTGGTTTATTTCACTTAAATAAACCGGATACTTTTGATTGCAAATAAAAACAGTTTAGTAGTTTAAAATTGTAACAACTCTTTATTTATTCATATGTACAATAACAACAGTCTAAATAGTCACTATGTGTTTTTTAATTCACACACACATACGTTTGTAATGCACAAACTTAAATTTACTAGACAGTTATTACTTATTGTACAAATTTAATATAAACGTCATATAAAAATAAAATATAGTACTTATTAAAAAACTAATGAACTTGAAGAAAATAAAAATGAATTGAATGAATTATTTTTAAGTGTACTTATTTATGTCTTTTAATATACACAGTCTTACAAAAGTTTACATACGTATGAAATTTTTCTATTTTCTTGGAAAATATATAATTTTATTAACAGTTGTAACTACATTTTTGTTTAAGGCACTTAAAAAATATATTTCCATCATATTTTATAATATTTTGTTGGTATTTAAAATAAATAACAATAAAACACCAGTAATTGGTATCCTTTTAATTTTACATAAGTTTACGTACTCTGCAAAAAAAATTTTGTACCGTTAAAATTTCCGCTACAATTTTTATGATGCTTTGTGTAAAATCAGTGGTAGAAAGTTTACTTTCACTAAAAGCGATCACACTGGCAAAATAAAAATGGGCAAATGCAAAAAAAATTTCTGAGCCAATTCGAAAACCATCATTAAGTTGAGAAATGATGGCAAATCTTTTAATGAAATTGGAATTTTATTAAATCTAAGTAAAAGCACAGTCCAAACAATAATAAAAAATTTCAAAGAAAATGCAAATTATGAAAGCAAAGCTCGTAGTGGGCTTCCCCACATTCTCGACAAACGAACAGAATGGTCTATTATACGTTCCTTTCAAGAAAATCCTAAGCTAAGTGCCGTCGAACTAAACCGGAAAATGAGAACAAATCTAGAAATTACCGTTTCTGATCAGACTGTTCGCCAATGTATCAAGAGAAATGGGTACAATAGCAGAGTTGTCAGAAAAAAACCATTACTTAGATCTGTGAATATCCAGAAGAGGTTAGAATATGACCAAAAGTACGAAAATGCTCATGGAAATGACCCTACATTTTGGGAGAGGGTAATATTCACAAATGAATGTAACTTTATGGTTTTTGGAGGTGATGGACGAACAAAAGTTTGGCGAAAGCCTAATGCAGAGTTATTACCACAAAATGTTAATTGCACCCAAAAACATGGACGCGGGTCAGTCATGGTCTAGGAATGTATGACGCAAATGGTGTCGGTAAGCTCAGGTTCATCGATGGTACTATGGATAAGGCCATGTATATCGATATTTTAAAGGATAGCTACCTTCCCAGCGTCCAACTTCTAGATCTGGAGGACAACACAATATTTCTCCAGGACAACGATCCTAAGCATTCATCAAATTGCTCCAGCACCGCGCCCGGAGCAATTGTTTGGTCCATTTTAATAACTTAAACTCGAATACTCCTTGGCTACGCCAATATCAAATTTTATCTCGATCGGACCAGCCGTTTAGAAATGCCAGATTTATTTCCACATCTATAAATATACCTGATGGTAGAGTTACAATATCTTCAATATCTTCCTTGGTATAATGTTAAACAAGAGCAGTTTCTCGAATATTTTAAGACTCTAGGTCCAAGATTTATAGCTGCTGGTGATTAGAATGCAAAACATACTTTTTGGGGTTCTCGCCTTATTACTTCTAGAGGAAGGCAACTGTTAGAAGCAATACGTCTAACACTAGACAAGATGCCATATCTAGTGGCCAACCTACAATAAGATTCCCGATCTAATTGACTTCGCTGTAATCAAAATTATAAAACGAGAATTTATTTCAGTGATCCCTTCGCTGGATCTCTCATCAGACCACTCGCCTACAGTTTCAACGTTATTAGAAGGTTCATGTACATTGGAAAATTATTTCTCTTGTTTCCCTAACAAGAAGACGAACTGGTTAAAGTATAAAATGTATGCTAGCTCACACTTACCACAGAAAATCTCATTGAAAAATGAATATGAAATACAATCCGCTGTTGATATATTTACAGGTATTTTAACAGTTGCTGTTAAAGTGTCTACACTCCCAGTCACTTTGGGGAATTACAGACATTCAAAATGCACTAGAAACATTAATGATACAAAATCATCTATTAGTGATAATCTCGTAAATAACGTTGTGCCACTCCCAACAAAATTCCGGTTCTCTACTGTGAAGACCTGGTATATATAAAATTACTACCATGATAAGTAATCTACCCAACTCAGCACTAAGAATTATTTTGTTCATATTTAACTCAATATTACGCGTAGTACGTATTGGATATTTCCCAACTTCATGGAAAATATCAGAGATAGTTATGATACCAAAATCGGGAAAATATGTCACTCAAGTGACATCATTAGCCTGCTGTCAATATTCTCAAAACTTTTTGAAAAGTTGTTACTAGATAGTATAGTACTATCGAACAGGTACATCGGATAACTACTGTTTTTCGAAAACCTTCGAGAGCAAGTAGTATTGCTCTGCATAATTTATTAACATATCTCAAACCTTCCATAAAGTCTGGTACGGCGGACTAATATACAAAATTACATAAACTGCTTAAAAATTACATACAAAATCTTTACAAATCAGATCAAAAGATGTAATCTCCTGACGTCGAAATATATCCGTTGGTGTACCACAGGGAAGTATTCTTGGGCCGTTCCTATATATTTTATATACTGCAGATATACCTACGAGCGCACTTACACACACACCTACATTTTCGGACGATACCGCTTTTTTAAGTAAACATGAAAAACCCGCAATTGCTTCTGAACAACTCCAGTCTCACATCGGAAATTTGAAAAAATGGCTGGACAAATGGAAAATTAAAGTCAATGCAACACAATGTACTCACGTTACATTTACTCTAAGACGAGAAACTTGTCCTTCCATACGGATAAATAATATCATAACCATGGGAAATATCTCGATATCCATCTTGATCGCCGTTTAACATAGACCCACTGTATTGAAGCCAAGGTTACACAAATAAAATTAAAGTGGCTATACTTAAGGTGACCATACGTCCTCTTTTCTAAAGGACAATCATCTATTTTAAATGGATGTTATCTATAAAATTTGTGTCTTTGTGTCACTATAAAGATTTAAATTTGCATGCAATTTTATAAGAAAGACTCAGAAAAATTAATATATAAAAAAGGAACTTTCTAAAACCCTAAAGTCACTTGTACCTGATATTTTGATTCAATAAATTGCCCACCCTACCATGATTACTAAAGTTAAATCCAAAAATATACCACTTAGTAATCCCATTTCTTTACAGCAAAAGACCAAAAAGTCTTTTAATCAAACAGTTAAATTTTCAAATGTAGCACCAAATCATTGTGATTTATTAAAATTAAAATTTCAAGTTAAAAAGTTAAACATTATTATAGGAAAAATATTGAATTTTAATTTATAGATAATGAAAACTGTTTTGTTTATAAAAAAAACAATAACAAAATTATTGCAATGAAATTAAAGAAAAAAACTCTTAAATTTAAAGTATATTAGCTGTTTGAGGACTGCCTATTTTGACAATCCGAAATTTGCCTAATATTTGATTAGGGCCAAATTTGTTGCTCAATGGTTCGAATTGAGCTTACTGAATTAAGATTATTTAATTACTTTATCACTGTTCTTAAAAAGTAATCTTCTGCAATTACACTGTTCAGTATCACTGTACTGTACTGTTAATATAAAATCTTCCGTAAGTAAAACACCAACTTTGTTCTTTGCTTGTAGCTCTTCAACTCGTTTATTTTTGAACAATAATATTTTGTTATACAAAGGGATAGCGGTTAAATTCCAACTTTAACAACAAGAACGAAGTATATAAAACATTTAAAGATTTGAACACCTGAGTATAAAACGTTCATATACATATTGTACAATTGTGTATTGTTAAACATATAAAATGTGCGTACAGATGTGAGTATATTTGTATATCAAAACATAATTGACAAAATTGAAAAACATTGGGGATATATTGGTAATAAATTTGAATTTAAGTTGAAATCAAATAAGAAAGTGACTTAACATGCCGGGCCCCATTGAAACCCCAGGTTTCAATCAACAGGTAGAATCGCCAATTTAGCAACGGGGCGGCGAAGGGTATTGGTTGACGTTCTCACATCTGCAACTCGAGCGTAACCATCTGCACCTGGAATAACATTTGTGACACGACCAATAACCCATTTCATCGGATGTATATTATCTTCATGCACTACCACCATATCATTAACCTTGAGATTTTGTTGAGGTTTTCGCCATCGGGAACGTTGTTGTAGTTGAGCCAAATATTCTTTATGCCATCTATCCCAAAAGTGAGACTGTCAGAATTAAAACTGGTTCTTTCAGGGATATGTTTAAGAGGACAGCCAATCAGGAAAAGACCCGGTGTTAAAGCTTCTAAGTCGTTAGGGTCTGATGACGTTGGTGAAATCGGACGAGAGTTCATAACAGCTTCAATTTCTACTAGAGCCGTCGATAATTCTTCGTATGTTAGTCTTGCATTTGAAAGCGTTCGAGACAAGTGATCCTTAGCTGTTTTAACAGCTGCCTCCCACAATCCTCCAAAGTGTGGGGCTCGCGGAGGAATAAAGCTAAATTCGATTAAGTTTGACGCTGCATATGAGATAATGTCCGATTTTGTAGACTCTTTATAGAAATAATTATAAAATTCTCATAGCCTTGACAGTGAACCCACAAAATTTGTTGCATTGTCGCATAATATTTTTGAAGGTAGGCCTCTGCGGCCAACAAATCGCTTTAGAGCGGCTATAAATGCATCACTGGACAGATCTGAAACAGCTTCCAGGTGAACGGCCTTTGATGAAAAACAGACGAACACAGCTATATAAGATTTGTATGGTCGTTTCCCTCGAATACGTAAATAAGTTGAAATCGGGCCAGCGAAATCAACTCCAACAATTTGAAATGGACGTGAGCCTGAAACACGATCCTTAGGAAGATTTCCCATCACTTGTGTCAGTAACTTAGGTTTGTACCGTGTACAATGAATGAACTATTTGTCTGGCTAACGATCGACAATTAATTATCCAAAACTGCTGTTGAACCAGAGAAACTAGTGCTTGTGGGCCGGCATGAAAGTTGTCGCGATGAACATGGGTGGCCATTATTTTTACAAATGAATCAGACTTTGGTAGAAGAAACGGGAACTTTATTTGTTCTAGTAGATTCGAATTACGTACTCGTCCGCCGACTCGTATCAATGATACTCCTGAAACAATTTCTATAAACAGAGCCAGAGACGCAAATTTTCCAGAAACAACGCCAGATTTCTCCAGTTGATGGAATTCCTCAGCGAAATAAGTTTGTTGTAGAACCCAAACAATTCGGTGGAGAGTATGAGTGAACTTATCTGGAGATATATTTGTTGATTTGGGCCTTATTTTTAACTGAAGTCGAAAAACATATGATACTACCCTCAGGCATTTCAAATAGTTACTAAATTTATGTAATACTTTTAGCATATAAGGCATTTCTTCAATACTGGTAACGAGTGCAGATTTTCTTTTTTCCAAAATCATTGTTTCTTCACTTAGATTGATGTTTTGATGAACAGGCCAATCAGAATTAGGTTTACGTAGAAATGTTGGACCATTGTTACGAACCTGTATTTCATAATGCCAGCATTCACCCTGCCAACTCTGCGGCGTCACCTCATAGGGGTAGTTCTCAACCCTCTGGCTGGATCGCAACAAGAAAAAATCTTAAAGTGAAACAAAATACAAAACACTTACATAATTCCAGCAACATCACTTAATAGGGAGGTAGGTATTGACCTCCAATCACCCTTATTCCCAACCATAACTGTGGCAGCTCCATTTCACTTTCCCACAGTCCCTTTAATCCGCCCATCATCGCTATTTCTGACTCAACAATCCCCCAAAATTATTATCTACTCAAACTTTTTAATTTTTTTAGAATAATTGAAATACATGAATATAAAATTCTAAATAGTTCACTTTGGCACTTCTCAACTATTAATCTCTATCTCTCAAGTTTTTTCCCTTTTATACCTTTTTCAACCTTATGTACTGTCAAGATTTTGCCGGTTAAATTTTGCCGCTAATTTTATATATATATATATTTCACACAAGTTTCTCCCTTCATAAATAATATCTTGTTCATATATGTATTAATTTTCCCGCGGAATATTTTGTCTATATTTTTGTTTATTGTATGGTATTTTAAACTACCTTCCCGCTTAATCTTATACATATTAATATTAATATTTAATTCCAAAATAAAACACAAACTACCTACAATTCACGCGGTTAATTCCTTGGACAAAACATAAATAAAATATATTTATTATTTGGTGATCGTTATCAGTTTTCGCACTTCCTATCCTTGAATTACCAGGCTGTCAGCAAAAATAGCTGCATATATCCTTTCATTCATTATTTTCTTAAATTTTAAATTCAATATTTTTACGCTTAGCCGTTATGAATGAAAAATACAACCCTGTTACTTTACACATTTTATTACAATCTCACCACTATGAGTACTATGCCTATTGAACACAGCTCAAACACACATTCTTTTTTAACAACAGCTGATATAATTACATTTTGATAGGAGTTGGTAAGTTGCATACATTATTTACTAATGTTTCTTTCATTTTTTATCTTTCAGGAATATTTCTACAACTTGTGGACAGAACATGGTAAATAAGTATCGTTCCATACTTTCTCTGAACATTATATTAATATATATTTTTCTCTATTTTCAGCTAAAAGAACCATTAAAATACACAAAAGACTTTGACAAAACAAAAACAATGAATTTTAAATCCACTATGAAGAGGTCTGGAGTAGTGGCTCCTTACTAATAGTGGCCCTTCATTAAATCCACTAGGAAGAGGTCTGGAGTGGTGGCTCCTTACTAATACTGGCCCTTCCTGTATAATACAAAAATTATGGGAAAAAAAAATGAGGCATTTAGGATTTTGGCCTTTTCCCAATGACAGATCGCCAACCTCCCCACGCAAAATTTTTTTTCCATTCAGGTGCGGGGTTTGGGGCATTTTGCCACCCATTGACAGTGGCGTTTGCAAAATTATCTTGTGAAACACGGCCCGCAACACCATGGAGCCAATTCGAGTCACACAATTCAGATACAGTGCAGCCTCTGGATACTAAATCTGCCGGATTTTGATCTGTAGGAACGTAGCGCCAAGAAATGTCAGCACAATGATCTAGTATTTCAGCTACACGATTTCCGACAAAGGTTGAGAGTAACGACGAATGACTTCTTATCCAATGTAGGGTAACTTGTGAGTCACACCAGAAGTAGACCTTTGAAATGGTATATTTAAAATGTTGTTTGATTTGGTTCCAAAATTTAGCAAGTAAATGGGCCCCACATAGCTCCAATCTGGGTAATGTACTAGTTTTAATCGGCGCCACGCGAGATTTCGATGCCAACAGATTTACTGAAACATTGTCGAGTGAGTCCTTACAAACGAAATAAAGACAGCAGCCATAAGCCTTAATAGATGCATCTGTGAATCCATGGACCTCAATTGTTGTTGAATTCGGCATTCAAACAAAACGACCAATTTTCAGTTTTAATAAGTGGGCTAATAAGACCCATAGGGTCAAAAAGCGTTGATGTTACAGACAAAATAGAACGTTTAGTATTTTTTTAAAACGACTTATAAGGACGAAATTCAAATCGGAATGTATCATCTGAGGGATACCAAGAGATGCCCAAAGTAGTTGTGACGTCATCATCAATGCGCACCTCCTTAGCACCTTGGTTAACCAAATTAAGTTCTGGGCAATTACTGTGCCATTTCGAGAGGGAAAACTTTGAATGATTCAAAATATCTGTTACCTCACCTTTAATAAGCTGTAATGTGGCTAGGTCATTTGCGCCAGTAATCATGTCGTCTACATAGAAATCGGTAGTAATGACTGCTTTGCCAACTTCATGACCCTCAGGGTAACGCTCTGCCGCGTAACGTAAACATCGAATGGCAAGATAAGGAGCCGATGCAGTACCATAAGTTACGGTATTGAGAACGTACATGTTTAAGGGCTTGGAATGGTCATCACGCCACAAGATGAGTTGTAAATTTCTATCCTCCGGATGTATTAAAACCTGCCTGTACATTTTGACAATGTCAGCAGTTAACCCATATTGATGACATCTGAAACGCAGTAAAGTTATTAGTAAAGTATTTTGTATTGTTGGCCCTACCATCATGATCTCGTTGAGTGAAAGCTGTGATGATGATCTGCACGACGCATCAAAAACTACCCACAGTTTTGTTGAGACACTTTCTGGTGTAAAAACGCAGTGATGCGGTATAAAATAGTGTGGCTGAGACACGGGTGAGTTTATTTGAGTCATGTGGCCCATCTCCTCATACTCTTTAAGAAATTGTTTATACTGCTCCTTTAATTCGGGGTTGTTATTTAACTTTCTCTCAATGAACCAAAATCGTCGTTCTGCTATATCTCTAGAATCACCAAGACATTTCGGATAACACTTTAGTGGCAATTTTACCATAATTCGGTCATTACTTTGCACCATAACATGTTTTAGAAAATGCTGCTCGCACTGTTGTTTCTCTGGTGTCAAGCATTGACGTCTGCCGTCGACAGTTTCTAATTTTCATAGCTTTTCGATATTATTGTTTATTTCATCTTTCTCAACCTCCAAAATAGCATACGATGACTTTGAAGATAAATGAACTGCTTTACTAGTATACTTTCCCGAAACTATCCATCCCAATAATGTTTTTTGCAGTGTTGGCAAGTGTTGTTCTGGGCGAATTTGACCCACAGACAGAATTGAGAAAAATAACTCTGCACCTAGGAGCAAGTCTATACCTCGTCGACGATAAAATTCTGGATCTGCTAGCTCTATGTTAGAGGGCAGATTGAAGTCATGAATTGACATATTTTCATCAGGATGGTAGCCAGTTATGGTACAAGAGATTAAAAATTCAAGTGACAGTTCAAAATGATTTAATCGCGATCTTATGGTGGTCTGAGTTTTATATGGCACTTTAACACCACGTGAGCCAATTCCCACAACATCGACAGTATTATTAGATTTCTTTAAATTTAATGCATTAGAAAGATACTCACTTATAAAATTGACTTGAGAACATGAATCCAAAAGCGCTCTTGCCCAATGGTACTTTCCTTCAGAATCACGAACTAATACCAATGCAGTTGCCAAAATTACTTTGCCCTCTCTAAGCTTCGCATTTTGTTGAAAAGTGCTATGAGCGACTGCAGAACTTATTGAGGGAACTTCTTCATCAGGTTGCTTATGCAAAAGCGAGTGATGACGTTGTTTGCAAAACCGATATGAATAGCGGGAAGGACATTGAGAGTAGATATGCCCCTTTGACAAGCAGTTAAGACATAAATTTTGTTTTTTGGCATGATCAATGCGTTGATCAACAGCCAAAACTATGAAACGTTGACATGTCGTAATATAATGTCCCTGTTTTGAGCAGTGATTGCATACGGGCGATTGGGCCATATTTTTTGTAGTGAAAGAATGTTGTTTTGTATTTGAATCATTATGAGAATGATTTTTTGAATTGGAAACTTGTTGTTCCTTTGTAGCACTTCTACACTGTGCATCCAATTGTTGACAACGCCTGTCCAACACTGAGCAGCACTCTGACCAAGACGGTAATTTCGTATAATCGATGAATTCATCCCATTTCTGCTTTGTTTGGTGGTCAACCTTGGTTGTAGCCAGATGAATGATGAATGCATCACATATCTGCTGGAATGAGCCAAGTAACTTCAACGAACTATACAGAGCTGAAAGAGTGTCCACAATGTTTCTTAATTGGTTCGGAACTGGTTTGGAAGACTTCGGAATATCAAACATTGAAGTAACGGTTTCCAAAAATATTAACGTATTATTGTCGTATCTTTCCTTAAGCCTATTGAGGGCCTTAGGATAGTTTTCGTCCGTTACCTGGAAAACTTTGATTGTTGCTAGGGCTTCTCCACTAATGCAGGAAAATAAATGGTTGAACTTTTCCGATACAGATATGGTTTGAACCAAATTATTAAAAGTATTTATAAAATTTTTATATTCCAAATACTTGCCGTCAAATTTAGGTAGCTTGAGGTTTGGTAGACGACTTGATGCGGTTTGAGGCACAAAAAATGACTGTTCTTGTATACTCGGACGCCTTTCTTTACCCATCTGCGTTAGTATGAGACTCTTTGCAGTGATGTATAACTCGTCTATTTCAATCCTTCCTGCTTCTTCGGGCGACAAACGTTCAATTTGATTCTGGCAATATAACGCCTGCTTATAATATGACTCAATAATACCTAATCAACATTCGAGTTCAGTGTGAGATAAATTTTCAGGGCCTTCAACAATTTTTCTAATTCAGGTAATACTTCCTTTAGAAGACGCTCTCAATGTTTTTAACTCCTCTAGAGTCATGCTTTTTTGTGATGAACCGCTTGCTTCTTGCATTCTAAAGCTTTCACTTTCACGGAATTTAGGTATAAAATAATTTTACATTAAAGTACAATCCAGGTGTCACAAATTGATGAACTCTATACTTGTATGTGTCCTGTCACGGTCGCCAAATGTTTGAGGACTGCCTATTTTGACAATCCGAAATTTGCCTAATATTTGAATAGGACCAAATGTGTTGCTCAATGGTTCGAATTGAGCTTACTGAATTAAGATTATTTAATTACTTTATCACTGTTCTTAATAAGTGATCTTCTGCAATTACACTGTTCAGTATCACTGTACCCTTTTAATATAAAATCTTCCGCAAGTAAAACACCAACTTTGTTCTTTGCTTGTAGCTCTTCAAGTCGTTTATTTTTGAACAATAATATTTTGTTATACAAAGGGATAGCGGTTAAATTCCAACTTTAACAACAAGAATAAAGTATATAAAACATTTAAAGATTTGAACACCAGAGTATAAAATGTTCATATACATATGTTTGTACAATTGTGTATTGTTAAACATATAAAATGTGCGTACAGATGTGTGTATATTTGTGCGTTGCAGAAATATACAAACAATATCAAAACATAATTGACAAAATTGAAAAACATTGGGGATGCTCATCAACTAACATTAATATATTGGTAATAAATTTGAATTTAAGTTGAAATCAAATAAGAAAGTGACTTAACAAGCTTAATATTTTACCTGTTTTTCTTATTTATGTGTTTTTCTTATAATAAAATTTGGTAACCATACTAAAATTTACAAATAATTATATTAATTTGTAAGAACATGACTTTTAATTAATTTTAGTTTCAATTTGTACTGTTTTATTAGGTTTTAGTTTTAATTATGATTAATTTAATTATTTAGAATCAAAATAAATTTTGGTATGGTCACCCCAAATAACAAAAAGAAAATATAAATATTAATAAACAAAATCAAGGTGAATTTATACAAGGTGGAGTCAGTCAATCAGCTGATAACTTTTTTTTTCGCTTTTTGGTTCTAACAGTTGTCAAAGCTTTTGTTTATATTTAAATATCTACATATTCTAAGCTTATTAACAAAATATTTATTTTTTACATAAATAAGTAAAGCCCTCACTATTCAATTATCTACAATATATTAAGTTTTAATACATATTTGTTTAATTTTTAATTTTTGTTTTTTGACATTTGTTAAGACCAATTGTTGTTTTTGTAGAACTGCCACCACCTTGTATGAATTCGCCTTGAACAAAATTCTACAGAGAACAAAGAGAGTTATAAAACAAACATTAAGAGAGACTTACATTAACTTTGTGGCTCCCACGCAGCGTTACCGTTGAGCGACTAAAGTCGCAATTTGACCCTTTTTCAGCACCGCTGACACTTTTTGTGCCCCTTTACTAAAATGAACTAAATCTGACACTTTTTAATATTTTTGACCCCTTTTTCCCCTTTTTCAAAAAAAAAAAAATAACTTTTTGCTTTAATATGACATTTTTGGAACAATCAACTTAAGTATATAAAAATATTTCATAACTATATATAAAAGCTTCTTGCTTTTTCATGAGGCAGCAAGGATTTTGAAGTGGTGGGGAGTTTTACAACACTTCTTTGTTCAAGCTTAATTCGAAGAGAAAACTGCTTCCAATTTGAAAAAAATTTTAGAAATTCAACAAGATTTGTCCCCTACTATCAAAATATATTAAATTTTTAGTATATATTCTTAACAGAATGAATAAATTTAATAAAAATTTTCAAAGCGAATCTTCGCAAATAATTTATCTTATATCAAGCACAAAACATATTTTATTAGACATTTTTACAAATTTTTTAAAAAATGAATTTATTAATAACTTTAAAATCGAAGAGGTAGATTTTATGAATGTTTTACATACTAAAGAAATAACTAATATATATATATTGGACATGAGATTTATGTATCGAAAAAATATCAAAAAGTTGTACCATTGAAATAAAAACAAATATCTTAAATTTTTACCAAAAGCTTTTTAATGAAATAGTAACAAGGATTGATATAAATAATAAAAAACTTTCAGTTTTAGAATATATAGATCCATTCTTTCTAAGCTCAAATAAGGAGATTAATACTATGATATAGTTTCAGAATACAAAGATGTAATTACTCAACCAGATATATTTATACAAGAATTAAAAATGTTGGAATCAAAAATTTATGACAAAACATATGATACTATGTTTAAAATTTCAAACCCAGAAGAATTTTGGCATCAAATTGGTAGTTTAAAAAACAGGTTTAATGATTATTTATATTATAATTTATATGAATTTGACACATATGTATTTACTTTGCCACATTGTAGTGCATCGGCGGAACGAGTGAAAATAAATTATCCAACAGATTAAAAGTGGACTCATGCGAGTCCATGCTTTCGGCACAAAATGTATTATATATGGACCTAGAAGATTGGATTCCGTGTGATGAACTCATAAAGAAATATAGATGTAATTTATCAAAAAAATAATTTAATCAAATGTAAATATAGTAATATAGTAATTTTGTAAAATATGTGTTTAAATTGTACTATTAAGTTGAAATATTACTATTTTTGAAAAATTTACTACCACGTAAAAAAGTAATGAAAACTGCAAACATTTTAAATTTTATAAAAGGCGATTTTTTGAAGATGAAAATGGTCAAAACTAATGTATCTCATTAATTTTATATTTTTATCTAGTTTTTAATTTGTTACAAAATTAGTAATTTTGTATAATTTTTTATTTACTTTTAATGGACTGTTTTTTAATTTTAATAATTGTTGTGTTCCTTTTTTTGCTATTAATTTTCAAAGTTACGGAAAAAAGAAAATACCAAAAGTGATTTTAAATAGTATTTATTTATTTTTAAATATATGTTGTTCACAAATTTTTTATCATTTGCTTTTTTTAAATTGTGGGCAACATTTAAAAATTTGTATAAAATAACATGTAAAAAAGCAACAAATCACAACAAATAATTTGTAACAAAATTAAAAATTTTCTTTAAGTTTTTGTTATTTATTACATAGTCTTTTTTGCCAAATCGTTATTATAAAAATTTGGAAAAATTTAAAAAAGAGAAAATGAATTTGTCTATATGTACATTAAAAAATTCAATAAAAAAGTTTTTATCTAATTTTGTTTACTTTTGTTTTCCTTTAAAAGTGTTGCCCCTTTTTATTGCCAAAATCCCCTTTTTGTACGACTTTTTCTTCAAGAATCCCCTTTTTGTGCGACTTTTCAAAAATTTCCAACGGTAACGCTGCTCCCACGTCGAATGATCTTTCGATGAGTACACATGAATGAAATAAACAAGATTGCTACATCGACGATACCGTTATGTTAGTGTACTCTTTTACTCTTTATTCGTGACGTCAACATTGATTGTTTTCTTATGTTTTGAATGTAAAATACTTAGTTTTTATATGAAATTTCAAAATAAATAGTGAAAAATAAATAAAAAAAATTAATTAAGAATTAAAATGTGGTATGCTGTCAAAAATTGCAATAATAATAATAATAAAAAATCAAAATCGTGTGCAATAAGTTTTTTTAAGTTTCCATCAGATCCTACCTTGTTAAAGCAGTGGATAAGTTTTTGTTGCAGCAATAAAAAATTAACGTTAAAACGTCCAAAATATGTATGGCGTATTTCAAAACCGAAGATTTTGAAAACAACTTACAATTCGAAAAAAAATAGTTAAATCGGTATTTTTTTACCAATTACAGTATTGGAAATTGCAGTGCCCCAAAATGTAAAGCAGCCCACATATTCGTGGGTTGACCACTTAACTGAGGGCGGACTATCAAACCCTACACAAAAAAACATGAGGCACATGGAAGCACTAGAGAACATTTTTAATACAGAAAATGCACAAAACTTAGTTATTAGGTCAAATTTTATAAAATCTCTATTGGAACAGGCTCACAACAAAAAGTAAAAACTAAATTTTTTCGTTCAAGAATGTACTTCAAAATAAGAAAACTTAATGAAGAACTCAGAGATAGTACGACATCAAGAAAAATAAAATATAAAAAAATAATGACTTGAACTAAAATATAGCAAAAATATTGAAAATTAATAAAGTAAAATATGTCTAATAACATAAAACCTAAAATATATTTTATTTTATTAAACATAAATAACTTTTAAACATAATAATTGTCTTTTCCATTATAAAGCACATTATATTTTCATATAATACAACAGTTTTAGTCAATGTTGACGTCACTGAGCCTAAGAGAATTTTTTTAAGAGAGCCATTTCGCCATCTGTGTTTATTTCTTTATGTTTATGATGAGTACAGCTGCATGTAAATATGTATGTAGAGTTGGCTTATTTAAGAGAGGATTAAATGTTCATATGTTCTCTGTAATTTTCTTTTTCTTAAGTAGCACTAAATTTAATTTTAATTATGTTTTTAATTTAATTTTTTTTTTTTTAAAGAATTAATATAGTTTTTAAATACATTTAGTACAATTACATTACAATTAACAAAAAGAAACAACACAATCACACACATAAATCAGCTTTTAATTATTATTATTTAGCGGCATTGCCAGATCAAACGTTCAAATAATTAAAGAGAGCGTTTAAATGTTTTGCAATTATATATATTTATATGTGTGTGATTTGGGCACTAATGTTAATGTAATTGCATTAAAGGAAAGCTTGTTTTTACACAAAATCAAATAAATTCTTTTGTTACACTAGACAACAAAAAGCACTTATAATTTAAATAATTAACACTAACAAATTACACTTAATACTTAATAAACATACTTTAATATTAAAAATTTTTTTTTTAGTAAATTTATGATATTTAGTTTTTCAATTTAAATGTTTAGGTTATGATTTTTTCATGAAAGTTTTCTTATTTTCTTTCAGTTAAGGCAAATAAAATTTAGATATTTTTTTTTTCATATTTCATTCTTTTTTTAAAACATATTACTTTCTCTATCTTTTCGTAATTATCTGATTTCTTTATGAATTTTTCCAGATATTTTGAATTTTGTTAACCTGTGTAAAACAAAAGGTTTCGGTTAACACTTATTTTAGTTTTTTTTTTCCTCTTTATGAGTTCTATTTAATGATGTAAATGTTTTTTTCTTGTTCAGAACAATTATGTTTTCTTATAAATATTTATGTATATGGTTTGTTAAAATTTGTTTGTTTTTCCCTAATTTGGGTTTCTTTTCCATAAATTTTAAACACTTTTTACTTTGCACTCAACAATATCAAGGCAAAATCCCGACACTGACTGAAGATGTTCTCTCCCAGAGAAAATCCCAATGCCCCCAGAAGTTGTTTGGGACAATAATTGAGCAGTTAAGGGCAAACGAAACATATAAATAGAATAATAAACAAAAATGCTTTTGTCACACTAAATAGGAGAGAGATTCTCTTTACATTAAATATTACCATAAACAAATTGGCACCTTTTATATAAAATCCAACGAAATGTAGAAAACCAACCAAGATATGCCTTTTCAATCTATAATTTAGATTTAAAAGTTTTTGTCAGTTTATGATGAAAACTTCATTTTACTGAGAAAATCTCACCTGTCAATTTCGGTTTTTACCAAATTTGAAAATAAATCCAATTTAGAAAAGTTACGGCCTATCAAAGAAATCTATCTATGAAACAAATAAAAAAAACATAAGTATACGCTTATTATTCCTCAAAAAGAATAAAAGCTATTAATCGAGAGCTTTGTTAGACAAATAATACTTACAATTTATTTTACAATACAAACAATTAATTTAAAAAAATATAATGTGATGTATTTTAAACTTTGGACAAAAAAACTTTTATTTTTTTTTTAACTTGATTGCAGGCGATCCTCAAGGAAAATGGCAGAGTTTTTCCTCTAAAGCAGCGAAAGGCATTGAGCTCTCAAATGAGCTCTCTTGTTTTTGTTTTCACATGTACGCAAGCATATAAAAACAATCAAAACCAGTCAGTCTCGCATGAGCATTGATAGAAGCAGGTTGTTTTACGCTTTTCGCTTTTTATCCTTGTTTATTTCAGTTATTGTTTTTGTTTTTTTCTTAACTTTTTACTCAACTCATACAACTACAATATTTAAAAACTGTAGTGGTGTGAGTTTGCCTTTCGCTGCTCTAAAGCCATAATGAAATCTTGGTTGGCGTTCATAAATTAGAGGTTTGGAAGGATAACATTTCTATTCTCAAACAAAATTGTATTTTTGGCAAACAAATATCAATATAAACGTCAATTTAACGATAGGAGCTAAACGAATGTTACCGCCATGCACCAATAGATGGCGTTTATTTTTTATTATAATCAAAATGTATTGCATTTTGATCATATTGAATGGAAAACATATAAATGTAATTCTTGTTTCATAAAAATAGTTTATCATAGCAAGTGAGATTACACACAGCAAATGTATTTGGAGAATTCAAGTTTCCCAATTTCAATAAAATGTTTGTGAAATAAATATCACATGGATTTTGTGTATCGAAAATTCTTTAAACATTTTTCGGTTATACTGGTAATTTTTGCAAAACCAGAAAAAATATATTTTTCTCTTTGTACATACATTTACAACTACAGAGCCAATGCGGAACTTGTTAACATTATCCAATTGACTAAAATTTTTATTTCCAAAAAATGCATACACAAAAATCCACCCTAAATACTAATAATTTGATGGTAAGGGGTTAAAATAAATGTTTATTTTATTTTTGGCTTAACGTAATTAACCAGTAAATCAAACTGTTATCAGTTCGTGCAAATGTTTGTGGTCCCATCCATATGTTAACATTTGCTCACTTTTTCCTTGGCTACCAGAGGAATATTTAATTTCTTGCAAACATGTTTATTACAAAAATATTATAATGTGTTCAAATGATAATTCCCCTTTTATGCACAACAAAGAATGCAAAATTAACAAAGAAGCATTACAAACATAGCTACCAGATTTGACGAATTATCGTCATTTTGACAATTTTTTATTTCAAAGATATCAAAGTAGCGATTTGATGATTCCATGAATTAAAATTTTTAGATTGTAATTTTTTGAAAACAATTACTGAATAAAACGAGAAATTCTACGGAAGCTTTTCTTAATTTTAAAGCCCCCAGACTTAAATGTATGCTTTAGTTTCAGTGTTCTTGAAAAGTAAATGTCTTGATTCGATTTTAATAAAATTTGGTGAGGACAATTCATTATCCAGTTATATTATGTATACTGAGTTTGATTCAAATTACATTTATAATTACAACCTGTAACCTCATTACTAAATTTACATTAACGAACATTGCACTATGATCTAGAACCAGTGCTGTTATGCTTTTTTTGGAAGAAATCGTCAAAATTAAGAAAATAAATCGTCAAATTCGTCCAAAAAAATTTAAAAAAATCGTCATAAAATCGTCATGATTTAAAATCATGTTTCATTCATTCTATTCAATTTTTAAAGTTAATATAAACAATTCAGTACATTTTTTTCGTTTCGTGTATTACAAAACCGGGTTTACAAAATCCAATACACCCTCAAATTTCCGAGATGTGAGGAAAATACATTTTTTGGACCCGCAAATTTAAACTTTTAATTCAGTTATTATTTAACCGATTTCAATTTTGTAAACGACATTAAAAAGGTACGAACAAAGTCTTTCTAAGTATATATACTTTGAATATTCTATTAATATAAATATATAGGCCCATAATCATAGTCAAACAATAAAGTCGGTTCTTTTTAAAAACAACTTTAAAATAAAAACCCGCTTTTTATTATTTTCTAATTATAGTCAAAACTAAAGTATGTTTCAAATTGAAGCGACTTTAACTGGGTGTCACCTCTAATGTAGAAAATGTTTTCATACAATATAAAACAAAATATAGACAAGTGACATCGCTGAACAGCTGACTTAGAAAATAAAAAACAAAAAGTGACAAACAATAAATGTAACCGGGAAGCTAAAGAAACAAAACAGTTTGTGGTGGAAAAATAGAACAGGAAAGATTAACCCTTTCGCTACAAGTTTTTATTGGCAGGTTCAAAAAATCTAATTTTTTGGATTTATGCTACTATTGACCCTAGAAACAATAATCATTAAAAAAATTTTAAAAATTTTTACCCCAAATGTGTTTTTTAGAATGTATCCATATGGATACAAATTTACTATAAGGGAAAGAAAAATGCAAAAATTTTATTAATTTGATATTAAAGTTTTTTTTTATTTATTTTTTTATTTATAAACATAAGATAAATTTTTGGTATAAAATAAAAATAAATAATTCATGCAGTTAAAAAACATAAATACAATTTTGATTAATACATAAAATATAATAAAATATAATTTATTCCATCGATAAATAATGATAATCCTTAAAACAATTTCTGGATCCATTCGGTACACATAGAAGAACATCACACTTGGAACATTTATATCTTGTTTGACCCTTACAGTCCTTATATTTACATCTGCCTTTATCAGTCACATGTTCCGGCCAATGTTGGTTTCCGTCATATCGCACAGAATTTGCTGGAGTTATTTTTCCAATTTTATAGGATGTTGAAGGACTTACTGAAATATCATTTGAGCACGCTTTTGGACGCCCACGTTTACGAGAGCATGCTTGCTGATTGGATCGAGCAATGAGGCCATTTGCAACGTCATTGCGAAAGCTCAATAAGTCCATACATTTATTTTTGATATTATTGTGTTCGTTGTCCATTTTGTACTCTAACCAAGAGTTACAAATAGCCATATCAATGAAATGATCATAAATTTTTAGAGTCCACTTTGTAGATCTAATCGAAATTCTGTACAAAGACAGAAGGAAATCCATTTTGTCTACGCCACCCATATTTTTGTTGTACTCGGCTACTATTTTTGGCTGTGTTATTTCAATATTTTTTTTTTCTACGACGGAAAATCGGCGCACTGAATTTAGGGGTTCAGAACCATGAATTGAAGACACTAGTTGAACAATTCCTCCGTCAAGCCACCTCAGAAGAAATATATTGTTTGACCGCTCTATGCGATAATCAAAACTTCCACGGCCTTCTTTTTTTAAATCTTTTTCTGATTGTAGATCAATTTTTCCAAATCTATTTCCTCTTATGGTTCCTGTTGACCAAATTCCTTTTTCGCGTAAATATAAAACTAAATTTAATGTTGTGAAATAGTTGTCAAAATATAGTTTGTGATTATTTTGCTCAGATATAGTTTTTGAAAGATGAATAACTATATCTGAGCAAAATCCAAAAGACGGTTCACTTATAATTGTTCCTTTTCCCTGATATATTTCAAAATCATAAACAATACCATTCGAACTACACAAACAAAATATTTTTATACCCCATTTTGTAGGTTTCTTTGGCATAAATTGCCTAAGTGATGTTCTTCCTTTGAAAGGAACCATCATTTCGTCAATACTAAGATTTTCATCTTTTTGAAGAGAATACGATTTTTGAGTAAACATATTTATAATGCTACGGATTTTATATAATTTATCATTTTGAATATCATTTGCTGAAAATTTTAAATTATTGCGCAATAAGTGAAATCTAGTTCTAGTCATGTTGTCTGGAAACGAAGGGATTTCCGTACCAATTGTCCAGTACATTTTTAATCTAGGATATCCAATTGTACCAATAAATATCTGTAACGCTATGAATTTTAGAAGTTCTTCATAACTCATATTTATAGATTTTCCATCTCTTATGAGAGAAAATTGGTTTGTCCACGAAACAATATTTCTAAGAAAATCTTCATTAAAATACTCTAAAAAATATTCTACAGGTAATTTATTTACTTTCTGTTTCTCTGTTTCTGAAAAAATATTTTCTGGACAGTCCCACGTTGTCTTTTTCCAACGAAATTGATCTACTTTTTTCGGTTCAAAACTTTTAGAAGTTGAAAGATTGTTCTCAACTATTCCTGTTGAGCATCCTTGCTCTGCTATATCTTTAGATATAGTAGGATGGTTATTATCATTGTCTAGATCAATATCTTGTATATTTATTTCATATGGGCCCTGCCGAGAAAGCTCCTCCAATATAAAACTTTGATTACTTTCAAAAGCATCAAACAAATTATTAATAATATCTGATTCCTCCGTTTCATCATCAGAAATATCGGAATAAACGAAATTAGTTAAAATTTTTTCAATTTCAGAATCATTTATTTTTCTAGGCATTTTTTTATTTCAACAAGTACAAGCGTAAATGAAAATAAACGTCTGTACCGTATCAGCATGTGAATTCAAATGACAATGTTTGTTTATTTTTTACACCAAAACGTTAATTTGTATCCATATGGATACATGCAACTTTTAAAAAATTCCTACGGCTTTCGGAATTTTTAAAACTTATAACTTTTAACGGAATGGATTAAAATGAAGATTTCTGTAGGTGCTTGATATGTTTTCATAAAGAAAAAAACAAATTTATGTATATTTTTAGTATAATAAAAAAATCAATTTTTGACCAAAAAAAAAAAAAATAAAAATCTTTTTTTTTAAATAAAAAATTTTTGAATAAAACCTATAACAAAACTTATAAAAAATATTTTAAATAATTAAAAAGGTCTTAAAATAATATAAACTAAAAAATCCCAAACTTATTTTTTGTCCTGGAGAGTGTAAAGTGCTCCTAAAGTTACGTGTATCCATATGGATACTATGTAGCGAAAGGGTTAATATCAACTGTATTCTATTTTGGTACTAATTTTATTGATTCAATATTCAATAATTGCAAAGTTCTGCCAATAAATGAGTTGTTAAATGAGTTAAAAACAACTTTACGAGTGTTTTTTCAGTATTGAAACTTTTAAAACCGGTTTTGTAATACACTCAGCTAGACTTACAACCTGTACTATGTCATTTTCCAAGATATTTTTGAGTGTAGCATAGTGTAATTAATTGATTAGACATTTTCCCCAAAAATATTAAAATCTAAAGAACCTTCATCAAAATGTACATAATTTTATTATTTTATTTGATTTTCCATAAATTGATATCTGACTTTAGGAACCAAATCAAGGTATTTACTAGGCTATTCAATCGATTAACCGCCAATCGGTTAACCGATTAATTTTGGTTGGTTAACTGTTCGAATAATTTAAAATTGGCGATTTTCAAATAACAAATAAACCGATTAATTTGTGTCGATTAACCGATTAACCGAAATTTTTTTTTTTTTGCACTTTATATAGAAATATAGTTTTAAGGAAATATACTTTTTTCCAAAATGTACTATGATTATCTTTGTCCTAATGAGTCGGAGGACGACTTGATAATAGATGAATCTAAAGACATAACTAAAACAAGTCTTTTATCAGAAACTATTAAAAGTATTCATAATCTAAAAAAATACAAAAAGGACTCCAAATATATATAGGAGGATATTATATGAGAAATTGGATATTCTTTATCATGCCTTACTTTTGATTTCTCCAACATCTAATCAGTGACAGAGTTCTTTCCAAGTCAAGTTTTATTAAAACTAATGAAAAAAAATCGTTTAAAAGGAAAACATTTCAATTATATTCTTTTTTAAAAAGCTTATTTCAGAAGATCTCCCTAAACTCCTAAACAAACTCACATGTGCATAAAAAAGGTCTCAGATACCATATTTTTGTTTTGCTATTACTTATTTGGTTTTGTTGAATTGTTATGTTTTATTTTTGTTCTTTTTATTAATAAAATTCTTAAATAGGTACACAAAATTCGTTGTTTTATTCTCAATTTAAAATTAAAATAGATATTACTCGGTTAATCGAATAATTCAAAATTAACCGATTAAATCTGAACCCCGATTAATTATTTGCTCGATTAACCGATTAAATTAGAAACCCGATTAATTGAATACCCTAGTATTTACAGACGACAATACGGAGTATTAATTTTTGTCCAAAACGTATGTAAAATATAAAAAAAATTTGCGGAAAAACATCAATAATTAACGAAAAAATATTTTGATTACTACCGTGTAAACAGGAAATGTATTTTTCAAAACAATTTCTTGACAACCAGATGAATTAAATAACATTTTAAATTTAACAAGTAACAGCTAAATTCGGCTGTGCCGAATCTTATACACCCTTCACCTAAGTATACATATTTACGTACATTGCCTTTACCCATGCAAAACTCTTCATATAGCAACAACAAGAAAAAATCATAATATATCAGATGCAATTGCAAAACATCCGATATTCACACATTTAGTGCTCACTGATAACTAACCAAAATAAACACAACAATTATTTTGCACAATTGTATGTTGAAAAAATAACAACAAAAATTAAAATAAATTTTTATTCATTCCGCAATGTAGAACAGAGGTGTGCAAAAGTAAATTATCTCACCAACACATTCAATTCTTTATTGTGTTCAGTGCACCTACAAACAAACAAATACAAAAACTGAAAAAATAAAGAAAAAGTCATACACCCGTGCTCATGCGCTTTTGTAGTTGTCTCGTTGAGTGGACAACGAGTACTAAATTGTAAGAGCATAACTGGCCTACCTAAATAAAAGCGTAAGGCGGAACGTTTCTTTACGCTTAGCTTTAACGCTGAAATGTCATACCTAAATAAAAGCGCCAACGCTACGTAAAACAATAAAAACAAGGTTATTAAATTAATATAACAACCCGGATTATTTAAACAATAAAGTACATTGCAGTATTGGTGTTTCTGATTTTTGTTTCGTGATTTGTAAACTAAAATTTTATCAAAGAAACTAAATATTAAAGTTTAAAAAATGTGTTTCTTGCATATTTGTTTCTCCTTTTGTATGTATGTGTTTACATTTGTTGTGTTTTGCAACTAACTTCACTATTAAACGCGCTGTCAAAATCGGATTTTCCAATTGCAAAGCTTTGCCGTCGCGTTATTTCGGTATGCTGCATACAAATTGTATGGGCATGAGAATTTTTGACAAGTAAAAAACGCCTTACGCTCCAATTTAGGTATGCGTGTAAGATGTGATTTGATTTTTAACAATTGTGCTACGGGCTGCGCACCGTTGTTGTAGAATGTTGTTGTTTGGTGTGTGTGGTGTTTACGTATGATAGAGTTGCTCATATGAAAACTCTTATAAACAACTCTTTCTTTATATATACCCTTTCCTCTCATGGTGAAGGGTATAAAGACAAAAACAAAATACGCAAAACAATAACCAACACACATACGCATACGCTTCGCATGCAATAAATTGTATTTTTTTCATGAAATTTCAGAGGTTGTCTCGGATTTTTGCTCATATCTCCGTTATTTATGGACGGATTTTGCTGATTTTAAATAGTAAAATTCTCGAAAGCATGTCTGACATAACTATTGAAGACTTGGATCCCGAAGATAAGTGGGGTCTTCAGAAAATTGATTTCAACAGACAGACGAACATGGCTTAATCGACTCCGCTATCTATAAGGATCCAGAATATATACACTTTATAGGGTCGGAAAATTATATTGTGGAAATTACAAACTGAATGACAAGATTATATATACCCTTCTCACGAAGCTGAAGGGTATAAAAAGTGTTTATACACAGTATTGTCGTCTGTAAGTACCTATATGAAAACTTTTTAACAAAGGTAGTATAGAAGTATTTTTATTTTATTCTTATTCACAGTAATATAAAAAGCCACTCTAGGCCAATATTACAAAGCAGTAATCGTGAATAGAATAATAGTAATATAAAAAGTATTAAGAATTACTATTACAGATTACAAACTAGTGAATTTTTTAGTATTTTTTTTAAAACAGAAGAAAAAACTTAAGTAACATTAAGGAGTAATTTTCATACTATTGTATAAATACTCAATATTTTTCAATTGTACGTCGAGAATTCATGTCTTTTACATAAATTCCAAGAAAAACTTCCTCTTTTTTTATATATTAATTTTAATTTCTATAACTAAATTTAAGTTTTAAAATCGGCGGCATGTTAGTAATTTTACAAAAAAAATCGTTAAACGTCAAATCACTGAATTTGGTCTACAAAATCGTCAAAATGACGTAAAATCGTCACACCTAACACCACTGTCTAGAACAGTGATGCGCGTTCATTTAAGGGTGGATTAGCCGACCGTAATGTAATGTAACCTTAACGGAACGGAACAGCTGATCGTTTCTATTGTGTGTAAAATGGTTAAAGCAGTTAAGGCTGGGTTAGCCGACCGTTGATGTAATGTAACCGTAATGTTGACTTAACGTAAGACTTTAGTGCGATTATAGAACATTAAAAACGTGTCATATGTTTTTGACATAACCAAACAAAACAAAATATAGCCGGAACTATATTTGTTGTATAAACTTTCACTGTCCTGCACCAATAAAATCAATTGTTCGTCGTTCATTTTAATGAAGATAAATTTAATATGTTTTGTATAATTTTAAGTTTTTCTTTAATATTTCGCGCTTGTCGCTGATTGAAATTTTCAAAATTTAAACAGCTGTTTGTTATCAACAGGTGTTATCAACACAATTGTTTTAAATACTGATCAAGCGATTTTATAATTTTTTTCTGCGATTTTAAAAAAGATTATTAAACTTTGTTTGGTAATAGTACTTACATATAAACCGTATTTATTTACACATAATGTATTCATCATCATTGTCCATTAGGAGATAATTATAAATAGTATTTATTACCTTGTCATACAGACTTTTTTTATTAATGGTCCGATAACTTAAAAATTAATTAATATTGTATTGTACTTTATACTAAGGGCCATTATTATAACTTCCCTTTTTGTTCATAATAGTAAAAGTTGACTTTAAGGGTACCTTTTTATATTGCTTAAAGTTAACTTTTACTATTTCGAACATAAAGGCAAGTTGTAATAATGGCCCTAAGTATAGTTAATTTGTGTATATAAAATATTAATTTAATATTTTGAAACTTAAATACTTTCCCGATTATTAGTATACATTTTATAAATGCTTGTATGAATTAATATGTATAATAAGTAAATATTACCATAACATTACAAAGTTTTGTTTTTTATTTATGTATTTATACTTATTATTGAAATATTTAAAATATTTTTAGAACATTGAAAATATGTTTAAGCGTTCTGTGCAAAATAAGTATTTTTTATACAAGACTTAAAATTAATAAGTTGACAACACCGTTAGTAAATGTCACGTAGAAACGTAAAGAAATTCTGTTTTTAACAGGTTCAGACGTTACAGTTACGTTACATTTTTTTACTATAACTGCTTTAACCATTTTACACACAATAGAAACGATCAGCTGTTCCGTTCCGTTAAGGTTACATTAAATTACGGTCGGCTAATCCACCCTTTAAGGCTGGGTTAGCCGACCGTTGATGGAATGTAACCGTAATGTTGACTTAACGTAACACTTTAGTGCGATTATAGAACATTAAAAAAGTGTAACACGAATTTGACATAAAAATCCAAAAAAATAATTTTTTAGCGGTTGATAGAGGATTTTATATAAAATAATAAAATATAAAACCAATATTGTGTGTTATTTTTCAAAAAATAAGTTTTTTTCAATTTAATTCCTTTTGAAAATCAACCCTGTTAGCAGATGTCAAGTAAAAACGTAATGAAATTCTGTTTTTAACAGGTTCAGATGTTACAGTTACGTTACATTGTATCACTATAACTGCTTTAACTACTTTACACACAATAGAAACGATCAGCTGTTCCGTTTCGTTAAGGATACATTACATTACGGTCGGCTAACCCAGCCTTTATAGTGAAAAAATGTAACGTAACTGTAACGTCTGAACCTGTTAAAAACAGAATTTCTTTACGTTTCTTCGTGACATTTACTAACGGTGTTGTCAACTTGTTGATTTTCAAACTCTTGTACAAAAAATACTTATTTTGCACAGAACGCTTACAAATATTTTCAATGTTCTAAAAATGTTTTAAATATTTCAATAATAAGTATAAATACATAAATAAAAAATAAAACTTTGTAATGTTATGGTAATATTTACTTATTATTCATACAAGCATTTATAAAATGTATACTAATAATCGGCGAAAGTATTTAAGTTTCAAAATATTAAATTAATATTTTGTATACACAAATTAACTATACTTAGGGCCATTATTACAACTTGCCTTTATGTTCGAAATAGTAAAAGTTAACTTTAAGCAATATAAAAAGGTACCCTTAAAGTCAACTTTTACTATTACGAACAAAAAGGCAAGTTATAATAATGGCCATTAGTATAAAGTACAATACAATATTCATTAATTTTTAAGTTATCGGACCTTAATTAAATAAAGTCTGTATGACAAGGTAATAAATAATATTTATAATTGTCTCCTAATGGACAATGATGATGAATACATTATGTGTAAATAAATACGGTTTATATGTAAGTACTATTACCAAACAAAGTTTAATAATCTTTTTTAAAATCGCAGAAAAAAATTATAAAATCGCTTGAACAGTATTTAAAACAATTATGTTGATAACACCTTCAAACAGCTGTTTACATTTTGAAAATTTCAATCAGCGACAAGCGCGAAATATTAAAGAAAAACTTAAAATTAAACAAAACGTATTAAATTTATCTTTATTAAAATGAACGACGAACAATTGATTTTATTGGTACAGGACAATGAAAGTTTATACAACAAATATATAGTTCCGGCTATATTTTGTTTTGTTTGTTTATGTCAAAAACATATGACACGTTTATAATGTTCTATAATCGCACTAAAGTGTTACGCTAAGTCAACGTTACGGTTACATTACATCAACGGTCGGCTAACCCAGCCTTTACACGTACACAACACTATTGTAAACAAAACACACAACAAGAACCAAGGCGAATTTATACAAGGTGGAGTCAGTCAATCAGCTGATAACTTTTTTTTTCGCTTTTTGGTTCTAACAGTTGTCAAAGCTTTTGTTTATATTAAAATATCTACATATTCTAAGCTTATTAACAAAATATTTATTTTTTACATAAATAAGTAAAGCCCTCACTATTCAATTATCTACACTATATTAATTTTTAATACATATTTGTTTAATTTTTAATTTTTGTTTTTTGACATTTGTTAAGACCAATTGTTGTTTTTGTAGAACTGCCACCACCTTGTATGAATTCGCCTTGACAAGAACGTATAAAATGCAAATATTTCATTCAGTTGCTTGACAACATTCAACGAAGCAGGAGTGTTGCGGATATTTTTTTTACCCATACATGCACACAATTAAATTTCTCTTTTTGTCTATGAACAGCGATGCCGCTTTGGACCAAAATTGGTAGTTTTAAGTTAAGAAATTGACGTTTGGTTGGTTTGTTCCGTTGTTTGTCGGATTTTAGGCTACGATAATTCTGAATATATAATTATTTTTGAGAGCAAAATAATGAAGAATTCTGTCATGCCAGAATAGTAAATATTTCTTCAGTTTCATTTTAAGCTATATACATTAGAGTGGGTCAATTTTTCTTTTTCGACCAAGCGGTTATCAAAATCGTAATATACGATGAATTCTAAGAAGGATTGCCAAAGAAACCATGGGTCTAAAATCAAAATCGAGCTTCCCATTTTTAACGCGACAATATTGCTTTCGTATTTTATATATTTTTTTAAATATTATAACATTTTATTGAGCTTTTTAGGAAACTTGACTATGTTTGGGCTTGTTCGAAAGGAAAGAATTAGAATTTATTTTATGAAAATTGTGTCATTTTTATTACATGTTGAATGACACTATTATTCTGACAATTTTATTGATATTATTTTGACAATTTTTAAAATATTAAGAATAAAACTAAAAAAAATTGTATTGAGGATTAATTTCGGAATATTTCTTTGTTAAGCTAGGGATGATAAATTCACCAAGTGTATTTTTTCAGCACAAATCGGATTTCTAAAGTACTGCAGTACTTCAATGATTCATTAAGATACATTTCAAATTATGATAGAACTTGGAATGAAATACTACTACATCTTAAGAAATTATATAAAATAATCTAAAAAAAGGATACAAATCCAATTTATGTTCTGAAAAGTTTTAGACATCAATTTGGCACTGAGACGAAAAAGATTATGAAATGACGTGTTCATTACTACAGGCTGAGAACAAATGATCAAACATGCATTATTAAATTCAATATATTGAGGTTAGAAAAATACATTGTGAAAATGTAGAACATTTTATTTTATATAAATTCAGTTATAAATTCTAAACGCGTAGTAACCAAAATAACCTGGATTTATCCAAAAACTCGATTTGTCGTAGCTTTTATCATCACATTTATAATACTTGATTTTTAATTCATTCCTCTTTTCACCTTTTTTAATCTCACACCCTGAAAAGTATGATGTGGTTGTTCCTGCACCTCTCGGTAATTCGGATTATTGTATCATTTCCTCCTCCTTTTCTCTCTCGGATCTTCGCAATGTTTCACAAACAGCTACGAAACGTTCAAGATTTATCTACGAAAAGGATGGTCTGGCGGAGCTCAACTTTGTTTCCTAGACAATGACGTCATGGTGCTCTTTCATCAAAACTTATTGCTTTTGGTGTCGGTAATAACTTCTCTTGATTTATATCGAGCGTTTTCAGAGATCGCACTATACTAGTTGTTATAGATGGAATCTCATCAAACGAGTTCAAGATAAATTCCGTTCTTTCAGATCATGTCGCTTCATCTGTATTTATGGGTGGTGTAAATATTGTGGATTCAGACGCTCTTGATGTTCTGGGCATGAGAATACAATGTGATGTCCGCTGGTCTAAACGCATTTTTCAAGTGTCGAAAGAAGCATCTGAAACATTTATTTATTTAACTAGACTATAATAAGTGTACTTTTTTCCCTCTATTTATAAAAAACATTTTTTTTTAAATATAGTCCCAAAATCGGACAATATTTTTTAAAATAATTTTATATAATGTTTTACTTATAACTATTGTTAGGTTTATAAAGGTACTTAATTAATAATTGTACTAAAATACCTAAAATGCACTGCTTATCATAGAAGAGTTGTTATAGAAAAACTACCATAACTTTTGAACCCATGAGGATACTATTTTCACACAGAAATTATAATTCTGTTTTCTATTTGCTATAAAAAAATTAAGAAAATTTAAATATCTTTTTTAGAGATATCCATTGTGGACATTTGGAACCTGTTGCTAAGAATATAACATTAAATCCTTTCCAAATACACCACGTTCAGCAAAAATAAAATGAAATAACCCATCAAAAATTAGTACAGAGAGCAACAACAACGAATTTTGGAGGGTTATTTAATTTTTTTGGGGATTATTTTATTATTTGATTTCATATGAAATAATCCCCCAAAAAATCAGTATGAAATAAATCCCCAATATATATTTTCGTTAAGATCGTACTAATTTTGCAGTGCGAAGAAAGTTATAAATAAAAAATATTAATTTTGAAATTATAACTGATGTCAAAACAACGAATGATCTATGTCCAATTAAACATGAGTGCAGGAATAAAACTTGCAAGGGAAGAGTAAGTGTGCTCCCAGATGGTAAGTGCTTCTTGCCAAGAATTATGTTGAACACAACCACAAGAACGATAAGGAGAAAGGCTCTTAATAGAATTAAGCACGAATGCGAAGATCTTGCAGGAACATTAAGAGGCGATACCTCTGCAATGAGTTCAATAAGATGTATTATGTTGTATGTATTACTTTGTTCGTTATTTCGTGCGGGGTTATTTCATCCCGCCAAAAAATTTTTCGCACAACTGTCGGGTCTAAATATTTTGGAATTAGCCAAATGTATTACATAAGTTAAGCTTTACTTTATATTTTTGTGATCTCTTATTTAAGAAATGTTTTTTAGAGATGCCAAACATCTCAGATGAGGAGCTCGAACAAAATTAAAATATTTCGATTGCTATCATTTTAATAAATGTAAAAGCCCCTAAAAACAATAACGAACTCAAATTATAATAAAGATTAGCAACATGCAAAAGAAATATATATTTTTATTTGCGAAGTAACAAGAGGAAAATACTTGCAGATTTGTTACAAATATTTGCAAACGGTTTTCCCAACAAGTGTGGAATGTGAAAGATAATAATAATATTCTTAAGAAGCTATTTTTTTACTATGGTACTGTTTTACCAGTATGTAAGTTATGTTACCATGTTAATTTGTGTTATTATGTAAGTAAAACATAGATTAACATGAATCTTTGTTTAAAATACTTCTTATCAAGAATTTCACCATGTGGCATAATTGGGTTCAAAATCTAATGGGATCACATAAAGCAATTGAAGTTTCCGACTTAACGTAAACATTTTTGTTTACTGTAATTTTCACTAATATAAATAAATCTACATATTTTTGTAAAATAATGCAGAAAGATTTTGCAAATATCTGACCTTTGACCTCGATGCGCGTCCCGAAATCGTTTTCTGAAATTTCCAGCACTTAAATTTTAATATTTCACAATATTCCACCCGGCACACTTTGAAATTTATAAAAAGATCGGCTGTCAATTTATTTACTATTTTGTTTCATTTTCATTTATTTATTGTATCTTCATTACTTAATGAACTAACAATAAGTATTTCAAATCTTATATCTAATAACTATTATTTAATTAGCCCAGCCAGTGCCGGACGAAAAATAGTTTATTCATTGTTACATTTTTCATGATCTCAGTTTTTACAAGGGTCACATTAAGATCTTTGTGTATATTCGCGTTCTTGATATACTGTGATCTGTGATCATTCTTAAAAACTTGTTTTGGCGTCTTTGGATCTTTTCTACATTTGACGCTGAGGCCATACACCATAGCTGAATGCCATAACACCATATCGGTTTTAAAGTAGAAGTTTATAATCTAAACTAAGCGTAGAGTTTCTGCCAATGAGCCAATTAATTTGAATTGATTTCAATTTCATTTGCATCTATATGAATTTTTCATGTAAGGCGACGATCGAGATATATCCCGAGGTATTTAACTTCCGATTGTTGAATTATGGTTTGGTTATTGATATGAATAGAATGCCATGATTCTCTACGCAATGTAAATGTTATATGTGTACATTTTTGCTCGTTGACTATAATTTTCCAATGTCTTAACCAGAAACGCTTCTTGAGGGTTTTCATGAATGCAGTATAGCAGTATCGCCAGCAAATGTCCATGTATGAGTGCGATTGTTAGTTGGCGTATCAGCTTCAGTGGGTTGGGGACTACTTAAAAAGTAAATAGTTTTAAAATTGCTTATGTGTGTTTGCGGGTAAATTTTGACTCAATTTGTATATTAAACCATCATGACATACTTTATCGAATGCTTGAGAAATGTTGATGAAGAGAGCGGAACAATATTTTTTTTCCTCAAACGCTTGTCTTACAATATTTACAAGGCTATGGGTTTGTTCGATAGTAGATAAGTATATAACTAATTGTTTATGTTAAGATTTATATAAATAAGAATAATTAATTGTAAATCACTCACTCAAGTTTTCTCTAACGCCTGTACACGACATACTTTGTAAAGAGATAAGTGAAAGTGCTACAAGAATAAAAACCCTGATTAAATAAAGTTATTTAATAAAAAAACAAGTAAGAGAGCTAAATTCGGCTGTGCCGAATCTTATATACCCTTCACCTAAGTATACATATTTACGTACATTGCCTTTACCCATGCAAAACTCTTCATATAGCAACAACAACAAGAAAAAATCATAATATTATATCAGATGCAATTGCAATAGATCCGATAATCATATTCACGCGTTGATTGCTCTTTGATAACTAACCAAATAAACACAACAATTATTTTGCACAATTGTATGTGGAAAAAATAACAACAACAAAAACTAAAATAAACGAAATTATGCATGTGTTGATTTATAATTCTTATTCATTTCATCCCAAGGCGAATTTATATACTTTTATTTATATTTTATTCATCTCATTCCACATTGTAGAACAGAGGTGCGCAAAAGTAAATTCTCTCACCAACACATTCAATTCTTTATTTTGTTCAGTGCACCTACAAATACAAAAACTGAATAAATAAAGAAAAAGTCATACGCCATGCTCATGCGCTTTTTTTACCTGTCTCGTTGAGTGGACAACGGCTACTAAATTGTAAGAGCATAAGAATACGTGTGATTTGATTTTGCACAATTGTGCTATGCAGTGTTGTCAGATTAGGGGATTTTCCCCCAAATTGGGGATTTTATTTTGTAAATGGGGATACATAATTGGGTTTGGGGATATGGGGAACAGTTGGGGCAATATTGTATGTTTTGGGGATTTTTTGAATATTTTTGGGGATTTTTATTTTACTTATTATTTTTTTGTTTTAGTTTTCGTATTTATGGAATTGTTCTAAATATTTAATTTATGTAAGAGTTTGTTTTAAATCGAAAGAAAACATTGGAATACAAATTTACAAATTGTTATTATGTATTATCAATATATAATATTTTATTCCTAAAAAGTGATTTGATAAGGGATTTGGATTTTTAAAAATTACCCCCATTAACACGAATCCTGGTTAGGTGTTAACTAATAGTTATACTGTCGGTTAAAATTATTTTTGTATGAAAACTGTCAGTATAAATATTAGTTAACAGACTTCGTGGTACTGGGGGTTAAAGTATTTTCTCTTTTTAAAAGTTAAAAAACTAACAATCTCTAGAATTAAAAAAACAATATCTGAATGGCTTAGTAAATATAAAATTGTATTTCTTATGGAAGAAAACCAGAAATTTTAATTTATAAGTTTTATTTTTTAAATTATTTTACATACGTACATAAATAAAATTAATTGCAGTGCAAATAATGTATGTATGAATTAAAATTAGACTATTATTTTTACTGGGGATTTTTGGGGATAGTACAAACTGTTTTTTGGGGAATTTCGGGGATGAAAAATTTTAATTTGGGGAAAAGTCTCGAAAAAAATCTGGGAGCCCTGGCTCTAATTAAGAATTTAATCTCGTTGGTCGGAGAAAATTTTTTTGCGTTGTGCCATTTAAATCATGAAAACGATTTCCCTAAGGTTGTTACCGAATTTGAAAACAATAAAAAAGTTTTTACACATACCAATTGAAGAGTAGGTTTCCAAATGGTTATTAAAGGTATTGACTCTTGTGTAGTTCCTGAAGAAATAAAGGCTGCTTTGGAAAATAACAGGTTTAAAATAAAGAACCAATGTTTAGAAGTGAACTAGAACCAGATGACGTTAAACTCGTAAAATTACGATAGAAGAGCCACATAAGAGATCGGGACCCGTTCAGTGTTTAAATTGTCAAGAATATGGTCATAATAGGGGATATTGCAAACTATCCCCGTTTGCGTAGTGTGGAGCATTGCACGGTTCTACCCAATGCGATAAATCCAAAAACGACTCAAAAGTTAAAAAAATGCAGCAATTGTGGTGCAAATAACACAGTAAATTACTGAGGATGCCCAGTATATTCCATAGTTAAAAGAACATTAACACAAAAACCAAGTATTTAGTGCAATCAAAGAACCTAGTTGATACCCATTGCACCCAAATCTCGCAAACCATGAATAATAAAGGTTCATACGGGGATCACGACTGATTACCCATTAAGGTAGTGTTTTGTTTAATAAAATTTCTAAAATGGATTTGAATGTGATTTCGTGCGGCCAAACTACTTACTGACCCACGAAAAATACCGGATATTATTGATTTTATCGTGATGAAAAATATACCTGGAGAAACGATTCAAGTTGAATCCTCGCTGGAACTATCTTCAGATCACTCAACCACTATTGTTAGTTTATTGAGCCCCCGATAAATTGTATCCCCGACTGGTAACTTAGCGATGACAAGCACAAAAATTAAATGGCTCAAATATAAAAAATACCTCAGTACACATTGCTCGGAAAACATACTGCTACGAACATCTATTATCCACCTATTGTCAGCCTATTGTCGAATATATCAAAGCTATTTGCGAAGATACTCATGAAGAAGTTGTACCCGATGTTAGTTGAAAACAATTGTATTCCGAATCATCAATTTTGATTTAGAAGAAATCACAGTAATATCGAACAAACCCATACCTTATATATATTGTAAGAAAAGCGTTTGAGGAAAAAAATATTGTAAAATGTTGCATATACACAGTCTTAGAAAAGTTTACATACCCCTAATATATTTCATCTTTATTAATAAATATTTAGTGAAAAATTCTTTAATTACTTTTTTTATGCTATTTCGGATTTATTGAGATAAAATAAACACAAAACTAATTTATTTTCATTAAATTCTACTAAAAAACATAAAATAATTCATTATTTGGCATAAAGCTAATTTACATAAGATTACATACGGGGGAAAAAAAAACTTAAAAAAATTAAATTAATATTTTGTGTGGCCTCCTTTGGCTTTAATTACAGCATATAATCTATTTGGCATGAACAAAGCCAATTTTTTTGTTATTTCTGGAGTAATTTTGCCACATTCTTCCATCAACGCTTCTTTGAGTGCTGGAACTGAAGTTACTTGTCGATTTTTTAGACCTCGTTTAAAAAGATCCCATAAATATCCAATAACATTAAGATCGGGGGACTGCGGGGGATGTTCCAATTTGTTTTTAACGTTATATAGAAGCCATTCCTTAACTAACTTTGATGAATGCTTCGTATCGTTATCCTGGAGAAATATTTCGTTGTCCTCCAGATCTAAAAGTTGGACGCTGGGAAGGTAGCTATCCTTTAAAATATCAATATACATGGCCTTATCCATTGTACCATCGATGAACCTGAGCTTACCGACACCATTTGCCGCCATACATCCCCAGACCATGACTGACCCGCCTCCATGTTTTACGGTAGAATTAACATTTTGTGGTAATAACTCTACATTAGGCTTTCGCCAAACTTTTGTTCGTCCAAATTTATGGTCCAAAAACCATAAATTTACATTCATCTGCGAATATTACCCTCTCCCAAAATGTAGGGTCATTTCCATGAGCATTTTCGTACTTTTGGTCACATTCTAAGCTCTTCTGGATATTCACAGATCTATGTAATGGTTTTTTTCTGGCAACTCTGCTATTGTACCCATTTCTCTTGATACATCGGCGAACAGTCTGATCAGAAACGTAAATTTCTAGATTTGTTCTCATTTTCCAGTTTAGTTCGACGGCACTTAGGTTAGGATTTTCTTGAATGGAACGTATAATAGACCGTTCTGTTCATTTGTCGAGGATGCGGGGACAAAGCTCGTAGTGAGGCTTTGCTTTCATAATTTCCATTTTCTTTGAAATTGTTTATTATTGTTTGGATTGTGCTTTTACTTAGATTTAATAAAATTTCATTAAGAGATTTGCCATCATTTCTCAACTTAATGACGGTTTTTCATATTGGCTCAGAAATTTCATTTCGCCCATTTTCTTCCACTAAAAATACTTTTTGATTTTATTTTGCCAGTGTGATCGCTTTTAGTGAAAGTAAACTTTCTACCACTGATTTTACACAAAGCATCATAAAAATTGTAGCGGAAATTTTAACGGTACAACATTTTTTTGTTTGCAGAGTACGTAAACTTATGTAACATTAAAAGGATACCAATATCTCGTGTTTTATTGTTATTTGTTTAAAATACCAACAAAATATTATAAAATATGATGGAAATATATTTCTTAAGTGCATTAAACAAAAATGTAGTTACAACTCTTAATAAAATTATATATTTTCCAAAAAAATAGAAAAATTTCAAACGTATGTAAACTTTTGTAAGACTGTGTATATAACTTTTGACCTCAATGCGCGTCCCGAAATCGTTGTCCGATTTGGCGCAAATTTTTTAGCACATAACTTATAGATCTAGTGTCACAATATTCTGGCCTTCACCCTACACAATTCAAACAACATTTTTTTTCCATACAACTGATTCTCACTCTAATGTACATTATATAAGATGAAATAACACTAAAGTATGTACATTGTACAAGTTAATACTTTTGGGTGTGTGTATTATAAAAAAATATATTTTCTTTCGATCCTATCCACTGGATCTTCTCAATAAACACTTCATTATTTTTATACCCTTCACCTTCGTGAGAAGGGTATATATAAATTTGTCATTCCGTGTGTAATTTCCATAATATAATTTTCCGACCCTATAAAGTATATATATTCTGGATCCTTATCGATAGCGGAGTCGATTAAGTCATGTCCGTCTGTCTGTCTGTCTGTTGAAATCAATTTTCTGAAGACCCCAGTTATCTTCGGGATCCAAATCTTCAAAATCCATCCATAAATAACGGAGATATGAGCAAAAATCCGAGACAACCTCTGAAAATTTCATCAAAAAAAGACAATTTATTGCATGCTTTGACAAAAAAACAACAAAGCGTTTGTGTGGATGTGTGTTTGTTATTTCTTTGCGTATTTTGTTTTTATACCCTTCACCATGAGAGGCAAGGGTATATATAAAGAGAGAGTTGTTTATAATGAGTTTTCATATGAGCACAGGGCTCCCAGATTTTTTTCGAGACTTTTCCCCAAATTAAAATTTTTCATCCCCGAAATTCCCCAAAAAACAGTTTGTACTATCCCCAAAAATCCCCAGTAAAAATAATAGTCTAATTTTAATTCATACATACATTATTTGCACTGCAATTAATTTTATTTATGTACGTATGTAAAATAATTTAAAAAATAAAACTTATAAATTAAAATTTCTGGTTTTCTTCCATAAGAAATACAATTTTATATTTACTAAGCCATTCAGATATTGTTTTTTTAATTCTAGAGATTGTTAGTTTTTTAACTTTTAAAAAGAGAAAATACTTTAACCCCCAGTACCACGAAGTCTGTTAACTAATATTTATACTGACAGTTTTCATACAAAAATAATTTTAACCGACAGTATAACTATTAGTTAACACCTAACCAGGATTCGTGTTAATGGGGGTAATTTTTAAAAATCCAAATCCCTTATCAAATCACTTTTTAGGAATAAAATATTATATATTGATAATACATAATAACAATTTGTAAATTTGTATTCCAATGTTTTCTTTCGATTTAAAACAAACTCTTACATAAATTAAATATTTAGAACAATTCCATAAATACGAAAACTAAAACAAAAAAATAATAAGTAAAATAAAAATCCCCAAAAATATTCAAAAAATCCCCAAAACATACAATATTGCCCCAACTGTTCCCCATATCCCCAAACCCAATTATGTATCCCCATTTACAAAATAAAATCCCCAATTTGGGGGAAAATCCCCTAATCTGACAACACTGATTAGAGCATTCGAATTTTGCTCTCTCAAATAAATAGGAGGGGGTTTGGACGACTTGGGTAATATTGGGGGGTCAGCCGTTTCTTCTTACAGTATTGAAAATCTGTTTTCGGTAGTTCTATCAATTTTAGGTACTTCTGCGTCCACGTTTGAGTACGGTAATGTACCTATCAATTCTTACTTGGATTGGCGGTTTTTGTGTATCCGGCTGCCCATTCTTAGGTATTGCTCCCGTTTTATGGTTATTTGGGTTTATACTTACTGTGAAGGTTTTTTTTAGGGGGTAAATTATTTAGCATACTTTCAGGCTCTACTAAAAGTTTACTTTGGTTACCATATTTCCATTGACAGCTGTCAATGACAAATTTTCTTTTATTGTACAAACACTTTTAGTAAACAAAGTGGGCGATAAAGAACGAGCACGATCACTTTGTTTGGCGGTCAAATACAGGATGTCATCAACTCTAGTTTTTTTTTTGTTTTCTTTCGAATTTTCTTCCACATTCACAAACACATATGCCTTTACGCCGTTCATGCTAAGCCTGCGCTCACTATGATTAGGACTTGAGAAAATCATAAAAGGTATTCTCTGCTTATTTTTTGCACATGTATTCTTTATTGGTGAAAAAAAGAAAACAAACAAAAATAACTTTAATTGTCACCTTTAATATTATATGTTATGATTTATTTCAAAAACTATTGTGTATTTAAATATAATTTCGCGTCCATTCGCGTTAAAAATATATATGGGCATTTCGTGTCAAGTGAACCAACTTTTGAAAATTAATTTATTCCAAAAACGATTGTGTATTTAAATATAATTTCGCGTCCCTTCGCGTTAAAAATATATATGTTCATTTCGTGTCAAGTGAACCAACTTTTGAAATCGATGTCAGACACAATTTTTCAACAAAATCGGTCGAGAACTTTCTGAGTTAGAGGGTGTCAAAATTTGTCATTTTGGCAGGTTTTTTTTTCTCATCCATGTAACTTATTACCTATTGTTCTTAACAAAATGTGTCCCAAATATTTTCGATAGCTATTTCTTTAATCTTTCGGGAAAAAAAATTAAAAAAAAAAAAATTTCATTTTGACTCATCAACGCCCAGCCCAACCTGCTAAAGCTAGAAACTTCAAATTCGGGTAATAGGTTCGTCCTCCATCATATAGATCCACTAAGAAGGGATTTTTGGAAATTCGAACGCTACGGGCGATAAAACGGGAAAACCGGGTAAAACCTGTACCTCTATATCTCCAAAACCAATAAAAAAAAAAATAAAAAATTTTTAAATGTGTCCACCTTTAATCAAAAAAAAAAAAAAAAAATCGACAGGTGTCTGGTACTTTTTAGAAATTCGTTATTCTAGGTGCCAAAATGGGTAAAAATAGTACCAGTAGAACCCTTTTAACCTTTATATCTACTAAATTGATAAACATAGAAATACAATTTTTAATTCATTGGTCCCGGAACAATAATAAGTAGAAATAGTTTTGGTACTTTTTTAAAATTCGAATTTTCAAGAGGGGAAAATGGTATCCTTTTTTGGTACTTTTTTATAAAAATTTTGTAATTGCACCCAAAAATTGACCGAAAAAGTTGGTAAAACCGGACATTTGATATAATTTATTCAAATTAAAAATTTAATAAAGATAAAAAATTCTTCCGACAACACATAAAAGAACTATTCGGAACTCAAGTACTAAGGGGTAAACTTCAGTACACATATTTTGGTACTTTTTTGAAAATAATTTCTGCTATTCTATCTTAAGCACTTTTATTTTATTTTTTTCAATAAAATAGTTTTACCTCCACAGTTGAGTAGTCTCAGAAAATTTCCATACAAAATTGTATTTATAAACCTTTGATAAATTTAAAAATTGTTTATGAATATGCCTTTAGACTACACAGAAAAAAATAAAAATGAATTTCAATTACGAAATTGATTATATTAATTAAAAAAATATTTGATTTTGGTCCAATCATCAAAATGATACCATTAATTAAATTCAAATTAAAAAGTTTAATTGAAAAAAATCCAAATTTCAATTAAATTTTTTATTGAATCAATTAAGTTAGTAATTCAAATTTTGCATAAAATCTACTAATATATTAATTAATACAATTCACCTATTAATTGTACCCATACCCATAAAAATACGAATATTTTATTCAAATTTTTAATTTTATATATTTTAAATATATTTTACATATATTTTTAAAAGATATAAATTATTTTATATGTAATGTATGTAATGTATGTAATGTATGTAATGTATGTAATGTATGTAATGTATGTAATGTATGTAATGTATGTAATGTATGTAATGTATGTAATGTATGTAATGTATGTAATGTATGTAATGTATGTAATGTATGTAATGTATGTAATGTATGTAATGTATGTAATGTATGTAATGTATGTAATGTATGTAATGTATGTAATGTATGTAATGTATGTAATGTATGTAATGTATGTAATGTATGTAATGTATGTAATGTATGTAATGTATGTAATGTATGTAATGTATGTAATGTATGTAATGTATGTAATGTATGTAATGTATGTAATGTATGTAATGTATGTAATGTATGTAATGTATGTAATGTATGTAATGTATGTAATGTATGTAATGTATGTAATGTATGTAATGTATGTAATGTATGTAATGTATGTAATGTATGTAATGTATGTAATGTATGTAATGTATGTAATGTATGTAATGTATGTAATGTATGTAATGTATGTAATGTATGTAATGTATGTAATGTATGTAATGTATGTAATGTATGTAATGTATGTAATGTATGTAATGTATGTAATGTATGTAATGTATGTAATGTATGTAATGTATGTAATGTATGTAATGTATGTAATGTATGTAATGTATGTAATGTATGTAATGTATGTAATGTATGTAATGTATGTAATGTATGTAATGTATGTAATGTATGTAATGTATGTAATGTATGTAATGTATGCAGTGTTACCGTTGAGCGACTAAAGTCGCAATTTTACCCTTTTTCAGCACCGCTGACACTTTTTGTGCCCCTTTACTAAAATGAACTAAATCTGACACTTTTTAATATTTTTGACCCTTTTTTCTCCTTTTTCAAAAAAAAAAAACTTTTTGCTTTAATATGACATTTTTGGAACAATCAACTTAAGTATATAAAAATATTTCATATATGTATATAGAAAAGCTTCTTGCTTTTTCATATGGTAGCAAGGATTTTGGAGCAGTAGGAAGTTTTACAACACTTCTTTATTCAAGCTCAATTCTAAGAGAAAAATGCTTTCAATTCCAATTTATTCAAGCTCAATTCAAAGAGAAAAATGCTTCCAATTTGAAAAAAATTTTAGAAATTCAACAAGGTTTGTCCCCTACTACCAAAATATATTTACAATTTTTAGTATATATTCTTAACAGAATGAATAAATTTAATAAAAAATTTTCAAAGCGAATCTTCGCAAATAATTTATCTTACATCAAGCACAAAAGATATTTTATTAGACATTTTTACAAATTTTTAAAAAAGGAATTTATTATTAACTTTAAAATCGAAGAGATAGATTTTATGAATGTTTTACATATTAAAGAAATAACTAATATATATATTGGACATGAGGCTGAGGCAGTTTTATGTATCGAAAAAATATCAAAAAGTTGTACCATTGAAATAAAAACAAATATCTTAAATTTTTACCAAAAGCTTTGTAATGAAATAGTAACAAGAATTGATATAAAAAAATAAAAAAACTTTCAGTTTTAGAATATATAGATCCATTCTTTCTAAGCTCAAATAAGGAGATTAATTACTATGATATAGCTTCAGAATACAAATATGTAATTACTCAACCAGATATATTTATACAAGAATTAAAAATGTTAGAATCAAAAATTTATGACAAAACATATGATACTATGTTTTAAATTACAAACCCAGAAGAATTTTGGCATCAGATTGGTAGTTTAAAAAACAGGTTTAATAATTATTTATATTATAATTTATATGCATTTGTAACATATGTATTTACTCTGTCACATAGTAGTGTATCGGCGGAGCGAGTATTTTCAAAACTTACTGAAAAACTTACGTTAATGAAAAATAAATTATCCAACAGATTAAAAGTGGACTCATAATTGTTGTGTTCCGTTTTTTTTTTTTTTTTTGCTATTAATTTTCAAAGTTACGGAAAAAAGAAAATACCAAAAGTGATTTAAATAATATTTAATTTTATTTTTATATATACGCTGTTCATAAATTTTTTATCATTTGCTTTTTTTTTGATTGTGATCAACATTTATATATTTGTAAAAAAGCTACAAATCACAACAAATAATTTGTAACAAAATTCAAAATTTTCTTTAAGTTTTTGTTATTTATTACATAGTCTTTATTGCCAAATCGTTATTATAAAAATTTGGAAAAATTAAAAAAAAAAAAATGAATTTGTCTATATGTACATTAACATCATTAAAATATTCCATAAAAAAGTTTTTATCGAATTTTATCTAATTTTGTTTACTTTTGTTTTCCTTTAAAAGTGTTGCCCCTTTTTTTTGCCAAAATCCCCTTTTTGTGCGACTTTTGCTTCAAGAATCCCCTTTTTATGCGACTTTTAAAAATTTTCCAACTGTAACGCTGATGCCATATAACAATTGTTTAAAAAATTTACACACATTTGTTATGCTCTTTTAAAAACTTTAATTCATTCATCGTTGAGCAAGCGATGAAAACACATGCGGCGGGCTATCGTCATTTTTTTCAGAAATCATTAAGCATTGTTGTTAGTTGTTTTTGGACGAAGCATAGCAAGCATACGCTTTTCAATTACAATTGAACACAAAAAAACAATGTCAGCTACAAATAAACAATTTAAGGGAATTTCGGCCGTATAATGTGTATTTTTTCTTTTCCTTAACATTTAAATTATATTCATTTAATAATTTGGCTAAATCTGACAAAAATTCTATATCTAAACTTTTTTTATTTATTTTTTTTCTGATTTTAAGTTTTTGACATTATGGTTGCTGGGTAGCTCTCTCACCAATACATCTTCATTTTTATTTATGAACACCACTGTTTTAAATGCACATTCATATGTATCTATTCGTAATATTTCTGACAACAATGAACAAATTATGCAACGAAAACACAACAAATTTTTTACATAGACACGAGTGCACAGTGGGGCAGAATCAAAATTTTTTGGAAATAAATCTGGCATTTCTAAACGGATGGCCCGCTAGAAATAAAACTTCACGTCGGGTTAGCCAAGGAGTATTCGAATTCAAGTTATTAAAATGGACCCTACAAATACTCTAGGCGCGGTGCTATGGGGCCTCAAAGTAGGGTACCTTGGACATGTAAAATTTTTAAACACGTGCCATTTTTTTTGTTTCCCATCCGATTTCCAAGATTTTTAAATTTTTGGGAGGCGTTCGGATAGGTCTTGAAAAAACATGATTGCGCATGCTATTTATCTCTTATAGTTTCCGAGTTATAAGCATTTCAAAATTGAAATTTTTAAAATTTAAAAACATGTCATATTTTTCGAATATGTCGCCCCCACGCCCTTAGCAATTTGACCTTTTTCATCAAAATTTTAATTTTGGACCACATGTTCTAAAATCCCAAAGCTGGAATCAGAAAACGGGAAGCAGCTTTGGAAACCTTGATGTGATTTATATTTATTTTTAAACCATTTTCCCAGCCCCGAAGGAAATGTAGAACCTGTGGGCAAAATTGTAAAAAATACCCTGCAAATTTCGTTTAGTTTTGTTAATAAATAAAGATTTTATTTCATACTAGCTTGACCCGGTGCGCTTCGCTACCCCTGTAGTCTATGTTGGAAATTTCAATAAAATCGTTTCGGCCGTTTAGTATTTATTGTTTAAGAACTAAAGGTACCAATTTTACCGGTTTTCCCCCTGTTTACCCCTTTCTGGGCCAAGTATTGAAAAAAGTTATAGCCTATTGGCGCTTCCAAGTAAGGATCTATAAAATCGATTCAGACGTTTAGGCGTGATGCTCAAACAAACAAACAAAAGTCAATAACTCAATTATATTCAAAAATATGCCACTTTAAAACTCCGTCCTTCAAAAATATTGCACTTTTTCATATTTCAATGTGACTAAAGGTAAGGTCAGACTACGCAAATTATTTGACACAAAATGTTTCATGTGTTTGATCAAAACTACATCAAATAATCCATGGCTTGATTTTGTGGTCACACTGTACACATTTATTTGCCATATTTGTTTCATCTAACTACACCGAAATACTATGAAACACACGAAGGGGAAAATATATTTGTCTTGTGGTCACATTTATGGTAATATTTTTTCTAAATAATTATTAAATAAAGCTGTAAAAAAACTTTAATTTCTTTCTTCAATACAAAATACATATCTAGAAAGTAAAATACTACTAGATTTTGCTTTATATTTGAAAGAATTGTGAAATTTCAGTACTTTTATTTAAACGTCAAATATTTTATGTTCCTAGTTTGAACAGAAAATATTTTTGCACGGCAAACAAGAAAACAGCTGAATTTGGTCAAACAAATTTATTTGCCGATAAGAAAACTTTCTTGTAATGTGACCAATGTGTGACCACTAAACAGCAAATATTTTCCTCAATTTTTTATTTGATCTTGCAATTCATTTGCAAGATCAAACAGCGTCAAATAACAGCTGTTGCATCATGTGTTATCGCAAAAGTAGTGTTGCTATATCTTAAATTAAAAATCGCTAAATAATGAAAACAAATCGCGAAAAGAACTCAAGCTTGAACAATTTAATAATATAATTATTAAAAGTTTATTTATTAAATTATATTACTATCAACGTATTAAAATTTGTAGGTATAATTGTACTTAAAATCTACCAAATATCCCTAATGTAATTAACAATTTTGGAATTTTATTGTATTTGTTTTGGCTTTTTTTGGATTTTGAACTAAAAATCGCATTATTCAAACAAAACGAATATTACTATGATGAACTTAAAAATAATCAAATAAGCGAACCGTTAAAAAGAAAAAGTATATTAAAATGTTGAAACCAAAGTACATACAAGTAGTCCAACTCTTTGACAGCAGTACCTAACTATATATTGGACGCAAAACGAAATGAAAATGTGCTAGAAATGTAAATAAAATTATAAAATTCTGTGTGTTAAAGAATTGACGAGAATTGAACTATATTTAATCGAACATTTTTTCTAAAAATATCGAGACATTTGATGAGTACATTTATCACAAGGGAGTTGAATTCACACGGTACTCATTTATGTGAGAGAGTAATATTGAAAAATATAGTCGGACTACTTGTTATACTTTAGTTGAAACTATACTTATATGTAGAAGGAAAAATTAAATTCATAATTGAAATTATTTTTTTTTTAATAAAAATTATTAATCGAACAGGACTTTCACCAAACTTTTTTCATTCTGAATGTTCACAAATATTATATTCGCATTAAAAAAAATTAAGCAGATCATACTGTTTAAGAATAAATTTTTAATTGCAATCCAATCATAATATTTATGTATGTCTAAACTATTTTCTTTGATTTTAAATTCAATAAATATTCCATACATTTGAGCAATTTTAAATTTTGTAAATAGAAAAACTCCATGTATAAAAACAATCAAACATCAGACTATGTTATACGTATACAAATATAATCGCATACAAATGCAAAAAATCGCAACATAGACTTCATGTCTTCAATTATTTTTTCTCCCAGAATGTCATTCCAGGCTGAATGACTTTTATGTGAAGAAGAAGACTTCATTTATTGATGCTATTTTTTTAGTGAAAATAATTTAAATAACAAATGTTCAGGAAATATTGAATATGTAATTATAGTAAAAGAATAAAAATAGTGAAATTGTGTCTTTACTTTTGTACCAAAAATATTTAAATAATCTCCTTTTATTTTTCCGCCAAGCTGTACAAATAATTTTCAGTTTTGCTCTATTTGATCAAACAATTATTTGATGAAAGTCTGTGATATAGTGTGACCACACGGCAAATATATTTACTGATTCTTTTTCGCAGCAGTTTGGTCAAACAAAAAGTGAAAAATTAAATTCACTATATGATAACAAAATTCAATAAAACTTTAATAAAATAATTGTTTTACAATTCGAAATAAGTACTTAAACCTTAAATAGATTTATAAGATCAAATTATATATTTTTTAGGTATTTATATAGCTAGTGGTCACACTATGTTCACATTAAGAAAATATTTTGTTTGCCGACAAATAAATTTGTTTGACTAAAATCATCTGTTTTGTTGTTTGCTCTAAATTTTATTTGTGGTCAGATTCAGACAATGAAATATTTGACGATAATCATCAAATATTAGCTGTGTCTGACCGTACCTTAAGTCAAAACCATTGACTTTGTTGTTGAATAAAATATTAAGAAAATTTAAAAAAATTGTTTAGTTTGAAAAAGTGCAATATTTTTGAAGGACGGAGTTTTAAAGTGGCATATTTTATGGACCGATCACCATGAAATTAGGTGGTGTGATTTAAGTATGTGAAAGCTTTTATGTTGAATTTTATGTGTATACCAACATTTTTAGGAGATTTATGTACGTTAAAGTGATTTTAGGAAGCGGGATTTATATGGGAGCTATGACGAAATATGGACCGATCATAATAAAATAAAATTTATTTGGAGCAAAATTTGTGTAGATACCTATATATATTAAACATTTATGACCGATGGAGTCCAATTTCGGGAGGACATTTGTAGGTGAATTAATGAACCGATTTCAGCCAGTTTCAATAGGCTTCGTCATTGGGCCGAAAAAGCGAGTCTTATATGGTAGTAAAGACTAATTGTGGACCGATCATAATAAATTTGGTGACCCGAATTCCGTAAATATAAAATTTATTTGGAGCAAAATTTGTTTAGATACCTATATAAATTAATCAATTATGACCGCTAAAGTCCAATTTCGGGATGAGAATTTTATTGGGGCTAGGTGAAATAATGAACCGATTTCAGCCAGTTACAAAGGCTTCGTCTTTTGGCCGAAAAAATTATATGTACCAAATTTTATCGAAATATCTTCAAAATTGCGACCTGTACTTTGCGCACAAGGTTTACATGGACAGATAGCCAGCAAGAAAGACGGACCAGAAACTGGTTCTGAGTCGATCGGTATGCTTTAAGGTGGGTGTTAGAATAATATTTTTGGACGTTGCAAACATCAGCACACACGCAATATACCCTCCACACTTTGGTGGTGTAGCTTATAAATATGGAAGCAAAAAAGTAAAAAAAAAACGGTAAAAATGCCCACAATCCCCATATTGATAGCAAATAAGAAAAAGCTGAAGAAATGCAATAGGTTCGAAATTCGGCATAAGTTAATATTAAACCTCTTCCAAACATAAAGAAAATGCATCCTTTGTTATACAGAGTTTGCTGGAAAAGGGAAAACTCTGCAACATTATCTTAGATTTTCAAGTTGAAAATTGTCAAGTGACTAGTTTGACTTTGGTTTTTTTTGGTTTTTGGAAAGGTTAACAGAGTACAATGTACCGAAATAGTAATATGGGCCAACCTAATCGAGTGGTGTGGACAGCGTCACCGTTGGAAAATTTTTAAAAGTCGCATAAAAAGGGGATTCTTGAAGCAAAAGTCGCACAAAATGGGGATTTTGGCAATAAAAAGGGGCAACACTTTTAAAGGAAAACAAAAGTAAACAATATTTGATAAAATTCGATAAAAACTTTTTTATGGAATATTTTAATGATGTTAATGTACATATAGACAAATTCATTTTCTTTTTTTTTAATTTTTCTAAATTTTTATAATAACGATTTGGCAAAAAAGACTATCTAATAAATAACAAAAACTTAAAAAAAATTTTTATTTTGTTACAAATTATTTGTTGTGATTTGTAGCTTTTTTACAAATTTATAAATGTTGATCACAATTAAAAAAAAGCAAATGATAAAAAATTTGTGAACAGCGTATATTTAAAAATAAAATTAAATATTATTTAAATCACTTTTGGTATTTTCTTTTTTCCGTAACTTTGAAAATTAATAGCAAAAAAAAAAAAAAAAAGGAACACAACAATTATGAGTCCACTTTTAATCTGTTGGATAATTTATTTTTCATTAACGTAAGTTTTTCAGTAAGTTTTGAAAATACTCGCTCCGCCGATACACTACTATGTGACAGAGTAAATACATATGTTACAAATGCATATAAATTATAATATAAATAATCATTAAACCTGTTTTTTAAACTACCAATTTGATGCCAAAATTCTTCTGGGTTTGTAATTTAAAACATAGTATCATATGTTTTGTCATAAATTTTTGATTCTATTATTTTTAATATCTGGTTGAGTAATTACATCTTTGTATTCTGAAACTATATCATAGTAATTAATCTCCTTATTTGAGCTTAGAAAGAATGGATCTATATATTCTAAAACTGAAAGTTTTTTATTTTTTTATATCAATTCTTGTTACTATTTCATTACAAAGCTTTTGGTAAAAATTTAAGATATTTGTTTTTATTTCAATGGTACAACTTTTTGATATTTTTTCGATACATAAAACTGCCTCAGCCTCATGTCCAATATATATATTAGTTATTTCTTTAATATATAAAACATTCATAAAATCTATCTCTTCGATTTTAAAGTTAATAATAAATTCCTTTTTTAAAAATTTGTAAAAATGTCTAATAAAATATCTTTTGTGCTTGATGTAAGATAAATTATTTGCGAAGATTCGCTTTGAAATTTTTGTATTAAATTTATTCATTCTGTTAAGAATATATACTAAAAATTTTAAATATATTTTGGTAGTAGGGGACAAACCTTATTGAATTTCTAAAATTTTTTTCAAGTTGGAAGCATTTTTCTCTTTGAATTGAGCTTGAATAAATTGGAATTGAAAGCATTTTTCTCTTAGAATTGAGCTTGAATAAAGAAGTGTTGTAAAACTTCCTACTGCTCCAAAATCCTTGCTACCACATGAAAAAGCAAGAAGCTTTTCTATATACATACATATATGAAATATTTTTATATACTTAAGTTGATTGTTCCAAAAATGTCATATTAAAGCAAAAAGTTTTTTTTTTTTGAAAAAGGAGAAAAAAGGGTCAAAAATATTAAAAAGTGTCAGATTTAGTTCATTTTAGTAAAGGGGCACAATAAGTGTCAGCGGTGCTGAAAAAGGGTAAAATTTCGACTTTAGTCGCTCAACGGTAACACTGTATGGCATGAGCATCACTGATTTAAAAACATAAAAAAAGTCGATCATTTACACTCTCACTTTATACGTGTATTCATACTTGGATTCAAAGTAAATTAATAAAGTAGCGACAGTAACTCAACAAATACAACATTAACAAAAACCACAAGCGATTTTGTTGTTGGTTTAAGGTTTGTGCTGTCAAAGTTAAGTGAACTGTCAAAATTGCCTGTTGTTTTTTTTTTTTTTTTGCTTTTGGGTTTGTTGCATTTTACGCCACAACAAACACAAGTGAATTGACAGTTCACTGAGGTCACCTTCTATAAATTCGTCTTGGTTTAAGTTGTCAAAAATTTACTTTGCTTGGATTCTTTCAGAATATAAGTCATGCATAATTATGTATGTACGTATAAGATTTTTTACTTTTTGGTCGTCCATAAAAATAGACCCAGCCTAATGTACATATGCATATAGTAAAATTTTCTTCAGTGCATAATTATATATTCTGGAACTTAATTAAATTTCGTATCTCCTTTTATTCATTACCTCTTTGTAGTAGTTTCATTTGTAGTGATGAATTATTCTTGCTTTCATGCATTTGTCCTTCCATAATTTTGTTGTTGTATTTTCTATCCCTTTTAAATTATTTTCCTTTCTTTTGTCATATCATGCTGAAGCTTACATTTTCTATTATTCCTCTTTATCCTGCTACAAAATCACTCACGATCATCATTGAACCTATTTATGTATTTGTTTATGTTTTTTGCAAAAATTGTTGTTTCATTATGCAGTTACAGAACACATGAACAAACATACAGCAGCATTATATTATAATTACGTACTTGTGTGTATAAGTTGTTGTTTTTGAAGTTAATTTTTGCACTTATACATTACACATCATATTTTTCTTGCACAATTATTTTCTACGCTGCTTATTAATTTGTTTGCTCTCCTGTTACAAATTTTACGAAAGGATACATTTGAATGTACAAAAACTTAATTCGATAGATTTCATTCACCAAAAATATATATTTGCATTGCATTTTCTATGAAACAAACAATTTTTTACATTGCATTCATTTGATGTTTTGCTTACATTTTGTTGTTGCATTCTCTTTTAACCACTTTACATACAAAATTATTTTTTTATCTTAGTAATTTTTCTGGACTCCTAATACAAGCAGCAGGAATACATTTTAATTCGTATTAAAAAAAATCAATTAATCAAAAAATTCAATAAAATAATATCGTCGTCCGCTATCCTTTGCCCAGAATCTTATTTAATGTATTTTCACTGCATTCCTATCTTTCACAATACAATTACATACCTCAAAAACATAAAACTTCTATTTTATTGCACTTAAATTCTTTATTAACAGACTATTCAATATAAATTTTTATTTTGTACACCCAAATCAACGCACATTTGTTGTTCATAGTTTTTTTTCACATTTTTCTACTCAGTGACTATATGCGGCAAAATATTTCCATATATGTGGCGGAAATCTTTTATAAATGAACATATTCGCTTTAAACATTTTTAACTTCGCACAATTTCGTATTTTACATTTTTCAACTTCGTATGGTTTGGCATTCGTAAAATTTGTAACTGAAGAGCAAACAAATTATAAGCAGCATAGAAAATAATTGTGCAAGAAAAATATGATGTGTAAGATATAAGTGCAAAAAAGGCACAGGCATGAGTACAACAGGAGCAAAAGGAAATTAACTGCAAAAACAACAACTTTTACACACAAGTACGTAAGCGTAATATAAAACTGCTGTATGTATGTCTGCTTTTACACAGGGCAAGTTTTCTTGCCGCAAGTCTGAGTTTATATGAGAGAGTGGCAAGAAGGAAGAAGAGGGGTACACACTTCAATTCTCTTTTGTTTTCTTATTTTCAGTATGGCGTCTATTAGGTTTTGACATACAAAATTGAACACAGACTTGCTGTGTGTAAACAGACGAGCAAGTTTAAAAGAGAATCGAAGAGACTTGCTTCAAGTAAACTTGCCCTGTGTAAAAGCAGACTATGTTCAAGTGTTCTGTAACTCCATAATGAAACAACAATTTTTGCAAAAAACACAAACAAATACATAAGTAGTGTCATGTCGCCTACTGAACAGTTTAATGTTGCATTCAAAAGTAATAAAAGGAAGACAAAACATAGAATTTTATTTGAATGCAACCTTGAAACAGCTGTTCAGGGGAACGATTGGTAAGAGAAAAATATGGAGAAAAGGCGGGAAAAGGTTAGGAATGAGGGAACGGGGAAGGGATGGAACAGGAGGAGGAAGAAGAAGAAGTTTTTTTTTTTGGAGATGAGTTTTGAGATGGGAATAAAAAGTGAAGTGTGGAATATTTGATAAGAAGGAAAAATATGAAAAGACAGATTTAAAAAAAAAAAAAAAAGAATACAATCACGAGTGACACATACACAATTGATTAAAAGAAAACATATAGATACTTAAAAATACAATTTAAAAAAAAAAAGGAAAATACACATTTATACATTTACGAGATTAAGATTTAAAAGAAAACGATACATACATATTTAAAATAAATACACACTCAAGAAAAACAATTTATCAAATAAAAAGAAAAAATACACATATTTAAAATACAATATAAAACCAACACATAAATAATAAAACGCAATTATTTAATAAAAGAAACAAACCAAGTACCACACCAACCAAAAGGATACCCCTAGACATCAACCTGATGAAGAGGAAGGGTGGACAGATACGGACAGAATACACATTAACCTCGGACATAAAACGGACGACAAAAACTTCTCCAGAACCAGGTCGGTTCTAGGTTATTTTTTTTTTTGTTTCTGGTGGTAATTCCTCGGAGATGATGGAATAATTAAAAACAAAGGTAAGTGAGATAATTTAAGAACTGTAGGGTGTAGAATAGGGGCAAACCGAAAATAATGGGCCATCGGTTTGCCATGAAAGAGGGTGGGCAGGCCAGGCAGTACTAATATTGCTGCGGCCAAAGAGGTATAGCATCGTGACATTTTAATAGAGTCTATCACGCGAGTCAGAGTTTTTTTATTAGTTGTTTTTTTTTTAATTCTAGAGACAGTCTTAATATTTTTTTTGTCCAGTGGCTTAGGTGATGATCGGATGGTGAACTTTACGCCCATCTACCGGCTTAAGGCTGGGTTAGCCGACCGTTGATGTAATGTAACCGTAATGTTGACTTAACGTAAGACTTTAGTGCGATTATAGAACATTAAAAACGTGTCATATGTTTTTGACATAAACAAACAAAACAAAATATAGCCGGAACTATATTTGTTGTATAAACTTTCATTGGCCTGTACCAATAAAATCAATTGTTCTTCGTTCATTTTAATAAAGACAAATTTAATACGTTTTGTTTAATTTTAAGTTTTTTTTTTAATATCTCGCGCTTGTCGCTGATTGAAATTGTAAACAGCTGTTTAAAAGTGATATCAACACAATTGTTTTAAATATTGTTCAAGCGATTTCATAATTTTTTTCTGCGATTTAAAAAAAAATGATTAAACTTTGTTTGGTAATAGTACTTACATATAAAACGTATTTATTTAAACATAATGTATTCATCATCATTGTCCATTAGGAGACAATTATAAATATTATTGTTGTATAAACTTTCATTGGCCTGTACCAATAAAATCAATTGTTCGTCGTTCATTTTAATAAAGATAAATTTAATATGTTTTGTTTAATTTTAAGTTTTTCTTTAATATTTCGCGCTTGTCGCTGATTGAAATTTTCAAAATTTAAACAGCTGTTTGAAGGTGTTATCAACACAATTGTTTTAAATACTGTTCAAGCGATTTTATAATTTTTTCTGCGATTTTAAAAAAGATTATTAAACTTTGTTTGGTAATAGTACTTACATATAAACCGTATTTATTTACACATAATGTATTCATCATCATTATTCATTAGGAGACAATTATAAATATTATTTATTACCTTGTCATACAGACTTTATTTATTAAAGGTCCGACTTAAAAATTAATTAATATTGTATTGTTCTTTATACTAAGGGCCATTATTATAACTTGCCTTTATGCTCGTAATAGTAAAAGTTGACTTTAAGGGTACCTTTTTATATTGCTTAAAGTTAACTTTTACTATTTCGAACATAAAGGCAAGTTGTAATAATGGCCCTTAGTATAGTTAATTTGTGTATACAAAATATTAATTTAATATTTTGAAACTTAAATACTTTCGCCGATTATTAGTATACATTTTATAAATGCTTCTATGAATTAATTTGTATAATAAGTAAATATTACCATAGCATTACAAAGTTTTGTTTTTTATTTATACTTATTATTGAAATATTTGCAAAATAAGTATTTTTTATACAAGACTTAAAATTAACAAGTTGACAACACCGTTAGTAAATGTCACGTAGAAACGTAAAGAAATTCTGTTTTTAACAGGTTCAGACGTTACAGTTACGTTACATTTTGTCACTATAACTGCTTTAACTACTTTACACACAATAGAAACGATCAGCTGTTCCGTTACGTTAAGGTTACATTACATTACGGTCGGCTAATCCACCCTTTAGCCAGGCATTGCCATCATAATATTATTTAGCGTTGCCATCTGATCATCCACCTACGGTTCCGAAAAGTCATTGACAGTAGGTTCAATGATGATCCTAACGATAATGACCGACTTTGTTTATGTTTTTAAATCCACATTCATATGTATCCATTCGTAGTATTTCTAACAGGAGAACAAAAACAAATAAGCAACAGAGAACAAATTATGCAACGAAAGCACAATAATTTTTTACATAGCCACGATGCGTAATAAAAAATGATCTGTAACGGTACTCAACAAAAATCAGTTCTACACAAACAATGCAATAATAATATCATCCGCTATCCTTTGCCCATAACCTTCTTTAATGTACTTTTACTGCATTCCTATCGTTCACAATACAAGTAGGTACATACCACAGGTTCTTCATTGTATAATTATATTTTTTTCAGCATTCTATACTTTATTATTTTACTCCTGTTACAAACGCTCAGCCAATCATACTCATTTGTATTTGAGATTGCACAAGTTGTTGTTGATTTTCTACATTAAGCTAAGTACTCTGTTCAAAATTTCGTGCGAACTGCTGTCAAACTACATATAAAATGTTTGGAACGAAATACATGCGAAATAATTTCGCAAAAGCAGTACTCTGTTCTTATTGTGGAAAACATGTGAAATACATCTGGCAACCTTATTTTTCCACACGAAATAACATAAGCAGCACTTATTTCGCACGAAATTAAAACCAACAGCTGATCATTTTTTGCATATAAAATTTTTCGCATGAAAAAACTAACATTTTTCGCAAATATGAACAGAATACTAGGCTTTAAGAGTAAAAAAAACAACAAAATGCAATTAATTGCAACGGTTCCTACTCTACTCCTCCATATTTCTAGAAATTCCTTTACGATGCATTTGTTTCTTTTTTTGCACGAGTTGTTTTTGCTTTTTGCAGTTAGAGGACACACATACAACAGTTGTATATCACAATTACTTGAGTGTATAAGTAGTTGTTCTTGTATTTGCTTTTTCTCCTGCTGCATTCGTGGCTATGTAAAAAATTGTTGTGCTTTCGTTGCATAATTTGTTCTCTGTTGCTTATTTGTTTTTTTGTTCTTCTGTTACAAATATTACAAATGGATACATATCAATGTGCATTTAAAACAGAGCCCGGCAAGACATGCGATTGGTCAGTTGTTGTAAGAGCGAAAAATAAGAAAAGAGAAAAATTTATACACTCATATTCTCTACAACACAGGCATGGAAATCTTAATTTTGAAATGGTGGTATTTTAATTAAAAATAATATTTTAAAATTTAAAATTTCTGTTAGACTTCTTTACTTGTATCGATTTAAGAAAGCATTTTAGATTAAAATTCGTTTCTTTTGGGAAGTTTATAATTCTAAAAACGTACACCATACGTTGATGTTAAAAATATTAAGTTTTCCATCCCTGCATTAGTAATCATCATGTACAAAAGCAAGAAACATGCGACAACACAACCTTCTTCAATGAACGCTGAATCGAGACTGAATGAGTTTTTAATACGTGTGAGTACGTTGTTGTAAATTTAAAAAAGCACGCGTGCATAGGAAATGCCTAGCTCTGATTTAAAATCACAAAGTCGATCTTTCAGAATACAAGTCATACATAATTATGTATGTACTATAGTAAAATTTTCTTCATTGCATAATTATATTTTCTGGACCTTACTTAAATTTCTATCATTTCTCTTTATCTTTTTTTTTTCTTCTGCTACACTCACGATCATCATTGAACCTATTTATGTGTTTGTTTATGGTTTTTGCGTAAATTGTTGTTGCATTATGCAGTTACAGAACACATGTACACACATACAGCAGTTTTATACAGTTAATTTCCTTTTGGTCCTGTTGTACTCATGCCTGTGTTTGTTCTCCTGTTACAAATTTTACGAAAGGATACATTTGAGTGTCCAAACAAAAAGTCTATCTACATTGCATTTTTATGCAACATACTATTTTTTTGTAGATCCTGTTATTTTTTATTACATTGTTTTCATTGGCTGTTTTGCTTGTCTGTTGTTACATTTTGTTGTTGCATTATCTATCCTTTTTAGCCACTTTACTTACAAAATTTTATTTTACTAATTTTTCTGGACTCCTATTACAAGCAGCAGGAATACATTTTAATTCGTATTAAAAAAAATCAATTAATCAAAAAATTCAATAAAATAATATCGTCGTCCGCTATCCTTTGCCCAGAATCTTATTTAATGTATTTTCACTGCATTCCTATCTTTTATAATACAATTACATACCTCAAAAAATAAAACTTCTATTTTATTACACTTAAATTCTTTATTAACACACGATTCAATATAAATTTGTATTTTGTACACCCAAATCAACGCACACTTGTTGTTCATAGTTTTTTTTCACATTTTTCTACTCAGTGACTATATGCGGCAAAATATTTCCATATATGTGGCTGAAATTTATAACATATTTTACATTTTTCAACTTCGTATGGTTTGGCAGTCTACATTTAGCATCTTCCATATTTCCATTGTTTGAATTTTTTACTGCGCATATCGTTTGCAGTTTATGGTTTTCACGCTGCAATTTGTTTGCATGTTTGATGTTTTTGTAGTAAATTTTTTGTATATTATACACAAACAATATATTTGTTTTGGCTAACCAAAAATATAAATATACTAGCACTAAACCCGGTGCGCTTCGCCACACCAATTGGATGAAAGAAATAGTACTATTAAGTCCCCATCCATACTGTGAAACATTTGCTGCAAAACATTTGTGTTTGTCGATGAAAGGGGAAAGAGAAATGGTAAAGGGTACTCTGTTTTATTTACATTTATTTGTTCATATACGTTCTGTACAGAAATGTCAAAAACTGAAAAGCAAAAGCTTCACTGTGTGGACACGAATGCAGTTTCAAAAGAGAATTTAAAAATGTTTTGCAGCAAGTGTTTCACAGTGTGGACCGGGACTAAGTCTCATGTTTATTGAATCATTGTATTGTGGCTTCTAGCACATTCGAAACGTATCATTATAATTAAATAGTACCATTTAGACCCACATTTTATATGCCCACACATGATCATTTTTATAGTAAATGCTAAAGAAATGTACCACTAAAGTTACTTTTTGTGAATTCTAACTCATTCCGGATAATGTGTGCCTAATTTTGAATTTTTAGGTTTAATTTTATAAAATTGTCCAAAAATATTATTAGTTGGAAAAAAGTACCTGTGAGTCCCTTTTTTAGATTCTTATTCGGTCAGGATCATATACCATTCGAAGAACAAAAAATTCAAATTATTTTTGTATCCTCAATGACATATAGATGGCTTAGTGACTTTCTTTCTTTACTCAGAAGCATATCAGTAAACTAATTTAATATAATAAAAAGTATCATTAGAGGAAAAAGTACCGATTTTCCACACTTGAAGCACCGTCAAGTTTTAAATCAAAGTAATTTCCTTATTCTAAGTTCAATATATTAGAAAATTCAAAAAGTACTATTTGGAGAACGAAAAAAAACTTCTTAGTTTGGTTTAGTTCACAATTTTTGGTATCATAATACAATTGAGCACCCTATTCTTGCATATTTCTTTAGTGAGAAGTTATTAGCCTACCATAATGTATTTAAGCTAACTAATTTAATATATTAAAAAAGTACCATTAAAAGAAAAAGTACCCATTTTCCTTTATCCTCTTGAACACGCGTTAAGTCTGAATTTAAAATTTGTATAGCATTTCCTATATTATAAACTGAATTTGTTTCTATAACACTTACTATTTTATAAATTTTTGAAATTCTTCTTGAAATTCTTTTTGGAAACTCTACTATAAATGTATTTAAAAAGTACTATTACAACAAAGAAAATGTACCATAATATCTCCAATTTAATTTTTACTCACTGAGGAGCATATATTTTATATTTCTAGGTCAATTATTATAGAAAATTCAAAATATACCATTAGAATAATGAAAAAGCTTCATAATGTTCCCAGTTATAGAATCCTACTCGCTCAAGTCCATATAATATTATGTTCATGTTTCTAGATTTATTATAGAAAATTTAAAAAGTACCATTAGAATAAAGAAAAAGTATTAAGTATTCTCTTTGAATTTTCACTCACTTAGAACAATATGCAGTTAATTTGGTATTTCTAAGTCCATTATTAGAGAAAATTCAAAAAGTACCTTTATAATATAGAAAAAGTAGCATAAAGCCCCCACTTGTGGATTCCCAATCGGTCGGGATCATATAAGCTTTATTGCACAATTCTAAATTCATTGGTGAAGAAGATACAAAAAGTACTATTTGAATATAGAAAAAGTACCATAAAGACTCCCCTTAAATTCTCACTCCCTTATGACCATATATGTTTAATTTTATGTTTCTAGGTCCATTATTATAGAAAATTTAAAAAGTACTATTAGAATAAAGAAAAAGTACCATAATGTCCCCACTTGTAGATTTTCTTTCGCTTAGGTCTATATAAGCGTTATATCATGTTCATTGGTGAAGAACATACAAAAAGTAGCATTCGAATAAAGTACGAAAAAGTACCAAAATGTCTCCCCCTAGAATTATCATTCACTTAGTAAATTTAAAAAAGTACAATTATAATAAAGAAAAGGTATCAAGAAGTATCCCCTTGATTTTTCACTTACTTAGTACCATATACGCTTAAATTCATATTCATATGTCCATTATTACAGAAAATTCAAAAAGTACCATTAGAAAACAGAAAAAGTACTAAAGGGCAGCCACTTGTGGATTCCCACTCACTCGGGTCCATATAACCTTTATTTCATGTTTCTAGGTTCATTGGTGAAGAAATTACAAAAAGTACCATTCGAATAAAGAAAAAGTACAAAAAAGTCTCTCCCTAGAATTCTCACTCACCTAGGACCATATATGCTTAATTCCATGTTTCTAAGTCCATTGCTATAGAAAAGTCAAAAAAGTACCATTAGAATAAAGAAAAAGTACCATGAAGTGTCCGCTTGAATTTTCACTCACTTTTTACCATATACGCATAATTTCGTACTTCTATGTCCATTATTACAAAAAAATCAAAAAGTACCATTAGAATATAGAAAAAGTACCAAAAAGCCCCCACTTGTGGTTTCCCACTCACTCGGTTCCATATAAACTTTATTTCATGTTTATAGGTTCATTGTTGAAGAAATTACAAAAAGTACCATTCGTTTAAAGAAAAGGTACCAAAAAGTCTCCCCTTGAATTCTCACTCACTTAGGACCATATATGCTTAATTTCATGTTTCTAAGTCCATTGCTATAGAAAAGTTAAAAAAGGACCATTAGAATATAGAAAAAGTACCAAAAAGCCCCCACTTGTGGTTTTCCACTCATTCGGGTGCATATAACCTTTATTTCATGTTTATAGGTTCATTGTTGAAGAAATTACAAAAAGTACCATTCGATTAAAGAAAAGGTAGCAAAAAGTCTCCCCCTAGAATTCTCACTCACTCTAGAATTCTAACTCACTTAGGACCATATATGCTTAATTTCATGTTTCTAAGTCGATTGCTATAGAAAAGTCAAAAAAGTACCATTAGAATAAAGAAAAAGTACCATGAAGTGTCCGCTTGAATTTTCACTCACTTCTTACCATATACGCATAATTTCGTACTTCTATGTCCATTAGTACAAAAAAATCAAAAAGTACCATTAGAGTATATAAAAAGTACCAAAAAGCCACCACTTGTGGTTTCCCACTCATTCGGGTCCATATAAGCTTTATTTCATGTTTCTAGATTCATTGGTGAAGAAATTACAAAAAGTACCATTCGAATAAAGAAAAAGTACCAAAAAGTCTCCCTCTAGAATTCTCACTCACTTAGGACCATATATGCTCAATTTCATGTTTCTAAGTCCATTGCTATAGAAAATTCCAAAAAGTACCTTTAGAATAAAGAAAAAGTACCATGAAATGTCCGCTTGAATTCTTACTAACTTAGAACCATATACATTTAATTTCGTGTTTCTATGCCCATTATTACAAAAAAATCAAGAAGTACCATTAGAACATAGAAAAAGTACCAAAAAGGCAGCCACTTGTGGATTCCCATTCACTCGGGTCGATATAAGCTTTATTTCATGTTAATAGGTTCATTGGTGAAGAAATTACAAAAAGTACCATTCGAAAAAAGAAAAAATACCAAAAAGTCTCCACCTAGATTTCTCACTCACTTAAGGTAAGGTCAGACTACGCAAATTATTTGACACAAAATGTTTCATGTGTTTGATCAAAACTACATCAAATAATCCATGGCTTGATTTTGTGGTCACACTGTACACATTTATTTGCCATATTTGTTTAATCTAACTACACCGAAATACTATCAAACACACGAAGGGGAAAATATATTTGTCTTGTGGTCACATTTATGGTAATATTTTTTTTAAATAATTATTAAATAAAGCTGTAAAAAAACTTTAATTTCTTTCATCAATAAACAATACGTATCTAGAAAGTAAAATACTACTAGATTTTGCTTTACATTTGAAAGAATTGTGAAATTTCAGTACTTTTATTTAAACGTCAAATATTTTATGTTTCTAGTTTGAACAGAAAATATTTTTGCACAGCAAACAAGAAAACAGCTGAATTTGGTCAAACAAATTTATTTGCCGATAAGAAAACTTTCATGTAATGTGACCAATGTGTGACCACTAAACAGCAAATATTTTCCTCAATTTTGGGTAATTTTTTATTTGATCTTGCAATTCATTTGCAAGATCAAACAGCGTCAAATAACAGCTGTTGCATCATGTGTTATCGCAAAAGTAGTGTTGCTATATCTTAAATTTAATATCGCTAAATAATGAAAACAAATCGCGAAAAGAACTCAAGCTTGAACAATTTAATTATATAATTATTAAATGTTTATTTATTAAATTATATTACTATCAACGTATTAAAATTTGTAAGTATACTTGTACTAAAAGTCTACAAAATATCCCTAATATAATTAACAATTTTGGAATTTTATTGTGTTTGTTTTGGCTTTGTTTGGATTTTGAACTAAAAATAGCATTATTCAAACAAAACGAATATTACTATGATGAACTTTACAATAATCAAATAAGCGAACTGTTAAAAATAAAAAGTTTATTATTAAAATGTTGAAAGTATACAAAGTAGTCCAACTATTTGACAGCAGTACCTAACTATATAGTTATTAAACGCAAAACGAAATGAAAATGTGCTAGAAGTGTAAAATAAAATTATAAATTAAAGAATTAACGAGAATTGAACTATATTTAATCGAACATTTTTTCTTAAAATTTCGAGACATTTGATGTGTACATTTTTCACAAGGGTGTTGAATTCACACGGAACTCATTTATGTGAGAGAGTAATATTGAAATATAGAGTCGGACTACTTTTTATACTTTGGTTGAAACTATACTTTTCATTCAGAATGTTCACAAACATTAAATTCGCATTAAAAAAAATTAAACAGATCATACTGTTTAAGAATGAATTTTTAATTGCAATCAAATCATAATATTTATGTATGTATAAACTATTTTCTTTGATTTTAAATTCAATAAATATTCCATACATTTAAGCAATTTTAAATTTTGTAAATAAAAAAACTCCATGTATAAAAATAATCAAACTATGTTAAATGTATACAAATATAAATCGCATAAAAATGCAAAAATCGCAACATAGACTTCATGTCTTCAATTAGTTTTTCTCCCAGTATGTAATTCCAGGATGAATGACTTTTATGTGAAGAAGAAGACTTCATTTATTGATGCCATTTTTTTAGTGAAAATAATTTAAATAACAAATTTACAAGAAATATTGATATGTATTATAGTTAAATAATAAAAATAGTGCAATTTTGTTTTTAGTTTAGTACCACAAATGTTTAAATAATCTCCTTTTTAATCCTCCATGTTGAGCAAATAATTTTCTTTGTTTGCTCTATTTGATCAAACAATTATTTGATGAAAGTATTTGATATAGTGTGACCACATGGCAAATATATTTACTGATTCTTTTTTGCAGCAGTTTGGTCAAACAAAAAGTGAAAAATTAATTTCACAATATGATAACAAAATTCAATAAAACTTTAATAAAATAATTGTTTTACAATTCGAAATAAGTGCGTTAACCTTAAAAAGATTTGTAAGATCAAATTATATATATTTTAGGTATTTATATAGCTAGTGGTCACACCATGTTCACATTAAGAAAATATTTTGTTTGCCGACAAATAAATTTGTTTGACTAAAATCATCTGTTTTGTTGTTTGCTCTAAATTTTATTTGTGGTCAGATTCAGACAATGAAATATTTGACGATAATCGTCAAATATTAGCTGTGTCTGACCGTACCTTTAGGATCATATATACTTAATTTCATGTTTCCTAGTCCATTGCAAAAGAAAATTCAAAAAAGTACCATTAGAATAAAAAAAAGTACAATGAAGTATCCAATTGAATTTTTGCTCACTTAGACCTATATACGCCTAATTTCGTATTTCTATATCCATTATTACAAAAAAGTCAAAAAGTACCATTAGAATATAGAAAAAGTACCAAAAGCCACTTGTTGTTTCCCACTCATTCGGGTCCACATAACCTTTATTTCATATTTCTAAGTTCGTTGTTGAAGAAATTACAAAAAGTTCCATTCGAATAAAGAAAAAGTACCAAAAAGTCTCCACCTAGAATTCTCACTCACTTAGGACCATATATGCTTAATTTCATGTTTCTAAGTCCATTGCTATAGAAAATTCAAAAAAGTACCATTCGAATAAAGAAAAAGTACCAAAGTCTCCACCTAGAATTCTCACTCACTTAGGACCATATATGCTTAATTTTATGTTTCTAAGTCCATTATTATACAAAATTCAAAAAGTACCATTAGAATGAAGAAAAAGTACCATAAGTACCACTCTAATATAGAAAAACTGCAATAAAGTTTCCCCCTAAAATTCTCACTCACTTATTACCATATATGCTTAATTTCATGTTTCTGGGCCCATTATTAAAGAAAATTCAAAAAGTACCATTATAGGAAGAAAAAAGTACCTATATTTCAGTTCTCACATTTTGGTACCTAAATATTATCCCCTACTCCTAACTCTAACTTCACTCAGATACATATCAGCTAACTTTAATGTCGATAAGTGAAATAATTTAAAATATTAAAAAAAGTACCATTAGGAAAAAAGTACCAAATCCCCTTTTCCTCCTTGAACACCCCTCAAGTTTGAAATTTAAAAATATTCCATTTTGCCAAAACATGCCTCAAACGATTAAAATCTGTGTTAATGTGCTCAAGAAAAATAAGTTTTAAAAAAAGTACCAAACTGTTTTCCTGGATTTGGACAAATATAAATCTTGTCAGTCGAGTTCCAAATAGCACTGTGTTAGTTAATTTTTGCATGAATCCAGGAACCAATGTTAAAAATTTATCAAAATTGGCTGAAAATGTTAAACAAAATGAATTTTTCCGTTTTTTACCCCCTTTTTGGTACCTTTTTTATCCCCATTGTGGTGTTAAAATTGTATCCAAATAAATTTCTGTATTATGGTGGGAGCTTAAAATAAAATATTTATATGTCTTTATCAATTTGTAGAAAAGTATAGTTTTTGAAAAAAGTACCAAAAATAAACACAATTTTTATCCCTTAAGGGTTCGAATTTCCAAAAAGTACCAAACTTATATTTGTTATTTTTTTATAAGTAAAGAATATGATTTTAAATTTGTTTGTATGTTTATTGGTTTAAAAGATACATATGGTGCCAAAAAAGTACCAAAATACAGTTTTTACCCGTTTTCTCCCCTAAAAAGTCCGAATTTTAAAAAAGTACCGGACACCTGTCAGCTTATTTTTTAAATGGAGTAACATGATATTGTAAGTTTTTTTGTATCTTTATTAGTTTTGAAGATATAAGGTTACCGAATTTACCCGTTTTTACCCTTTTTTACCCCCTAAACGTTCGAGTTTCCAAAAATCCCTTCTTATCGGATCGTTTTGGGGAGGGAGGAACCCACAGTTAAAATTTCGTGATTCTAGCTTCAGTCGTTTGGGCTGTGCGATGATGAATCAGTCAGTCAGTCAGTCAGTAACGTTACTCTTTTATATATATATAGATTTGGGCAGCAAATGTTTTAGAAATGAAAAATTTTCATTTTGTCTTCTAGCTGCAACGTAAAATATTTTGTAAGGCAAAATATTTTTGGAAAAACTGCGACAAATATTTCTACTATGAAGCTTGTGCATATATGGAATTCGTAAATAGTATTTATATATTTACCCCCCGTTGCCACATGCAAGTAATTATTTGTAAGTAGAGTATATGTATTATCAACGGAAAATACCGAAAAACAACAATATTTTTTGAGTGTCTACACTATGCAATGCAAGTTCATTTTAAAATCTCATCAACAACGAAAGTTCTTGCAAAAATTGCTGTGTTGAACGATTTAAAAAAATATATTAAGAGAAAGCCAGTATTGCCGTGTTGTCAATATTATAAAATTAATGAAAAAAATATTTTCGTAAAATTTTTTTTAAATTAATAACATTTATGTTTAGAAATACCATTAATATATGTTGTTGTATATTTGTGTCCTTTTTAATTTTTTGTAAATACACAAAAAATCTGCTATTTTTGTTACTAAGTTCAAATAAATTGATATAAAACTCATTCTTGGTAACACTGTTTCTTCGTTTGTCATTTTGCTTGCGACAAGTGACAAAAATTTACTTACAAGAAAATTCTCTTGTAAGCTGAGCTGTAAGTAAGAAAAATGCGATTGTGTTAGTAAAAAACTGTGAGTGTATTGAGTTTTTCGAACTTGTACTTGCATGTGGCAACGGGGAGTTAGTATGTATGTGAGGAAATATTATTTTGTTAAATATTTGTTGCAGTTTTCATTTAAAATTATGAAATATTTTGCAATTTTTTGACTAATATAGTAGTAATTTTAAACTCTGGTTTATAGTTTGTATATTTTCAGTATATGTTCACATTAATATGCAAACGATTCATATTTATTGCGTAGTTGGTAGTCATATGTAAAAAGCGTTTAACTAAATTTTAAATTCTGATTCTAGGTGCAATATTACAGAAAATTCAAAAAGTACTATTTGAAGAACGAAAAAATACTCTTTAGTTTATTTTTGTTCTCCATTTGTGGTATCATTATAAAATTGAGCACATTATTCTTGATTATTTCTTTACTGAGAAGCAGATACCGAAAATAACGGGTTCACTTTTATTTCAATGGTACATTCTCATTCGAAATAAACACAAATGGCTCTCTTAAAAAAGCTCAGTGACGTCAACAGTGTCTAAAACTGATTGTATTGTAAAGAAATTATTTCTTTATTATATTTTTTATTAATAAATTTTATTTTTTCAATTCAAATGGAAAATTCAGGATGATCATTTTTACAAAACAAATATGATAATTTTATAAAGTTGTGAATAGTTGATTAAAGTTATAAAATTTAAAAGTAGTAAGTTGTGCAGTACAATATGTACGTCGCCATCACATCAATCCCCTCTCCAATAATTTCGTCAAAACTAACCGTGATCTATATAAGCTGGTTTAATTCGCTCTATCGAAATGATATCTTCTTTTTTCCAATTTTTATCGTAAAGTATTTTGGTTTTTTATTAATGACTTCATAAGGTCCACTGTATTTATACGATAACGGTTTTGTAGTTCTATCATTTCTCACCCATACATATGAGCATGTTTCTAAATCTTTAAATTTAAATGGTTTAACAATTCCATGGTTTGAACTAGGTATAGGCCTTAAATTACTTATAACATTCTTTAGTTTTGAAAGAAATTAATTTTTAAAATCATTTTCCAAAGAACAACTGAAAAAATCCCCAGGAAGTTTTTTATTTTCGCCATAAAGGTATTCTGCAGGTGTTCCTAGTAGGTCTTCTTTAAATGATGCTCTCATTCCTAATAGTACAGAAGGTAACGTTTTTGTCCATGATGGGTGATTTTTACACGTTAAACCAGTTTTTAAAGTTCTATGCATCCTTTCGACCATCCCGTTAGATTTTAGATGATACGCTGTTGTGGTTACATGTTTAATTCCGAAATATTCAGCCATTTCTTTAAACATTGAAGATGTAAATTGTACTCCATGATCGGAGATCATATCTTTCAAACATATATTTCAGTTAACATTCGTTTTGTTGCTCGGATACCAGGGTGATGTAAATTATGAATGTTTTCGAAAACTTCTCTTCTCATTGTTTTTGGTGTAAACGGTCTTGCATTCTTTGAAGATATATCACAATATATTTCGATAGAAGAATCCGGAACACTAATTTTTTTTTCAAATTTAGTGATGACAGATTAGGATTAGCTAGAATTCTGGATCATCTAACTGAAGTTCGGATAAATTGTTTTTATTAATTTCGACTATGACATGTTCTCTTGAAAGACAATCTGCTACTGTGTTTAAAGTACCAGAAATGTGTTGAATGTTTGTTGTAAATTGAGATATATAGTCCAATTGTCGAATTTGATTTTTGCCGAAATGCGAATGCAAGTGGTTTATGATCCGTATATAAGGTGAATTGTCGACCTTCTAACATAAAACGAAAATGTTTTATTCCCGCAAATGCAGCTAATAACTCACGGTCATAAGTACTATAATTTTGTTCGGTTGTTGAAAGTTCTCGTGCGAAAAATGCCAAAGGTTTCCACATGTTATCATCTTTCTGTTACAAAACAGCCCCAATGCCAATATCTGATGCATCTACTTTAAGTGTTATTTCCGAATTTATATTTGGGTAAACTAGCAGTGTAGCATAAGCGCAATCTTGTTTAATTTTTTCAAAAGCTTTTCTGATGCTGGAGTTCATTTTACTCTACGCTTATCTTTTTTCTTTGCACCTTTAAGGTATTCATTTAATAATATTTGGTGAGTAGCAGCATGTGCTAAAAAACGTCTGTAGAAATTTGTCATCGCTAAAAATCTTCTCAATTGGTCTATAGTTTATGGTTTTTCAAATTTCAATATGGCTTTTACTTTGTCCAACATGGGTTTTATCCCTTCGAATGTAAGATGAAAACCTAGAAAATCAATTTCGTTTACTCCAAATATACATTTTGCTGGATTTATAATAATTCCATGCTCATTTAGTCTTTTAAAGACATCTTTTAAGTGTTGCGAGTGCTCTTTTTTACTTTTAGATGAAATTAAAATATCGTCAATATAAACATAAACAAAGTCTAAACCACGTAATATGTCATCCATCCATCTCTGAAAACTTTGGGCCGAATTTCGAAGACCAAATGGCATTGTTACATATTCATATAATCCAAATGGTGTTATAATTGCTGTTTTCTTTATATCCTCAGGAAACACTGGTATTTGATGGTAAGCTTTCACCAAATCCAGTTTTGAGAAAAGTTTACTAAATTTGAAGTGCATTCCGTTATAAAAGGACAGATAGATATCCAATCTATCTGTCACCGCTATACTGATTAAAGAACGGTAATCACTGCAAGGTCTCCATTCATTATTGGCTTTTGGTACCATATGCAAAGCACTAGACCAGTCTTCTAACTTTAGAGTTTATCGGAGGACCTTTTGTTTCAATGTGATGGTAAACCTGTGGATCAGTCGTTACTCCTGAATTGAGGAAATTCTAATAATAACTTGTGATATTCATTATCTGTTTGAAGCATGTGTAGTTCGACTGAAGGTTCTGATGTATAAATCCCTGATATACTATGCAAGGTTTTACCATCAACTAGTTTGCAATGTTTTAAGTCCGGTAGAAGGTTGTTGTGGAGAAGGAAATCTGAACCCAAAATTGCTTTTCCTACATTTGCAATTATGAAAATCTAAATAAATTTTTTTTAAATCCAAAATCCAGTTCCACAAATTTTGTTCCATATATCTCGATGACACTACCATTTGCAGCATATAAAGTAAAAGTCGTTTTAAATTTTTTATTGACTTCTTTAATATCAACAAGGTATTTTATATTTGACGATCTATCTTTTAAAAACATGCGACCATCTATGACGGGAATTTCTGCGGTCGCCTCAGAATTTCAGTCTAGTTTTTTGGGTAAGAGCATGGTGTGGTGCAACGTGTTGCGTTGTTACCAAAACGGCGATGATTTTTAGAATTATTGTTCTGTTGACTTAGATTTTCGATACGATCTGAAAGTTCTTTGATTTTAGCTACTAGCTTTTTAACGGAAATTTCTTCTTCATATAAATTTGTATTAGTAGCTGTTTCATTAATAGTGTATACTGGGTATTGCTTAAATGTGGAAAATATTAAATCAGCCTTTTCAGCTAACGTTTCTAGATTGTATTCAAAGTACGGAACGTATTGAATCGGGTATTTCGTCCAGAAAAATGGATTTTATAGCTTCCGAGCTTATATGATTTGAAGCTAGGTTTTTTATTTTCTGCATAAACTGTGATGGTTTATGATCTCCTAATTTAACACCACTTAGAAGTTCACGTATTTTAGTTTGGTCAGATTTACCAAACGTTTTCAATTAAACATCTTTTATAGCTTGGTATTGGGATTTGTCACGAGGTGGATTAAAAATTATATGAGATATGTACTCACAGACATTTGTATCCATGTTTGCTATAACATGTTGAAACTTCGTTTCATCCCTTGTTATACCAGTAAGGGAAAATAGCGATTCGATTTGGGCAAACCATAAATGTGGATTTTGAGACCAAAACGGTGGTAGTTTATGAAGAGCTGATGCATTAATTTCACGTGAGTTGTCTAAATTCTGCCTCATATCTTGATTTGGTTGTTGCATAATGGAAATTGCAACTGTTGTTGGGCTTGATTTTCATTACCAGAGGTTGATGTGCGGCGATATGGATTTTGTTGTAATGATGAATGTGGTTGAGGCGTTTGTGGAGCCGGAATAGTGCTGGCGTTATCTTCTGGTAAATTACGATTTGGAGTATGAAACATGTTCATTTATTCTCGGGGTCACCAATTTGTAAAGAAATTATTTCTTTATTATTTTTTATTATTAGAATGATAATTTTTACAAAACAAATATGATAATTTTATAAAGTTGCGAATAGTTGATCAAAGTTATAAAATTTAAAAGTAGTAAGTTGTGCAGTACAATATGTACGTCGCCACAGTATTATATGAAAATTGTATGTGATTTATAATGGAAAAAGTCAATAATTATGTTTAAAAGTTATTTATGTTTAATAAAATAAAATGTATTTTAGGTTTTATGTTATTAGACATATTTTACTTTATTAATTTTCAATATTTTTCCAATATTTTAGTCCCAGTCATAATTTTTTATATTTTCTTTTTCTTGATGTCGTACAATCTCTGAGTTCTTCATTAAGTTTTCTTATTTTGAAGTACATTCTTGAACGAAAAAATACATATTTTGGACGTTTTAACGTTAATTTTTTTAACTTATCCTTTGCTTTAATAAGGTATGATCTGGATGGAAACTTAAAAAACTTATTGCAGACGATTTTGATTTATTATTATTGCAATTTTAATTAATTTTTTTATTTATTTTTCACTATTTGTTTTGAAATTTCATATAAAATTTTTTTCACAAAAATTTACAATTGTTTTTTGAAATTGCATTACTTCATATTCATCATATTTTTTTATAATTTATTAAAAATTACTAAAAACATGTTATTGTATCCAAATAAAAGAGAAGTAACAGTTATTAAGATCAAGAACAAATGAATTGTTTGCCTCTCATCAAACCATTAAAAAATAACAAAAACTAATAAAGGTCATACCAAACCATGTAAATAAAAATCATTTTGTAACTGTTATTTTGAGTGATTTAACAAAAATATAAACTACAATTTGGGTTATTTTCGATCTCTGCTGAGAAGCATACTAGCCAACTTTAATGTATATAAACTAACTAATTTAATATACTAAAAAGGTACCACTAAAGTAAAAAGTACCAATTATCCTTCATCCTCTTGAATTCCCGTCAAGTTTGAACTTTAAATTTGTATAGCATTTCCTAGATTATCAACTGACAATTTGTGTAGATAGTAAGGGAGCACCTCAGTGAAATGTCATATAGTCATATAGCATAGAGTTAAACTGTGAGAGGCCTTTAGAAGAGTTATTGGAACTATACACAATCAGATTGTGTAGGGAGATGTACTGGTCACACAGGGTTCAGATCTGAACTATTTTAATAGGGATTGTGAGGTTAAACCTCCTATATGCCACTACTATAGGTTGTTCTTCTACAAACCAATCCTGGTGTAGTAGGACGGATTACAGGGTGTACAATGTTATTTGGCCAAAGTTGGATGCAAAGGCAACCAGAATACTAATTGGGTAGGATAGGACAATTCTCAAATCTTTAGTAGGAGTGATAACCAGTCACTGCTCAATTGGAGCCTTCATTGGAAAATGGGCGCACAGGACTTTGGTAGAATGTGCGAGGATACTGAGGAATTTGTTTTCACTTTATTTTTATATCACCTTAATACCTTCTTTCATTTCAAATTATGCCATCTCTTCACATTTAGGTCACAATTCTGTTTCTAAAGGGTATCACAATGGGTGCTATGGGTCTCCGAGTCGTATTATGTTCTTGGAAATAATAAAAAAATCCTATTACTTTTTATTTCAATAAAAAAACGTTTCTAAAAACATTTTGCTCGCCAAATATAACAAGTATTCAGATACCCCTTTATCTCTTTGTTTATGCATTACTATCATGGTTTGTTTATTTTGAAAGTGGATTTCATTTTAAGAAACTTTTTATTTAAAACAAGTAACAGAGCTATATTCGGCTTATATACCCTTCACCAAATTATACTTAACAAATTTTGTAATATTTTTAGGTAAACAAAATTTAAATTTTGAAACAAAATTTTTTTAATTTGTATACTCACCTTTGTATTCTCACCTTCGTGAGAAGTGTATATATAAGTTTGTCATTCCGTTGTCACTCACGGTGAAGGGTATAAAAATAATACTTTTTAAAATGTCAATCTAAAGGATGAGAAAGGTTGCAATATATAGTTGAAAACTAATACTGGTTTATAACAGTCTTATAGCGCTATTAAACGTTTATGAATACTGTTTTTAGATTTGTTTTATTATCGACTTATAAAGCTGTTTATAATTTTATGAAAGTGTTTAAAATATATCTTTTATAAACAATAATTGTAGAGTTTATACTACTTGTTGAGTGTAATTTTGCAGACACAAGTATTTAAATTAATTTGATAAACATATTGTGCTTAAATTTAAGCATTTTTTGCAATATTACATGGAAATTTACGTAGTTTATTGTAGTAAATTTACATGCATTTTTTAGTGTAACAATATGTAAAGTTTCATAAATTCATTTCATAAATAATTTCATAAATGCTTGCTTAAAATAAAATTATTACTGATATTAAACGATTTATTTCTATAATTAAAAAAATATATAAATATATATACTCGAATTAGTCGATGTAAATTATTTGAAAAATATGCATTCATTTCATGAAATGTTTTATTATTTTGTTGTTACGGCTCGATATACATATGAGTACAATAATAAGCGTATTATAAAATACAAAAATTACATGAATGTTCGTATTGTTGGTGATTGTATTAAAAGGAATTAAATCATTCTTGAACAAAATTATTTTATTAATTGAGCATTTTTACTCACCTTTATGTGCCTGGTGCTCATGTTTTCTACACTTCGCTCTTCTGTTTTGAAACCACACCTAAAGAAGAAAATGCAAAAAATACATTAAATTCAATAGCAATCAAATTACGTCAAATAAATAAAAGCAACGTAACATATACCAACTACCTATGTATATTAGGAATACCTGTTGTACGAATATTTCTCAAACGATGCCTATTGATGTGATGAACACGGGGATATATAACTTTCGTATATGTTGTTCTCAGTACGATTAAAAATGTATTTTGAAATTTAAATTTTTTTTCATAGAAGTTGTATTTATTATATGTTTAAGACATTTAAAAAAAAATTAATAATATTTTACCCAATAAATAAGGTCATCATCCGATATAGACAAATTCTGTAAAACCCTTATGACATTTGTTTTTTGTATTTTTCCTATTTTGGAGAACAGTAAAAATATATTGAATTGGGGAGGAAACAAAAGTTATCGACAATGCATCGGACCTTACCGTTTGAAATTTGTTAAAAATTTGTTCTCTCTGGTCATATACAATTTAAAGTTGCTCAAAAATTTTAAAATCGCATTGGTTTGTCTTTTATCGAGGTTAAAAGTTAAATTTTATCTAAGAATTGTGGTTTAGAAACGTTTTTTTTAATAATTCCGTATCTCGAGAACTATTGGAAATATCGTGACGAAATTTCACAAGATTGGAGCTGAGATGTTTTCGAGTTGAGTAAGTCAAAATCGTTTCGCAATTCTTGACAATCAAGAAAATGAAAAAATACCCACAAAGCCTGTAAAAAAATATAAGCCACCTCCCCTATATTTGCGGGAACCTTCTACAAATGTTTTGGTGAATAAATTGTCCCAACTCATAGATGAGGAGAATTTGCACGTAGTCTCTCTCCGTAAAGGAAATATACACGAAACGAAAATAGAAACATACTCGGAAAAGAATTTCTGTCTAATAGTTGATAATTTCGATTCCGAGAAAAGAAACTACTATATATATCAGCTGAAAAGTGCAAAAGGTTTGGCAGTAGTCATATATAGTTCAACTGAGGAAGTCCATTCACAATATAATTAATAAGGATAAAATCCTCTCAACTAAGGAAAAAGGGTGACCGTTTAAGATATCGTAGATCCTAGTGATCTGGATCCACGGTCTTGATAAGGACACACGTCACAGTGGATCTGTAGTGACAATTTGTGTAGATAGTAAGGGAGCACCTCAGTGAAATGTCATATAGTACACTCGAGCATAGAAGAAGAAGAGTTATTGGAACTATACACAATCAGATTGTTTTGGGAGATGTACTGGCCACACAAGGTTCAGATCTGAACTATTCTAATAGGAATTGACAGGTTAATCCTCCTACATGCCACTACTATAGGTTGTTTTTCTACAAATCAATCCTGGTGTAGTAGGACGGATTGCAGGGTGTAGAATGCTATTTGGCCAAAGTTGGATGCAAAGGCAACCAGAATACTAATTGGGTAGGACAGAAAAAGTCTCAAGTCTTTAGTAGGATTGATTACCAATCACTGCTCAATTGGAGCCTTCATTGAAAAATGGGCGCACAGGACTTTTGTAGAATATGTGAGGATACTGAGGAATTTGTTTACTACATCTTTTTTTAATATCTCCTTAATACCTTCTTTCTTTTCAATTTATGTCATCTCTTCACATATAGTTCACAATTCTGTTTCTAAAGGGTATCACAATGGATGCTATGGGTCTCCGAGTCGAATTATGCTCTTGAAAATAATAAAAAAAAAAATAACTTCAAATGACACTCTTCCTATATATGGTTCAAGATATCTCCTCAATCGTAAAATAGTGATAGAAGAACCTAGAAGAAGCACAAAGGTCCGCCTCAGTGCCTTAATTGCCAAGAGTTCGATCACACCAAAACATTCTGCAGATTACCTTCTGTCTGTGTAAGATGTAGAGATATTTTTAAAAGTAAAGAATGTCCCCACTCAAAAACAGATAATAATATAAGAAAATGTAGTAACTGTGGTCAAAATCACACCGCTAACTACCGGGGATGGCCCGTATTCTTACGCATTCAGGAATCAACGAAGGCAAGAAGACCTTTATATGCTCAATATAAGGCTTCAAACTTTCAGGCCTTCCTGATGCTTCTAGTGCTCAATATAGAAGTATCATAAAAAACAATTATCAAAACAAAAGAGGGTTCAGTTACCGAAATGAAAACAAACAATGGTGCTTGTAGTGCTCAATATAGAAATATCATAAATGACAATTATCTAAACAGATCGTATGCCAATACAACAAAAGAGGGTTCAGTTACCCAAATGAAAGGAAACAATGGAAATAATGCCCTATTATTTTCATATGCACATGCATTAAAAGAGGGTGTACCAGTACCCGACACTAACTCTCAAAACTCTATTGAGAATCTAACTCAAACCATGAACAGTTTCATGGCGAACATACAAAATATGTTTCAACAATTGATGCAGAATCAAAGCAGGCTCATGGAGATCCTGCTAAATAAAAAATTAATTCTCTAAGAATTTGTTTTTGGAATGCTAACGGCCTTAGCCAGCAGAACAATGAAGTACAACAATTTCTCCAACTAATCGTCTCTGAAACACACTTTACCCTAAAGAACTGTTTCAGAATTAACGGATACTACACTTATGATACATAACATCCAAGTGGTAGAGCATGTGGCGGAACAGATATATTAGTGAGAAAAAATATTAGGAATTTCCCAATGCCAGAATTTAAGAAGGACCCATCTATAAATCATTTTAAAGAGCACTCATATTGGACATTGCAGCGACAATACCAACTTTAGTTAAAGTTAATATTTTAATACTTATTGTAAAAAAAAACATCTATAAATAACCTGATAGTAGAATTACAATATTTTCAATATATTTTCCTCCTAGGTATAATGTTAGAACAGTTTATTTTAAGACTCTAGGTCCAAGATTTACAGCAACTGTTTGGTCCCAATATTTATATATATATGTATATATTTTTTAATATACATATATATATTTTTTTATATATAATTTTAATAATGAATTTTAAAATAATAATAATCTTAAATAAATGAATTTAATAATAATAATAATAATAATAATAATAATAATAATAATAATAATAATAATAATAATAATAATAATAATAATAATAATAATAATAAAAATAATAATAATAATAATAATAATAATAATAATAATAATAATAATAATAATATAAATTGAATTCCCCTAATATGTTCTTAGAATTAAGTTATTATGTAGTAAACCCTTACGCTTAATATGTTAAGTGTAACGGGTTTGCTGAACAAAAATAGGTTTAAGTTTTACATATAATAAATATATAATTTACTTGCAAATTCGAATACCAACCTTACGTGTTTTTTTTTAAGTTTTCAAAGTGTCCCTAATTTAAATCTGTTTCCATTACTCAAAAAATATTAAGTAAGCATTTTGGCGCCCGAGCAGGGACATAAACTAATAAATAAGACACAATACCTTTTGAGTTTGATAATTTGTTTCCAATTTATTAAAATAAAAGTGACAATATAAAAGTGAGGTGTATTAACAAACAAATAAACAAACGTTAAATACACAAACAAACACAACATTTACAACAATAACAACAACAATATCTCTATCGGATTTAAAAACTGGTCACCATCCTCATCATCCTCTGAAGCTTATCCAGTTGCCACGTCGTTGCCGCTGCATAATTTGTAGAGCTGAACGTAAACAGGGGAGTAATTCCGAATCCGAACGAGAGGTAACAAGTGTAAAAAATATTTGTTATATATAACCTTAAAGTTGTAATTTAATCAAATTTAAGAGATTCTTGTAAATTAAACAAAAATTTATCTCACTTTGCAAGTCGAACACAACAAATGTTTTTTACATTTTAAAGTTTGTGAAACAAATTATTTATTGAATATTTATATTAAACAAAAACTACCTTTAAAAGTGAAACATGTCGCGAGTGTTAAATGTTTAAATAGACATACATACACACACACGCACACACATAATTTGGTATTTTTTGTTGTTGAGAGACAAATTATTAATTTTACAAATCGTTCTTTTTGCCGTCGGTATTATTTTCATTCGAAAATTAATTTTTTTATTTCTTTATAAATACACAAATTTATTCGCGAGTGTTAATTTTATTAATCACAAAATAATTAACAATTTATTGTTTATTTCTTGTTTTCCTATATTCTACCATTCGTTGACCGTCAATTTATTAAGATCACTGTTCCATTCCATGCGTTCCTATACCACTTGTATTAATTTATATACATCAGCTGTTAACAGTGTGTGCATTCACACTAGCATCGAAAAGTTAAATTTCACACAAATTAAAAATATCAATTTGTTTGTTCGTTCACACTAGCTTCGAAATTTTTTATTACATTTTATTATACTTAATTAGTGTGATCAAATAAATAGTAAATAATTTAAACAGTATTTGTTTGAATTTAACTTAATTTAATAACGATTTTTCTTGGTAAAATAAAGTAAAATAATTATATATTTTTTACCAAAGGCTGAAATAAGTGGTTTTACAGGAAATTACATTAATTAATTTTAATTCGAAATTAAGTGATCCGAACAACAATTGTAAATAAAAGAATAATTCGAAAACAAATAATCCGAATATTGTGTAACCGGCGAGGGAATAATTTAGATATAAATTTTAATATTTCTGAAAAACAAAGCAAGAATTTAAATTCTTTTTGAAAAATTTATTTGCCAATAAATTATTTTGGTAAATTTTATAAACTTTTTTGCTTTGAGGAATTATTTGAAATTAAATATTCATGATGACTGGTAAGAAACCCCAAGACTCTCCTTCCAGATCGGAAACTTTAGGAAAGTTAATAACAAAAAAAGCTAAGGTTGTTCAAAATATATTACGAATTTGTCAGTCTATTAGGGAAAAGACTATTTCTTTTAATCCTATTGAGCTAGAATGCAGATTTGACATTTTGACAACTTATATAGACCAAGCAATGAAGTTTCAGTCTGAGGTTGATAATTTGGATCCCGATAATGATGACAGAGCAGAGCTTGAGAATATTTGTGTGACCACAAAGTCATTGTTTTTGAGTATATTGGCTAAAAATATAAGAACAAGTGCGCCTGAAACATATTTCAGTGTACAGGCACACCAGTCAAGACTTCCAAATATAAAGCTCCCTAAATTTAGCGGAAAATATTCCGATTATAAAAATTTTATGAGCCTATTTGAGAACTTGGTCCACAATGATCCGACGTTGACAGACATTGAAAAATTTAACCATTTGATATCGTGCTTGTCCGAAGAAGCTTTGGGAACAGTCAAAGCTTTTCAGATTTCTGAAGAAAATTATCCCAAAGCATTAGCCAGTCTGAAAAAGGTTTATGACAATGAATGTTTGATATTTTTTGATAATATTTCCAAACTATTTGATCTACCAGAGATCACAAAACCTTCGGCTTCTGCTTTGCGAAGCATGATAGATACTGTTTCGGCTATTTATGATTCTTTATTATCTATTGGTGATGATAAAAAGATTACTAATGCTATTTTAATATATTTAGTGATGTCTAAAGTAGATCCAGTGACCAAATCTAAGTGGAAAGAACAGCTAGATTTTGAAAAGCTGCCACTATGGTCAGACTTGAACAAACGGTATCAGCATATTGCTGCTGATGAATCTTCAAGTTCAAGGCCGAGGTTAAATAAAAATAAAACTGATAATTCTACAAAGAAAAATAATAAAACATCACTAAATTGTACGAAATCAAAACAATCTGCTGACAAATGTTTATTTTGTAGATCTAATCAGCATATAATAATTAATTGCCCTTCATTTACTGCTGAGCCTGTAATACAAAGATTTGATTTTATTAAATCTGTGCCAGCATGTATAAATTGTCTGAAAAAAGGACATACAGTAGCAAGATGTACAGCATCAAAGTGTAGAATTTGCAGTGGTTCACATAACTCATTGCTACACAGGTACAATACTAGTTCAAGTTCTAATAACAATGGAAATTCTAATAACTACTCTGAACAGCCGTCTACTTCTCACGCTTCGGTGAATTATTCATCATCAGATGAAAGAATTGTTCTAGCGACAGCTGTGGTTAGAGTAAGAAATAGTTCGGGCCAATTTATACCAGCCAGAGCTCTTTTAGACTCCGGTTCTCAACCTAACTTGATAACTGAGGAACTTGTACAGGTACTGCGATTAAAAAGAGAAGGAGGCAGATTGAACTTAAATGGAATTAGCGAAACAAATTCATTATCAAAATCGTGTCTAAATTTAACTGTCTCCTCGAGGGTGAATTCTACTCAATTTACTTCAAAGTTTTGGGCATTGAGTTCAATAACGAATATGCAACCTGATCATAAGTTAAATACAACTAGCTTAAATATTCCTAATAATATAGAATTAGCTGATTCTTGCTATAACAAACCACAACAAATTGACTTATTAATTGGCGCAGAGGTTTTCTTTGAATTAATGTGTGCCTGCCAATTCTTCAAAAAACTTCGCTTGGTTGGATTGTTACTGGAAAGTACAACCAGCCAAAGGGCGATGTACTTAGATAAATTCTTTCATCTAAGTACATCGATAGAAAGCGAGAGCAATATTGATTCTATTGTTAAAAAAATTCTGGGAATTGGAAGAAATTCCAAAAGAATCAACAAAAATATATTCTGAGGAACAGCAAGAATGCTAGGAAATATTTAGAAATTCTCTACGGCGTTTATCGTCAGGACGATTTGAAGTCATTGCCTTTCAAATGTGATACTAAACTGCTAGGTTCATCTTACGAAACAGCTAAAAGAAGATTTGTTTCACTGGAACGAAAACTTTCTAAAGATCTCGTTATGAAGCAAATGTATTATGATTTCATGAAAGAGTATTTCGACTTAGGTCATATGTCATTTGTAGACAAAATACCAGATTTTCCTCATTATTTCATTCCACATCAATGTGTATTGCGACCTCAGAGTAGTACTACTAAACTTCGAGTAGTTTTTGATGCTTCATGTTGAACTTCTACACATGTATCACTTAACGATTTGTTAACAGTTGGTCCCACAGTGCAAGAAGAATTATATTCGACATTGATCCGTTTTCGTTTTCATAAATATGCGATCACTGCAGATATTGAAAAAATCTATCGTCAAGTTTTAGTCGGCGAAAATGATAGAAATTATCAATTAATCCTTTGGAGGCAGAATCCATCTGATAGTTTAAATGTTTTTCGTTCAAACACTGTGACTTATGGCACAGCGTCTGCACCATATTTCGCTATCAGATGTTTGATTCACTTAAGCGATTTATACAAAGAGACTTTACCTATTGGTTCAAAAGTTGTTCGCAGTGATTTCTATGTTGATGATTTGTTAACTGGTGCTGAACGCTACCAAGACCTAAACATTGTACGTAATCAGGTTACTGAAATTTTAAGTTCAGCTGGTTTTAAACTTACAAAATGGTAAATAATAAATTCAATACAAGATGAAAAATTATTGCATAGTGATTCCGATTCGGCTAAGGCTCTCGGCATACATTGGGTTCCGAAGAATGATTCATTTAAGTTTCATTTGGAACACAATTTTCAAAATTTAAAGGCTACAAAGGGAAACATTTTATCGGTTTCTTCTCGATTGTTCGATCCTCTCGGACTTTTATGCCCAATAATAACAAAATCCAAAATGTTATTACAAGAACTTTGGATTCAAAAACTTGACTGGGATGAATCAATTCCCATGAGACTAAATACGTCATGGGAAAATTTCAAATCTAATTTAATGGAAATTGATTCAATAACAATCCTAAGATTCGTCCATACATCTTCAACATCAAAAATCCACATTCATGGATTTGCTGATGCTTCAATTCGAGCGTATGGGTGTTGTCTATATATTAGAAGTTCTGATGCAAACAAAACTGTGTCAAGGCTGCTTACAGCTAAATCTAAAGTTGCTCCGCTCAAGACTAAATCTCTTCCGAGACTTGAGTTGTGTGCTGCGCACCTATTTGCAAAGTTATGGACTCCAATTAAGTTTATGATGAGCTTTGAAATCGAGAGTGTTAATTTCTGGACAGATTCAGAAATTACACTTCATTGCATAAAAACACATCCTCACTCGCAACATTCGTTTCGAATCGAGTTGCTGAGATACAAGACTGGTCAGACCAAGTTTCATGGAGCCATGTGACATCTAAACAAAACCCGGCACATGTGATGTTAATGAATTGATGTGATGTTAATGAATTGAAAAATTTCATTTGGTTTGAAGGACCTTCGTTTTTGCTAAGCGATAGTTCACAATGGCCTGTTAACGAACATTTCGAGTTAACGGAGAACCAAAAATTATTAGAAAAGAAAAAGACAAATGTATTTTTAGCAGTAGAGGATCCACAAAACTGTTTGTTGGATCTAACAGAAAAATATTCTTCATACAAAAAGTTATTGCGAGTAACTTCTTTTGTATTACGATTTGTCGACGTTTTAAAGAAACGTAAGATAAGAGTTAAAATGGTAATTTTTACGACTTGTAGAGACAATCCAGAAATTTAACTTTTCTGAGGAGATATTGAAGATGCTAAAATCTCTTATCTTACCGTCAAATATTCAAAGATTGACGCCATTTATAAATACATTTGAAGAAGAAAAGAGAAAGTTTTCACTATTAAGGGTAGGTGGGAGATTGCTTAATGCAAATTTGGATTATAACACCAAATTCCCACTTTTATTACCGAAAATAAATAGTTTTGTCACAATATATTTGCGAAATCTTCATTTTGAAAATTGCCACGCTGAAACAAAAGCTCTCATTGCTCTTTTGAGAGAAAATATTTGGCTTGTAAATGCCAAAGAAGAGTGCAGCAGGATAGTTCGCAAGTGTGTACATTGCTTCCGCTATAAACCAAAACTTATGTCGCAAATAATGGGAATTTTTCCCACTAATAGAGTGAGAGCTACTCGACCATTTCTAACGTTGCTAACACAAGAGGAGATGACGACAATGCTCACAGAAGTAGAAACGGTGCTCAACAGTCGCCCAATCGCACCACTGTCTCCAGACCCCAACGACGGCGAAGCGCTGACACCAGCGCATCATCTAATTGGCGTGGGTCTGTGTTCGCTGAATCCGCAGAAGGCGCGATAGGCAAAGGGGCGAAGTTATAGATGCGTTGGCGTCTGCTTTGCGCTCTCAAGCAGACATTTTGGCAGGCCTGGTCGCGAGACTACATCCTGGGGCTTCAGGGCAAAGCTAAGTGGACCAAGGAAATGCCCAACCTCAGAGAAGGCCAAGTGGTAATAATCCACGAAGACAATTGCCCGCCACAGCAACGGCTGACCGGGAGAGTCGTCCGCGTAGTCGAAGGCGAAGACGGCAAGGTCAGAGTGGCGGAGGTCAAGACCAGCAGCGGCGTATATAAACGCCCGATTCAAAAGTTGGCTCCACTGCCAGATATTTGAAGACTTCCAGTCCTTCAATGGGGCCGGAATGTTTGGTCCCAATATTTATATATATATTTTTTAATATACATATATATTTTTTTTATATATAACTTTAATAATGAATTTTAAAATAATAATAATCATAAATAAATAAATGAATTTAATAATAATAATATAAATTGAATTACCCTAATATGTTCTTAGAATTATGTTATTATGTAATAAACCCTTACGCTTGATATGTTAAGTGTAACGGGTTTGCTGAACAAAAATAGGTTTAAGTTTTACATATAATACAGCAACTGTTGATTACAATGCAAAACATATATTTTGAGGTTCTCGCCTTATTACTCCTAGAGGCAGGCAACTGTTAGAAGTAATATCGTCTAACAGACTAGATGCCATATCTAGTGGCCAACCTGCAGACCTCAATAAGATTCCCGATCTAATTGGCTTAGCTGTAATCAAAAATATAAAACGAGAATTTGTTTCAGTGATCCCTACGATTGATCACTCGCCTACAGTTTTATGGTTATTAGAAGGTCCATGTAAATTGGAAAACTATTTGTCTTGTTTCCCTAACAAGAAGACGATTTGGTTAAAGTATAAAATGTATGTTAGTATAAAATGAATATGAAATACAATCCGCTGTCGATATATTTACAGATATTTTAAAGTGTCTACGCCCCCAGTCACCTTGAGAATTACAGACATTCAAAATGCCCTAGAAACATTGAGTCTTTTATCAAAGAAAAGAGAACACTCAGACGTCAAGGGCAACAATCGCGATCTACGAGCGTAAGGCCTAATCTTAATCAGTGACAAAGAAGACTTCACGTCGCCTTAAAGATTAATAAGGATCTATCTTAAAAACTTAGACCATACTAAGAAAACATAATATATTCTTCGGAAAACTGTGAAAAATATGCAGTGATCTCCATTCAAAAAAATACTTCAGAAAAAATTGAGGCATGTGCCAATCACTTGGAGAATGTATTTACCCCAAATGATACATATTCATCTGTTAGTGATAATATCATGACTAACGTGGTGCCACCCCCAATAAAATTTTGGTTCTCTACCACAATCACTGGTCTAAGAGCTGCAAAATCACCTGGTATATATAAAATTACTACCACGATGATGAGTAATCTACCCAACTCAGCACTAAGAATTATTTTGTTCATATTTAACTCAATACTACGTACTGGATATTTCCCATCCTCATGGAAAATACCTGAGATGGTAATCATACCGGGAAAAGATGACACGATGGACTAATACACAAAATTATTAGATTACTACCTGCGAATCTACATAAACTGCTTAGAAATTACATACAAAAAAGATCTTTCCAAATCAGATCAAAAGATGGGATCTCGTCACGTAGAAAAATATCCGCTGGTATACTACAGGGAAGTATTCCACGGCCGTTCCTATATATTTTATATACTGCAGATATGCTGACTCATACATCTACATTTACGGACTATACCCTCAATAGCATCTGAACAACTCCAGTCTCACATAGGCGATTTGGAAAAATGGCTGGACAAATTTAAAATAAAAGTCAATGCAACAAAATGAACTCACGTTACATTTAAGGGTAGCCGACCGTAATGTAAAGTATTCTTAACGGAACGAAACAGCTGTTGTGTGTGAAGCAGTTTGAGCAGTTGTTGTGATAAAATGTAACGTACCTGGAACGTCTGAACCTGTCAAAAACAGAATTTCATTAAGTTTTTACTTGACATCTGCTAACAGGGTTGATTTTTAAAAGCAATTAAAATTAAATATACTTATTTTTTGAAAAATAGCACACAATATTGCTTTTATATTTTATTATTTTATATAACATCAACTTCCATCCGTTAAAAATTATTTGTTTTATTTGTTCTAAATATTTAAAACAACAAAACATATAATGCTAAAGGTAAGGTCAGACTACGCAAATTATTTGACACAAAATGTTTCATGTGTTTGATCAAAACTACATCAAATAATCCATGGGTTGATTTTGTGGTCACACTGTACACATTTATTTGCCATATTTGTTTAATCTAACTACACCGAAATACTATCAAACACACGAAAGGGAAAATATATTTGTCTTGTGGTCACATTTATGGTAATATTTTTTCTAAATAATTATTAAATAAAGCTGTAAAAAAACTTTAATTTCTTTCATCAATAAAGAATACATATCTAGAAAGCAAAATACTACCAGATTTTGCTTTACATTTGAAAGAATTGTGAAATTTCAGTACTTTTATTTAAACGTCAAATATTTTATGTTCCTAGTTTGAACAGAAAATATTTTTGCACGGCAAACAAGAAAACAGCTGAATTTGGTCAAACAAATTTATTTGCCGATAAGAAAACTTTCATGTAATGTGACCAATGTGTGACCACTAAACAGCAAATATTTTCCTCAATTTTGGGTAATTTTTTATTTGATCTTGCAATTAATTTGCAAGATCAAACAGCGTCAAATAACAGCTGTTGCATCATGTGTTATTGCAAAAGTAGTGTTGCTATATCTGAAATTAAAAATCGCTAAATAATGAAAAGAAATCGCGAAAAGAACTCAAGCTTGAACAATTTAACAATATAATTATGAAATGTTTATTTATTAAATTATATTACTATCAACGCATTAAAATTTGTAGGTATAGTTGTACTAAAAGTCTACAAAATATCCCTATATAATTAACAATTTTGGAATTTTATTGTATTTGTTTAGATTTTGAACTAAAAATCGCATTATTCAAACAAAACGAATATTACTATGATGAACTTTACAATAATCAAATAAGCGAACTGTTAAAAAGAAAAAGTATATTTTTAAAATGTTGAAACCAAAGTATATACAAGTAGTCCAACTCTTTGACAGCAGTACCTAACTATATGTTGGACGCAAAACGAAATGAAAATGTGCTAGAAGTGTAAATAAAATTATAAAATTCTGTGTGTTAAAGAATTAACGAGAATTGAACTATATTTAATCGAACATTTGAAAAATGTACACATCAAAAGTTCGAGACATTTGATGTGTACATTTTTCACAAGGATGTTGAAATTTATGTGAGAGAGTAATATTGAAAAATAGAGTCGGACTACTTGTTATACTTTGGTTGAAACTATACTTTTCATTCAGAATGTTCACAAACATTAAATTCGCATTAAAAAAAATTAAACAGATCATACTGTTTAAGAATGAATTTTTAATTGCAATCAAATCATAATATTTATGTATGTCTAAACTATTTTCTTTGCTTTAAAATTCAATAAATATTCCATACAATTGAGCAATTTTAAATTTTGTAAATAGAAAAATTCCATGTATAAAAAATAATCAAACTACATATCGCTCATTTGCTGCAACAACGTCATAATTCAAAAAAAGCCGTTTCGAGAAAAACGCCTTTGAAAGTTTTATGACATTTGACTATTTCTTAAATAAATTTTCAACAAATCATGAGATTTTAGAAATAAAACCTGATTTGAATAGTAGATGTTAATATCCTTCTAATCTGTATTTAACCCACATTTTTTCTTGCCAAATGTACGAGAAAACATGCATTTTGATTTTGACGTTTACAACAAAAAAACACTCTCACGGAACAAATTATTGACTTTTTTTGAAAACTGATGAAAGGCTATAGAACTGCTCATATTTCGTATTACTCAGTTCAAACCACACGGATTTTGAGTTATGTCGTTGTTGCAGCAAATGAGCGATATGTTAAATGTATACAAATATAAATCGCATAAAAATGCAAAAATCGCAACATAGACTTTATGTCTTCAATTAGTTTTTCTCCCAGTATGTCATTCTAGGCTGAATGACTTTTATGTGAAGAAGAAGACTTCATTTATTGATGCTATTTTTTTAGTGAAAATAATTTAAATAACAAATGTTCAAGAAATATTGAATATGTATTTATAGTAAAAGAATAAAAATAGTGAAATTGTGTCTTTAATTTTGTACCAAAAATATTTAAATAATCTCCTTTTATTTTTCCGCCATGCTGTACAAATAATTTTCAGTTTTGCTCTATTTGATCAAACAATTATTTGATGAAAGTCTTTGATATAGTGTGACCACACGGCAAATATATTTACTGATTCTTTTTCGCAGCAGTTTGGTCAAACAAAAAATGAATATTTAAATTCAATAAAACTTTAACAAAATAATTGTTTTACAATTCGAAATAAGTGCGTTAACCTCAAAAAGATTTGTAAGATCAAATTATATATTTTTTTATGTATTTATATAGCTAGTGGTCACACTATGTTCACATTAAGAAAATATTTTGTTTGCCGACAAATAAATTTGTTTGACTAAAATGATCTGTTTTGTTGTTTGCTCTAAATTTTATTTGTGGTCAGATTCAGACTATGAAATATTTGACGATAATCATCAAATATTAGCTGTGTCTGACCGTACCTTAATTAACAATAGTTCTCAGATTTTCACTGTTCAGCAGTTGTGAACAATTTCATTCTGCTTTGCAAAATTTATTCTGCTTAACAATGCATTGTTAATTTTATAGATGAAAATTTAAATAATTTTTTTCAAGCCTCCTAGATTTTATTTGAAAACAAATAATCGGAAAAAAATCATACTACATATTTATAAATATTATGAATTGAAATCAATGCCAGTCGTATAGTTAAAGAAACATCATGTGCTTTGGCTGGTTTGTCGAAAGAATATATCAAATTCCCTTCCGATCTAAGAGAAATGCAGCAAACAGTTGAAGATTTCTTTACAATTGCAAAGTTCCCGAAAATTATCCGTGCCATCGATTGCACCCACATCCGTATTCAATCGCCAGGAGGAAACACCGGAGAAATTTTCCGCAACAGAAAAGGTTATTTCTCCTTCAACGTTCAAGCAGTGTGCAATGCTAAACTAATGTTCCAAGATTTGGTTGCCAGGTGGCCTGGACCAGCACACGATAGCAATATATTTAAAAATAGTCGATTAAAATTTCGCATGGAAGACGGTCAATTTAAAAATTACGTTATTTTAGGTGATACAAGACCAGAAAATCTTTATAATGAATCTCAAATTCGTACGCGTAATACGATTGAGAGATGTTTCGGAGTTTGGAAGAGACGTTTCCCAGTATTATCAAATGGTTTTCGACTGGTAAACAAGACTAAAATGGCTGTTATTGTGGCATGTGCTGTACTCCACAATATTACTATTGTTGCAAAAGACCCACTTCCATCAACAGAAGAATTATTGGAATCTCCAGAAGAATTGTTGTTAGATAACACCATAGAACAAAACAACATTTTAAATAATTATAATTCAGCGGCAAGAACTAATTTAATAGAAAACTACTTTGCAAAGTAAGTTCATAACTTTTTATTTGGACTAATTACTAATCTTAGGGTCGTTTTCTCATTAGGTGATTATCTTTTTTCCCAACGAAAAAGTGCATATTAAAGAAATTTGGTTTTCTTAATGTCTCATTTGCTTCTATTCTATCGCAAAGCTAACCCGACCTCATCCGCCAATTATTTATTTATCGTACAGATAAATAAATAACAGCTGACTGCTGTTCATAGTTTTTATGTGTTTGTGTTTTTGTAAACGAAATTAAATAGATTTTATAAAAAAAAGTGTAATAACATTAATTTGATGGAGGACGAACTCAAATAACATGAGTTCCAAGTGAATGCTGAAAGAGTTTATCATGCCAGCCCTAACTACTTGGCAGACATGGAGGATAATGCATTTTTCAAAAGATTCCGGCTGTCGATGGCCACATTAAACAGCTGATTTATGTAAACATGTTGTCACTTGAAGGCAGGGTTCCCACCTTTCACATCTATTTTGAGAGGTATTGCCAACAGAAAATAATGTTTTTTGTCGGTATATTGAGAAAGCCAAAATTGTTAACGGACAGTTTATCGGCCTAATAAATTTATGTCGACATTTAGTAACAGACAGTTTGTCTATACATTGAGAAAACGGGCCTTATTATATTTTCAGTCTTGTACAAAATTCACCAGGCGACTAGTTATTAATACATTGCAAACTAAATTAAAAAAACAAATAACAAATTATATTTCAGTTTTAAAAATAAAAACTACGTAACAATAACAAAAAGAAAAAATAAAAAATTAACATTAAACACAACTAAACAAAAATTCACATTTTAGTTAAAAAATAATATAAAAGTAAAGCTTTATATATTCACAAGGTTTTGCTTTTTTTCAGCTAGTTCCAGCTGCAGCATTTAATTTTTTAATTTTAGCGACAAGACCTCCTGTTCATGCTTCTCCTGGGCATTATTTTCGTTCCTATAAAATTGTTGTTGGAGTATTGTCAACTCAATCCTTTCGTCTTCTAGATTTTTCTTCCTCTTACCGCCTACTACTAGCTCTTTTGATTTTGCTTGCTTTTAGCTTGTTGGCGTCCAGTTTGACCAGTCTGTCTTTTCCCCTCTGCAAACAAACTCTTTACCAAACTGAAAAATTACAATCAATGTAAATACACACAGCGGTTAAGAAAAGTTTTTTTTGGAAATAATTCGGTACCTCATTAACTATTGAAGATATCGTAAAAAAATTTCACACGATTCGAGTTGAGTTGTTTTCGAGTTGAATTGTAGTTGTACAGCTTCCTAGGCGGAATTGGGGTCAGTGGGTGTCCCCTCAAATTTGGTCAACTCTGGTCACACATTTTTGAAACAAATCGCCAAAGATTCATTTATAATTCGAATGAACTGAATAAATGTGATAGTCCTTGAGAAAATCTTCAAAAAATACTTTTACATGTGTAGGTTATCTCTTTTAGATCAAGAGATATTTCGGTTTATTTATTTATTTTTTTAATTTTGCTCGATCATTTTTGAGGTTTTAGATATGGCGGGCCTACGAAATAGAATGAAAACTACCTGCTAACAGTTATCTCGTCGCTTTAAGAAGTTACCCACATCCAAAGTTAAAAGAAGTAAAAAGATCCGCATTTTTTACGTTTTTTCACAAAAATGTCCCAATATTTTTTTCTTTTGTAAAAAGAAAATTTCTTCGGGACTATATATAACTTTTATAGGATCCGAAAAAACACTTAATGCAAAAGTGTGTAATGTAAAATTTGGCTCACTTAAGCGGAGTCCCCCCCAGACGTATCCAAACTTGGCCAATTTTGATAAAAAATTAAGTTTGAGTAAAAAATTTTAAAAACGCAAACACCAATCCTTGAAAAAGCTCCATATCTGTATAGCCTAATATGTTATTTAAATACATACAAAGTATTTTTTATTATAACACGGTAAATAGCTTTGCAGTGGGCACTTTTCTAAAAAAAACTGAGTTTTTGGAACACATTTCCGCATAGGAAGCTGTACAACTGTAATTCAACTCGAAAACACCTCAGCTCGAATATTGTGATATCTTCAATAGTTAATGAGATACCCAATTATTTCAAAAAGTATATCAAAAAGTATATATCAATAAGTGTATCTATAAAACATACATACATCTTCAGTGCTCACAGACTTCTCGTTAACTTCAAAATTTATTTTACTCTTACCACCTACTACTAACTCCTTTGATTTTGTTTGCTTTAAGCTTACTGACGTCCAGTTTGACCAGTCAGTATTTTCATCTACGCAAACAATTTCTTTAATAAACTGAAATATTTAACAATACACAAATGTAAATACATAAAAAACTGGCAATAAATATATCTATAAAACATACATCTTCAGTGCTCATAGACTTCTCGTTATCACTTTCCATATTTTTGCAGCTAGCGCCAGTTCAATTACTGCAAAAAATAGAATGTGTAACCGTTAAGAAATCCACCAATTTCTTTATGTATATTATAACTTACTAAAGTCACTATCGTAATTGTTTTCTAATCCAGTGGCCGAATCTCCCAGCATGGCAGCTATTTTCGAGGACACAGTGCTAACTCTGGAAGATGCCATTCCCCCACCTGTACGGTAAATTTCGGATTTCTGGTTAGCTAATTCCGCCTTGGAATTTCGTTTTATAAATTCATACTTGTCACGGAGTGACTTCCAAGGTCTGTTCGAGCCAGTTGCTGCTGAAAACTTCTCTTCTATTTTAGCCCATAGCTCTTCCTTCTGCTTCCAAACTACGGCGTCCGATTTTTTTATTTTCGATCAGGTGCTCATAAGCTTCCACTAGTTCTACCAGTAGCACCTCTTTTTCATCACTATAGTTTTTGGCCCGCTTCCTTGCTTCTTTCTTTGTCATCGAAATTTTTATTTTGTAATTAATATTTTTGAAATTTTTTTTCACAAACAAATATTTTCACAAACACAACAATTTATTGTTTCCTGTCAGTAATTTGTCAACAGTAATCGGGTTTTTCACTGGTATTGCCATATTTTAGAAACAAAATATTTTATTTTACAAGGAAGTTGTAATAACGAAAAATTTTAAAGGTCACTTTATTCCTCACTTTAATTAAAGTTACCTTTTGCTATTAGGAACATTAGAGGCAGGTTGTAATAATGGCCCTAAATGAATTAACTTCACAAACAAATAGAATTTTTAAATCAGTAATAAATAAAGAAACGAAAAATTCTTTAACATATCAATTAAAGTACAAAACCCACATGTGGAGGAGACTCTCACATTAGAATTAATAAAAGAAATGAATGCTAATAACATAGAAGCCATAGAGCTTTTGAACATTGAATGCAAATTGGGTGATGTTATAAATTACGTCTTGGTAATCTCTGCGGTTATTGTGACATTACTAATTTGCCTAAAAGGTTGACGTAATTATGGGAAGAAACGATATCCCAATAGTATTAATATTGAAACTCCATGGCCGTTACAGAATGTAATTTCGAATCAAAATGATTTCAGTGGACATTCAATAGCAAAAATTACTCAAATACTTTTTAATTTTAAAAAAGGCTATTTTGAAATAAAAAAAGGCTAGAAAAAAGCCACGAAGCTAAAACCAAAATTTCGAGGCTAAAGAGTAAATAAAAAGGCTAAATTTAGCCTCAAAAAGGCTAAACTGGCAACACTGATGGTCATATACATACAAACTCACAAAAATAAAACGATCGAATGAGTATTGCTACAGTTTGTATGTATATTTCATAAAACAATAATGAAAAAGGGAAATATGTACATAATTATTATTTTTAAAATAATAATTGTAATTGAAAGTTTGTAATTAGTAAAAAAATACTACCAGAAAACAGAATTAAAAAACTACAAATTACTAATATTCTTAATTAAATTAGCAATATTATTAGCAAATTTATTATACCACTTATTTTTAGAAAATAGATTTCTTATGCACTTTTTTACTAGACTGATGCATTAGCAGAACATTTCGTCCCTGTTTTGAATATTGGTACTATGTGGATTTTTTCGAATTTTTTTTTATTGTTGCAATTTGTTCCTTTACTGGTCATACATATGTACACAAAAGCATTTTTCGGTATCTTAATTGGTTCAAGATTTAACAAAAGCACCTATGTAATTTTCATATACTAAATGCTTCAACAAAAAGTCCTATGTGTCTCTAATCATATAGGTTTTTTTGTTCTAATCACTATAAATACATTTAGTTTATACTGGTATTTATAACGTCAAAAAGAGTAATTGAACGCGAGTCTCCGAGTGTAATTATATTCTCAAGCGATTTAATATTGTCATCTCTAATTTATCAAATTTTAAAATATATCTTTTGGCCGCGGAAATGCTGATTTTAAACGAAAAAACTGGTGATTTTGAAGCAATTGTAGAACATTATGATTTTTGGAAGTTGTCATTATGGATTACTAAAAGAGCCTTCATCAAAGGATTGGTTCAATTCAGAACCAAAGCTTTAGAGCGTCGAACAGAAACAACTACAATAAGAAAACAATTTTACTTTGACCGTGACTTGCCTACTGCTGATGGTGTCAGGCATAGAGTATACAAAAAATTATTTTTAGAAACTTTAAATTTAGACGCAAATACATTCCAAAGATGGATCAAATCTAACTATAAAAGAAATTTTACAAAAAGAAATAAACAAAAAGAAGAAAATGCTGCTAAAGTCGGAAATCTTCTGAAGTGGTTGGATTTAATACCGAAAATTCCAAGCCATTATTGCAGAACAAAAAGTTGCAGGGTTTACGTAGACGAGGAGTTTAAATCAAAAGTTCAAATGCACAAAACATATTGTGAGTGGTGTAAACAAAATAATCAAGTAGCATTTATGAGAAATAAGTTTTGCAATATTTTAAAGCAGCAAAAAATATAAATTTTTTAATCTCGAAAAGATAAATGCGACTCATGCGTGGCATATGAAGAGGGAAATTTAAAAGAAGAAGATTATCAACTTCATATTGTCAAAAAGAATGATTAGCAAAATGTCCCCAGAAGTGCTGGTTGTAACGATGGATATGCAAAGTGTTTTATTATCTCCAAAACTTTTAGTTTCGGAACAATATTACAAAACAAAGCTTGTAGTTCACAACTTTACTTTCTATGTTAAAAATACCATATGTGTGGCATGAAGGAGATGGAGGCGTAACGGCAAATAATATAACAAGTTATATTATACAATTTTTAAAAAATTATTGTTTAAAATATAAAAAGGTAATACTCATATCTGCAAAGTTTTATGCAGCGCCTTGAAATTGAACAATTAATTTTAGAAAAAGGCCATACTATGATGGAAGTGGATAGTGTACATTCCCCGAGTGACTATGTAAGTCACATGGCACTAGCCAGGCCATCGCAACCATACAAAATAAATTATATAGATTTTAAATTCTTTAAAAATTACGAAGATGTCCCAGGGAATTCCACTTCAATTAGACCAGGAAAAAAGCCTGGGGAAGCAACAGTAACTGATATTCGCGCTCTTCTTTTTAAAGACAGTGTAGTAAAGTTTAAGATACGACACTCAAATAAATGGGAAATTTTACAACAAAAGAGAGCAAAGAAAAATAAAGTTGTTGAACCCAAGCCTTTATATAATAAACATTTAAAAATTGATGAATCTAAATATTATAGTCTGAAATCACTTAAAAAATGTATGCATAAGGATTCATTCATTTTATGATAACCTTTCATACTAGCTTATTTTATTTATCTTATTTTATTTAATTAATCATTATCTTTGTTGTAAATAATTATAATAAAATCTGATCTTAAAAATTAGTTAATATTTTTTATAAATATCGCTATGTAAAAAATTAAATTTTAGTTTATTTTATTTGAATACACTGTTACATTGTTATACCAAGCAAAATACACCACAATTTTTATACCAAAACCTTAATATTCTAGCCTATGTATATTTAAATATAAAGACTGTTTTCCAAAAAGTGCTATGTGGAGTTTTTTTTGAATAACTCAAAAACGCGTTAAAATTTTGTATCTTTTTTGATATACACACAAAGTACATTCGCAAATGAGTCCACGGAAAGAATTATTTTTTATAAGTAACGCGATATAAAAAAAATATAGCAAAATTAAACAGTTTTTTGGCTTTTCTGAAAACTTTGTTAAAACCCACATAGTACTAATATTCAAAACAGGGACGATTTGACAGGTACCATGAGCGACCTATCGTTTTCCTTTTATATAAGTTAGTAGAAATGAAACTACTTGCCGATTTGAGTACTTGACTGCAAGTAAATTTTATTAACTCAAATTTATTTCATGTAATAAAAATAAATACAATATCAACATTTAATGTTTACTTGGTAAATTAGATTTATTTAAAAATACTACAATTACAAAACAGCAGACATAGTGTCAGCAGTTTCGTATTAATTACATATTGATAAAAAGAATATGCTTAAATTTAAAATCAGCAAAATTACCAATGAATTCGAATTCTTCGACACACATGTCGCAATGTGACTAGCGACTTACTTAAATGTTTTTTACCTTTAAGTTCAACAAACTAACCGGATGCAATGTTGGCAAAATTTATGAAGAATAAAATTGTTGTTAACTTATATAGTAGTTAGATCATAAAACAATGAATGTTCTCTTTAACAAATATTGTCTAAACATTTGGTTAGCATCGGAATTTATAAATAATACAAAAATTAACTCTTATTTCCGAAAAATATTAATTTATCTGTTATTTCACGCATAAATCTCTAATTGTCAAAATACTGTGTGTTTTACAACTAACAACAGAAATGTTTGATTTAGTTCACTACAAGCAATTCACAAAATTAAATGGTCATTATAGATTAGAGTTTCCAATTCGGTTTTAATCGAAACCGAAACCGCGGTTTTTCAAGGCCTTAAACCGAACCGATACCGAAACCGACAATTATTCTTCGGTTTTTACTTTTAATCTATTTTCAGTAGAAAAATTCAAAATTTAGAAATGAGAAACTTTTTCATCCAGTGATTCATCCAATATCTCTAAAAACAGATCGGTAAAAATTTCTTAAGATTTCTTTACATTTTTTAAATTGTATTACAATAATTGCTTCAGATGATGTAGCAGGCTACCTTTCGCTGACTAGGCAAGGATATTGATCTACGAGTATTCCCTGATAATTAAACTTCAAATGACTGTTTATTTATTTAATTTAAAAAAAATAATGCAAAATTTTTGTAACAAAGACTTAGTTATTTTCAAATATCCGATAAAAGTATGGAGTACTAGCTGGCCCGGTGCGCCTCGCCACCCCAATTGGAAGAAAGAAATAGTACTATTAAGTCTCCCTTTGTGAATTAATACTAATTCCAGGATATCATGTCTCTAGTTTCATGTTTATGGATTCATTGTAATGTGGATACTAGCTCATACGAAACGTATTATTAGAATAAACAAAAGTACCATAAAGACCTACATTTTGTATTCCCACTCAACATCATAATTCTGTGTCCATTATTATAGAAAATGCTAAACGAAAGATACCACTAAGGTCACCTTTGGTGAATCATGTGTGCCTAATATTTAGTTATTAGTTTTTTGTTATTAATACTAATAGTTTTTGTTGCCTCAATGTCATATGATTTTCTTTATTGACTAATGTTGTATTTATAAGATTTCTGTCTTGTAACATTGGGATCATCGAAAAAATAAAATAATTAAATAAAAATAAATATGATTTTCTTTACTCAAAAGCATATCTGCCTATATATAAGTAAAATAATTAAATATAATAAAAAGTACCATTAGAAGAATAAGTACCAATTTTCCACACAAGTTTGAAATCAAAGTAATTTTCTGATTCTAAGTAGGTTCAATATTATAGAAAATTTCAAAAAGTACCATTTTGAAGAACGAAAAAGTACTCCTTATTCCTGATTATTTCTTTACCTAAAAGCATATTTAGCCAACTTTAATGTATATAAGCTAACTAATTTAATATATTAAAAGAGTATCATTAAAATTAATTTTCCGTTATCCTCTTGAACACCCCTCAAGTTTGAATTTTAAATTTGTATAGCATTTCCTATATTTGTTTCTATAACACTTAATATTTAACAAATTATCACAAAACCGAAAAAAAAAATCGAAACCGATCGGTTTTAAATTTTTTAAAACCGAAACCGCGGTTTTGAAATTCTTCGGTTTATTTGGAAACTCTATTATACATCATACTGAACTAATGAGCGGATGAGCGGAAAGAGCGACCTAGTTCATTTGTGTGAGCTGAGTTGAAAACAGCGATCACTTCACTGAGCTAATAAACCCAACTCTAGCATGTGTGTTATTGTAATTTGCACATCTAAGTTTATCTTTGTTGGTACATTCTGAAGTTTTATGCCTACCTGAACATAGAGTACATTTGGTTTTTATAGAACAACCCCTCTCTCCATGTCCAAACTTTTGACAATTATAACACTGCACTGGTTCATTTTTAATTCTTCTTTGATAATCCCATTTGACTACCATATAAAAGAGAGTTTTAACATTTTGTTTTATGTCATGTAATTTTACTGATGCATTTTCAAAATAAATGATATAAAGATTATCAACGTAATCGTTATTTTTCATTTAACATTTTTTAACATTCATGCATTTATATTTTTTTAGAACCATTTCGTCTTTTAATTCTTCAGCTGTTTTACCGTCCAAGCCGAACAAAACAAATTTATAAGGTTTATCATGCTTTGATTCATGGATAAAAAACTGTCAATTGTGTTATTTCCGGAATTTTTAAACATTTTATGAAATTGTTCGCAGTTATGTGAAAAAACTTTAATTGGAGAAATAAATTTTCTAACATTTGTATTTTGCAATGAAGTGTCTGTATTTTGAGCATTGTCATCTGTATTCAATGCTTGTAAAGGAGTCCAATAATTATATCTACTCATCTTAGAGTTTGAAGGATAAACCGAGGAGGTTTTGTAATTGCCCGTCGTTTTGAAATGTTTGTTTTAAATGCAAATTTTGTGAAAGAATTAAGTCACAGAGCGGAGAAAAAAAGACACGTCATACACAGCTGACAGTTACAAGAGAACTGATATATATAAAGAGTAACGTTACTGACCCAAATCCATATATATATAGATTTGGGGGATTCAAATAATAAGACTTTTTAAACTATGTTTATAGTTTTGTCATAAAATAACACTTTTTTTGTTTGAAGCACAACAATTTGTATAAACTATTATTAAGACACTATTAAAATATGACCTAATAGCAGAATCCGTCAATTATATTTTAATAATTGGTTGGGAGTTAACAAATTTATTGATCAATATTACAAAATCATAGTTAAAAAAATTGTTGTGTATTAACAAATTTATTTAACAAAAATATTGTTTGTATTTATAAAAATGGTTGTTGCTGACCTTTCCATTAAAAAGTTAATTGTATTGAGGAATTTGAAAACATTAAATGGTGTGCTGCCATCAAATATAGGAGGTTACTAGAGGTTTCTGGAATAATTCGCACCATCTTAAAATTGAAGATAATTAATTTTTATTTTCAGGTCGTGCAGTTTATTATCAGCATCTTTGCATATCACATTCTTTAAATCGATCAGATTTTTTTCAACCACTTTCTATACCATTCCCTAGGTCGGACAGATTTGTTTAAAGTTGCTGACATACATTTCAACGTTATCCACTCTGCTGTTTATAACTTCTGAAATTTCCAAATTTTTCTGGTTTGTGGCTCTAGTTTCTCGTTTGTTTCTTTATATTGTGCTTAAATACTTCATTTCTATATATCGTTTGGGCAAAAGTTATGGAAAATTGTTAACGTGGTATAAAATGAAAACTATATTAGATACAAAATTTTGTTTTAATATAATGGAATTATTATGATGTTTATTAAAAAAAATTCCCACGTTCCTCATTAATCAAATAATATTGAAAATCGTACCTAATAAATTAGACCAAAGTAAAATGATTTGTAAAGTTTGTGAGGAAAATATATCGAAGACAAAGTTTAATGGCATGTTTTTCTAAAACATGTTACTCAAAATTTTCATTTCATTTTGAGTGCAAAAATTTGTTTGGCGTTTTTGTAAAGCGCTGGTTATTTATTGTTGAGTGAAATTTGTAGTTTTCTTAAAACATTTACAAACGTTATTTATGTCAAAAAGCAACAGTTAGAAAAAATCAATTCATAAAATAAATTAAAAAAATGAATTTGAACAGTAATAAATGGTAAGTAAACACACATTAATATGTTTAAAGAATATTTTATCAATACAAACATTAAATTTTTAGTATCAAAAAAACTACATATTTACAATTCGAAAAACTGGTGGAACTGATGGAAGAATTTCCACAACTGGCAACTGGGAACCCATCATTTGGTAGCAATAAATCTTTTGTGGAACAGACGTGGGATAATGTTGCTGAAAAAGTTAATGCTCTTGGTCCCCCTATAAGAAATGGACAAGAGTGGAAAAAGGTATGTATTATATAAAATAATGTGTATGCAAGTTTATACTCTCATCAATGATGGGCAGTTTATGTTAGAATTGTGCACAAAAATATTGATATGACACCACTTTTAAGTATTCCAAGCGGCTTGTAATTCATTTATAAGTCGATATAGCGGCGTTCGTCTGTAGATAAATTCTTGTGGTTAAAGTACAGGTTACAATTTTAATTTTTGGTTCCAAGAACGAACGGAATCCTATTTAGAGGTGTATTGATGTGTAGTAGAATATCTTACGGCCTTGACCGACTATAATACTCTCTTAATTGTTTTTTTAGATATGGCATGACCAAAAGTGTCGGCTTAAAAAAAAGATAAGCGGCAACAACAAAAGCCTTCATGGAACTGGAGGCGGCCCATTTACATTCAATAATGTCATATTGATAAAATATGCCACCTTTCGTCAGCAACAGCTCCCGGTGGCAAAATGTTGGGTTTGTCAACTGCCAAAATGAAAACACGATTTCCATCGGAACCCACTGTAAACATTTTAAGTCAACCATCTATTACACCACCTAGACCCAGTACTAAAGTTGCTGTTGTAACACCCACAAATTCAAAAGGAACACAAATACAACAAAATACACAATACGCCGACTTGACTGAAATATTTACACCCAACATTTCAAACACTCTGCAAAACTCACAACCTAAACCAAAAGCTCAGCCATCAAAGCAAATAATATCTTCAACACCAAAACAGACACAACAAAAACGGGTACTATCTCAAGATGTCACACGACCATTTCAACATAATAAGAATCGAAAAAATTGTGAACGGGAATCGGACAGAGAAAAAATATTACGTCAACAAATAGAGATACAGCAGAAAACACTGGACATTATGAATTAGCAGCTAGAAGCATCCATAAAAAGCACAGAGGCTGCAAAAATACAGGCAGAAGGAGCAAAAATTCAAGCAGAAGCTTCAAAAGTTCAGGCTCAAGCTTTAAAAGATATAGCGGATTCGGCGAAAGTAATGGCGCAAGCTTTGGTAGCATTAATTAATCATTTAAAGGATGATGGTAAAGAAATATAAAAATGCTAAATTTATAAATGATTTTTTCTTGAAAATAAATAATACAAATATTAAAAGTTGATTTTATTTTAGCTTAAATTGCGGGATATCTCATCTCTTATAGATTTAGCTATGGTGTTTTCTTCGTTAAATGCACTGTTATTTGAGTCTTCGTTTTCATGGTTATTTGATGGTTCAACATATTCACTAGGTTCCCAACTGTTTTTTTAAGAAATACATAAAACGCAACATGCATTAATGATCATTGTTGCCTTATCAGGGCTGTAATGTAAACCCCTAGAACCGATAATAGATCTAAAACGGTTTTTCAAAACACCATTGCATCTTTCAATAATATTTGTTATTTTGCAATGCTTTTCATTAAATCTTTTCTCCAGGATTTCCGTTGGACTTCTAAAAGGAGTCATTAAATATGGCTGCAATTGATAACCGGAATCACCTACATTAAAAATAATATAAATATTTAAATATATCAATAGTATCTATAGATATATAGATAGATAGATAGATAGATAGATAGATAGATAGATAGATAGACAGATAGATAGATAGATAGATAGATAGATAGATAGATAGATAGATAGATAGATAGATAGATAGATAGATAGATAGATAGATAGATAGATAGATAGATAGATAGATAGATAGATAGATAGATAGATAGATAGATAGATAGATAGATAGATAGATAGATAGATAGATAGATAGATAGATAGATAGATAGATAGATAGATAGATAGATAGATAGATAGATAGATAGATAGATAGATAGATAGATAGATAGATAGATAGATAGATAGATAGATAGATAGATAGATAGATAGATAGATAGATAGATAGATAGATAGATAGATAGATAGATAGATAGATAGATAGATAGATAGATAGATAGATAGATAGATAGATAGATAGATAGATAGATAGATAGATAGATAGATAGATAGATAGATAGATAGATAGATAGATAGATAGATAGATAGATAGATAGATAGATAGATAGATAGATAGATAGATAGATAGATAGATAGATAGATAGATAGATAGATAGATAGATAGATAGATAGATAGATAGATAGATAGATAGATAGATAGATAGATAGATAGATAGATAGATAGATAGATAGATAGATAGATAGATAGATAGATAGATAGATAGATAGATAGATAGATAGATAGATAGATAGATAGATAGATAGATAGATAGATAGATAGATAGATAGATAGATAGATAGATAGATAGATAGATAGATAGATAGATAGATAGATAGATAGATAGATAGATAGATAGATAGATAGATAGATAGATAGATAGATAGATAGATAGATAGATAGATAGATAGATAGATAGATAGATAGATAGATAGATAGATAGATAGATAGATAGATAGATAGATAGATAGATAGATAGATAGATAGATAGATAGATAGATAGATAGATAGATAGATAGATAGATAGATAGATAGATAGATAGATAGATAGATAGATAGATAGATAGATAGATTTACAAAGGAGCCAAGTGTTCGTTTTCCCATTAAAGTAGTTCGTCTTGAAATATTGATCTGCAGCACTCTGATCCCAAATAAAGGCATCATGGTTAGCTCCAGGGTGCCTAGCATCTACATATCTGATGATCATTGATGGACTTTTTAGTTGATTTCTTATACTGTATACTCACCAGCATGACATTAATGCTGTAATAACCTTTACGGTTATAATATAGGTGATTAATTTCATTTCCGGGAGCCTTTATTCGCACATGTGTGCCATCTACGCAACCGACCACGCCTGGTATGCCACCAGTTCTATAAAAATATTCCTTTGTTCGGGTTTCCTCCTCTAGGCTTTTTTCCAGCTTTATCCACTTTGGTCCTAGGTACTTTCCAAAAATATTGAGCAGTTCACCGATTATGATGCAGACTGTGGACTTGGTCATGGAGGAGATAAACTCATTTCCAATCGAGTTGCTAGAAAAGACAACAAAGTTGCTAGAAAAGACAACAATGTCGCTAGCTTTGTAGTCGCTGGAATATGAGTGTTTCGGTACACCGTTTTTAGCCTAGGCTTTATTTCAACATTAAAAAAATGTCTTTGTTGATGCGAAATGCGTCGATAAAACTAAAAATATAAAACCATTTTTATAAAAGTTTCAGAATTTTTTATAAACTTACCGGTTTTCCGGCAAATCCAGAACATTTTCAGCATCTCGAATATATCGGCGGCATATTCGTGTATCGCTAATTTCACTTCCACTTGAATCGCTAAAGTAAATTTCTACCTACGGAAACATTTATTTTATTTATAATGAAATACAAATTTAATTTTCTGTTTGAAAAAAACTATAGTTTCGATTTGTAAACAAAACCCAGCTGTGTTGACGTTTATATACCATTTTTTTCTTCAAAACACAAGATTTTTCATACAAAATATAAAACAAAATTTAAACTTAAATATAGTGGCAACAATTAGATATGACAACACGTAAGAAGGCATAAGCTAGACGAGTAATATAACGTAAGCTAGACGAGTACTTTAACAAAACTCACTTTCTTACGTACTCGTCCGGGTACTACTTGTTCGTCTAACTACTTGCTTGTATTATAAAAACAGCACCAAGGCGAATTCATACAAGGTGGTGGCAGTTCTACAAAAACAACAATTGGTCTTAACAAATGTCAAAAAACAAAAATTAAACAAATATGTATTAAAACTTAATATAGTGTAGATAATTGAATAGTGAGGGTTTTACTTATTTATGTAAAAAATAAATATTTTGTTAAAAAGCTTAGAATATGTAGATATTTAAACATAAGCAAAAGCTTTGACAACTGTTAAAACCAAAAAGCAAAAAAAAAAAGTTATCAGCTGATTGACTGACTCCACCTTGTATAAATTCGCCTTGAACAGCACATAAGACTTTACTTGGCGAACTAGTCTAAAAGTTGCCCATTTCAAGACATTTTAAATGGGCTAATAAATATTTGCGGATTCTCAAACTGGCTTGTTGGCCTAAGAAAAATTGTGAATGTGGTAACAGATTCCCTCCTTCTTTATAATGAAAAAACAAATTATGATTGTTTATCAGTGAAAATAGGAAAATGTAAACTTTGCAAGACAAGACTTCTTAAAGTATCACATTCGATTATAACGTTATTCAGCTCGAAGTTGTTTAAATTTGATATCAGCAGAAATGCTATTCTCTTCCAAGTTCTGCCGGTACGTTTATAGATGACGGTACACAGTGGTTTAGAAATGTTTTTTTTTGTAAAAAAATCGGAGGGTCGTATTTTATTTTTAAAAAATCCACTATATAGAATTATAACAAAATAAAAAGTTACAAGCATCCAAATTTGTAACATATTAAAAGGGCTTTATTTTTTACGATTTTTCCTAAAAAGACCCTATATATTTTTTGTAGAAAAACATTTTCTTCAGGACTATATACAATTTTCATATGATCCCAAAAGAGAACTTACTATAACAGCGTGTAAAGTAAAACTTGGCTTACTTAAGCGGGCATTGCCCACACTAGATCTATCCAAACTTGACCAATTTTAAAAAAAATGTTAGCTTTGAGTAAAAATTTATAAAAACGCAAGTTTGGATAGATCTGGGGGGCTAGGTCCGCTTAAGTGAGCCAAGTTTTACTGGTGCCAATTGGGGACACCAAGTGTTTTCTGATCTTGTTGCACCTGGTCATTCCAACTGACATTGGACCGCCTTTTTCTGCGTTGCCATCGGTGGTTTCTTCTTTGTATGCCTTTAGGGCTGGAACGTCATTATTCATTCGCCAAACGTGTCCGAGCCAGCGCATTCGTTAGATTAAAATGCTCTTGAATACAACTACATCGGCGTATAGCTCGTACAGCTCATGGTTCATTCTAGTGTAAAGTATTTGGTTTGATTAAGTATTATCTTAGCAGTTCTGTCTAGCATTAAAATGCCCTTTTTTGATTCAAGAAAATTAAACTCCAAATGTTGGTTTTTCAAGTTCAGAATCTTTATTTTAACATCAACTTATATACTGTTTATTAAAATAAATCTTAGACTTTCTAACTTATTATAAATACTTATAAAATTGTTTCATTCGGTTCCTTGGAATTAGTCAATTTACTTTTACTTAATTTAATTTGGCCAATCAGAATGCATCGGGATCATTAAAATGTTTGTCACTTATACAGTACCAAGCATAAAAAATCCAACGCCATGCTATGTGACCTTCAACTTATAACGGAATCCAATTCTCCCCATCTGCTATTTTTGTATTCTTTGTTGTCATAGTCAATTATTATATGACATTTTGTCCTCTACGATGGGCAGACGCGATGTACATAGATGCTTAAATGCGATGCTCTGTGTTGGTCATGCTGGAGGAGACAGTTTAACTTGAGTTGGCTCGAAGGCTTCATAATCTCCGGGGACTCTGAGGGGGTCTATCCTCTCAGTCGACTCCTATATGCCAACTGTGCGATCAGGGTCTGTGATGGAATCCTCCTGCCCTGAAGCCGCACCACCCCCTATCAACTCCGGCTCTGATAACAGTATGAGGCATACAAATCCTGCTAGAAGGGCCGCTACCACCAGGTATTCCGCCTTTCGCTTCATTGAGGCTCTCGGCTCTGAAAAACAGGACCTCACAAAGGAGCAACAGGCTTCTCTCTCATGGGCGAAAGCTCACATTGCTGGTCTCAAAACCGCCGATCCTTTAGCTAAGTAATCAGCGGTACCTAAACGGCAACGTTCAGAGGAGGATGCGACAAGCGGCACAAAGATCTCTAGCTAAGTCCTTTAGCGAGATTGTCAAAGGAAACCTCCTTAAGGACGGTTATAGATAGGAGTGCCAATGATGGATTCATATCTTAATCAAATTGGGATATGGTAAAGCAAAAATTTGTAGGGGTGTTCTGGAATTCTGAACAGGAGGACGTTGTAAAAATTGAGCATGGTGAAGGTGACGCAAATAAACCTTCACCACTCTAAGGCAGGATCTGCTGTACTGCTCCTCTGAATTGTCAAGAACGGGGAGGAGCTAGTCATGGTCCAGGAACCTTGGATCCATCAGGATCGTATCTGTGGGCTATGTCTGAAGGGGTAAAATCTCTACTACGCTAAAGGAGTATTCAATAAACATTATTTATCTTTTCTTATTTTGAAATAACGTTAGTTATTTTAATTTACACTTGCATACATATACTTACCATTTATTACATCCCTACATTACATTTTTTACAAGCTTGACCCGGTGCGCTTCGCTACCCCTGTCGTAATAAAAAAAATATGTAAGGATTTTATAAAACAAAATCAGGTTTCCCCCTGTTTATCCCTTTCTGGTCCAAGTATTGAAAAAATGTATAGCCTATTGACGCTTCCAAGTAAGGATCTATCTACGTTCCAAATTTCAATAAAATCGGTTCAGCCTTTTAGGCGTGATGCTCAAACAAACAAACAAACAAACTTACAAAGACATTTATATATTTTTATAGATTTCTGCATAGATTTGGCAGCATTTATTTATTCTAGCTGCTAAATAGCTCTAAACTTTCAGGAGAGAGAGAAATTAATTCGGGTTTTTGAATTTCCTGTTTAATGATTAAATTGAAATCAGAGTTTCAAGACATAATTGATATTGTTGGTCTATCACGTGCAAAAAAATAAATCGTAAAATATTAGTCAAATCTTTAAATTTTTTATTCGTTTTAATAAATATAAAGATGTAAGTCAAATTAAAACGATTAGCCTATTGACCATATTGAACTGCTTTTAAACTTTTCTCTAGAAATTTGAATATTCTGATCAGTTCAAGTAAAGTTAAACATTATTTTAGGATAATTTTAAGTTCATTCCTATAATTTCGTTTTTATAATTGCCCTATTTTATTTAAAAGGGGTAAATTTCCTACTAGGTATTTGCTAAAATAATAGCCAAATTTACGCATCAACAAAAAAAAATGTGAATGCACTTGCTCTCATTCATAAATGCTTGCAAAATTTTCCATTCATAATTTACAAAATTCTCATTCATACAATTGGAGTAATAACTATTCAATATCATATTGTTACGAATGTGCAATGACAATTTGAATTCAACGGTCTGTAACGACTGCCTGCAGCATTCATCATGTTATATAGCACGTCCATCATTGACAATGTTTGTAAGTATGGCAACACTAAATGTTTGGGCTGCTGGCAATGACATCGAAAAGCTCTAGAAATCGAATGTACTAGTATGTCCGTTAAGAACATTGTAGATGATTCCCGATAGATGGCGCGTGTATAAATAGTGGCAGAGCTGACAGTCGTGAGTGGAGTTTATCATTGGCGCTGTTAGAGTTAACATCAACTGTCTTGTGCATTTAAGGTTGTACGTAATAGAGTGTGTGTGCATTTCTGCGAATTGATATACGTGTATAAAGACACTGAGTGACTATTTAATTCTGTTGTTGTTGTACATTCTAAATAAATAAAGAGTTGTTACAATTTTAAACTACTAAAACTGCTTTTATTTGCAATCAAAAGTATCCGGTTTATTTAAAGGAAATAAACCCACGTTTTTAAAAGGTAAAAACGTAACAATTGGTGTCAGAAGTGGGATTGCAAAATAAAAAGCATGAAGTTTGAGGAACTAAAAGTTGAACAACTCAAGAAAGAATTGAGTAAGTTGGAGCTACCAACAGCAGGTAATAAAGCAGAATTGCAAAATAGGCTGACAGATGAATTCAAGCATCGTGATATTGACATCAGAGCTTACGAATTCGAGTATAAGGAAGAAATGGAAGTTTCTACCCGTGCAACAACAAACAACATGGATTTAAGTACAATGTTCGCGGCTATGATGGAAAAAATTGATGCATTCAACGAGAAACGTCTAGCTGACGTTCGGGAAATTTTTAAGGTGAACGGAGAGAAGCTGTTGGCTGAGGTTAGGGAAACTTCCAGAGTAAACAACGAGAAGCTTCTAGCTGAAATTCGTGAAATTTTTAAAGTAAGAAACGAGAAGCTGTTAGCTGTAGTTAAAGAAACGTCCAGAGTAAACATCGATAAACTTCTAGTTGAAGTTCAAGAAACATCTAGAGTCAACAACGAGAAACTTCTTGCCGACAACGAGAAACTTCGTGCTGAGGATAAAGCTGAAGTAAAAGAAACAATTAAACACTTAGATGAAATGGAAGCGAATCAACAAGCATTGCAAGAACCAACTTTAAAAGGAGCTGGCACTGAGCGAGAGGATTTAGTACGGGCCCATGAGGAAGTGGAGGATTGTATAGACAATGGTTTGTTGGTGTTGGAACCAGCGGATGTGAAAAGTGGCCAAGTAAAGATAGAGGCCCTCGTTGAACAGTGCAATGACGGAATGGTTCCAGTTGGAGTGTTTGGTCTGTCCCGCAGTGAAAAGATTATCAGGACGGCTTCCGAGATGGGTGAATGTGCTTCAGCAGAGGCAGTGAATAGTTGTGAGAAGGGTGCTGCCATAGAGTTCTACAAAGAAATGCATGTATTCGTTCGGAGACGAATTAAAATGATCAGCGACCAAGTGAAGGCCAGATGTAGCCCACAACGTGGTAAAGGTTTGTCTTCCAAACTACAGAGTTACTGGAAGGGACTACATAGGATGGTTAAGAGGTTGGATGACATGGTCTATAGAATACGGAAGTGTGAAAGACCGATATCGAGAATCAAGGTGAAACATCTGAAACGACTAGCTGACCACTGGATAGTGAAAATCTCATTTTCAGAGACAATCAGTACAACATACCGTCATGAATCGCTGAATGGCCTTTACAACAATCATCATGAACTGTATTGTATTTCAAACTAGAAATAACATCAACACTTATTTATCATCAGCCACAAATGTAAGTTATTTTATTTAAGTTGTTAGCAAATTTCGTTTTATTTTCGTACATAAATTATTAAAACCCAAAATTTAACCAGCTTTTTCAAATTATAAAATACTCAAATTTTAAAGACTTTAAAATTTACAAAATAACAACAACAAAACAAATATAAGTTTTGCTACAAAAAAAATTTATTAAATATTAACACATTTTTTATATATGTACAGTAGGGTGACAGCCGATTTTTTTTTTTTATTTCAAAGAGTGCCGGGTGGAATATTGTGACACTAAAAGATAAGTACTGAAAATTTGAGCCAAATCGGACAACGATTTCGGCATCTTTACATTAGAAATTCCAAATATTGAAAAATTTTACCTTTGACCTTCACGGTTTAAGGGTTAACATTTTCCGATTTTAGTAAAACTTTCATAGTTTATCTAAAATTATCTGAGTTATAAGATTCTGTATAGGTTTTACTTAAAATTCGTAACAGTAAGGAAATAGCTCTCATTCGCCAAATTATGGCCAAAAAAATATTTTTTCCCGAAAATCACAAAATTTAAATCGTAGGTACGAAAAAACTGTAAGAGGTATTGACATAATTTTTTCATATTTTTATTCTCTATTATGATCTCAATAAGTCCCAATGTGATGATCAAAAAATTCTGAAATTTGTTTAACAACATTTTTAAAAATTTGAAAATGGAGATTTGAAACTGCCGTTAAAAAAAATAAATTTTTTTGGCCATCCCTGCGAATGGGCTAACGGTTTCCTACAAAGACAAAAACTCATTTTAATATTTCTTAAAATATGTTAATTTTGTTCCTACATTTCTTGTTCAAGTGGCCTGAGATACGATAATGGTCTGGGGAATTTTTAATAACTTTAAAATTGTTTAACCAATTTTTATCTTTTTCATCTCATTAGAACGACAATTACGTACACATTTCGATTCTTATGCATTCGATTGCAAAAATAATTATTTATTAGCAAAATTTTTACAAAAACTGAAAAATTTGCATTTTTTTCCGAATTTTAACGATAATATAGTTTGTGGGTCAATTTGATCCAAAGGAGATATAGGTTTACAGCCATATGCATAAAAATTTACAAGAGCTTTATAAACCAATTACAAGCAAATTTTCATAAAGTTGTATTCATAAACGATTAATAGCTCAAAATACATTTGATAAACCTTTAATAAGTGTACAAATTTTAAAGTTCGTTCGACCCTTCTTTAAACCAACTATAAAGTATTCTTCTTATATTTTATCTTGAAAAAAGGGAATTTTAAACATAATTATTTATAAACTTGCAATAATAGATGATACTATTGCAATTGATAAACATAATTTTAACTCCGCTGGGAAATATAGTCCACTTTAATAATATAAGATTTTGTTCCATATTTCTCCGGCAGTGAACTACATGAGGTTCGCAAGTGAGTTTTATTGCCATTTTTTGTAATTTATTGTTAACCTGTAACGGCATGTAGTAACTAAATGTGTAAACATTGTGGAAGGAGGTCCACAGAATCTAATATACCCACTCCTGAATTAAAATTATGTGTTTCCACATAGAAATTCATTAAATTTTGTTAAAATTTAACAAAATGGCAATAAAAATAAACTAATAAAACAAATTATAAAACAGTGATATTTATTTTATCACAGAATATTCGTCATTCGAATACTTTTAATAATAATCGAACTAAAATATATAAAAACGTTTGTATATTAATGCATTTTAGCTTAATATAAATGTACTAGAATCAAATAAAATTTTTTTCTCTAAATATTAGTTTTTATCTTCAAAAATGTATTATTACTAAAAACAAACAATGAAAAAAAAAAGAGAATTAACAAATATTTTATCCTAATTGCAAGCAACACTAACAACGAAAAATGGGAAATAACGGAGAAGCATTGCCAGCTTAAACAAAAAACAGTACATTAGTTATTGTGCCTTTAATAAACATTTATGAATACTATACTTTAATAAATGATTTTTAAAGCTAAAGTGTTTGTTAACAAATTTGTGTTTTAAATCTACAATAAGTTTTTTTTATGCATATAGCCGTTAATCTGAAAAATATTTTTTGACTGCAATTTTCATAAATATAAATAATTCTACATATTTATGTAACATAATGCAGAAAGTTAAGGAGTTTTACAAATTTATTTCTTATAAATAGGAAAATTTTGTATATATCTGACCTTTGACCTCGATGCGCGTCCCGAAATCGTTGTCCGATTTGGCTCAAATTTTCAGTACTTATCTTTTAGACCTAGTGTCACAATATTCCACCCGGCACCCTTCAAAAATCGAACTCAAATTTTTTTCCATATAACTGATTGTCACTCTAATGTGGCCATGTAATTAAAACATTCGTAATGATAGTAAATTATTGTTTTTATTTTCAAAAATAAAAAAAATAACAAAATTTATTTGTCAGTTCTTAAATCTAAAACTTAAATAGTTTCCAGTACACTTGTTAAATAGATAATTTAAAATTCTGTAAACAACAAATATTAAACAAATGTTTACTATTTACCTTTAACTGCAATATTTTTTGATTTTTTTGGTACATACCATCATAATTTCGAGGCGTAACCTTTGTTTTTAATAACATTTACTCATCTGTTCGGCAAACTCTCAACTAAGTGCCTGCAGAGAGCAGCACTTCACAAGCCGTGAAGTGTGCTTAGTATTATTGTCGTGCATGAAGTGCCACATTAACGGTACATTTTTGTCCGCGTATGGTATCATTGTATTTTCTATTATGTTTTTGTAAACATGTTGATCCATTTTTGAACTGATCCTCAAAATTGGTCCATTACTATGCCAAGAAAATGCACCCACACCATAATGTTGCCGCCACCATGCTTAAATGTTTTGATAGTATATCTGGGATTGTGTTGTTGGTTAACTGGACGCCATACATAGCGTATTCCATCTGAACCCCATCGGCAAAATTTGGATTCGTCGCTCCTTAAAATATCTTTCCAAAAACTCATTGGTTTCTTAACATTTTCTTTGGCAAAATCCAACCTGGATTTAAAATTTTTTTGGAGATGAAAGGTTTCCGTTGTGCCATGCATCCACGTAAGGAAGCTTCATTAAGCAGCCGTCTAATAGTTCTAGATGATATATCAATACCATATGATAACTCTAATTCAACTTTTAGCTTTTTAGAGCCTCTAAAGCTGACCCATTTAGTCAGCTACGACTATTTTATCCTCCCTGGCTGTGGTTTTACGGGATTTGGGGGCTCTGGGTACATTATGATTAATTTTTGTATAGATTTTTGCTGATATAATTTAAAACATACTTACCAATAAATTTTCAAAAATCAAACAAAATTAGATATTACATATCTGTTATTAAAATACCAAAACTAAAAATGTTTCAATTATGTGTCCACTTTAAAAACAACACTTTCACTAAATAATGACTTCTTTTGTAAGAAAACTGAATAGAAAATGAAAATTAAGATGGAATCAAGTGCAAAAGAGATCAAAATTATCTTTCCAGTGGAAAAGCCCCGTTAAAATATCAAGAGATAATATATAAAAACCGAAAAAATGAGAGATTATATTTATGTTTTAATTACATGTCCACCATTGTATATGTAAGACAAACCATGAATTGCTAAATTACAAAAATAAAAGGGAATGCATTTAAAAATTATTGATAATAAATAATACCTATTACTTTACTTAAATGGGACAATTTTATTGAAAGAATAGGGTGTTTAAATTGTCATAGGCGTGTTACAAAATGTAATGTTAGGGAAGGGAAAAACAGCAATTTTGTTTTGTATTCAAATATTTTGCTCTATTTTTTGGCTTATCCATTGGGGTACAGAACAACGCCTTTGATCATCTGAGCTGGTCGGTGCATCTTTTATTTACATGCCAGAAGTACTTAGCTGTGGATATTTTCGTTAGAACTAAGCGTGCAACATAGATGGCGCCCAACGAAATATGCCAACATAGATTTCAACATTTGAATTAATGGATATTTATTTCCAAATATTTGTTGGTCAATACAAAGTTAAAATTTGTTCTCTTTGATGATAACAATGATTTCAAATATAGTTTTTATAAAGTTAACATGTACACCAAATAGCTTTTTTCATTTAAGAGTCTTGTATTTAAGAAACAAGATAATTACTCTTCTTTTACAATCTATATAAATATATAAATGTCTTTGTAAGTTTGTTTGTTTGTTTGTTTGTTTGTTTATTTGTTTGTTTGTTTGTTTGTTTGAGCATCACGCCTAAACGGCTGAACCGATTTTATTGAAATTTGGAACGTAGATAGACCCTTACTTGGAAGCGTCAATAGGCTATAAATTTGTTCAATACTTGGACCAGAAAGGGATAAAAAGGGGGAAAAACGGGTAAAATTGGTACCTTTAGTTTTTAAACAATAATTACTAAACGGCTGAACCGATTTTTACATCGACAGGGGTAGCGAAGCGCACCGGGTCAAGCTAGTAGCATTATATGTTTAAAGTTATTTCTGTAAATTTATGAAATACGCAATTGAAAAGGGTAAAAACTTATTTTTTCTATTTGTCCATTAAGTCAGTATGTTTCTTATGAAATATTAATGTATAATAGAAAATTTATTGAGAAAATAATCTATATACTTTTATTGAGCAAATGATAGTCCGATTTTTGAGCTGAAATATACGTTGCATCTAATCGCAAAAATGTTTGTAGCAGGTAATTTTGTAATTTTAATTAAATTTTTAATTTGCTTTCCTTAACTCTGTAACCATTTTTTAACACGTTTATACATACAACGTTGATTTGTTAATATACATCTAATTATTTGTTTTCTTTTTTATATTTAATTATTTTTTTTTTTTTTTTTGCACGACAAAAGTTTTAATTTTGTTCTGAATATGAACACTAGAAGTTCCAAATCAAATCCTATTCCTCAAATAAATTCATCATATAGGGGAAGACCTCGAAATATTACACCATGTCGAAACAATATACCCATCAATTTGAATAAATCACTGACAAACTTTGGTACAGCTAAAGTAGTACATAGTCTACATAGGATCTCTATACCTAACCAAAATTATTCGTTTGACAACCGTAGACCTATATGTGAATAAGATTTAAACCAATCTACAATGAATACGTCAACTCCATTGCACTCGTCTAAATCCGAGAATTTCAATGATCCGACACAGCTGAATATGAATACTCAGTGTCAAAATTTGGCACATGCATTGCTACCTGATCAACAGTTCTGTTAATAAACAGCAATCAAATAATGCTTCCATGGATTCCTTGATAAAAATTAATCAACAAAACTTACGAAATACTCAAGAAAAATATCGGAGGGAATTTGAATCTCTCAAGAACAGTTCTCCTACCCATACTTTGTGTGGGATATCTGTATTTAAAATGTTCGTTTGGTTTGAAATACTTTGAATATTTTATAACAATAATTTTCTAAATATTCCTGAGGAATAAACGATATAAAAAAGGTAATAATGAAAATAGTATTGACACTTTTTTGGAAGTAAATAAACTTATTATTGATAAGATGTGCAAAGTAGAACATAATATATTTTCTAAAAATATATATATGGATCTTAATCAATCAGATGTAAATTTTAAATTTTGACTTTTTTGGAATTTGATTTGACCATCAATTCTATGTGTACACAAAATTAATCATTTCATAAAAAGTAACATCAGAGATTATTTCTGTTCTTAACTGTTCCATCATCCAACTGTCACGCCCAGATCATTATGGTGTTTTCCAACACTCTTAAAATTCCAGACTTTCTAAAGTGGAAAAATGTCCCAATTTTTTTAAATTGAAAATAATTTGAGTGTTTTTGGACCTTTTTAAATAGAAGAGTTTTTGTAGACTATTTAAAATAAAAACGGAGAAAAATAAGAACATGAATCTAAAATAGGAGCTCAAAAAAGTGCAAACATCGGTATTTTCAACACCTGTATATAAATTTCTTAATAACTGCCACAAAAGTACATGAATATAATAAATTTTTTGCTTACATTAAAACAATACAATGGACTATTTTATAAAGGTTTTATATGTTATTTGTTTTAACGTTGGAAACAAATATAGCGTTTTCTGTTTTGTTGCGATTTCATTCCGCATACGTTATATTATTAAATTGTTCAAGCTTGAGTTCCTTTCGCGATTTGTTTTCATTATTTATCGATTTTTAATTTAAGATTTAGCAACACTACTTTTGCGATAACACATGATGCAACAGCTGTTATTTGACGCTGTTTGATCTTGCAAATGAATTGCAAGATCAAATAAAAAATTACGCAAAATTGAGGAAAATATTTGCTGTTTAGTGGTCACACATTGGTCACATTACATGAAAGTTTTCTTATCGGCAAATAAATTTGTTTGACCAAATTCAGCTGTTTTCTTGTTTGCCGTGCAAAAATATTTTCTGTTCAAACTAGGAACATAAAATATTTGACGTTTAAATAAAAGTACTGAAATTTCACAATTCTTTCAAATGTAAAGCAAAATCTAGTAGTATTTTAATTTCAAGATGTGTATTTTTTATTGATGAAAGAAATTAAAGTTTTTTTTACAGCTTTATTTAATAATTATTTATAAAAAAATAATACCATAAATATGACCACAAGACAAATATATTTTCCCCTCCTTCGTGTGTTTGATAGTATTTCGGTGTAGTTAGATTAAACAAATATGGCAAATAAATGTGTACAGTGTGACCACAAAATCAAACCATGGATTATTTGATGTAGTTTTGATCAAACACATTAAACATTTTGTGTCAAATAATTTGCGTAGTCTGATTTTACCTTTAGTCACATTAAAATTTTAAAAAGTGCAATATTTTTGAAGGACGGAGTTTTATAGTGGCATATTTTTGAATATAATTGAGATATTTCTTTTGTAATATCAGAAATTAACTTATCTAAACAAAAAAAATATTAGTTCGGAAAAAATGTGGACAAAATTGTTCCTAACATTTGCAATCCTATAAAAATTTTGATACAAATTTTAGTTTTAGAGCTCAATAAATATGTAATATGTAATAAAATCTTTATTTATTAACAAAACTAAACGAAATTTGCTGGGTTTTTAAGTTTCTCATTCTAAATAACAAAGTGTACAAAAACTTGTCAAAAGGTCAAATGGAATCCCGCAATTCCTAAAAACTGGAGCGAAAATCCCAAAAATGATATTTTTTACTATTTTGACCATATGGTCCAAATTTTCCTTGGGGCTGGGAAAATACTTTGGAAATAAATAGGGATCACATTAGGGTTTCCAATGCTGCTTTCCGTTTTCTGATCCCAGCTTTGGGATTTTAGAACATGTGGTCCAAAGTTAAAATTTTGATAAAAAATAGGTCAAATTACATACGTCTCGATAGAGAAGCTAAACGGACGTGTTTTTTTCCTATCTCCGCAAATATTTCGTTTTTTTAAGTGATATTGACGGAGACAATCAAAATAAATATAAAAAAGAATATATAGCTTTACCGCGAATGGACGGGAAATTATATCTAAAACACAACGATTTTTTTTTATTAAATACAAATCATAAAATTAAGATTGAAAGTGCCAACTAAAATTCATTTTTTTTTTTTCATTCTGGTGTTTGTTTTGTTTTTTCCACCAGTAAAGAGCACAAGTGCAAATAAATAAACAGAGAATACTCTTAATGAGTTTCTCAAGTGCTAATCATAGTGAGCGCAGGCTTAGCTTAAACGGCAGAAATGCATATGTGTTTGTGAATGTGGAAGAAAATTCAAAAGAAAACACAAATACAAGAGTTGGTGACAGCTTGTATTTGACCGCCAAACCAATTGATCGCGCTCGTTCATTGTCCCCAGCTTTGTTTACGAATAGTATTTGTACAACAAAAGAAAATTTATCATTGACAGCTGTTTTTTTTTTTTTTTTTTTTTTTCAATTTAATTTTTTATTTATTGTATCTTCATTACTTAATGAACTAACAACAAGTATTTCAAATCTTATATCTAATAATTATAATTAATTAGTCCAGCCAGTGCCGGACGAAAAATTGTTTATTGATTGTTGCTTTTATTAAATAGGCATTCTTCCTTCTAGTCTTAGGTCAGCTGTGTCCCTCCTTCTTAATCGAGTGTGGCCACGGTTATTCAATATGTTGCGGGCCAGTGGGTTTGGGTGAATTTCAAGTTTTTTTAAATATCTTTCCACATTTTTCGTGATCTCAGTTTTTACAAGGGGCACGTTTAGATCTTTGTGTATATTCGCGTTTTTGATATACCAGGGGGCATCTGTAATCATTCTTAAAAACTTGTTTTGGCGTCTTTGGATCTTTTCTACATTTGACGCTGAGGCCGTGCCCCATAGCTGTATGCCATAACACCATATCGGTTTTATGATCATGTTATAAAGTAGAAGTTTGCAATCTAGACTAAGCGTAGAGTTTCTGCCAATGAGCCAATTAATTTGAATTGATTTCAATTTCATTTGTGTCAATTTTGCATCTATATGACTTTTCCATGTAAGACGACGATCGAGATGTATTCCGAGGTATTTAACTTCCGATTGTTGGATTATTGTTTGGTTATTGATATGAATGGGGGGGCATGATTCTCTACGTAATGTAAATGTTATATGTGTACATTTTTGCTCGTTGACTTTAATTTTCCATTGTTTTAACCATTTTTCTAATTCAAATATGTGATTTTGTAAGTAACGAGACGCTTCTTCAGGGTTTTCATGAATGCTTAGAATAGCAGTATCATCTGCAAATGTTGATGTATGCGTGCGATTGTTAGTTGGCATATCAGACGAATATATCAAATATAAAAAGGGTCCTAGGATACTGCCTTGGGGAACTCCAGCTTCAATGGGTTGGGGACTACTTAAAAAGTCTCCTTCTTTAACCTTAAATGTTCGACCAGTTAAATAGCTTTTCAATAGCTTATGTGTGTTTGCGGGTAAATTTTGACTCAGTTTGTATATTAAACCATCATGCCATACTTTATCAAACGCTTGAGAAATGTCGATAAAGAGAGCGGAACAATATTTCTTTTCCTCAAACGCTTTTCTTACAATATTTACAAGTCTATGGGTTTGTTCGATAGTACTGTGTTTTCTTCTAAATCCAAATTGATGATTCGGTATACAATTGTTTTCAATTAACATCGGGTACAACTTGTTCATGAGTATCTTCTCAAATAGCTTTGATATATTAGACAATAGGCTGATTGGTCTATATGATTCTACTTTTGTGTGATCTTTTCCCGGCTTAGGTATCATGGTAACCAGTGAACCTTCCATTCTGGAGGATAATATTCAAGGCGTAATATAGCATTAAAAATAAAAAGAATTATTTTTATTGCTATCCGGGGTAGCTCCATAAGCATCTTGTTACTGATTTTGTCAATACCAGGTGCTTTCTTGGAGTTTAAATCAACAATAGCCTTTTCGATCTCTCGAATCTCAAAACGTAGGGGTACGGCTGCTCCAAAATGGGGTACAACAGGTGGCAACTCAATAGTTTCATTTGATGTGTTCGGGGTAAATACTTGCTTCAAATGATTAACAAACAGATTCCCTTTTTCAGTATCATTTCTTGCCCAACCGCCACTTGAATTTCGCAAGGGGGGCTTACATATGACAGGTCTTTTAAGACTTTTTGTGGCTCGCCATAATGAGTAATCCGATTGCGGGGTTGCGTCCAGGCTTTCTAGATATTTATTCAATGATTCCATTTTTCGAAATTCCAAGAGCTTTTTAAGTCTTTTTATACAATCTTTAAGCTTCGATTTGAGTTGGGGGGATCTGTGCAATTGCCACTCTCTTTGAACTCTTCTTTTTTCATTTAAGAGCCGTTCGACATCTGCAGAATAAATTCTATTATATCTGATTTGTCGGGGGGTTTGGGTAGCATGTTGAGCAGCCAGTTTGAGATTTTTATCGAAATTGATAAGAGAGTGATCGATGTTTTCTGGTGTTCTTAGCGGTATGTTTTCCGAGCAATGTGTACTAAGGTATTTTTTATATTTGAGCCAATTAATTCTTGTGCCTGTCATCGCTAAATTACCAGTCGGGGATACAATTTCTCGGAGGCTCAATAAAGTAACAATAGTGGGTGAGTGATCTGAAGATAGTTCCAGCGAGGATTCAACTTGAATCATTTCTCCAGGGATATTTTTCATCACGCTAAAATCAATAACATCCGGTATTTTTCGCGGGTCAGTAGGCCAGTAAGTAGGTTGGCCGCTCGAAATCACATTCAAACCCATTTTAGAAATTGTATCAAACAAAACACGACCTTTAGGGGTAATCAGTCGTGATCCCCAGAATGTGTGCTTAGCATTATAATCGCCAGCTGCCAGGAAACGGGGGCCTAGTGATTTAAAAAATCTATTATATTGACTTTCTGTAATTGAAAATCTAGGGGGTGAGTATATCGATGAAATCACTAAGTTTCGATGAAAATCTTCAAGACAGATAGTAGTAGCTTGAAGATAATCTTCGCAAAGATCACACATTAAGTAGTGTTTGATTCGAGCTTTTATTAAAATTGCCGAGCCTCCGCATGATCTACCTCTGGGATCTTTGGTATCATATATTACATATCCATTTATTCGAAATGAACTTCTGGACGTCAAATGAGTTTCAGAAACCAACATTACATCAATTTGTTGGTTTCTTAAAAAATATTCGAGTTCGTTTTTGTGTTGGCGTATGCCGTTTGCATTCCAGAAACATATTTTCAAACAGTTCATGGCTTATTTAGGATAGCTTGTAATAACACAGATTGCATTTTAAGCATTTCCTGCATCATATTACTCATAGAGTTGGTAAAATTGTTAACCGATTTCACTAGGGTCTCTATTGTAGCTTCCAGTCGACTAAAATTAGAAGTGGGATGTTGGTCTGCAAATTCCACATTGATATTACGGTTATTTTCACTTCCTAATGGTGGGTTTTGAGCAAAAGTTTGATTTGTTCTTAGAACACTAGCGTATGAACCTTTATTATTCATGGTTTGCGAGATTTGGGGGTAATGGGTATCAACTAGGTTCTTTGATTGCACAGGATAAATACTAGGTTTCTGTGTTAATGTTTTCTTAACTATGGAATATACTGGGCATCCTCTGTAATTTGCTGTGTGATTTCCGCCACAATTGCTGCATTTTTTTACTTTTGAGTCGGTTTTGGATTTATCGCATTGGGTAGAACCGTGCAATTCTCCACACACCACGCAAACGGGAGGTAATTTGCAATATGCCCTAGTATGACCATATTCTTGACAATTTAAACACTGGACGGGTCCCGATCTCTTATGTGGCTCTTCTATCGTAATTTTACGATGCAATAAATATTTTAAATTGTAAATTGGGTGTGTTTCATTTTTCTTGAGATTAACATCACCTGGTTCTAGTTCAACTCTAAACAGTGGTTGGGGAATTTTCTCGCGATTTCTAATGTTGACTACATTTTTTATTTTAAACCTGTTATGTTCCAAAGCAGCCTTTATATCCTCAGGATCTACACAAGAGTCAATACCCTTAATAACAATTTGGAGGCCTTTGCTACTCTTCAACTGGTATGTGTAAAAACTTTTCTTATTGTTTTCAAATTCGGTAACGACTTTACGGAAATCATTTTCATGATTTACCTGTATCTTAGTCTCGCTTATGTTACCTCGCTTAAAAGGTACAACGTAAAAAGAATTTTCTCCGACCAATGATATCAAATTCTTAATTAGAGCATTCGAATTTTGCTCTCTCAAATAAATAGGAGGGGGTTTGTACAACTTGGGTAATGTTGGGGGGTCATCTGCTTCATCTTGCAAAATAGAAAATCTGTTTTCAGTAGTTTTCCTATCAATTTCCCTATCTTTAGGTACTTTTGCGGTTGATGCAACTTTTGAGGATTTTGGGCTGCGTCCTCGTTTCAGTACGGTAATGTACCTATCAATTCCCACTTGGATTTGTGGTTTTTGTGCACTATTTATGGGCTGAACATTTTTAGGTATTGCTCCCATTCTTTGGTCAATTGGGTTCGTACTTACTGCGTATGTTTTCAATTTAGGGGGTGAATTACTAGGCATACTTTCAGGCGCTGCCAAAAATTTGCTCTTGGTTACCATACTTTTATCAACAGCTGTCAATGAAGAATTTTCTTTTGTTGTACAAATACTATTCGTAAACAAAGCTGGGGACAATGAACGAGCGCGATCAATCGGTTTGGCGGTCAAATACAAGCTGTCACCAACTCTTGTATTTGTGTTTTCTTTTGAATTTTCTTCCACATTCACAAATACATAAGCATTTCTGCCGTTTAAGCTAAGCCTGCGCTCACTATGATTATCACTTGAGAAACTCATAAAGAGTATTCTCTGTTTATTTATTTGCACTTGTGCTCTTTACTGGTGGAAAAAAACAAAACAAACACCAGAATGAAAAAAAAATTAATTTTAATTGGCACTTTCAATCTTAATAATTTAATCAAAAAAAAACGTTGTGTTTTAAATAAATAATTTCGCGTCCATTCGCGGTAAAGCTATATATATTCTTTTTTATATTTATTTTGTTTATATCCGTCAATATCAATAAAAACCCGAAATATTTGCGGAGATAGGAAAAAAAACACGTCCGTTTAGCTTCTCTATCGAGACGTAACTCGCTGTTGATAAAAGTATGGTAACCAAAAGCAAATTTTTGGCAGCGCCTGAAAGTATGCCAAGTAATTCACCCCCTAAAGTGAAAACATACGCAGTAAGTACGAACCCAATTGACCAAAGAATGGGAGCAATACCTAAAAATGTTCAGCCCATAAATAGTGCACAAAAACCACAAATCCAAGTGGGAATTGATAGGTACATTACCGTACTGAAACGAGGACGCAGCCCAAAATCCTCAAAAGTTGCATCAACCGCAAAAGTACCTAAAGATAGGGAAATTGATAGGAAAACTACCGAAAACAGATTTTCTATTTTGCAAGATGAAGCAGCTGACCTCCCAACATTACCCAAGTTGTACAAACCCCCTCCTATTTATTTGAGAGGGCAAAATTCGAATGCTCTAATTAAGAATTTGATATTATTGGTCGGAGAAAATTCTTTTTACGTTGTACCTTTTAAGCGAGGTAACATAAGCGAGACCAAGATACAGGTAAATCATGAAAATGATTTCCGTAAAGTCGTTACCGAATTTGAAAACAATAAAAAAAGTTTTTACACATACAAGTTGAAAAGTAGCAAAGGCCTCCAAATTGTTATTAAATGTATTGACTCTTGTGTAGATACTGAAGATATAAAGGCTGCTTTGGAACATAACAGGTTTAAAATAAAAAATGTAGTCAACATTAGAAATCGCGAGAAAATTCCTCAACCACAGTTTAGAGTTGAACTAGAACCAGGTGATGTTAATCTCAAGAAAAATGAAACACACCCAATTTACAATTTAAAATATTTATTGCATCGTAAAATTACGATAGAAGAGCCACATAAGAGATCGCGACCCGTCCAGTGTTTAAATTGTCAAGAATATGGTCATACTAGGGCATATTGCAAACTACCTCCCGTTTGCGTGGTGTGTGGAGAATTGCACGGTTCTACCCAATGCGATAAATCCAAAACCGACTCAAAAGTAAGTCCCCAACCCATTGAAGCTGGAGTTCCCCAGGGCAGTATCCTAGGACCCTTTTTATATTTGATATATTCGTCTGATATGCCAACTAACAATCGCACGCATACATCAACATTTGCAGATGATACTGCTATTCTAAGCATTCATGAAAACCCTCAAGAAGCGTCTCGTTACTTACAAAATCACATATTTGAATTAGAAAAATGGTTAAAACAATGGGAAATTAAAGTCAACAAGCAAAAATGTACACATATAACATTTACATTGCGAAGAGAATCATGCCCCCCTATTCATATCAATAACCAAACAATAATCCAACAATCGGAAGTTAAATACCTCGGAATACATCTCGATCGTCGTCTTATATGGAAAAGTCATATAGATGCAAAGTGGACTCAAATGAAATTTAAATCAATTCAAATTAATTGGCTCATTGGCAGAAACTCTACGCTTAGTTTAGATTGCAAACTTCTACTTTATAACATGATCATAAAACCGATATGGTTTTTAAGAATGATTACAGTTGCCCCCTGGTATATCAAAAACGCGAATATACACAAAGATCTAAATGTGCCCCTTGTAAAAACTGAGATCACGAAAAATGTGGAAAAATATTAAAAAAAAACTTGAAATTCACCCAAATCCACTGGCCCGCAACATATTAGATAACCGTGGCCACACTCGATTAAGAAGGAGGGACACAGCAGACCTAAGACTAGAAGGAAGAATGCCTATTTAATCAAAGCAACAATCAATAAACAATTTTTCGTCCGGCACCTACTGGACTAATTAATTATAATTATTAGATATAAGATTTGAAATACTTGTTGTTAGTTCATTAAGTAATGAAGATACAATAAATAAAAAAAATTAAATTGAAAAAAAAAATTACGAAGGGCGTAGGGGCGACATATTCGAAAAAAATATGACTTGTTTTTTATATCAAAATATTCTCCGTAAAAATGTCTTACAGAAAAACATTAAACTGTTATATGCTCTTAAAGAAAGTTTTATTTTAATAAAAAAAGAGTTAAGTCACCTTTTCACCCAAAAAACAGCAAAAATCTACAAATTTTTGAATTTTTAAATTGAAAATCGTTTATTTACGGATCCGTAATTGATATTGCTCTGAAATTTTTCGGATATTATTGGTAATTTAGTTGTCTAACTAACGAAAAAAAATTGAGTCCATTCGGTTCAAAAGTACGCCCTATATTTAAAAAAAAGCCGACCAAGTTATGTCAGTGATTCAGCCCCACTGTGCGACGTCGGAAAAACTATTTTGGGTATGCACTGGATGTCAAACTCTGATATGTTTATATTTGCCTTAAAATTTCATAAAGTCCCAGAAGACGTTTTAGAAATGAGAAGAATTCCTACAAAACGGGAACTACTCCATATTGCAATGTCCGTATTTGATCCATTTGGATTTGTTGCAGATTTTATGATTTTCATTAAATTGCTAATGCAAGAAGTTTGGAAATGCGGAATTGATTGGAACGAGAAGTTACATGAACAAATTAATGCAAAATTTAAAAATTGGATGGATAATTTAAAAACTTTCAATGATTTTAAAATTTCAAGATTTTATTTTGAGTGTTGTATTGTTGCATATTGGAGAAAAGTCAAATGTAGAAGCCAAATGCTCTTTATGTAAATTAAGGTAGGCGAAGCCTACATAGCATTAGATGAGTAAATTGTCCAAAGATCGAGTAACGCATTTCTTTCGGTTATTTTTATATGTATTCCAGAGTGGATTTGCTCGTCCATTTTATATCAGAATACGTAGATGTATAGAAAAGCGGTGGGTGGCCCTGTTTACTTGTATGACAATATAACGAGATTTAAAGAATTTCCTTTTTTGTAGTGAATATACATACTAATTTAAACAAGTTTTATCAAAGCGGCTTCTTTTATTTGGATCACCATTACCAGTTTTTTTGAATTTTCCTATATAGTGCACAAACCAAAGTATACCAAGTAGCCCGACTCTAAATTTTTTCAAATTACTCTCTTACATATACGGGTACCGTGTGAGTTGAGAGAAATGTAAACAAATTAAATGTCTTAAAATTTAAACTTTTAATTTTTGATAACATAACGTTTTTTTTACACATTATTGCTTAAACACATGTAATTCTATATATTTTTTTAAACACTTTAGCAAACATTCATTGTTAAAAAATTTATATTTTGCACAAATCAAGAAAAAATATTTTTTGGAATTTCTGACATGTAATTTTTTGTTATTGTAGAATTTAAACTATAGGACAGAGTTCCAATTTTTGGTAATGAAAATTCATACAAAATTAAATTTAGAACGTATTTTTAAAACTCTGTTGCCTGTAGAAAATTTAAAAGATACAAACAAATGTGTAATTTTGTTACTTACACATGTTTAGAGTTAAGTACTTTTTAACTAACACATACATAGAGTTAGGTACTGTTGTCAAAGAGTCGGACTACTTGTTATACTTTGGCACAAACAATAGTCAAATCTACCAACCCTTTCAAGAGAAAATATTTTTCTCTCTTACTTCTTTTAGCATGAAAAATTATTCCTAGTAAAAAATTGTTTTTTTTTTTTTTTTTTTGGAAAAAATTCCATACAATTTGTTTTTTATTTTTCAAAATAATGACAATAAAACAAAATTTACTTGTACAGAAAAAAGTTTCAACATAAATAGTATGATTTGTTTTCATTGATTTTCAATTATAAATAACTAGCTTGACCCGGTGCGCTTCGCTACCCCTGTCGTAGTCTATGTTGGAAATTTCAATAAAATCGTTTCGGCCGTTTAGTATTTATTGTTTAAGAACTAAAGGTACCAATTTTACCGGTTTTCCCCCTGTTTACCCCTTCCTGGTCCAAGTATTGAAAAAAGTTATAGCCTATTGACGCTTCCAAGTAAGGATCTATCTACGTTCCAAATTTCAATAAAATCGGTTCAGCCGTTTAGGCGTGATCCTCAAACAAACAAACAAACAAATAAACAAACAAACTTACAAAGACATTTATGTATTTACTAGATTGACCCGGTGCGCTTCGCTACCCCTGTCGATGTAAAAATCGGTTCAGCAGTTTAGTAATTATTGTTTAAAAACTAAAGGTACCAATTTTACCCGTTTTTCCCACTTTTTATCCCTGTCTGGTCCAAGTATTGAAACAATTTATAGCCTATTGACGCTTCCAAGTAAGGATCTATCTACGTTCCAAATTTCAATAAAATCGGTTCAGCCGTTTAGGCGTGATGCTCAAACAAACAAACAAACAAACAAATAAACAAACAAACTTACAAAGACATTTATATATTTATATAGATATAGATTTCATAAATAGTATGATTTTGTTAATATCTTTTGTTTTTAAATAAAATCTAGTAGGCTTGAACAAAAATATTTTAATTTTCATTTATATTGGGAGAGCGCGCTCTTCTTCCCCCTTGATACAATTACATGAGAATAATATTGCACACACATTATCACCTATAATTTCTTGTTTAGAACAAAGCATAAAAGAAAATAAAAAGTGTTCTGGTACAACAACAACAGAGTCAACTATGTTAAATACACAAGCTTATGATAATTCACTAACAACACCTAGTGAGAGTTTTAATGTATTTAACACTGAAAGGCAAATACCGTAATGGGAGATAATGGTACATCAAGTGGTGCTATACCTAAGGTTGGAAATAAGATAAGTAAAACTAAGTCTCCAGTTCAAACAGGTATGCTTAGATATATAAGAATTAATAAGCGAAATTTAAGTTCCCAGAAAAGTTTGCCTTCTTAATAAATGCAAAAAATTACTGATAACCCCTTGAAAAGTAACCGTTTTGCTTTATTGAGTGAGGATGATTTTAATCATCAAAAACATGATGATAAATCCATCCGAAAACCGTTAAGACCACCACCAATATTCCTTCGTGAAACTAGCTCCAATAGCTTAGTAAAATCATTTATTGAACTCATGGAGGTGCGCAAGAAACAAAAATAGTTGTATACACTGAGTATTGTTATAGAAAAATCTCTCAACACCTAAATGACAGTAAGAAAATTTTGTATACATATCAACTCAAAAGTAGCAAAGGCTTGAAGTAGTCATAAAAGGTATAGAGTCCAGTGTAGATACAAACGAAATCAAGGAGGCCCTGGAAGAATTGTGCTATCAGACAAAGAATGTAGTCAATATATTTAATAGGGACAAGGTTCCTCAGCCAATGTTTAGGGTTGAGTTAGAGCCTGATGATGGGAAATTAAAGAGAAATGAAACTCACCCCATATACTCTCTAAGATATTTTTTGAATTGTAGAGTAAATATAGAGGAGCCTCTTAAGCGTAATCATCCAGTTCAGTGAAGTAATTGTCAGGAATTTGGGCATACACAAAATTATTGTTCCCTACGCGGATAGTATGTGTTGCATCCGGAGACCTGCACTCTTCGTCACTATGTGATATAGTTAAGAATGATCACAGTAGAAAATGTGGTAACTGCCGTTGAGATCTTTCCGCTAATTACCGCAGATGCCCGGTCTACAAGGAGTTAGTAAAAATATTAAGAGAGAGGCAAAAGCTGTTGAGAGGTGAAATAGTTGAACCAACACCTACATATTCGGAATCTACATCTAGACCACTAAGCTCTGGAGTAGTTTTTTCAAATAAAAAAAGTGCCGCATCATCCAATATTACAGCAAAATTACCAAAGAGCTACAATTAATGCTGGAGCCAGCTCATATGCCAGTATTTTAAGACCGGGTTATCAAAAGCCCAGTGTCCCCCAAAATATGGGAGGGTTGGAAAACCTTATTCAAGCACTTACTGAGAATATTTCCCCTCTTAATCAAAATATGACTGACTTCATGTTATCCATGCAAACCACAATACAAGAGCTTCTGAGGACACATAACCAAATGATTCAAATTCTTTTAACAAGAAAATTAATTTTTTAAAGATATGTTTCAGGAATCCAAATGGTTTAAATTAGCACAAATCGGAAATTTCCCATTTTATGTTAAAAAAACATCGATGTGATGTTAATTTCGGAGACACATCTTACAAATAGATATAACTTTAATATATCAGGTTACTCAGTCTATTACACAAACCATCCGGATGGTAGACAAATGGCGGTACCGGTAACATAATTAGAAACCGATTGAGAGACTATGTCCTAGGTGCGTTTTCAAGGGATTATATGCAAGCAACATCTATTCGCCTTGGATGCCCAGCTGGAGAATTAACTCTGAGCTCTACATATTACCCACCACGTTTTTCGATGACCTAGGAACAATTTTAAGAATTCTTTATAACACTAGGAAATCAGTTTCTGACATGTGGAGACTACAATGCCAAACATACATATTGGGGTTCCCGATTGGTGAATCCCAAAGGTAGACAGCTGTAAAAAGCTCTAGTTGATCGCAAAAATTGCTAAGATTTCGTGTCTCCTGGACACCAAACTTATTGGCCAACTGGTCTTAGAAAAATTCCTGATCGAATAGACTTCGCCATATGTAGAAATATTAGTCGAAATATAGTATCCACAGAAATATCCTATGATCTATCTTCTGACCATTCTCCTGTAATTATTACTTATTGCGAGAGACCCAACAATCCAAGATTTCCTAAGGACTCTAAATATAGGAAATATATCAGCAGTCATATCCACACAAATCATAATTTACAGTGTGAGAAAGACATAAATAAAACCGTCAATGACTTCATGTCATTGATAATTTCGGCTCTGGAACACTCTAGGTGCCATATCTCTCCAAAAACTAATACACCTATTTCAAATTCGGATATTATAAGACTTCTTTTCGAAAAGAGAAGATACTGAAGAGAATGGCAACATAAGAGATCACCTGCTGCAAAGCAGAGGCTGTCCACAGCAGTACGAAAACTGAAAAGAGCCCTTCATTTAGAAGAGGATCGCATAAACGAAAATTATATTAAAAGTTTGACGAGCACAAAATACACAAATTTCTCTCTTTGGAAGGCAACGAGGAACATTAAGCCACCGGTAGAGGCACATAGCGCTTTAAGAAATAGGAAAAGCAACAGTATTTGGTGAAGATTTAAGTGAAGTATTTCTACCTAATTCCACAGCAAATGAGTTCGAGCTCGAAGAATTGCCGGTTTCAACAATGGCTAATGCAGCCCAATTCGATATTGGTCCTGAGGATGTTAATAAAGTAATTAAAAATAAATTGAACTTGAAAAAATCACCGGGATATGATTTAATAACTCCATCATTGATTAAGAACCTACCAAATGTGGCAATAATTGTGCTTTCTATATTGTTTAATGCGATCTTGAAACTTGGAATTTATCCAACAAATTGGAAAATTTCTCAAATAATAATGATACCGAAACCGGGTGAAGATTTAACCCTGCCATCTTCTTATAGACCTATTAGCCTACTCCCTTGTTTGTCGAAGCTGTTCGAGAAAATATTCCAGGAAAAGATCATACCTTTTTTGAATGATGGAAATATTATCCCAGTACACCAATTTGGTTTCCGTGAACATCATGGCACCATTGAAGAAGTCAATCGTTTAACTGGAGAGATTAGAAAATCTTTCGAATTAAAGAAATATTGTTCTGCCGTCTTTTTATATGTTGCTCAACCTTTTTACTATTTACTACCACTATGTACTCATAAATGGAGTCTTATCTATCGAATCGACCTTTCAGAGTTAAGTTCAATGATTATGTTACGAGAGAATACAAGATTAGAGCTGGCGTTCCACAGGGAAGTGTACTAGGACCTACGTTATATTTGAGTTACACCTATGACTTACCTACGTGAGATAAATTAACAATTTCTACATTTGCGGATGATACCGCCATTATTAGTTCACACGAAAACCCACTCATAGCATTTAGTCAACTACAAAATTATATCGTACGTGTGGAGACATCGTTGAAAAACTGGCGAATAAAGGTGAATGAGCTGAAAAGTAAACATGTTACGTTCGCTCTAAGGACAGGAAATTGCCCACCTGTCACACTCAACAACGTTAATATACCGCAGTCTGATTATGTCACCTACCTTGGTATTCATCTTGACAGACGGTTTACTTGGCGCCGTCACATAGAAACCAACAGACTTCACATGAAGCTAAAAGCCTCTAGCTTTCATTGGTTAATCAGCTATCAATCAAAATTAAGCCTTAAATATAAAGTCATCCTGTATAAGACCGTTTTAAAGCCAATTTGGACGTATGGAATTCAATTATGGGGAATGGCTAGCAATACCAGTATTGATATTATACAGAGGGCCCAATCTAAAATTCTTAGGACCATGACGGGAGCACCATGGTATATAAGAAATGAAAACATCCACAGGGACTTAGAAATGAGATTGGTAAAGGAAAAGTTCAAGAAAGTCCGTGATAAATATTTTGTTAAGCTGCAAAACCATCCCAATATGCTTGGAAGACAACTTGTGCGGATCCAAACCCCATCCAGGCTCCGTAGAGCAGATCTACCACCCCGCTAAGATGAGTGCCAGTTAACCATTAAGGCTCTCTTTTTGGATAGCAACTAGTCTTAATTTTAGTTATAAGATTTATATACTTATTAAATAAATTAATAAAGCGTTTAAAAAAAAAAATATATATATATACTTTCATGTTGTTTAAAAATTTTTGAAATTTGTAGCTTGGAAAATGTTTTTATTTTTTATGACTTTCAGCTACAAAATGAGCTATGCGCAAAATTGACTGCATTTTTTGAAGCAGATGAAATATTTTAATGTTAATGCATGTTTAATTATGTAATGATATTTTTTACGTTTCAGATTTTGTTGATTAATCTTGAATGACTGTTCAACATTGGTCCATTTTTAGTGCCATTATTCAATAATATTTTAACTAAATCATTACGTAATGCAACTGCAATGCAATTTATTTCCGTCATGTACAATTTTATAATATATATGAACATGTTCTTATTCCAACTATGAATTAATTTTTTCTGTGTGAATTTCGTACGTTAACTTTTTGAATTTTTGAGAAAATGTTTATTTTTCTCTTATTTTACTAGTTTTACTAGAAATGTATTCGAACAATACTGTTGTTTATAGGTATAAGTTTCAACTGATGGAAATGTTGATAAACATGATGAATGCTGCAGCCAGCTATTACAAATCGTTACATTCAAATAGATAATGCAATTTCGTAACAATATGATATCATATCGTTCTCTGGTTTATGTTTATTAATAAATAAAAACATGCATATGTACAATACTGAAATAGAAATTACTTTAGTGATCAGAAGGGTAAGTTCAAAAGAGAACATTTAAAAAGGCACTAAGTGCTTTTAAAAGGGTGTTTACTTACTTGGACCCTAGCTTCACTTAAACCAAGCCGGTGACTCAGTTCTTCCCTCATAAATGCGTCAGGATAATGCGTTTCTTCAAATAATCGTTCCAGTTCATTAAGCTGTTCTAAAGTAAAATTTGTACGAGATCTTCTTTGTTTGTTGTTGTTCAATGATATTGTCGTACCCAATTTATCACCATTAAGATTCGATGCTTCAAGAGTATTTGAATATTTTTCATTGGAACTGTTAGGAGTGGAACAATCAATACGTTCTTCGAATTCTGTCGAACAATTTGAAATAGAATATTCTGCAATAATATAAATATACAAATTCAGGCTTTAAGTTATCGATCGCAATTTTTACTAAATATGTATGAATAATAAAATTTTCAAAAAAATACTTCTAAAGGTTCTATATACATTTGTATGTAAGTAATTCTCAAATTGTTATGTATTGTCACACAGTGGGGTCAATCGCTAAAAAAGTGGTAATAAATCTGAATCTCACAAACTAGTGGTCCGATTGCAAAATGATTTATGCACGAATCGTAGAGAAGGATATATTCTTTAAGAAAATGTGACCACCATGGTGATATATAAGGTGTCAATTTTACCACATCGTGGAATGTAAATAAATTCAAGTTTATCTTATCTTATAGTTTAGAAGATATTTACGTTAAAATTTTGACATTTTCGTTTTTTACTTACTTATTCAAAAGCTTTGTATGAAAATCAAAATTTTTATAGAAAGTGGACTTTCGCACTAATGAAATGGCATGTTTAATTTTAGTTTTTTGAAAATTAAATTTTTTCAAAGAAATAAAAGCTTTTAAACCAGATCCATTCAGTTGTAGTGTTCTACTTACATAATTTGTCTATAATCATATTCATAAAAATTCATATTTTATCACACTTCGAAGTTAAATTGAAAATGCAATTACATATTTAAATTATGCAGCAACACATGATTTTTGCTACAAATATTTCAAAAAGTCATATTAGCTTTATCTTCAACACCATTTTTATTATTGTTATTGTCATCATAATTGGCAAAACACATTCGACCATGGCAAACAGAGCAATTCCAGACAAATTTGATTATTGAAAACTGCAATTTTTTGCAAAAATTGTTAAATCTACAAGAACTAAAATATGCTAAAAAATGCCAAAACAACAAAACAATTGAAAAGCCAAAAAAGTATTAAAAATACTAAATTGGCAACTCTGGTCAACAAAATATTAAGACGGTACCAATGGGAAACAAAACAAGTACTGTATACCCACCATCATCGGGGATCCTCACAAATGTTGGTAGACAGATTTCATATAAAACTTATTTATGTCCAATTTCATCGCGATATTAATTATTATAAGACAATTTTTAATGTTCAAGTCATATTCTGAGGGGGACCTTATATGGGGACCAGAGACAAATGTCGCCCAATTTTCCCCATACTTAGAACTGATATGTGCAAAATTTTATTAGGATTGACGCATAATTAACATATTTTTGATTGCTCAAACAGAATTTAGCCAGCTACCTCATTTTGTTTGGGCCCTATCGGGTTTTCAACATAGAGGCGGACGGACATAGATAGATCGTCTTAGAATCTTATGAGGACATACTAATGTAGGTCTGCGACAAATATGTCGATGTGTTACAAACATAATAATAAAATCAATATTTTTTGATGGTGGGTATATTGTAACGTTTTTACCTTTTAAAATAAACCGGATACTTTTGATTGCAAATAAAAACCAGTTTTAGTAGTTCAAAATTTGTAACAACTCTTTATTTATTTAAATGTACACCAACAACAGTTCAAATATTCACTCAGTGTCTCTATACACCCCAGCAGTTAAGCATGTAGTCAATGTATCCCTTGTAGACAGTAATCGTCACAAATGTCTGATCACTTGGCTGACTCCAATTTATATATTTTGGTCATTTGACACGTATGTGCTCATTGTAGTGCAGAGATAAGACAATTGGTTACTTTATACATCCCAGGTAATCTAGCTTGAAGACAATTGTCAATTAAGTGTCTCTAAGTAATCTGGAGTGTAGTCATTTTAAACATGTTGTGTGATAATTCGTTCAAACTGGTTTTATACAAATTGTGTTGATATAATTCTCATACAGTTAATTTTTGCTTAAGTATACTGATATCCCATGTAACATAGCATGAAGTCAATTGGCACTTTAGTGTCTTTTAGTAACCTATAGTGAGGTCACTTTAAACGTTTATTTTGTAGTGCACTTTAGAAAGTAGTTATTTTACCCACCAGAAGCAATCGATTGGAGAGATGTCGAAGAAAGGTTTGTTTACAAGCATCGTTTATTGGACTGCCTGTGATATGTCTTTTAGCTGACTATTTGAGGTCAATTAGCACTCGTACATGTTAAAATAACTAGTTAAGTAGCTGATCAAGTCACCAGTATGTGAATCCAATGCGTTCACTACTTTGGACCAGCTATTAGACAGTCTGGCTGTAGTCAATTAGAGTCAATTGACCCCCCTGCTTCGGACAAGCACGTGTTAAAATAAGTATTCACGTAGCTATTGAAGTAACTAGTTCCCACCCTAAATGATGGGTAAAATCACTAGTTCGGGACTGTCTCCTGGAACTGCTGGGACGTCTATCAATTCGCAGAAATATACCCACACACTCTATAATGTACAAGTATACACGTACAAGACAGTTGATGTTAACTCTAACAGCGACAATGATCAACTCACTGACTAAAGCAAGGGTGCCCAAGCCCTACACTCTTGGTGCTCATTTGTTTTTGTAAATGCTCTTAGCTATAGGCTGTGTGTTTCTATACTCAATACAGCACTCAGCACTACCAATTAAAATACACAAATAACTTTGTCTTGTTAGTTTTTTTGTCGTTCTTCACTGTATACACGCAAGTGGAAAGCAACAACACTTTCGTATGCTTTGCTGGTAAACATTGTCGACAGCGATCATCAATGTAGATTTTGTTTTTGTTTATCGTATGGTATCGTTTAAAAAAGTGTGTATTTTTGTCTTTGTTCTTTGTATGTTTTGGTTTTTACAACAAAAAATATTGAATAAAAATTAGTTTTTCTTTAAATGTATTGGTGTTTGCTCTTCATTAAGGAACTTTTGGGCACCCCTGGACTAACGCAACCGCAGTCACTATTTATACGCACTGCCATCTTCATCCGAGTAGTCGAGATTGTTCTTAACGGTCAACCAGTATGTTCGATTTCTAGAGCTGAATGTTGCAGGCAGTCGTTACAAACCATTAAATTAAAATCGCTATTGCACATTCGTAACACTGCCCCCACTTAAGCCTGTTCGTCCCGAATTGGCACAGATTCACCTTTCCAGTGGTCAGTTAGTCGCTTCAGATGTTCAACCTCAATTCTCGCTATCGGTCTTCCACATTTCCGTATTCTATAGACCATGTCATCCAACTTCTTAACCAACCTATGTAGTCCCTTCCAGTAACTCTGTAGTTTGGAAGACAAACCTTTACCACGTTGTGGGCTACATCTGGCCTCCACCCGGTCGCTGGTCATTCTAACTCGTTTTCGAACGAAGTCATGCATTTCCTTGGAGAAATCATTGGCAGCATCCCTCTCACAATTTTTCACTGCCTCTGCTGAAGCACTCTCACCCAACCTGGAACCCGGCCTGATGACCTTTTCACCTCGGGAAAGACCCAGCACTCCAGGAGCCATTTCGTCGTTGCACTGTTCAACGAGGTCCCCCATCTTTACACTACTATTTTTCACATTTGCTGATTCCAACACCAACAAATCATTGTCTATACAATCCTCCTCTTCCTCACGGGCCCATACCAAATCCTCTCAGTGCGGTGACAACTTTTGGTGCTCAACAAATACTAGCCTTCCTACTTGAGACCTGCTCTCATATCCGAAGTCAAGGGGTATTTTAACATTTCGCCAGTTCATGACTTTTTGTCCAATATCCAAAGTAATGCTGTGACTAATCACGAAGTCTGCACCAATGATTACTTCATCCACAATATCGGCAACAACAAAGACATGATATTCGCTAATTCCACCTATAGTTAGTTTCACATTAACTTTACCATGGACAGTAGCAGGCTCTCCAGAAGCGGTGCGTAGACTTACATTGCAAATTGGTTCAATTGCTTTCTTTACTAAATCTGATCTGATGATAGACTGCGACGCACACTGGTTCAAGAGCGGCATTAATTCATTTTTTTCATGTCTTCTGATATACCTGATTTTTTCACAGTTTGTAATAAACAATCTAGTTATCATGTACCGAAAATATTAGGCTTATAGCTTTATTACTTTTTTGTTCAGAGACATTCAAAGTTGACCTAAGTGAATGCGTTTGAAATGACCGTATTATATATGCTACCTTCTATCGCTTCAAGCTTTTAAAATACTCTTGTAATGACACTATAATGATTTTTTTTTATACAATTGGATGTTATAAATGATATATATGCAAATAAAAAAAAATTTGAAAATGAAAAAAAAAAAAATTTTATACTACTATAAATTGTCCAAAAATATTTATTTTCTCCAACTTCTATGGCTTGTATCTATTGATCTCCAACGACCTCTAGCCCGAGACTCACATCAAATTAGAGCTTGAAGTCTCAGCTAACGATTTCTTAAAAATTCAGCTGCCCATTTTTGCCCCTAAGCAATTCCGGTATAAAAAAACTAAAAAAAATTAGGACAAATTTCCTTCACAAGCATGTTATTGCGTATGCAATAGCAGATTTTATTATTTTTTTGCTTGCTTGCTACCCAGCAAAAACTTTACAACAAATAGAATTTATAGAATTATGTATTTACAGACAAAAAAAAAAAAAAAAAAGTCGCAGCCACGATTCGAACCAACAACTATCCGATTGCTAGTCAATTGTTGTACTCACTATACCACTGCTTAGTTCTTTTATTGTGCGTCAAATAATTGTTTTCACACAGTAATACTATATTCTTTTCTGTTTTTCTAAAAATAAACATGCAATAAAAAAAAATGGGCAAATTGAGAAAAAGTGACGGTTTATTTGTTTTTTTTTTTGCAATTACTTCTTCCCATTATTTTTGATGCAGTTTTTGTTGTTGTTGAAAGTAATTATTAGTTGCATTGTTTTTGTGATTATAGCTTATTAGTTTATTGTTTTGAATTTTTTATCAGCTGTGATTATTAGTTGTGTTTTAATGATTATAGCTAATTAGTTTATTGTTTATGAAGTGAAAAATAGAAAACAAATTATTTAAATATGGACAATCTTCAGTTATCTTATTATGAAATTTTTGATCTTTTATTAGATTGTGATAAGAACATTGATGTAGTTTGCGATATTATTTCAACAAATAATACGAATTTATCAATTATTGACGTCGATCAATTTAAAAAATTTTTAAATAAACAATTTTTACCAAAATTTAAAATTAAGTGGGCTAGTGCAAAACGTATGAAAGATAGATTTGTTGAACAAAACGAAGTTTGGTTGGAAAATATGTATTGTTTTGGTGAAGATCTTCCAATGTGTTCTCATGTCAAACGTGGCCGCCCTTCTAAAGCTTTTGAATTTTGCAAATCTCGTGCTAAAAGGAGTAAAGTACAGCAGTTATGTGATATTAATTCGCCAGAACTTATTTCATCAGCTGCAAAAAGAATTAATAACGATGGACAATTTTTAAAAATGTTTAGTCCAGAAAAAGCACTAAGCCTCATTTTTGATGCTTGTTTATCAAAAAATCAGTATCAAATATTAAGATGGAGTGCTATAGAAATTGGATGTGATATTTTCCCCTCATATCATCAAGTTCTTGGTGCTAAAAAGGAATGTTATCCTAAAAATTTGGAAGTACAGGAGAACTATAGTAAAGTAAGTATGCAAGATTTACTCGATCATACTGTATCCAGAATATTGAAGGCGAAAACGAAAGCTGAGGCAGAGGTACTTCCAAATCAACTACAACTAATTTCTAAATGGGGTTGTGATGGATCTGCAGGGCATAGTGAATACCATCAAAAATTCAATGATCCAAATTTAAATGACAAAAATATTTTTTTGACAAGTATTGTTCCTCTCAATTTAAAATGTATTGATGGCACAAATGTTTACTGGCGAAATACAAGGCCATCATCAACAACTTTTTGTAGGCCAATAAAATTTCAATTTGTAAAAGAAACGGCAAATGTTATTTCTGAAGAAGTTGAAAGGGTGCAAAATGAAATTAAAGATTTGAAAAAAACTGTTGTTAATATTTATGACAAAAGTTTTGAAATTTTGCATACTCCTGTTTTAACCATGATTGATGGAAAGGTTGCGAATACAATCACACAAACATCAGGAATGGCTGTATGTTTTATATGTCAAGCTAAGCCTAGCGAAATGAACAATTTGGAAGTATTAAGGACAAAACCAGTTTCGGAGGAAGGGCTTCAATTTGGAATTTCCCCTTTACATGCGAGGATAAAATTTATGGAGTGCATATTGCATATAGCATACAACAAAAGTTTTTCAAAGTGGAGAGTAACTAAAGATACAAAACATGAAAGAGATGAAGAAAAAGCGAAAATACAAAGAAATTTGAAAGTGGTTCTAGGCATAAATGTGGACATGGTTAAACAAGGAATGGGCACAACGAACGATGGCAATACTTCTAGACGTTTTTTTGCAAATCCTTCCATAACGGCAGATGTTCTTGGTGTTGATGAAAATTTAATTCATCGCTTTAGTACAATTTTAACGGTTATAAATAGTAATTCCGAAATAGATACAGAAAAATTTAATGTTTATTGTTTGGACACTGCGGAACGATATATACAACTGTACAGTTGGTACTATATGCCTATTACTGTACACAAAGTTCTAATTCATGGGAGTAAAATTGTGTCAGCAGCAATATTGCCACTTGGCATGTTGTCGGAGGAAGCTCAGGAAGCTCGTAATAAAGATTACAGAAGTTATCGCCTAAGCCACTACAGAAAAACTGATCGCATATCAACAAATGAAGATGTCATTCATATGTTACTAGCGTCTTCAGATCCATATATAAATTCATACCGTAAACATTTCAAGAAGGATATATTGGAATTTTCTGATGAAGTAAAAAATTTGTTATGTTAATAAAGGTACACAAATAACTTTGTTTTTAAATTTTTTTTTAATATTTTCTTTTATTTATTTACAGATATTTTCATTGAATATGGGCGTGACTGTTACTGAATTTTATTTATATTTTAATCAAATAAAAAACACGCAAATTTAAACCTGTGTAGCTTTTTTAAGCGATCTAGCTTTGTTAACAAAGAAAATATTGCATTTTATGTGGTCATTTTGTATGAAAAGTAGGCGTATTTATTAACAGATTTTGCTAATTTTTTCACCATTGGTTAATATTATCATAAAATTGCAATGAGCAAAAAATTGTGATTCTACAATGATTTTTAATTTTTGTGTTATATGGGAAGTAGGCGTGGTTGTGCTCGGATTTTTTTCATATTTGCAGTATTTTTTTATCACAACCAAATACTTATCTGTACCAAAATTCAAGGCTCTACGATGTTTCCTTATATTTAATGCCACCAATCGTATGAAGCTGAACCACTGTGCGACGCTCCCGTGTCCATAGTAAGGATGTGTGTGTGTGTCAGATTCTGTCCCTCAGTGCTAGCTCGTTTTATAGGTGGTTCTTGTAGTGCTTGTTGATTCGACTGCTGGTTGTTTATTGGCGGTGAAACATATCTGGTTCGCTTTCTTGTTACTCTACAGTTTCGCTGAATGTGACCAATTTTACCACAGTTATAACATTTAACTTTGGCTTTACTTTGTTTCTTACTTAAAGCCTTTAAAACTGCCTCTATTAATTCCTTTAATTCGTTGGCTATATTTCTCTCATTTTCAGCGACGACCTCGATTTTCCGCACCTTGCAAATTAGCGGCTTAGAAATTATTTTCTCTGTTTCTTGTGCCAACGCGAATAAAACGGTTTTAGCAAATGATGGTTTAGGTGTGGCACAAACTGCATGTTTTATTTCAGGATTCATCTATCTTGATATGGTCAAAAAATTGGTTGTTTTCCCCTGAATAAGTAAGCTGTAGCAAACGCTCGATTTCCAATGCAAAATCTTGTAGTGTCTCATTGACCTTCTGCACTCCGCCACGCAATTCCATTCGGTATAATTCTTTTTTATGTTCGCCATTATACTTACGTTGTAGCGCCTTCATTATGTCATCATAACAATTTTTGTTGCTCGCTGGCACACTTTCAAGAACTACAGCTGCATTTCATTTTAAGGCCAAAATCAACTCGATAGCTTTTTCTTCGTCGTTCCACATGTTTATAATAGCAACCGTATCAAATTGGAACTTGAACACATTAAATGGTGTGGTGCCATCAAAACTAGGAGCCTTTATTCTACTTAATGCATCTGGAATAATTCGCACCGGTCCATCTTGGCATTGAAGATTATTCACCTTTATTTCTAAATCATGCTGTTTTTGATCGACACCCTTCTCTAAATCTGACACCTTCTTGTCAATGACATCCACTCTGCTGTTAATAACCTCAGACATTTCTCGAATTTTCTCATCTGTGGCTTGAGAGAATTCTTGAAGTTTCGATTCCATTTCAGCTGTGTTTAATAGTTTATTTGGCTTCAGCTTTAACCTCAGCACGAAGTTTCTCGTTGTCGGCAAGAAGTTTCTCGTTGTTCGCTAGAAGTTTCTCGTTGTTGACTTTAGAAGATTCTAGAACTTCTTTAAATTTCTCCATCATAGCGGAAAACATTGTGTTTAAGTCAATGTTGCTCGTTGTTGCACGGGTACATATCTCAGTTTCTTCTTTGTACTCAAAATCGTAAGTACCGATGTCAGTATCACGCTGCTTGATTTCATCGATCAGCCTCTGTTGCAATTCTGCTTTATTTCCTGCTGTCGGCAGCTCCAACTTACTCAATTCTTTCTTGAGTTGTTCAACTTTTAGTTCCTCAAACTTCATGCTTTTTATTTTGCAATCCCACTTCTGACACCAATTGTTACGTTTTTACCTTTTAAAAATGGGGTTTATTTCCCTTAAATAAACCGGATACTTTTGCAAATAAAAAGCAGTTTTTGTAGTTCAAAATTTGTAACAACTCTTTATTTATTTAAATCTACACCAACAACAGTCCATTAATGGACGTGTTCATAAACATGATGAATGTTGCAGGCAGTCGTTACAGACCGTTAAATTCAAATCGCTATTGCACATTCGTAACCACAGAGTATATACAGAGGTGTCACGAGACAGAAAATAATCTCGTTTTCTATTTGTCTCTATCTTTATGAACTGCCCTTTTCATTTTGTTTTGGTTTAATTTTTCTGCCGCAATAATTCAATTTCTTTGCGATTGTGGTAAGTAAGACACACAAACTTTTGTTTTTTAAATTTTTATTTATTTATTATTTTAATTGTAGATCTTTACTTATTTTTGTATTTGCTGCAGACACAATGCTGGCAACAAATTTTTCTATGCAAGAATTCATGATCCTGCCAACCGGCAGCTTCACTAAAGCATGAAGATTGGCTCTGAAGTCTACCATCACTTGAAGAAGACTATCAAAGATAAATTTGGTTTTGATGACACCGCTGTCGGTGGTGAGGATAGTTTCACTTCCAACATTCAATCCAACAAGGAAGCTTTGAGCATCATCAATGACGCCACCGCTATGGGCGGTTACACCGGCAAGGTTGAAATTGGCATGGCACCAGCATTAAAATTTTCGGTGAAGATTTGACTGTCACCAACAACAAACGTATCCAAACTGCCGTCGAAAAGAATACTTGCAACAGCATGGGGGTTACTGTGTAATTCGAAAATTTTAAGTTTTGCCCCCGTATCCCAAACTATGACAGTGACTAAATTATAACAAAACTGAAAATTTGACAACTTTTATAATGATATTGTTATTAAAAATATTTTGGTATATGTTGTCGTTGTCTGAAAGTTCAGAAAAAGGGGGTAAGACAGAATATGTACATAAAATCTATAAATTTGACTAGAAAGAAAATGTGGTCTAAACATATTTCTATTCAGAGTTACAAATTTTGTAATTCATTATTGTAAATTTCATGTTATTTATTAATTCATTAAATTCAAACAAATATAAAAATAAATTCTAAAGATTAAGTCGAGCGGGAACATCTCTTCTCATAGCTTCTTGTGTTGGTAGGCTGGAATCTGTTGAGTTGCCATAAGGAAAAGTGTTCACAAAATGTTTTGCTGGCATGTTACCACAACTGTTTCTCTGCTTTACACTAGCCGGAGTATTATTAGCTTAAGGAGCACTCATTTTAGAATATTGCCTATCTGCCCATTCACAATCTGAGTCATACAAATTTCCGATTCATAATTGTCGACTTCCAATAAAATTACGCTATTATCTGCCAGCAGTTTTTATTTCTGCAATATTTTCTCTTTTAATTGCCGTTGTGAATGTTTTTTATATTTGGCAAATGTAAAAAACAACCAAGAATGTTGTTTCATTTAATTTTACACTTAAACAATACACAAATTTTTATAATTTTAAATTTTCACAAATTTTGTGCCACAAACTAAGAAAAAATTTTCTTACAAATTTATTTGTTTGTTTTGTTTACATTTCTTTGTGTACCAAATTCGTGTTGTATATAGCGTTTTGCTTTAACACATTACTGATATTGCAGTACAAAATATGTGCTATCTCTTTTTAAGAGAACTGCCCTTTCATCTGATTTGGCGTTTTTTAAACGTCAAATATGACATCTCTGTTATACTCTGTGTTCGTAACAAGGGTTATTTATAGGGTTATTTATAGTGCTGTAAAATCAAAGGTTTTTCTTGTCATTTTAATATTTGAAAAGTGTAATTTTTTTACTTTTGAATCGAAGCAGGGTGTGCTTTTTTCTTTAAAGTTTTTTTTTTTTTTTTTTGCAAACTAGCTCATGTTTGTAAAAAACAGTTAGCTGGTAACCATTCCACGTTGTTATTAAGGAGGTTTTGGTTATTATTTTTTTATAAAAGTGAAGTGATTGGGAACTAGTTTTAAATCTATAGAAACTAAATTTGAAAGGTCAGAAAAAATTAAAAGAGACTATTAGAGGTTAATTGGCCAAACCCTGTATGCAATTTCTAATATTTTTGTGATGGATCAAGTGTGTTGTTTTAACTTGCACACTAAATTTCAGGTTTTACATTAATAACCTGATTTTTGCGATAATTTCAAAACGTCCATGATTGTTTGGCCAACCCTGTATTTGTATTCTGAAATTAGTACGACCATTTTTTTCAATCACTTATGCTATTCTTAATTTTTGGAACAAATTATTACTATTAAAACGTACATGATTGTTTGGCCAAACCCTGTATATGTATTGCGAAATTTGAATGACCACTTTTTTTCGATCACTTATTCTTTAGTTTTGGACTAAATTTCAGCCTCTTACTTTACTTACATGCAATTTTTGTTGATACTTTTAGAACGTCCATGCCTTTTTGGCCAAACTTTGTATTTGAACATCGAAATATTTATCGATCGATCGTTCATGCTACTCTTAATACAAATACCAAATTTCAAACATTTTTATGATTTTTGGCCGGACTTAACCACCGTGAAGTGGTACAAGTTAGTGGCCATGAAACATTGGCATAATATTGATGGTTGATTTAATTCCACAAAGCTCTTGCGAAGATTCTAAAAGCTCCAAAATCCCGTTTAATCAAAAAAATGTTGTATCTAATGATAATAATGTTTTAATAACGCCATTTCAATATTTCCAAAAATATTTCGATGGAGAATTTTTTGACAAAGTCGCATATTATACGAATTTATATGCCGTTCAGCAATGCAGGTCAACTTATAAACAATCTATCTCAGATGATATGCGTATATTTTTTGGTCTTCATAATATGAAGAGTTGTATTAAATTTCCTCGAATGCGTATGTATTTTAATATACGTTTGAGAATGCCATTGTAAACGGATAATATGACAGTCAATCGCTTTTTTTTATTATGAAACATTATACATGTGAAAGATATTTCAGCTCGACCAAAGAAATGTCAGGATTAGACTAGTCAAATATTCGATATATACAAAATACCAGTTTTCGAATAATTCGCATATGCATAACTTTTAAAAACCGGCTTTCGGTTCGAATTAGAATTGAGGTATAAATTAAATAAATAATTAAATAATTTTTTGTTATTTAAATATTAAAATGTATTAAAAAATCTTTCAGTCATTTAAAAATTAATTTAACATAACTTACATTTATGAATTCAACATTTTTGACATAGAAATTACACAGTATTCGAAATCAAAAGATAATGGCCCATAATCATAGTCAAAAATAAAGTATATTTTAAGAGAAATAAAGTCGTCTTTACTTAAGAGTGGACTTTAGGACTACCATAGACAAGTTAAAGTATACTTCTGATGTTAAAGTCGACTGTAAATATAAAACTAGCTGAAGTTGTTTTTAACTCATTTAACAACAGCATCAGATGTTCTTCGCCATGTAAAAAAGTTCGACAAAAAGTCAAAAATGTTTAAGTTGCTAGATATTGGCAGAGACTTTGCAATTATTGAATATTGAATCAATAAAATTAGTACCAAAATAGAATACATTTGATATTAATCTTTCCTGTTCTATTTTTCCACCACAAACTTTTTTTCTTTAGCTTCCCGGTTACATTTATTGTTTGTCACTTTTTTTTTTTTTTTTTTTTTAATTTTCTAAGTCATCTGTTCAGCGATGCCACTTGACTATATTTTGTTGTATATTGTATGAAAACATTTTCTACATTAGAGGTGACACCCAGTTAAAGTCGGTTCAATTTAAAACATACTTTAATTTTGACTATAGTTAGAAAATAATAAAAAGCGGGTTTTTATTTTAAAGTTGTTTTTAAAAAGAACCGACTTTATTGTTTGATTATGATTATGGGCCAATGATAATAGTTAGTAGTATTTTTAAAATAATATTTCAAGAAGAGAATACAATTTAAATGATTTGAGGACATACGATTCCTTAATTTATTTTTGATTAAAGACGAAACAGAAATAACGCGTTCACTTATAGTTGAAGTGGAATTAACTATTATAATTGCAATGTATAAAAGATTAAATTTATTTGAAATTTCTGAAAGTTTATCCAAATAATCCAAACCTATCTTTAAGTGGCTAGTTGTTGAAATATTAGTTCTATTGCGTGGATTTTGAACTACTTTTTTCTAAAATTTGCGAGTCACTTTCAATATATTTTACAGTTCCGACTGTTTAGAATTTCCAAAAAGTCTTTAAAAAGTTTTTCTTCATACTGTATAAGAATATGTTTTCTATTTGCAAAAGTTTACATTGGTTTGTTAATTTAAATCTGGCTCGGTTCCACGGAGAATAAACGGATATAACCCCCCCCCCCCCCCCCAAAAACAATTTTTTAAAATAAATAATAAATAGAACAAAGAAAATAAATTTAGAAATTTAAAAGAAAAGTATATTTTGTTGAAAAAGCATAACATTATTAAACAAGTTTGTTGTTTTTTATATAAATGTAACGTTGTTCTCAATGACAGTGCTGATATATATATACGCGATAAATAATTTGTTGCAATTAGTTTCTGTCTTAACCAGTGTTTAAAAAGCTACGATAATTAAAAATGTTTAACTATTGCTACAACTACTGCTTCAGAAAATGTTCTATAGCGGTAGCAATAGCATTTGTCTTTTTTTCGTTTTCTTGTTTTTTCTATAACTACTGCTACCTTCAAAAAATAAAACTCTAAACAGAGCAGTAGTAATAAAACATGAATTGTAAATAGAGTAGTAGCATAAAAATACAAAAAATCATTATTACTGCTCTACATCGAGTTTTAATTTTTATCAATTAGAAGTAGCAGTAAGGTAGCAGTTGACGTAGTAGAAGAAGTAGCAGTTAAGTAGCAGTTGAGGTAGCAATAGAAGTAGTCAAAAAAGAAAATCTTCAGCCATAACACAAAAATTCCAGAAATAAACATTGTGTGTTGTTTTTGTTTTGAGAGTGTTTGAAGAAATAATTCGTTTTTATTCGTCTCAAATGTTCGTGTTGCTAACAGAAAGATCGTATTTTCTGTGTGTACAAAGTTACCATCCACACAAACAAGTTATTTCTTACGTTGCCATATTATTTGCAGCGGAAATATTAATGTTATACATATTTATAAATGAATTTTCGTACATTTAACAATGAACAAATTTATTAAATGATAGAACTAATTTTTGTGGGTATTTTTTCTCTTCAGGGGCAACATTTTGTGGAAAAAGTAAATATAATTTCTTAAAAGTAAAACTATATTAACAAAATCCACTAAAATTTAATATTATTGTTATAAATAGGTTTGGGAAATAAAAAATTTTTTTTTAAAATTGTTCAATATTTATGTTTGAATTGATCTCATTCCTTTTTTTATTAAATTGAAATGTATTCTATATTTATGTTAACTACTACTTTTAATTATAAATTAAGAAATAAAAATCACTGAATATGAATTTTTAATTTACCATATTAAATTTGAGCAAGTTTGAGACTAAAACGGTTACTCACGTACATTATTTAATTTAATGTAATTATTTAAAAAATATTTATTTCCAATAAATAAGAAGTTTAATAATTACTAACATTTATTCTCCAATAGAAAATTGGATAAATGAAGTGAATTTTCGAAAGAATATTAAAATGGTATTTATATTTGTATAAAATCGTCAAACAAATTTTACATAAATTAGACTTATATGGAAGCAAAAAGAGTCCTTGTCCTTAAAATTAAATTTGGCACACAATAAACCATTAATTCTAGAGATAACTGAAAATGGGTCAGATATTTTAATCAATATTTTAGCTAAAATGTTATTTTTAATATTCAGGATATATGGCAGGTAGGCAAGTCCTTCATCCGATTTTGATGAAAATTTGTATTTTCTTCAACAATGCCAAACGGTACTTGTGTACCAAATTCTACATCTCTACGAAGGCTCCTTCTACTTTTGTCCATTCGTTATATGGGGACAAAGCACTGTGCGACGCGTCGTGCGTTAGTAAGGATAAACATAAAATGTGAAAAACATTTACATATTTCTTTTCTTTAAAATTGTCAACGGCTTCTTCATTCAGAGAACATTATTATTTCATTTCTTTTTTTTTCTATTTTATTATTTGCACTGTGCACATGGTTGCATTTTTATTCAAAAGCGCGGCAATGTGTGAACAAAAAATTTCCAGTTAAAGATTATGATGACGTTATAAAGAATACAATATGATGTTTAGTCTCTATTGTAATATGAACTCTATGGATGTGGTAAGGAAAAATAGTGTGGGATTTAACACATATAATCATGCTACATACCCTGAAGTCCATGGAGCTATTTCCTTTACTTTATATAGTTGATTAAGTAATGTAATCATTAAATCGAAATGTTAAGATTTAGAGTGTATTTTAATCTTTGAAAAAAATGTATGTCGAATTTCTAGAATCCATAACTTAAGCTCGAATATTATTAGAGCGTAAAAAACAGGCAAATTAAAAAAACCGGTTTCCGATTTAACCGACAAGTGTGTTTTTTTAAAAAACTGGTTTCAGTTTTGTCATTTTAAAAATTCGGTAAACCGGTTTTGTACTAAATAGTTACTCAATATGAAAAATGTCTATTTAAATTGTATAGACATTATAGTTAAGGAAAAATGTTTTACATTTCGTTACCTTAATATAGAAATGCCCCAGCTCGTGTTTTTTTAAGCCCAGATTTAATTCAATTTTCAATTTCTTTCCTATTCACTATGGGCGAGTTTTCAAATTTGGCAGCAAAAAGTCGATTATGCAACCCCAAATTTAAAAAAAAAAATTTATACTGTTCATACATAAAAAACATTTTATTTGTTAAATATATTTTTTAGCACAAACAAACAAATATACAAACAAATAAATAAATAGACATACATTAATTTTGTTAAACCCGTTAAACGTTAAAACCATTACATTTATTTGAATATAATATAGAATTCGTTTTTATTCGTTTTAAGTAAATAATACGAAAATGACGAACTTTTGTTTACAATACGAACATCTTACACCAATAAACATTCACAACAACAACACACAATATACATTTTTGACGGAAAATTTTTATTTTTGACTAATTCTATTGCTACCTCAAGTGCTACTTCAACTACTACTTAACTGCTACTTCTACTACTACGTTAAATGCTACCTCAACTGATACTTCTATTACTACTAAATTTTAATAGTAGCAGAAGTAATAGAAAACAAACGACTCTGCCACTTTAAAACTGCTTCTTTTTTTAAGGTAGCAATAGAAAACAAACTGCTCTGCTACTTTTAAATTTTTCATTTCTTGCTACTACTACAACTACTGCTACTAAAATGTGAAGGTAGCAGTAGTAGTAGTAATTGATTGACTCCGAGTTTTTATTAATTTTTTATCTAGTAGCCTAGTTATTTAAACACTAACGGCTATATGCATAAAAAAACTTATTGTAGTTTAGCTTTAAAAATCATTTATAAATGTATAGTATTCAAAAACGTAACTAATATACTGTTTTTTGTCTAAGCTGGCAATGCTTCTCAGTTATTTTCCCTTTTTCGTTGTTAGTGTTGCTTGCAATTAGGATAAAATATTCGTTAATTCTCTTTTTTTCATTGTTTGTTTTTAGTAATTATATATTTTTGAAGAAAAAAACTAAAGTATTTAGAGAAAAAATATACATTTGATTCTAGTAAATTTATCCTAAACTAAAATGCATTAATATACAAACGTTTTTATATATTTTAGTTCAATTATTATTAAAAGTATTCGAATGACGAATGTTCTGTGATAAAATAAACATCACTGTTTTATAATTTGTTTTATTAATTTATTTTTATTGTCATTTTGTTAAATTTTAACAAAATTGAATGAAATTCTATGTGGAAACACATAATTTTAATTCCGGAGAGGGTATATTAGATTCAGTCCACAGAATGTTTAGTAACTACATGCCGTTACAGGTTAACAATAAATTACAAAAATGGCAATAAAACTCACTTGCGAACCTCATGTAGTTCACTGCCGGAGAAATATGGAACAAAATCTTATATTATCAAAGTGGACTATATTTCCCAGCGGAGTTAAAATTATGTTTATCAATTGCAATTAAATGCTAAACGGGGAATCCCGGGATTCTTATATCCCGAAGCCCGGGATTTTTTTAATTTTAAATCCCGTTTTTCATAAATAAATAGGGGAAATTGTAATTTTTGTGTGCATTTTTCATGCATTTTGACATTCTACATGCCCGAATATCGCAAAATGATATTCAGCAAAGTTGTTAATCTCAACGCCTGCTGCAACATAGTTATTAAAGGAATGCGGTATTTGTTTGTTTTCCTTGAGTGGGGCCCTGGAAAATCAATTTTTCATCATTTTTTTCAGAAGTTATCTAACAAAACTCAATTAAAATCGTTTTTAACAAAATCCTCGAACAAAATTAAAATATTTCGATTGCTCAAATGCTAAGAGATATTATTAATAAATGTAAAAGCCCAATGACAATAACGAAACCAAAATCAAAGTGGCCCTAGCAAATATCAAAATGGCCCCAGCATAACATTGAAGGTTATTTAAAAAAATGGTATTACTACAAAATGCTGTACAGTTTTTTTATACAAAAAAGGCAAATATTTTTTTTTCTATATATATCAACCTGGCTCCAATCTATATTTAAAATTTGCGGTAATGGGAAAGAATCCGCTGTTTTACTATAAAAAAATAAAAAAAGTAATACAAATTTGAGAAAATTTAGACTTTAAAAAATCGGCTTTGTTTATCGGTTATTAAAGGTTTATCAAATGTGTTTTGAGCTATTTATCGTTTATGAATACAACTTCATGAAAATTTGCTTATAATCTATATCTATCTATATCTATATAAATATATAAATGTCTTTGTAAGTTTGTTTGTTTATTTGTTTGTTTGTTTGTTTGAGCATCACGCCTAAACGGCTGAATCGATTTTATTGAAATTTGGAACGTAGATAGATCCTTACTTGGAAGCGTCAATAGGCTATAACTTTTTTCAATATTTGGACCAGAAAGGGGTAAACAGGGGGGAAAACCGGTAAAATTGGTACCTTTAGTTCTTAAACAATAAATACTAAACGGCCGAAACGATTTTATTGAAATTTCCAACATAGACTACGACAGGGGTAGCGAAGCGCACCGGGTCAAGCTAGTAAATATATAAATGTCTTTGTAAGTTTGTTTGTTTGTTTGTTTGAGCATCACGCCTAAACGGCAGAATCGATTTTATTGAAATTTGGAACGTAGATAGATCCTTACTTGGAAGCGTCAATAGGCTATAACTTTTTTCAATACTTGGGCCAGAAAGGAGTAAACAGGGGGAAAACCGGTAAAATTGGTACCTTTAGTTCTTAAACAATAAATACTAAACGGCCGAAACGATTTTATTGAAATTTACAACAGGGTCAAGCTAGTTCTATATAAATATATAAATGTCTTTGTAAGTTTGTTTGTTTGTTTGTTTGAGCATCACGCCTAAACGGCTGAACTGATTTTATTGAAATTTGGAACGTAGATATTTCCTTACATAAAGGAATAACAGGGATTTTTTTAATAAAATCCTTACATATTTTTCTTACTACGACAGGGGTAGCGAAGCGCACCGGGTCAAGCTAGTTGGTTTATAAAGCTCTTGTAAATTTGTATGTATATGGCTGTAAGACTCTTAATTAGTTGTGTGGTATATCAGTCTGTCATCTACATACAAAACCATTAGTCTTCGAATTATGGATCCAAAATTCCGTTATTTTTTGTTCTAAAAATCCGGCTCCCTTTCCCTTATAATGCCCAAAACCACCTATCAACCTGGCTAAGATGTCTAAAATGTAGTTTCCGTTCTAAGCAAAGATTTTTTCCTTCTTGTTTTTTCGTCATCCAAACCTTAAGGTAACATTTTCTAATTAAATCAAATAAATTCCTTTTATCCAACATTCTTCCTAATTCTTTGTATTTTTTATTTATTCTATCTTTCACAATAATCCATCCAGATTCCCATCGAAAGCTTTCTTCTTTTCAACTAAACATTTAGTCCAGTACGAACCTGATTGGAAATTAATCATTCTCAGAGATTTCTACATTGGATTGGCACAAGAAGACAAACATCTACAGTCATATATTTCCAATATTTGCTACAAATTAAAAAGGTATGTTTTATTTTTTGCTTTCGGTAGAGATTTAGTCATCCAAGTACATTTCATACAGTTCATAGAAACTGTTTAGTTTTTTGTTGTTTTTTTTTTGGCATTTGCTACATCGTGTAGTTAAAGAAAAATATTTCAATACAAATTTAGGAAAATATAAAATTAAATTAAAGTGTAGTGAAAAAAAGGCGTAATAAATTAAAATTACATTAACCGAGCGAAGCGAATCTCTACAAATTTCCTACGAAGCGGTCCGAGCAAATTCAAGAAGTGAGGAATAATACCTTTGTTCGAGGTGGAGGTTTTCATTATCATCATTAGCAAAAAGTGAGTTTGGCACAAGTATTTTAAAGAATTTCTAAAGATAGAAGTGAAAAATATAATATACTGATCAATTGTGTCCGATAATTGCCGGTGTAGGGTATCACATTTTGTTACTTATTTTCAAACGTTCCTTTAAGATTTTGCATTTTCAGTAAATGTATGTTAAAATTATTCTTCCCTTTTTCAGCATTTTAATTACTCTTGAGTAGCTTAAAATTTTTTTTCCATCGTGAGATATTTGTTTTTTATCCCTATTCTTTTCCCCTTATTTCCTTTCTCTGGAGTATTTTTTCATACCACCAATTTACATAAACATTATTACTATACTCCAGTGATGTTCATTCCATACAACAATTGTTTAAAAAATTTACACACATTTGTTATGCTCTTTTTAAAACTTTTATTCATTCATCGTTGAGCAAGCGATGAAAACACATGCGAGTTAAATATATTTTTTTTTGGTTTGAAGCGATTTTCACGTTTATAATTATTATTTTTGCCATAAATTGACTAATTTCACAATTGGTGAAATCTCTAATAAAAAGGTATATTTCAGTTCAATAACTAATAGAGCCCGGCAATTGTTTTCTAATATATCCATTATTTGTTACTAACCAATTAATTTTCAAAACAGAAAACCATTCTGACTTACATTTACGATTGTATGCTTTTTCTTAGTCACTCGGCAACACTTATAGTATTGTGTTTCTCATTTCCAATTATGTTGGAAAGAAACAAATAAAAAAACCTGGAAAATACATTTACAATAGGTATTTCGTAGCTTAACTTGTTAAAAAATAAAAAAACCAACGATTACAAATTATCACAAATTGTTTTCCTTTTTTTCTTGTTTTTGAAAAACATATATCAAATATTTTTGTGAAAATTTGTACTAATTAGAAACAAGTTTTTCCTATTTTCCTTTCATCCGCATTCAATCCTTTTAATTTTCATTCGAACTATATTTATTCGTATTGTAATCAAATTATTTTCGATTCGACACACATATATTTTTTTGTAAACATTCGCGAACAAACCGATTGTTGGAAAGTTTCTTGGAAGTTTGCTTTCATCTCCCACAATTGTGTACAAACATTATTTGTGTGGTACAAACATTCGCGAACAGACCAATTGTTGGGAAGTTTCGTGAAAGTGTAGTACAATTTCTCATAAGTAAAAGGTGAATGATCTCTTACTTATTTTGTTTACATTGTACAGCTGATTGAGAATTGAAATCTTTAATAGAATACAATCAATTTATAGTAAAGAGATTTAAATAATTCAATTCCTTTTTCACATTCCTTTATATTTATGACAATATACATTTAACATTTCTTTGATATACAAGCTAAGTAGGTCATGTTATTAAAATTTCTCACTATTTTACATTAACCACTTTTCAAAACTTTTTTTTAATTTTTTTTTTACCGAATAATTTTCAAATAGTTTACTCTAAAAATTCTCAAAATGTCATTAGACCAGTTCATAAGATTAGCGGATGCAATAGTAGAGTTCGAGGCTAACCTTAATGCCAATCAATATCCTGTGGATTCGATTCCATCCCTAGAAGTTCATCGATATGAACTTAAGTCCAACTGGAGTCGCATGAAGTTCGCCTATGACAATTTCTTAGTCCAAACAGAAAAGGAGGCTGGTGAAGGTGAAGAGCCAATCGACATAGAATCTTTTAAGTCAAAATACAAAAGCACCTACACCACGTATTGCAATTGTTTGACTAATTTGTCGGAACTTTCCGATTCCATACGATGTCGTACAAATTCCATTCCTGAAGGGGAAAAGCGACAGCCTGATGTTTCTGCTGTTCCCTGTTCTTCACATCATTTGGTTCAAAACTCAATACCCTCCGAACCACGCAGTCTTCATTTACCTCATGTTACCACCTGGAACGCCCTGTAATGTTTCATAATAGTTCCATTAATTGTGCCATCCTTGTTTCGAATCATCTGTTTGTAAACCGCGTTTTTGCATTCCTTTTCTTTCTTGTTTTTGTACACCCTTTGGTGTGAGCTTAAAAGAATAAATATTTGATGTCGTTTTAAAAGCCAAAGAAGAAAGAGGTGCAAAACTGCGGTGAGTAAATTGTCTTTATATTGTATTTTTATTGTCTTTATTTGTGAAATTAACCGTTACTTTTTTTATAGAAATAAACCTAAATATTCAAATCAATATTTTGTTCAATGCAAACCTCTTTATTTCTGTCAGCAACACCTCCTAATGAAATATAAACATTCAATGGTGACTATTCTTCCTGGCCTACTTTTCGAGATATGTTCTCTGCCGTCGTTTTCAATTCCCGAGCAAGTAACGTCGAAAAGTTGTTTTTCTTAATACAGAAAACAAAAGGCGAAGCTCGAGAAATTGTCCAAAAGTGTCCACTTACTCTTCAGGGTTTCGACATTGCCTGGAAAAATCTTTGTTAACGTCTCGAAAATCAAAGAGTTCTGGTCAATGTCAGTTGAAGATCCTTTTCAACCTTCAAACGCTAAATTCTAAATCTGGTAAAGCCATAAAGAACTTACAAAGGGAAATAAACTCTTGTATAACTATATTATCGCTTTACGAAATTAATGTTAGCAAATTCCATTCCTGAAGGGGAAAAGCGACAGCCTGATGTTTCTGCTGTTCCCTGTTCTTCACATCATTTGGTTCAAAACTCAATACCCTCCGAACCACGCAGTCTTCATTTACCTCATGTTACCACCTGGAACGCCCTGTAATGTTTCATAATAGTTCCATTAATTGTGCCATCCTTGTTTCGAATCATCTGTTTGTAAACCGCGTTTTTGCATTCCTTTTCTTTCTTGTTTTTGTACACCCTTTGGTGTGAGCTTAAAAGAATAAATATTTGATGTCGTTTTAAAAGCCAAAGAAGAAAGAGGTGCAAAACTGCGGTGAGTAAATTGTCTTTATATTGTATTTTTATTGTCTTTATTTGTGAAATTAACCGTTACTTTTTTTATAGAAATAAACCTAAATATTCAAATCAATATTTTGTTCAATGCAAACCTCTTTATTTCTGTCAGCAACACCTCCTAATGAAATATAAACATTCAATGGTGACTATTCTTCCTGGCCTACTTTTCGAGATATGTTCTCTGCCGTCGTTTTCAATTCCCGAGCAAGTAACGTCGAAAAGTTGTTTTTCTTAATACAGAAAACAAAAGGCGAAGCTCGAGAAATTGTCCAAAAGTGTCCACTTACTCTTCAGGGTTTCGACATTGCCTGGAAAAATCTTTGTTAACGTCTCGAAAATCAAAGAGTTCTGGTCAATGTCAGTTGAAGATCCTTTTCAACCTTCAAACGCTAAATTCTAAATCTGGTAAAGCCATAAAGAACTTACAAAGGGAAATAAACTCTTGTATAACTATATTATCGCTTTACGAAATTAATGTTAGCAGTTGGGACCCGATCTATGTTTTTATTTGCACTAGTAAACTTCTTGAGAACACTTTAACTTTATGGGAACAAGAGTTAAAAGACAAAACTTCAATTCCAAAATGGTTCGAATTAGATGAGTTAATTACAAATCGCTATAGAACCTTAGAGTCAGTCTCTGAAATTCGAGGCTAAAGTACTTCCAAAAATAGTGATACGAAATCAGAAACGAACTCCAATTCAAACTCTAACAAACGAGTTCACTGCTTCCAAGTTAAAATTACGATTCCCAAATGTCAAATGTGTCCGAAAGAGAATCATGCGATTCGCAAATGTCCCAAATTCCAGAAAATGGGTCAACAACAAAGATTGGAGGAAATAAAGAAAGAAGGTTTGTGCATAAACTGTTTCTCAAAAACCCATCAAAAATAAGCAAACACACATGTTTTAAGTGCAAAAAGAAGCACAATACACTTTTACACAAAGATGTTGAAGATCAAATTCCGTCTTCTACAGTTCAGAGTTCCAATATGGCGTCGAATCTTAATCCTAATTCACAGCCCTTTTCTCGTCCTACTTCTTCCAATATTCAGTCCACGGATAGTTCTAGTAAAGTACAATCTTGTTTCGCTACACATTCAACGGGTGTTTTGTTAGGGACAGCATGGGTAAACGTTTGTCATAAATTCTGGGTCTGAAGGTACCTTTATTTCAGAACGTTTATTCAACCTTCTCAAGCTTCCCTCTCAATCTACCAGTGCTCAAATTTCTGGATTAAATCAGTCAATTTCAGCAACTGTTCAACATCAGTGTTCCTTTGTACTGGAGTCAAACTTAGATGATAGTGTTTATCTTCCTGTTACGGCGCTTGTAGTCCCTTAAGTTCAGGGATAAAGCAAAATTTTTGCGAATCCCTCTTAGCGCAAAAAACCATCTTCGGATGGATCCTTACTTCAGGGAAAGGTTTCCTGAAATCTTGTCCTTAGCCAACTCTAGGTCTAGCGCTATGGCGCAATTCTTTCGAAATTAAGCTAGATTGATTTGGACACCAGATTTCAAAACTGAATATTATAAAGTGGTTCTGGAGTACGAAACTCTTGATCACATGTTTAAATTCTCTTCTCCTGACCTATCCGAAAGTCCAAAGTTTTATTATCTACCACATCACGCTGTTATAAAACCCGGTAGCGTCTCTACCAAAATTCGTGTTGTTTTTAACGCCTCAGCTCCTTCATCAAATGGGCAAAGTTTGAAATCTTTACTCCATGTTGGTCCAATTCTACAAACTGACCTTAGTATTTTGATTTTAAAATGGCGATTTCATCGATTTGTGTTCAATGCTGACATACAGAAGATGTATAGACAGATTTTGGTCGATGAAAAGCATACTCCTTATCAACGAATACTATTCCGAAGTAATCCAAATAGTCCAATTTGTGATTACGAACTTAAAGCTGTCACTTTTGGTGTGAATTGCGCACCTTATCTTGCTATTCGGACATTATTACAATTAGTTGATGACGTTCGAACAATTTATCCTATTGCTAGTAGTATCCTTCGGAATTCCATGTAAGTCGATGATGTCTTAGCCGGATTTCATACGCAACAGGAATCCACTAAAGCAAAAAATGAACTCATCCGAGCTTTAGATTCCGCTGGATTTTCATTGAGGAAGTGGACATAAAATTCAAAAAAAAAAAAAAAATCGTAGAAGATCAACCACCAGACCATCTACTCCATGAGAAATTTCTGAACTTAGAGGACAATAACCGAAAATTATACTAAAAGACAAGTTTTAGCCAACATTTCGAAGTTATTTGCAGGCTGGCTGGCGCCATGCATTATCCTGGCGAAAATCCTTGTGTAAAAAATATGGATCGATGGTACCGGTTGGGATGAAAATCTTTCTCCAGATGCTCTTTCTCTATGGAAATCATTTCTGTAAAATTATTCCGTCATCAACCATTCGTATTCCACGATGGGTTGATATGCCAAAATCCAATTCCACGGATTCTGCGATGCATCTGAAAAAGCATATGCGGCGGCATTATATATTCGAATAGCAGATTCCAATTCCATTTCCACTCATCTTATTTCCTCCAAAACTAAAGTGGTCCCTATTAAAACGTTGTCCATTCCGCGATTAGAATTTTGTGGTGAAGTTTTCTTAGCGGAGATGATAAATAATCTACTTCCACACATAGATCTCAATCAATATTCCCTTTTCTGTTGGACCGATTCCACCATTGTACTTGGCTGGCAAAACCGTCTTGTTGTTGGCAAATGTTTGTCCCAAACAGAGTAACGAAGATTACTCAAGTCGTTTCGTGTTCAAATTGGAGACACGTAAACTCTGAAGTGAATCCATCGGATTTAGCTAGTCGAGGTTTGTATCCACAAGATTTAGTCCAAAAGAAGCAAATTGGCCAAACCCCTGTACATATAATATTCCCAACACAGACTTAGAAGCCATGTCTATCGTTTTTTCTATAGAACTCATAGTCGAAATCGTTACAATTTCCATAAAACTTCACTTTCACTCTCCAGATCCGAAATCAGATCCGTTAAAACTTATCTTATTTCCGTGTGCCAAAAAGCGTTCTAGCCGAATGAGTTCAAAGCCCTTTCCAGTAGAAAAATTATTTCGAAAACTAGTACGATCTTAAACTTAAATCTGTTTCTTGATGTAGAATGAATAATCCGTTCCTGTGGTCGACTCGATTCTTCACCAGGACTTACCTATGACGAGAAACATCCTATTATCCTTCCCTACCATTCCACTTATTCAAGACTTTTAGTTAAATTTATCCACGACATAAGTCTTCACGGCGGAAACCAATTAGTCTTGCGTCTTTTGAGAACACAATTTTGAATATCTAAGGCGATACCTAAGTGCAAGATTTGTGTTATCTATAAAAAGAAGTCCCAAAAGCAGATAATGGCAGCATTGTCACCGGAAAGATTCGAAATAACCCGTCCGTTTGCTAATACTGGCATAGACTTCGCAGGACCATTCGATGTCAAAAGTTATTCCGGCCGAGCATGCAGAATTTCCAAGGGATACGTTTGCGTATTCGTGTGTTTCTCCACAAAGGCGATCCATCTAGAAGCCACTTCTGATTTGTCCACACAATCGTTTCTTGCGGCCTTTAGTCGTTTCGTTTCTCGTCGAGGATGTCCGCTAAATCTTTGAAGATCCATTTCCGCAAGATAGCAGGATGCTACAAATATACCTTCGAGGAGTTAACAACTTTATTGTCCAAAATAGAGTCGTGTCTTAACTCCAGACCAATTTCTCCAATTTCAATGGATGCAACCGACCTATGCGCGCAGACACCAGGACACTTTCTAATTGGAACGCCAATTCTAGCCCATATCGATCCGCAAGTTGATAATTCTTCCATTTCCTTAATAAACCGGTGGCAAGACTTATACACCAAAACTTCTGCCTGCGTTGGAAAAACGATTATCTCAAAGAGATGAACACACGCGTTAAATGGAAAAGGCCTGAGGTAGATATCCAGGAAGGTTTTATGGTAGTTATTAAGGATGAAAACCTCCCACCGAACTCGTGGCGACTCGGTCGAATTGTTAAAATATATTCAGGTTCGGATAATTGTGATCGCGTAGCCGACGTTTTAACACAGCGCGGCTTAATAACTAGGCCTATCGTAAAACTTGTATTATTACCAGCCGCATAGACTTCACTTGCTTTCACTTTGACTTACTTGTAATCTTTATTTCAGCTCATCATGCTTAAAGAGAGTCCCAAATCTTCATCCACCAGATCCCTCAGGCGATATAACGCCTATCCAAGTCGCATTTGCAAACGTCCTCATCCACTCCGAAATTGCAGGAAATTTCTCGCTATGTCCATCTCCGATCGTCTTCCCGCAGTCCGAGTTAATAAGTATTGCGTTAATTGCTTGGCACATGACCGTTCTCAAGGCCGATGTTTCTCCAAACATGGATGCAACGTTGTCGTAAATTTCATCATACTCTTCTGCACGTTCACCCTAGATTGGTAAAAGATCTTTTGCCCTCCCGATCTCGTTCAAAGTCACCAAGCCCACTCCCATCCAACTCTTCAAGGAGAAAAGAGTCGTTGTCTCTTAACTCCGCAAACGGATCATGTACACCATCCACTTCAAACTCAGCGTCCTTAACGGCAATCATACGCCAGAACACTTTGACCCTTCTCCATGCGGTTTTGACAAAAATTGGATCCACAACATCACACGCTCGTTGCCTATTCGATTCTGGGTCGCCAATTAGTCGTGTTTCCAAGAGGTCGACAAACTAGAGCTAACAGCGTATTCACTGGAAGGTGAGACTATTTGTCCAATAACTTTGAGATACGATTCCAATTCGAAAATTGAAGGAACTTTCCGCGTGGATAACCGTATAACGACGCATACTCCGACACAATCCTTTCCCTAGTCTTATAAAAATAACTTTCGCGACTTATTCCTGGCACATTCGAAGTTCTATGAATCTGCCTCTATTGACATCATCATTGGGGTGGATATACATCCAAAGGTTATGTGTCAGGGGGTTTTTTCCAGAGTAGGGTTTCCAACTGCTCAGAGTACAATTTTTGGATGAACGATTTATGGTCCATGCTCTATATAAATACATTTTGAAGTGCACTTTAGGCTAAACATAAAGCAAATTATAAAACATACATCTCAATCACTACATAATTATGAATTTTGTATTATTTATAATGAATTTACAATGTAGTATGTTTACGTTTTATTTTTCCATTTAGTTTTAAATTATCCTATATATTCTTAATCTAATTACAATAATCATGAATTATATATTTACCTATCATTGAATTAACTATTCTAATATCCATTTTTTCTACTCCTGAGCAGAAGCAACATCATGGACACGGCCCGGCTGACTCATTCCTCTTTTCTTCTTGCACATCCTGCAAGGCGGGCGGCAATGTTAATGCCAAAAGCCTACTTCATTCTTTTGGCCTTAATATGCGAGATGAGCAAAGTTTTCTCCCTTTGCTTTAACCTATATAAAGGCTGAAAGTTATAAAAATCCGGCTATCTCTTTCCCTTATAATGCCCAAAACCACCTGTCAACCTGGCTAAGATGTCTGAAATGTAGTTTCCGTTCAAAGCTAAGATTTTTTCCTTCATGTTTTTTCGTCATCCAAACCTTAAGGTAACATTTTCTAATTAAATCCAATAAATTCTTATTATCCAACATGCTTCGTAATTCTTTGCATTTTTTATTCTTCTATCTTTCATTGCATTGTCAATTGGGGTTTCGTTCCTGAGATAAACAAAATAAAATTATTATTTTGTTTATCATTGGCTCTGAGAGTAATAAACAATAATCCATCCAGATTCCCATCGAAAGCTTTGTTCTTTTCAACTAAACATTTACGGTTCTTGTTCAATAAATTTATTAATATAATAAATTTGTATACTTAATAATTATTTCCGTAAATAATTTGTACCACTAACTTTTGTATACAACAAATAAATTTTAAAATTTATTTGTTATTCCATTTTCCGTGGTCCAATAACGGAACACTATTCTTTCATATAGTTAATAGCAATTTAATTTTCTTTAATTATTTTTCCTGTACAATTGTAAACAAATTCTAGTTATATTGCATTGTTGTTTTTTTTTTTCAAAGATACAATACTGGAATTAAACTGATCAGTTGATTTTAACAATCCAGTTCTTTAAAACAATTAATTCTTCAACGAAAATATTTTCGGAAAATATTAATTTTTCCACTTGCATTAGACAAATAATTGATTTTCTTAGAATTTTTAAAACATTTCTGAATATTAAATCCTATTTTAATATATTCCAATATTCTGTTCTAATTCGAAACTTAAATTTGTTTTCTGCTGGTTATATTTTTCCGATTTCCCAACGAGTGTCAATATGTCTCTCAATTATTTCCTTCATCTTGCCAATAGTATTGTTGAATTGGAGGCTGACTATAATGATAATCGGAATCCTATTAATTCCATTCATATGCTTGAGGTCCACAAATCCGAATTGAAGTCCACATGGAGTCGCATCAAATCAATATATGACACATTTTTGTTCGACAATGCCAATGACGAGAAGATATTTAAGGAAAAATACAAAAGTACATATATTACTTATTGTAATATTCTTACAAAGTTGTCCGAATTGTCTGATACCTTTCGTGTCCAGTCTCCAGTCGAATGTGGTTCAATTTCTACAGATTTTCCACCAGCTTTCATCAGACGGACTTCAGTTTCCGAAATTCGTGAAACTTATTTCAAACCTTCAGATTCCAATTCTAAGAAGTTAAATAATTCGTCCAAATGCCAATGGTGTCCCAACGAACATCATCCAATACGCAAATGTTCGAAGTTTTTGCAAATGTGTTATTCTGAGCTCCTCAATGAGATAAAACGTCAAAATTTGTGCATCAATTGTTTCTCTAAAACGCATTCAGTCAGATACTGTTATATCCCAAATAGTTACATCCATTGTAGCAAAAGGCATAACACCTTACTCCATAAAGATTCTGACACATCCATACAACAATTTGCTCCCAGTTTTATTCCCAATTCAAATCATAATATTGATTCAGCTCTCTTTCAACCTAATTCCAATACTATACAGTCCACTTGTAATTCCCGAGCTGAGATGGTTCATTCTTGTTTTTCTTGTGTTTCTAAAGAGGTTTTACTGGGGACAGCAAAAGAAAAAATAGAATCTTTAATTTCTGATAGCCTATATTTGAAGACAGCTCAAAGTAATTTAAAACGCCAAACTATATGTTCTCATCCCATTAAGGATGTGTACTTCGAAAAATTAATACAAATCCATCTCCAAGTAGTGTCTTGCCAAAATTTCTAGAAAATAAAAGTTTTACATTCCTTATTCCTACCTTGAAATCGATTTACAAAAGCCTAGTTGAGGAATATATTGACTTGATTCATATATTCAAAATGTTTCCTCCGTACATTTTAGATATATATATTCCCAACTACGCGCAGTTGGTACTGAATCATTTTTAACTCCTAATGATTTAAGTCTAATGACATTCTTCATACTAATCCGATTCTACAAAATGGCTTAAATCTATTAATTCGAAATTGTCGTTTCTCCAAGTATGCAGATGTCCAAAAAATAGGTCGTCAAATTCTAGTCGATCCGAAGTATACTAATATCCAACTAATCCTATTCCATAATATTCTAAACTTAATTGCCCAAAATTACGAATCAACAATGACGCTCGGCATTCATTCCTCGCATTACCTAGCTATTCGGACGTTATTCTCTTCTTCTTTACTCTACTTCTCCGTAGTTATGTGTATGCCGATGCTCTTTCTATCCAAGAAGCGAAAGAATCCAAAAACGATTACATTCTTGCTGGATTTTCGATTAGAAAATGATCGCAAAATACCAAACAAATTCATTCGTACATTCAAACTAAACATCCGCTATATATAAACTCCCTGCCCCCTTTTATATGCTATTTAAATCATATTTGTAAGATAGATCTTTTTATGTCCATGTCAATGGGGATGATTCTTCGTTTGGAGTTGTTAAATCTGGTATTCCTCAAGGAAGTGTGCTGGGTCCTATTCTATACACCATTTATACGTCAGATATGCCCATTACTGATGAAATAACTACAGCAACATATGCAGATGATACTGCTATATTATCATCCAAAAAATCTCCAGTTGAAGCTTCTGAAATATTACAAAACCAACTTAGATTGATTGAAACCTGGTTACAAAAATGAAACATAAAAGTTAATACGGAAAAATCAGTTCATGTCACATTCACATTGAGAAAAGGTGATTGCCCAACACTTTATTTAAATGGAAATATTATTCCTAAGGCAAATAATGTAAGGTATCTAGGACTCCATTTGGACAGAAGGCTTACATGGAAAGATCATATTAAAACGAAAAGAGAACAACTGAATATTAAAACCAAAAAGATGTATTGGCTCTTAGGACCAAAATCAGAGTTAAGTTTAGAAAACAAGGTTATTCTATATAAGACAATTTTAAACCCGGTTTGGACTTATGGTGTTCAACTCTGGGGAACTACTAGTAATTCAAACGTTGAAATACTCCAGCGATATCAGTCAAAAACTTTAAGATTATTGGCTAACGCTCCTTGGTTTATAAGCAACAATTGCTTACATAATGACCTTAGAATATCCACAATAAAGGAAGAGATAAATAGTTTTAGTGAAAGATATTTAAAAAGACTTAGTAATCATTCAAATTTGTTGGCTATCACACTTTTAGATGATAGTGATGAGATACGAAGACTTAAGAGATACCATGTTCTTGATCTACCTTTTAGAAGTTAGTTAATTAATATATTAATCATATACATTTTTCTTTTTTCTTTTATTAAGCTCACTGGAGCTTAATAAAATAAGTTATTTTTATTTATTTATTATAAGTTTTGCTTAATATTTCTTGTAAAATAGATTGCAAATAAATGAATTTAAAAAAAAAAAAAAAGAATTGCATTTTTATTGAAATTTTCAGGAAAAAGTTTTGAAGTTAAATTTCACTCTCAAGTGTGTTGAATTCACATAGAACCTGTATGTGAGAAGAGAGAGAAGTTGTTGTTGTAGAAAAAATGAGAGCCTTCCCTTCATGTTATTCTTTGTTGTACTCTATGCTCAAAACTATGTACTAATACATTCTCACGACTTAGGTTTTTGACAACATACTTAGGTTTTTTCCCTCTCAGTAATGCTTCTATTGATATATTATTCTATGACTAAGTCTGTTGTCAAAAACCGCATGTATTTTGTTATTGTATCACCCGTATGTGTAAAAAGAGAGTAATTTTTTCCTCTCTCCTTCCGTTCTAAGCAAGGCGAATTCATACAAGGTGGTGGCAGTTCTACAAAAACAACAATTGGTCTTAACAAATGTCAAAAAACAAAAATTAAAAATTAAACAAATATGTGTTAAAACTTAATATAGTGTAGATAATTGAATAGTGAGGGTTTTACTTATTTATGTAAAAAATAAATATTTTGTTAATAACATTAGAATATATAGATATTTAAATAAAAATAAAAGCTTTGACAACAGTTAGAACCAAAAAGCGAAAAAAAGTTATCAGCTGATTGACTGACTTCACCTTGTATGAATTCGCCTTAGTTCTAAGCGTTTATTCTATGGCCGAAACCAGTGTAGCCAATTGTGGGGATTTCGTAAATAATTTGGTGACAAAATTTCGCGGGGAAAGATTTTATTAAAATTTGGGGATATTACATGCATTTTACCAAACTTTTGAGGATTTTAAATGTTTAAACAGTTTTAGTTGTGACTTTATACTATTTATTCAACTATCGTGTAAACAAATTTTATTTTTTAAAAAAATTGTATATGCATTTAAAAATGTTCATAACATTATTTCTAAATTTCGTGAAAAACTCATGCATTTCGGTACTTTTTTGTTTCTGGTACACTTTCTAATTTATTATCAAAAACAAATATTGTTCGTATGACTTAAAAATGTGTTAGCTAATTGAACTTTCAACATACAGGAAATTTGCATGCAAGGTATAAAGTGCTGAAAATATTAGCTAATGGACGAATTAGCGTCAAAGAACACTGCTTCAAGACCAGTGCTGGTATACCATCAGGCCCAGGAGACCCGTTTATGTTGTTATCTGCTGATACTGATACTCTTTCGAGCTCGGGTAGTGGTTGATTGCTTTCCGGTAAGTTGGAATTATTTGCAAGTAATTCAGGTTTGCTTTATATACCGAGTCAGTGAATTATTGGCCATCCCTTAAGAGAGTAGAAATTGAACTAGCATTATTCTTTAATCACGCCTCAGCACTTTGGTACATGAAGATCTCGCCCTTTTGCATCAGTTTCAGCATTTCAGTTTCAGCATTTTTGTTATCACGCCATATTTTAAATGCTTCCTCTCTAGATCTGATTGCAATTTTCTGATTAAACCAGGATTTTTCCATAGTTTTATTCGAAGGTTTTCATACCCATCATAATTATGTTTTCGACCATTTTCGCGACTCTAAGATACAGAGTTTCCAATTAAAATGCCGAAAGAAATAGTTGAGCTCAGCTTAACTACCCTTTTTCGTAAATATAAGTTGAACGTTTAGTAGATGGTCGTGAAACCTTACCAGCTTGTGCAATGATTAAATTTAATTCGGTATATCCTTATTATAAAATGTATACAAATTGCAAATGATAACATTTTGTTTCTTTTATGGAATGCATCCAACTATATTAGCTTTATTTTAAAATATTTCTGACATAATATATTTTGGTACATACTTTAAACATTTTGGAAATTTGTCTTATATTTTATTTTAGTTGACAAAGCTTAAATTTTTTTTTTCATTACATGTTCAAAATATAAGTAGAAATTTATAACCGGATATGGCCAATAGGCATGTTAAAAAAATAACTAAAAAATAAAGTCGGTTAAATAAAATTGATGCTTTATTTTGTTTTTTTTTTGGAAATCGAGATTAAGAACTTAGTGATTATATTTACCATTCTCCATAATATTGTCACTATGCTCAAAAACATTTTTATCGGAACTACATCTTCGAATACGGCTTCTTGTATCATTATTGTTAACAATTATATCATCGGATTTATCTTTATTAGTATCAATATGTTTTAATCGATTAGTACACTGTTTGCCTTTAATGTAATCTGAAAATAAAAATAAAATATTCAATATTATTTTGTAGTTTCCTTCTATACTGTAAATTTATCTGTAACAACATGTTTAGTTGTATACATAGTTTTGTATGGATGAAGAAAATTGAATTTATTGAAAATTTGTTTGATATTTAAGGTTTTAATGGTAATTTTCATTGGATTTGAATTGTCTAAATTTTGAATATTTGTCTTCGATCTTCCTTTGACATTATTTTAACTTCGTTTTCGATTACGGAAAACAGTGGAGCAGAAACAAAGTATTTTAGAAATGAATCTGCCAATTCTAACCGGCTAATCCGATTGGCATGAAAATTCACATAGGAGTTTCAGGATTATCCGAGTAGGATTTTTGACATTTGATTTAACATTTCTGACAAGTAGCTAATTCAAAATTAAAATTGAAAAATTGAAATAAAAACATTAATAATTTTTAAATAAAGAAAAATGTAAAGCGTTATGTTTGTTACATGTATTATGTTTAATTATATTTGTTGGGAGCAATTTAGAGCGTCATATATTGGTGGATAAACGTATGGAAAGAGATATTTGGTTCACTGGGAAGATCGTAAACAGCAATGAAGGCTAGAAGTAGGTGCATTAACTATTAATATTGCATTTAATGTTAAATTCATTGTAATAATTTTTCACAAACGTCAAAAAATTATCATTTCACACTGTAAAAACATGAAAATTTTTCCCCACAGATAAATATTTTTTACATAGTACTTTGCTATCATTTCAGACACGCCCTATATAATAAATATCGATTAAAAAAACTCAGTTTTTAGAACACATTTTGCCACCCAGCAAAAATTTCACTTCAAAGCTACTAGTAACAATAAAATAAATAACAGACTAGCAAACGGATAGTTGTTGGTTCGACTCGTGGCTGCGACTTAAGGTACGTATAGGCGGTTGTCAGATTGTCAGAAACATGCTTAGAAAATGGTTAACACAACCATGGGAACTTATGCTGAAACATATGGTTGTTAACCACGTATTGAACATTTTCTGACAACTTTGTAAGAATATGACAACCGTGTATTATAGGCTTTATTCTTTTGTTTGTAAATACAAAATTCTATAAATAATTCTACTAACAAAAAAACTTATTTCCGGCCAAAATAGAGAAATAAGTAGTCTAATCGTCAAATTCCCCACTTATAATATATTTCCCAATTTATTCGACATATAAACGGTGAAGCTAATGTGTAGCTGATACCTTATCTAGAACAATCGAAGTGGAAGCATTAAAGTACTCTGACTAGAGTGTCCAAAAAACCGGCAAATTCAAAAAACCGGTTTCCGGTTTAACCGAAAACAGTGTTTTATAAAAAAACCGGTTTCGGTTTTCTCATTCTAGAAAAACCGGTTTCGGTTTTGTCATTCTAAAAACCGGTTAACCGGTTTTTTATTAATTTTTATTTCATATGAAAAATGCCAATTTAAATTTATAGACAACTAGCTAATACCCGGTGCGCTTCGCTACCCCCTCGAAGTAAAATGCATATTAAGTAAAGGTTTAAAAAAAATATTTATTTAGTAATTAAAATATACATTGTTTCTTTAATATTATTTCTTATTCTATTTTTTTGATGTATAATATATTCAGTCAATATATACAATTTAAAAATAATAAATTAATGAACTATTTATTTCTTACTTTAAAATCCAAAATATTCATATTGATACTTAATATGAGGACTATATCTGTTATAGTTTTCCAGATATGCAGTTTTTTGTCAAAAATATTTCTATTGAAACTAAAATTACTTGTACAAAATTTGGAAACTCTAACTGATATAGTTTCCTTGATACGCAGATTTTAGTGTATACTACATATGGGAAGTGACACGCCCACGTTTGCTGGTCCGCCTATTTTTGGTCATAATATTCATATTGAAGCTAAAGTTACTTGTACAAAATTTGGAAACTGTAACATGTATACTTTCCCTGATATGCAGATTTTAGTATTTACTGCATATAAGAGGTGACATGCCCACAATTGCTGGTCCGCTCATTTTCGTCCAAAATATTTCTACTGAAACTTAAATTACTTGTACAAAATTTGTAAGCTCTATCTGTTATAGTCTCTTTCATACGCAGATTTTAGTATTTACTACATATGGGAGGTGCCACTCCCACTTTTGCTGGTCCACCTATTTTTGGCCAAAATATTCATATTGAAACTAAAGTAACTTGTACATAATTTGGAAACTCTAACATGTATAGTTTCCCTGATATGGAAATTTTAGTATTTAATTCATATAGGAGGCACCACTCCCTCTTTTGCTGGTCCGCCCATTTTAGTCCAAAATATTTCAAGTGAAACTAAAATTACTTGTAAAAAAATTGGAAACTCTAGCTGTTTCCTTGGTACGCAGATTTTAGTATTTACTACATATGGGAGGTGACCCGCCCACTTTTGCTGGTCCACCCATTTTAGGCCAAAATATTCATGTTGAAACTAATGTAACTTGTGGAAAATTTGGAAACTCTAGCTTTTATAGTTTCCATGATATGCAAATTTTGGTATTTTATTCATATGGAAGGCACCACGCCCACTTTTGCAGGTCCACCCATTTTTGTCCAAAATATTTATATTAAATCTAAAGTTACTTGTTCTAAATTTGGGTATTTTAGCTGTTATAGTTTCCCAGATATTAGGATATTAGTATTTACTTCATTTGGGTGGTGTCACGCCCACTATTGCTGAACCGCCCGTTTTTATCCAAATATTCATATTGAAACTAAAGTTACTTGTACAAAATTTAGGAACTCTAGCTCTTATAGTTTACATCACATTTAGTATTTACTTCATATGGGAGGTACCACGCCCACTTTAGTTAGTCCGCCCATTTTTGTTAAAAACATTTGTATTGAAGTTAAAGTTACTTGTATTTAATTTGGTAATTTTAGTTGTTATAGTTTCTTAGAATTTCAGATTTTAGTATTTACTACGTATGGGGGGTGCCACACCCACGTTCGGTGGTCCACCCATTTTCGTTCAAAACATTCATATTGATACTAAAGTTACTTGTACAAAATTTGGGAACTCTAGCTCATATAGTTTACTTCACATTCAGATTTTAGTATTTACTTCATATAGAAGGTCCCTCGCCCACTTTTGCTGTTCCGCCCATTTTTTGTTCATAACATTCATATTGAAACTAAAGTTACTTGTACAAAATTTGGGAACTCTTGGTGTTATAGTTTTCCTGACATTCAGATTTTAGTATTTACTTCATATGGGAGGTACCACGCCCACTTCAGTTGGTCCGCCCACTTTTTGTCCAAAACATTTATATTGAAACTAAAGTTACTTGTACAAAAATTAGGAACTCTAGGTGTTATAGTTTTCCTGACATTCAGATTTTAGTATTTACTTATTATGGGAGGTGCCACGCCCACTATTGCTGGTCTGCCCATTTTTGTCCAAAATATTTATATTGAAACTAAAGTTCCTTGTACAAAATTTGGGAACTCTAGCTGATATACTTTTTGAAATATACGCATTTTGTTTTTGACTTGAAATAGGAGGTAATGTTGTATAAATGGGCGTGGCAGATCGCCCACGTAAAATTTCAAAATAAAAAGTAGCCTATAGTTCCTTCCAGAGATACGGGAAGACATTGTGAAGATTTCATGAAAATCGGTTCAGCCGTTTAGCCGTCTATAAAGTCCAAACAAACAAACAGACAAACAAATATACATACAAACACACATTGACTTTTATATATATAGATGAATATTATCATCACAACATTCAAATTTGGTTATGATATTTTTAACCGTTATAATTTTACATTAATTAAAATTTTATATTTTCTTCATGAAAAACAACCATATTATAATTTTTTGTGTTTTTAAAGTAAATGACGTCCGAAAAATGTATAGAATTATTTAATTTTACTAAAGTATTAATCTCCAAGTCCTGAGGTTTTCACTAATACTAAATACTCATATCCAGAGAATTTAGTTACTTTTCAGAAGCTCCACAAACCTTTTCCCCTTTCAAATATTTTAACGTTAAAGGTTATAACAACCTTTCTTTTAAGTCAGTGTATGTTTGAATTCATAAGTTACATTTAATATGGCGTTTTTTATGGTAGCTGGCAGCCAGCCTCTTCTCTTCTGAGTTTTCTTTTTTCGAAAATAATGGAGTTTTCTTTTCCAGCATAAATGATGTCTTTATTCTGCCATTTACCCTTTTTGTGTTCTTTTCAAATAATGTTGCTCTAAAACCCCGAAGATATGCTACATGTTTCACCCTCAATTTTATCAAAAGGTTAGTAATGCAGCACTTTTTAAACAGATTTTCTTGTTATTGTTTTTGAAGTTTGTTTGTGTTAATGAAATAGTTTTTGTATTTTTTAATTAAAAGTGTTAAAATGGAAGCAAAATGTATAGTTTTACAATATTTAGAAGCAACATAAAAGACAATTGCATAAATGATCGTTAAAGATGTAACACATTATGAGGGTATGAGTAACCTTTAATAAATGGTACAAAATATGTTGACAATGCCATAAGTCGCTCAACATCTGATTTGGAAATGTACGTATTAGATTTAGGAAATATTTGACGCTTATTATGATTTAGAGCCGATACAATAAATGACGTGAAGTCATTGACACATTTATCTACATCTTCCTCACACTGAATACAAAAATCTGTGTGGATGTGACTGCTTATATATTTTTTATATTTTGTAACGATCCCTATAATATCATGTCTAGTAAAGCATAAGCTACCTATAACACCAGCTAAGCTCGTCGGAAAATGGGGAGTTTCTTTTAACTATACTGTCCATGACAAAGTCGTTACTATGAAATTAAAACCTAGGTAGCTGTAAGTAATCGCAAATACGGAAAAAAATAAAAAATAAAACAAACTAATAAATGTGAAACGAAAATTGTAGAAATATAGAAGTATATTTTCGGGAAAAGAAATGAGATCATATTCTTTCTCTTCCGTCTATACCCGCCCTGGACCTATGCTATTCTTTGTATATGTTGAATAGCCCACTAGAATTCTAACAATCGGCGATTAGATGTTTCGTGAAATATTTAAATTAAATTTAAGATCGCATTTATAAAATTTAACAAGTTTTATTTGAGTTAAATATATTAAAATTAAACATTGAAATTAATAATAATGAAATGATCCGAACAATATTCAAAAGTAAATATACTGAGTAAGGAGTATGTATGGAAATTGTATTTTTCTTTTTAAGATTATGTAATTAAATATTAAACATTTTGACATAAAAAGGATTAACCTAATATTTCCAAATTTGAATTATTCATTATATTATATATTAATTTAAGTTTAACTATCACGACACTATATTTTATATATTTTAATAAACAAAATTATATCAATTGACTCACCAAAATTCTCGTTCCGACGACCGCAGGCCTGTTGTCATAGGATCTTGAATGATATTTAAATCTTTCAGGATGTTTTATAACGTAGTCGTAAGTTGGAAATTTAAATATATATTAGTATCGTAACAATTATTTTAAATATGTAACATATTTACCTTTTATAAATTGATAAATGTTTAATATTTCTTATTTTTTTTTTTAAAGTTTGTTGTTTAAATTTGAATATATGTAAGTATTATTAGTTATAAGTATATAGTGTATTATAAAATGTGTGATCATAAATTCTAAATGTATTAGTGTAGTATGTTTCGTATTAATTTATTTTTAAATTAAAATTCCATAATAGTAGGGTATTTTGAATTCAATTCGGACATGTTTTGAGATTTCCTCATTTGAGTATCCAGTGTTAGGTGGAATATATTATTGAATAGATAGTTTTAAATTGATTAGGGTATTTTTGGATTCGGCGAGGATTCAAAATCTTCTCATTTGATAAATAATTAAATTTTCCCAATATTTCTTAGTCTCCCATCCAATTTCCCTTTTCGGATCTAATAGATCCGAAAATATCAAAATTTCACCGCAATGTATTTGGACTCTCAATATACAAAATTCTGTCCTCAATATTAGCCACTTCCAAAATCTATAATCTAAATTCAAAGTATTAACAAAATGACCTATATAAACTTAATGTAACTATTTTACCTGATAAATTCTCTGTTTTCGTCCTTTTCATCAATAAAATTAATAATTCGGCCTGAAGTTATATTTTAAAATTTTCAAAAAAAATTATATCAACCCTTGTATTGAAGTTTAAAATGAAAATGAAAATTTTTCAATATTCAATTTTAATTATTCAAACTAAGTTTACTAAGATCCAATATTGATTTATATAATACAAAAGTTCTACACTATAAAAAATTTTATTAAAATAACAACTAGTCCTCACAAAACAGGAACAGCTTGAGGTTTCCCTAAACCGACAACTGGTGCTGTAAAGGACTAATTTGTAATCGTCAAAATCGTCATGTCCATATGTCCTTAGCGTGATATATTCCAACAGAGTCACTGTCCAAGTCTTGCAACTCGTAATTTACTTGTCCGATCTTACGTATAACTTTTGCCTTTACACCAACTGGTGCCAATTTCGAATTGAAATATTCTATTTTCGAGCTTTGTTTAAAATTTCGTCTTATAACTTCTTGTCCAATAGAAAACTCTTTTGTCCTTGATCTCAAGTTATACATGCGTACATTCTTATCATAAGCTTTCTTCACATGGTCTCTTATTGTATCGCGAATTAATGAAAACTCGTCCTGTCTTTCAATTTGTAAATCCGTTTCAGCCAAAAGATTGAGTCTATCCAAAAGTTTATAGTCTTTTCCGTGCGTTATCATGGTCTGTCCGAAAACGATTTGGTATGGAGTCCTCCCTATAGTCTGATGTATGCTATTTCGAAGCGCACAATTTATACCACTTAAGTATAAATCCCAGTTTCTTTGGTCATTTCTAACATAAGATCTAAGTGCCTCGTTAATTGATCTATTCACACGTTCGCTAGCATTTGCCTGGGGACTGTACACGGCAGTAAACATATGCTGTACCCCATATTTATTCAAAAATTTTCCAAAATCCTTACTTTTGAACTGTGTTCCATTATCTGAAACTATAACTTCCGGCACTCCATAACAATCAAAAATTTTGGTCTTAAGGTAGTCTATAATAACTTTCGAAATAGGTTTTCTTAAAGGTTCTAAAAACGTAAATTTTGAAAAATGGTCAAGTACAATTAAAATGTTCGTATTCCCGTTCTTTGTCCTAGGTAATGGTCCAATTAAATCTATGTACAATCGTTGAAATGGTCTTTCGGTCTTTACCATTTGGCCTAATGGTGGTCTCAAAGTAGATGTTGGTGTCTTGGATGTTTTACATAGGTCACAATTTAAAATATAGTCCTTAACGTCCGTCACGAGTTTTGGCCAATAAAAGTATCGTCTAATTCTTTCTAATGTCTTACCGATTCCACCATGGGATGAATTTGGAATGTCATGTGCCGAGTAAATAACGTCCTTTTGAAGTTCTGTTGGTACCAATAATTTCCATGAAGTTGATTCGTCCGTTTGTCCTAAAGAAAAATCTGTCCGTTTATAAATGTATTTATCTATAATTTTAAAATCTGGTAACCCAGAACTTTGAAAGTCTTCGCGAAGTTTACGGTATTCATCGGAATCGAATGCGTCTGAATCAAGATCAATAGCTGGCAATCTTTCTAATTCTAAAGATTCTACAAAATCTTCACCCTCATGTGCCCTGGATAAAGTATCTGGAACAATATTCTGTCTTCCACTACGATGTTCAATCGTAAAGTGAAAACCTTGTAGCTTCAACGACCACCTGGCCAGGCGACCTGAAAGATCTCTTTGGCCCATTAACCACTTTAGGCTAGCATGGTCAGTTACAACCTTAAACTCATGCCCCTCTATATAAGAACGAAATTTCTTAATGGCTAACACTACCGCAAGACACTCTAGCTCAGTTATTGTATAATTTCTCTGAGCCTTGTTTAATTTCTGCGACATAAACGCAATGGGTCGCTCAGTACCGCTTTCGTCCTCTTGTGCTAATACCGCACCTACACCGTAAGTACTAGCATCGCATTGTAAAATAAAACTTTTGTCGTAATTCGGATGTACTAGTAGTGGTGCAGTGGTCAATTTGTTCTTTAGTTCGTCAAACGCAATTTGTGCTTGTTCTGTCCAAGTAAAAGTTTTTTTCTTCGACAAAAGTTCAGTCAGAGGAAAAGTCAAGTCCGAGTAATTGTGTATAAAGCGTCTGTACCATCCTGTCATTCCTAAAAATCGTCGTAAGTGTTTAATTGATTTAGGTACGGGGAAGTCTTTAATGGCCTTTACTTTGTCGTCGTCAACTTGCAGCGCTCCGTTTCCTACTATGTAACCAAGGTATTTCACCCTATTTAAACAAAAACTACTCTTTTTAACGTTAATAGTAAGTCCTGCTTTTCGTAATTGAGAAGCTACCTCCAACAAATGTGCTAAATGTTCGTCATATGTCTGTGATACTATAAGTAAGTCATCTAAATAAACAAAAACTCGGGATTTCAAATTGTACGGAATAACCATGTCCATCAGTCGGCACAACGTTTGCGGTGCATTGCATAGTCCAAACGGCATTCTTGTAAATTGATACAAGGGCCGATTAGGGACCGTAAAAGCAGTCTTCGGTTTAGAACTTTCCTCCAATTTTATTTGCCAGAAAGCATCTTTCAAATCTATTTTCGATATGAAATAAACTGGAGGAAGTCTTGCAATAAGTCCGTCAATGTTAGGTATAGGGTACGCGTCTTTCATTGTCACTGAATTTAGCTTCCGACTGTCCACGCACATTCTTATCTTACCGGGTTTCACAACTACCACTGTAGGAGAGGACCAAGGTGAACTAGGGGCTTCTTCTATAACACCTAAAGACAACATTCTCTCTATTTCACCACTTAATTGTTTTTCAACAGCAGGTGAAATAGGGTAGTAACGCTGCTTTATCGGTTTCGCATTACCAGTGTAAATAAAATGTTCTAAAAGTGAAGTACACCCAAGGCCTTCAACCTCCGAGTTAGGAAACGCTGCAATTACTCTATCTAGTCTTTGTTGTTGCTCGTTATTCAATATTATCTTGTCCGGATTATCTTCAGTACATTTAATTTCCCCAACATTAGGTATGCAAATTTTGAGTCCGAAACTCGTCCAAAAATCAAACCCACATATCACGTCCTGTTGTATTGATGGTACCACTAAAAATTCTATTGATTTTGTTTGTCCATTGTATGTCATATTCAGTAAAACTGTCCCTAATACATTTTGTCTTTGTCCGTCCGCAGTTCGTACATTGCCTTTATATCGCCGAAATTTTCTATTCTCTTGAACCATAATTGCCAAATTTCCACCAATCACACTTTTGTTGGCACCACTATCAAGAAGAGCAAAATACATTTTATCCTCTATCCTCAAATTAATGTAAGGCCTGCTATCCATATCCTTATTTACAATAGACGAAATTACACAAACTTTATAAAATTTTAATTTCCTATAAAAATCCTGAATTCTTTTAGAAGATCTACTACTGGAAGATTTTAATTCACCGAAAATTCGATTACGAACCTTTTCATATTCCCTTAATCGTATATGATACGGTCTTTTCAACGGATGAATATTATCGTTTATGTCAGTATTATAGTCCTGTCCTTGTCCTAATATATTCTGTTTACTGTCATGTACTTCAAATCCGGATGTCCGCACTACTTCCGCCGGACATCCTTCTGAGCGTTTCCCTGTTTTCTACTACAATTTGGGCAATTTGGTCTGTAAACATCTTTTACCCCACAACCATAACAAAACACTCGTCTGGTTTCCAAACAGTCGAAGTACGTATGTCCAAGTTTCCCACAATTCCAACACTTCAAATTTTGAATTGCACAAATCTCACTGTTATTGTCCATTGTTGTATTTAATGAGTCCGTTTCGTCAGTTTCAGCTATTTCTAAAACATGTCCTTTGGTTGTCCTACGAGATTCTAATGCATGAACATCCTTCATAAATTGTTCGTGTTTTCTCACTTCACGACGTAATTGAGAAACACTGGTAATTTCTAAATGAAGAAGCTCGTGTCGAATTTCATTTTTCAAATTTCTCATTAAAATTTCACATAAATCTCTGTCGGAAATTGAAGTCCTTAATTTGTCGGTCATTGTAGATATAATGTCCAAATAATCGTCAAAACTTTCGTTTGCTTTCTGTTTTCGTCGCCTAATGTCTTCTAAAATGTCTAAGTCATTGTGGTCAACTTTATATTGTCTTCTCAAAGCGTTTGTCAATGTCATCCAATCTATGACATCATCATGTTGGCGATGAAAACGCCAAAACCATACAAGCGCTTTGCCCTCAAACAAACTATGAGCATGTTTGCATAATAATTGGAAATCTCCCCTCAAATTGTCTGTAGTCAAAATACTGACTCGATAAATAAATTCGTCAACAGTCATATCATTATCATTACCACTAAATTTTAACCGCCAATTACGTATAATATTAAGAACCTTCTCTGCAAAGAAATGTTCTTGGGTCGAATCAGAATTTGTACTATTAGGTGAATGTCTATTTTCCCGATCTGGTGGTGACGCATCAGAAGTATTTCTGTCCGAAGAATTCGGAATAATAGGATTGCCTCGAATATTTAAATTTTGAAAAAGTGTTCTAATTTCACTCGTAATTATATTATTCATTTCACTACGAAAAGTGATTAATGATTCCGAAACTATTTCCCTAACACGATTGCTATCAACTTGTCCATTCTGTGAATCTAGGTTCTGATTTTCTGATGTACTTCTGGTTTGATCTGTCCCATTAGTTTGTCTTTGCATTGAATTTTCCTGATCTAGATTTACTGTAAAACTATAATTACCTGGTCGGTCCATAGCCGCTAAATTTTCTTGACTTCTTGTCAAAACCATTATTAAAATTAATAAACCTCAATAAACAAATTAGCTGTTCATTTCACTACTCCATCTAATACCAAATGTTAGAATTAATAAAAAAAAAAAAACACTTCTACATTCCAAACAAACAAAAAAAAAAAATTCTCAGATCCAAATTCCCATTTTAAAATGTATAATGAGTATATCATCTGCCGTTTTCGACATAAGATACAATATCTCCAACCATACATATTCAAAATTTAAAATAAAACTTATCCGAGATTCATATGAGAGTATGTTTCCAAATTGAAATCAGAAACAAAAATCTCGATCATAATCTTCCACGAAAACTAATTTATCAAACATAAAATATGCCAAAATATGTGCAAAGTTATTGTGAGTAGTATTCTAAACCCATTACTGATTTCAAAACACCAAATCTCAAACAAAACTAAACACTAAAGATAATTCGAAAGTCTATTCCATACTATATTCGGTTAAGAAGTTTACGTTCAAAAATTCCGAAACTATAATACACAAAAGAGAATTTAAACAAAACCAAAATGAAAGAAAATTAAAATGATTAACCGTATCTACAATCTGTTTATAATTTGAAGCAACAGCAAGATGACATTTAAAAGTATTGAATTGCTAAAAGTTGTAAACTTGGAAGCATAACATTGCTGTGCCCCACGTTGGGCGCCATTTAATTTATGTAACGATCCCTATAATATCATGTCTAGTAAAGCATAAGCTACCTATAACACCAGCTAAGCTCGTCGGAAAATGGGGAGTTTCTTTTAACTATACTGTCCATGACAAAGTCGTTACTATGAAATTAAAACCTAGGTAGCTGTAAGTAATCGCAAATACGGAAAAAAATAAAAAATAAAACAAACTAATAAATGTGAAACGAAAATTGTAGAAATATAGAAGTATATTTTCGGGAAAAGAAATGAGATCATATTCTTTCTCTTCCGTCTATACCCGCCCTGGACCTATGCTATTCTTTGTATATGTTGAATAGCCCACTAGAATTCTAACAATCGGCGATTAGATGTTTCGTGAAATATTTAAATTAAATTTAAGATCGCATTTATAAAATTTAACAAGTTTTATTTGAGTTAAATATATTAAAATTAAACATTGAAATTAATAATAATGAAATGATCCGAACAATATTCAAAAGTAAATATACTGAGTAAGGAGTATGTATGGAAATTGTATTTTTCTTTTTAAGATTATGTAATTAAATATTAAACATTTTGACATAAAAAGGATTAACCTAATATTTCCAAATTTGAATTATTCATTATATTATATATTAATTTAAGTTTAACTATCACGACACTATATTTTATATATTTTAATAAACAAAATTATATCAATTGACTCACCAAAATTCTCGTTCCGACGACCGCAGGCCTGTTGTCATAGGATCTTGAATGATATTTAAATCTTTCAGGATGTTTTATAACGTAGTCGTAAGTTGGAAATTTAAATATATATTAGTATCGTAACAATTATTTTAAATATGTAACATATTTACCTTTTATAAATTGATAAATGTTTAATATTTCTTATTTTTTTTTTTAAAGTTTGTTGTTTAAATTTGAATATATGTAAGTATTATTAGTTATAAGTATATAGTGTATTATAAAATGTGTGATCATAAATTCTAAATGTATTAGTGTAGTATGTTTCGTATTAATTTATTTTTAAATTAAAATTCCATAATAGTAGGGTATTTTGAATTCAATTCGGACATGTTTTGAGATTTCCTCATTTGAGTATCCAGTGTTAGGTGGAATATATTATTGAATAGATAGTTTTAAATTGATTAGGGTATTTTTGGATTCGGCGAGGATTCAAAATCTTCTCATTTGATAAATAATTAAATTTTCCCAATATTTCTTAGTCTCCCATCCAATTTCCCTTTTCGGATCTAATAGATCCGAAAATATCAAAATTTCACCGCAATGTATTTGGACTCTCAATATACAAAATTCTGTCCTCAATATTAGCCACTTCCAAAATCTATAATCTAAATTCAAAGTATTAACAAAATGACCTATATAAACTTAATGTAACTATTTTACCTGATAAATTCTCTGTTTTCGTCCTTTTCATCAATAAAATTAATAATTCGGCCTGAAGTTATATTTTAAAATTTTCAAAAAAAATTATATCAACCCTTGTATTGAAGTTTAAAATGAAAATGAAAATTTTTCAATATTCAATTTTAATTATTCAAACTAAGTTTACTAAGATCCAATATTGATTTATATAATACAAAAGTTCTACACTATAAAAAATTTTATTAAAATAACAACTAGTCCTCACAATTTAAGCCAATTTATTCTATAGTAATATTTTTCAGTATGAAATTTTGAGATGTTGGACCTCCCGTAATATTATACTATGGAGAATAATCAGGATATAAATAATATATTTCAATAGATATTGAATTTCGATTAATATTTCTTGGTTTGGCACGTCGATGGTTTTACTCTACATAAAGTGGGCTACCTCTGATTTGTGTTGGTTTAAACCAGAGACCGGCAACCAGGGATGTTAAATGGAGTTTTCAATTTTGTACTATCCTCCAAAAAAATTGTACTTTTTAAAATTTATTAAAACATCAAAAAAGCACATCAAAATTCAATTGTATACAAAAAAACAAAACTAAACATTAACATGTAGGTATTATATGTAAGAATAAAATAAGGTAAATAAAAAAAGTCTTATGAATATATGAGATTAAAATCAGTTAATAAGCTATTTGGAATTTTTACATCATAGCAGCATGAATTTGTCGACCTTAAACAATATTTTGTCTGTATGAGACTTGATAATGTTGGCACATTTAGTCTGTTTCTTTCCTTAGTTTGATGCTTTACAATTGTCTTTCTACCTTTGCTTTGAAGTTGTTTAGCCTTATTTCTGTCAGGCGGCGCTAATCCTTCTACCCATTTCCCCACATATTCCGTTAGCAGCTCGTGTTCTTTGGTGGACTTATTGGCAGATTACGGGTTTTCCTAGCATGTGGTTACTGACTCTGCTGAAGAGAATTGACCTATTTCGGAATTTGGCTTAACGACTTTTTCATAGCTGGACAGGTTAAGCACTCTTACAGGAACTATTCTTTTGTTACAGGGTACGAGGGCTTTTGCTGTTATAAGATCACTTTTTATTTCTGCTGGTTCTACCACCCACAAACTGTTGTCCTTACTATCTCCGTCCATACGGGCCCATAATAAAGTTTCTGACTGTTGTGGTAGTTTCTGATGCTCGACGGTAACTAGCTTTCTTACTTGAGTTCTGTTCTCATATCCAAAGTGAAGGGGTATTTCCACATTTCGCCAAATCATAACTTTTTGCCCCATATGCAATTTTATGCCGTTACTAATCATGAAATCAGCACCAATGATTACGGCAATGTCGGCAACAATAAATACATGTAATTCGTTGACTATATTTCTCTAGTATTTGCGGCTTAGAAATTATTTTCGCTGTTTCTTGTGCCAACGCGAATGAAACGGTTTCAGCAAATGATGGTTTAGGTGTGGCACAAACTGCATGTTTTATTTCAGGATCGCGAATGCCATTAACAAATGCCTCTATCTTGATATGGTCCGAGAATGGGTTGTTTTCCCCTGGATAAGTAAGCTGTAGCAAACGCTCAATTTCCAACGCAAAATCTTGTAGTGTCTCATTGGCCTTCTGCACTTACGAAATTGTACTTGAATTTAAATATAACTGTTTTAACGGCTGGTTTAAAGTTGCATAATGCCCCTAAAGAGCAGTGCTTCTCAAACTTTAACAAATCTGTAGGTATTATTAACATTGCTGTAGAACATACAACATTGAATAAATGCTTTGAGTTGAGCATTGTATGTAAGTATGGCAATACTAAATGATTAATGACTAACATTGAAAGCTCTAGAATTCGAATATTCTAGTTTTAAGATCATAAGATAGATGGTAACGCAGTGTATATAAATTGGCTGTGAGAGCACCACAACAGTGAATCTAATTTGAAGCATCGTTAAGTAAAGCCATCAACTGCATATCCAATGTATTCTTGTACATTAAAAAGTGTGTGTATTTCTGCGAATTTATAAACGTGTATAAACACACTGAGTGACTATTTTATTTGTTGTTATTGTACATTTAAAATAAATAAAGAGTTGTTACAATTTTAAACTACTAAAACTGCTTTTATTTGCAATCAAAAGTTTCCGATTTATTTAAAGAAAATAAATCACAGTTTTTAAAAGGTAAAAACGTAACAAAAAAAATTAAGAAAAGAAAATATTTCATAAAACCAAATTCAATGTTAGATTTATTTCACTTTTACTTGCTAACAACATTTTTTAACTATATAAGTAAAACTTATAAAAATAATTCGCTTTCAGAGCCTGAATCCTGTGCGGGAATCATGGGGTCACAAAGCAGCTTTAGAACTTCGTGATGGAAGATTTTTTGACAGTGATCTTGCATAGTTTTCTCATGAGTAATTTTTCGAGTGTGCAATGCCCGGTAATTACGGAAGTCTTTATTTCTGGACTCCATTGCTACTTCTGAGAGCATTATCATTTCTAAACACGATTATTTGACAATATCAGTCCCATGTATTAAAATTATTAACCAAAACCTGAACGAATTTCATTAGTAGGAATAACTCTATTAAAAAAATGGAATTTAACCCACTAAAGACCAAAATTAACCTTTTTGCAACCATTAATGCAAACATAATACTTTGTATTCATTCATTTATTTTAATTATATTCAAACATTTAGTAATTCCTTAAATTTAATTAATTTTGTATATTTAAATAAAAGAGGTCATCTTTACTTTCATTAATCGTCTTGGAGGCTAAATTCCTCCATAGGTTCACTGCAACGAAACTTTGCCTAGGGTCTCATTTGCTTTTACCTTTATTCTTTTAAAATTTCAATAATTAATATTAATATGGGAGCAATTATAGACCGATCGCCATGAAATTAGGTCGTGTGATTAATTTTTATATGAAAGTTATTTCTGTTAAATTTCATGTGTATACCAACATTTTTAAGTTAAAATGATTTTCGGAAGCGGGTCTTATATTGGAGCTATGACTAATAATGGACCGACCATCATAAAATTACATGACATGAATTCCGTCTACATAAATATTATTTGGAGCGAAATTTGTGTAAATACCTATACAAATTAAACATTTATTAATTAAATAATTAAACGTATTATACAAGAAACTTATTTACAAATGTAAATTGCTTAAAATTCTACATTGTGGCAGTCAATTTTTGTCCAGGCTTACTTCATTAGGTCTAGTTTTAAATTCAAAAATTAGTTATGTGGTACCTAGCTGTACTTTTCTAATTCCTTTACACATTAAGAAATTTTGACAAAAATATACTTTTATGTACATAATTGCAAGGGGTATTACTAAAATCATTTCCATCACAACAAATCATATCCTCGTATTCTTTAGGACTTGTTTTATAAAAAATAAAATGTAGATTCAATAGAGCAATTAAAATTTTCATAATACATTGGGTGAAACCAAAATCGCTCATTGCATACATTTACGGCCCTGTATTTTCATAATAAATATATCAATCGAAAAATGTTGAATGCATTGTATGATAATAATGGTTTACATGTTTGATTTCGGCTCTGGAACACTCTAGGTGCCAAATCCCTCCAAAAACTAATACTGTCCACAGCAGTACGAAAACTGAAAAGAGCCCTTCATTTAGAAGAGGATCGCATAAACGAAAATTATATTAAAAGTTTGACGAGCACAAAATACACAAATTTCTCTCTTTGGAAGGGAATGAGGAACATTAAGCCACCGGTAGAGGCAAAAGCTGACGGAACCTGGGCACGAAGTGCTATAGAAAAAGCAACAGTATTTGCTGAACATTTAAGTGAAGTATTTCAACCTAATTCCACGGCAAATGAGTTCGAGCTCGAAGAATTTCCGGTTTCAACAATGGCTAATGCAGCCCAATTCGATATTGGCCCGGAGGATATTAATAGAGTAATTAAAAATAAATTGAACTTGAAAAAATCACCGGGATATGATTTAATAACTCCATCATTGATTAAGAACCTACCAAATGTGGCAATAATTGTGCTTTCTATATTGTTTAATGCGATCTTGAAACTTGGAATTTATCCAAAAAATTGGAAAATTTCTCAAATAATAATGATACCGAAACCGGGTAAAGATTTAACCCTGCCATCTTCTTATAGACCTATTAGCCTACTCCCTTGTTTGTCGAAGCTGTTCGAGAAAATATTCCAGGAAAAGATCATACCTTTTTTGAATGATGGAAATATTATCCCAGAACACCAATTTGGTTTCCGTGAACATCATGGCACCATTGAACAAGCCAATCGTTTAACTGGAGAGATTAGAAAATCTTTCGAATTAAAGAAATATATTTTAGATGTTGCCCAAGCTTTTGACAAGGTATGGCATAAAGGTCTAGTACATAAAATCAAATGTTTACTACCACTATGTACTCATAAATTGCTGGAGTCTAATCTATCGAATAGACTTTTCAGAGTTAAGTTCAATGATTATGTGACGAGAGAATACAAGATTAGAGCTGGCGTTCTACAGGGAAGTGTACTAGGACCTACGTTATATTTGACTTGCCTACGTGCGATAAATTAACAATCTACATTTGCGGATGTTACCGCCATTATTAGTTCACACGAAAACCCACTCATAGCATCTAGTCAACTGCACAGTGGGGCAGAATCAAAATGTTTTGGAAATAAATCTGGCATTTCTAAATGGCTAGGTACCCTACTTGGTGCCCCCTTAGTGCCCTTGGAGCATCTGCAGAGTCCATTTTAATAACATTAACTCGAATACTACTTGGCTATGCTCACGTCAAGTGTTATCCCGATCGGACCAGCCGTTTAGAAATACCAGATTTATTTCTGAATGTCTCCGATAATGGTAGAAAAATACCAAAGATGTCAATAGATGGTGAATTATCTAGCCTTATCTAGAAAATAATAACCAAGTATAAATAGTGACGGCAAGAACCCAAATCAGTCAGTCTAATTTGAAGCATCGTTACATAAGTGTGCTATATAGATTGTAGTGTAAACGTGTATTTGTATAAAAACACTTAGTGACTGTTATAAATAAAGAATTGTTAAAAAAAAAGAAAAATAACACTCAGGCAATTAAAAAGCCTATATATTAGAGTTGTGCCGTTCTGAACTAAAACGCTCTTTTTTAGTGATTCAGTTATAAGGTTATACTACGTCTACAATTCAATTACAAAAACAACATTGACACAATGTTTTAGTGTATCACAAAATAAGAAATTACCTGTTGTTTTTGTAATTGTTTTGTAGTCGTAGTATAACCTTTTAACTGAATCACTAAAAAAGAGCGTTTTAGTTCAGAGCGGCACAACTCTACTATATATTACTTGTGTTACTTTCTTTGTAAAGGGGATAGAGTGTAGAAAGCAAGGTGGTGAAAGGAGGAGAAAAGCTTTTATTGACAACTCTGCAATTGCGCGTTATTTTTGTTATTAAGTGACTATTATAAATAAAGAGTTGTTACAATTTTAAACTACTAAACTGCTTTTATTTGCAATCAAAATTATCCGGTTTATTTAAAGGAAATAAACCAACGTTTTTAAAAGGTAACAATGCATTAAAACAATACATTAAAATCACCAGTACTACCAGGTGTGCTTAGATATGTAAGTAAAAGAAATTTGAGTCCCCAAAATAACGGAACGTCTGTCAAGATACCGAAGATATTTGATAATCCATTGATAGGCAATTGTTTCGCACTCTTAAGCGAGGATGACAATCATAAGAGCGGAAATAATGACGATTTCGAAAAAATATATCTACGTGATATCAGCTCTAATAATTTGGTTAAAGCATTTGTTGAGCTCTTGTTCTATTCTCCCAATAAGAAAAGGCGGGTGTGCAAGAATCGAAAATAGTCGTATACACTGAGGATTTGTTATAGACAAATCTCTTAACACCTAAATGATAGTAGATAGTTTTTATATTTATCAAGTGAAAAGTAGCAAAGGGTTGACATTTGTCCAAGGTTGGCAACCGAAACGAATAACGATATTAATTTTATTATTATTTCGGTATCGGTATACCGGTATGAAACTAATATATCGGTATTTATACTGGTATTAAAAATAAATGCAAATCGTAATATATGTAATACAATTTTTTTCATTTATTAATTTACAAAAATGAATAATTAATAGGAACACAAAAGTAATTACAAATATTTAAATTAAAAAATATTTTGTTGATTAGAATTTATATAATACCAATCGAGGTAAAAATACAAGCATCTTCTGATTGTATTAGAAAAACAAAAGAAATTTTCACGATCCATATTTCGGAATTACCAAAATATACTTGGAATTTTAAAATAAAGGACTTTAAATTTAAATATACAAATTAAATAAACATTGTTAATACGGTTTTATGAAGTCATCAGCGCAAAAGAGGTGTAACTAGGGTATTCAATAGATGAACCGTTAATCGGTTAAACAATTGAATTTGGTCGGTTAACTGTTCAGATTATTTAAAATTGCCGATTTTCAAATAACAAATAAACCGATTAATTTGTGTCGGTTAACCGAAATTTATTTTTTTTGTACCTTTATAGAAATATAGTTTTAAGTACACAAATTTTATTTCTTAACTCATGAACATTCGCTTCTAACAATAGTTTTTTGAAGTATAGCTCAGAAACTGAAACTAAGGAATTTGGAAATGGCCTTTATTCTAGAATGTTCCATGATAAACTTTGTCCCAATGAGTCGTAGGAAGGCATGATAATAGATGAAACTGAAGACATTACTGAAACGAGTCTTTTATCAAAACTTAACCAAACTATTAAAAGTATTCAAAATCCAAAAAGGACTCCAATGGTATAATGGAGGATTTTATATGCTTAAAAAATACTGAACAAAGAACTGAGAAATTGGATAGTCTTTGTCATGCCTTACCTTCGATTTCTCCAACATCTACAATCAGTGAGATAGTTTTTTCCAAGTCAAGTTGTATTGAAAGTAAAGAAAAATCGTTTATAAGGAAACCTTTTAAGTTATATTCTTTTCTTAAGATTATTTCAGAAGATCTCACTAAAATCTTTAAAAAACTCATATGTGTATATAAAAAGGATTTCAAATACCATATATTTGTGCCATTATTTATTTTTATTTTTCGAAATGCTTAAATAAGTACACAAAATTCGTGGTTATATTTTCAATTTAAAATGAAAATAGAAATTATTCGGTTAATAGGATAATATAAAATTAACTGATTATTAACCGATTAAATCTAAACCCCGATTAATTATTCGCTCGATTAACCGATTAAACTAGAAACCCGATTAATTGAATACCCTAGGTGTAACCCACAATTCTTGTTGGTTGCTGTTCTGGTGTTACATACATTCCTTACATTACTAACTATCAATACAAGAGTGGAGTAAGCCACTTTTGGTATTTAAAAGCAGATGGAGCTGAAAAAAAAACCGTTTTTGCTAAGAGCATAAATAATATAAGTGGTGTAATTTAAATATACCACTTTCGCATTATGTATTTTGACCAATGTGGGGACATAGTAGAAATATATAGAGATGTCGTTGTTCTGTCAGTATGTTGTATCTTAGCCGGACTTTACTATTGAGGAAATAGATCATACATTTTTGATATTTACCATGTGACTTAAATGTTGGTGTAACAGACAAAAATAAAAAAATTCTTCAGAGATATATACATCCCAGAAAACTGGCACGAAGATAATACGAAATAGTGAAAATGTTTTTTTCTCTTCCAAATCGATGGAAAAAAATATAACCAACATATAGTAACACCAAGGTGGAGTGGTTGTAAGTTAAGTGGCTAAGATTCCATAATTTTAAATTTTTTACAAGTATTCAGTCAATGAAGATGTCCTCTTTAACGAGGTCAGTGTTAAAAGGAGGCAGTCAGTGACCATAACACAACTAGATGCATTGGAAAAACCGACCATAGCTGAATAAAATAAAATGGGCCTTCATGAATTGTTGCTCTTCATCCCGTCAGTTCATCGCACTTTTTTTAAAAAACTGAATTGCTCCAACAGTGTCAGGGATGATGTGTGTTATGATAAGACAGATGCTAATTATCACTTGTTCAATGTATTTTGATTGATTTCTTAATAAACTTGTCTTAAAGTAGTGTAACTTGTTTTTTTTTTAATTGTACCAAAATATCATAAATGGAGAAGTTGTGTAACCCACATTTTTCCCATAATATTAACTCAATAAATATAAATTCTAATCAACAAAATATTTTCTAATTTAAATATTTGTAATTACTTTTGTGTTCCTATTAATTATTCATTTTTGTAAATTAATAAATGAAAAAAAATTGTATTACATATATTACGATTTTTTTTAAATTTTGTTAGGTTATATGCATTTATTTTTAATACCAGTATAAATACCGATATATTAGTTTCATACCGGTATACCGATACCGAAATAATAATAAAATTAATATCGTTATTCGTTTCGGTTGCCAACCTTGGACAAATGTCAACCCTTTGCTACTTTTCACTTGATAAATATAAAAACTATCTACTATCATTTAGGTGTTAAGAGATTTGTCTATAACAAATCCTCAGTGTATACGACTATTTTCGATTCTTGCACACCCGCCTTTTCTTATTGGGAGAATAGAACAAGAGCTCAACAAATGCTTTAACCAAATTATTAGAGCTGATATCACGTAGATATATTTTTTCGAAATCGTCATTATTTCCGCTCTTATGATTGTCATCCTCGCTTAAGAGTGCGAAACAATTGCCTATCAATCAAATATCTTCGGTATCTTGACAGACGTTCCGTTATTTTGGGGACTCAAATTTCTTTTACTTACATATCTAAGCACACCTGGTAGTACTGGTGATTTTAATGTATTGTTTTAATGCATTGTTACCTTTTAAAAACGTTGGTTTATTTCCTTTAAATAAACCGGATAATTTTGATTGCAAATAAAAGCAGTTTAGTAGTTTAAAATTGTAACAACTCTTTATTTATAATAGTCACTTAATAACAAAAATAACGCGCAATTGCAGAGTTGTCAATAAAAGCTTTTCTCCTCCTTTCACCACCTTGCTTTCTACACTCTATCCCCTTTACAAAGAAAGTAACACAAGTAATATATAGTAGAGTTGTGCCGCTCTGAACTAAAACGCTCTTTTTTAGTGATTCAGTTAAAAGGTTATACTACGACTACAAAACAATTACAAAAACAACAGGTAATTTCTTATTTTGTGATACACTAAAACATTGTGTCAATGTTGTTTTTGTAATTGAATTGTAGACGTAGTATAACCTTATAACTGAATCACTAAAAAAGAGCGTTTTAGTTCAGAACGGCACAACTCTAATATATAGGCTTTTTAATTGCCTGAGTGTTATTTTTCTTTTTTTTTAACAATTCTTTATTTATAACAGTCACTAAGTGTTTTTATACAAATACACGTTTACACTACAATCTATATAGCACACTTATGTAACGATGCTTCAAATTAGACTGACTGATTTGGGTTCTTGCCGTCACTATTTATACTTGGTTATTATTTTCTAGATAAGGCTAGATAATTCACCATCTATTGACATCTTTGGTATTTTTCTACCATTATCGGAGACATTCAGAAATAAATCTGGTATTTCTAAACGGCTGGTCCGATCGGGATAACACTTGACGTGAGCATAGCCAAGTAGTATTCGAGTTAATGTTATTAAAATGGACTCTGCAGATGCTCCAAGGGCACTATGGGGGCACCAAGTAGGGTACCTAGCCATTTAGAAATGCCAGATTTATTTCCAAAACATTTTGATTCTGCCCCACTGTGCAGTTGACTAGATGCTATGAGTGGGTTTTCGTGTGAACTAATAATGGCGGTAACATCCGCAAATGTAGATTGTTAATTTATCGCACGTAGGCAAGTCAAATATAACGTAGGTCCTAGTACACTTCCCTGTAGAACGCCAGCTCTAATCTTGTATTCTCTCGTCACATAATCATTGAACTTAACTCTGAAAAGTCTATTCGATAGATTAGACTCCAGCAATTTATGAGTACATAGTGGTAGTAAACATTTGATTTTATGTACTAGACCTTTATGCCATACCTTGTCAAAAGCTTGGGCAACATCTAAAATATATTTCTTTAATTCGAAAGATTTTCTAATCTCTCCAGTTAAACGATTGGCTTGTTCAATGGTGCCATGATGTTCACGGAAACCAAATTGGTGTTCTGGGATAATATTTCCATCATTCAAAAAAGGTATGATCTTTTCCTGGAATATTTTCTCGAACAGCTTCGACAAACAAGGGAGTAGGCTAATAGGTCTATAAGAAGATGGCAGGGTTAAATCTTTACCCGGTTTCGGTATCATTATTATTTGAGAAATTTTCCAATTTTTTGGATAAATTCCAAGTTTCAAGATCGCATTAAACAATATAGAAAGCACAATTATTGCCACATTTGGTAGGTTCTTAATCAATGATGGAGTTATTAAATCATATCCCGGTGATTTTTTCAAGTTCAATTTATTTTTAATTACTCTATTAATATCCTCCGGGCCAATATCGAATTGGGCTGCATTAGCCATTGTTGAAACCGGAAATTCTTCGAGCTCGAACTCATTTGCCGTGGAATTAGGTTGAAATACTTCACTTAAATGTTCAGCAAATACTGTTGCTTTTTCTATAGCACTTCGTGCCCAGGTTCCGTCAGCTTTTGCCTCTACCGGTGGCTTAATGTTCCTCATTCCCTTCCAAAGAGAGAAATTTGTGTATTTTGTGCTCGTCAAACTTTTAATATAATTTTCGTTTATGCGATCCTCTTCTAAATGAAGGGCTCTTTTCAGTTTTCGTACTGCTGTGGACAGTATTAGTTTTTGGAGGGATTTGGCACCTAGAGTGTTCCAGAGCCGAAATCAAACATGTAAACCATTATTATCATACAATGCATTCAACATTTTTCGATTGATATATTTATTATGAAAATACAGGGCCGTAAATGTATGCAATGAGCGATTTTGGTTTCACCCAATGTATTATGAAAATTTTAATTGCTCTATTGAATCTACATTTTATTTTTTATAAAACAAGTCCTAAAGAATACGAGGATATGATTTGTTGTGATGGAAATGATTTTAGTAATACCCCTTGCAATTATGTACATAAAAGTATATTTTTGTCAAAATTTCTTAATGTGTAAAGGAATTAGAAAAGTACAGCTAGGTACCACATAACTAATTTTTGAATTTAAAACTAGACCTAATGAAGTAAGCCTGGACAAAAATTGACTGCCACAATGTAGAATTTTAAGCAATTTACATTTGTAAATAAGTTTCTTGTATAATACGTTTAATTATTTAATTAATAAATGTTTAATTTGTATAGGTATTTACACAAATTTCGCTCCAAATAATATTTATGTAGACGGAATTCATGTCATGTAATTTTATGATGGTCGGTCCATTATTAGTCATAGCTCCAATATAAGACCCGCTTCCGAAAATCATTTTAACTTAAAAATGTTGGTATACACATGAAATTTAACAGAAATAACTTTCATATAAAAATTAATCACACGACCTAATTTCATGGCGATCGGTCTATAATTGCTCCCATATAATGCCCACTTCCAAAAATCACTCACGAATATTAATTATTAAAATTTTAAAAGAATAAAGGTAAAAGCAAATGAGACCCTAGGCAAAGTTTCGTTGCAGTGAACCTATGGAGGAATTTAGCCTCCAAGACGATTAATGAAAGTAAAGATGACCTCTTTTATTTAAATATACAAAATTAATTAAATTTAAGGAATTACTAAATGTTTGAATATAATTAAAATAAATGAATGAATACAAAGTATTATGTTTGCATTAATGGTTGCAAAAAGGTTAATTTTGGTCTTTAGTGGGTTAAATTCCATTTTTTTAATAGAGTTATTCCTACTAATGAAATTCGTTCAGGTTTTGGTTAATAATTTTAATACATGGGACTGATATTGTCAAATAATCGTGTTTAGAAATGATAATGCTCTCAGAAGTAGCAATGGAGTCCAGAAATAAAGACTTCCGTAATTACCGGGCATTGCACACTCGAAAAATTACTCATGAGAAAACTATGCAAGATCACTGTCAAAAAATCTTCCATCACGAAGTTCTAAAGCTGCTTTGTGACCCCATGATTCCCGCACAGGATTCAGGCTCTGAAAGCGAATTATTTTTATAAGTTTTACTTATATAGTTAAAAAATGTTGTTAGCAAGTAAAAGTGAAATAAATCTAACATTGAATTTGGTTTTATGAAATATTTTCTTTTCTTAATTTTTTTTGTTACGTTTTTACCTTTTAAAAACTGTGATTTATTTTCTTTAAATAAATCGGAAACTTTTGATTGCAAATAAAAGCAGTTTTAGTAGTTTAAAATTGTAACAACTCTTTATTTATTTTAAATGTACAATAACAACAAATAAAATAGTCACTCAGTGTGTTTATACACGTTTATAAATTCGCAGAAATACACACACTTTTTAATGTACAAGAATACATTGGATATGCAGTTGATGGCTTTACTTAACGATGCTTCAAATTAGATTCACTGTTGTGGTGCTCTCACAGCCAATTTATATACACTGCGTTACCATCTATCTTATGATCTTAAAACTAGAATATTCGAATTCTAGAGCTTTCAATGTTAGTCATTAATCATTTAGTATTGCCATACTTACATACAATGCTCAACTCAAAGCATTTATTCAATGTTGTATGTTCTACAGCAATGTTAATAATACCTACAGATTTGTTAAAGTTTGAGAAGCACTGCTCTTTAGGGGCATTATGCAACTTTAAACCAGCCGTTAAAACAGTTATATTTAAATTCAAGTACAATTTCGTAAGTGCAGAAGGCCAATGAGACACTACAAGATTTTGCGTTGGAAATTGAGCGTTTGCTACAGCTTACTTATCCAGGGGAAAACAACCCATTCTCGGACCATATCAAGATAGAGGCATTTGTTAATGGCATTCGCGATCCTGAAATAAAACATGCAGTTTGTGCCACACCTAAACCATCATTTGCTGAAACCGTTTCATTCGCGTTGGCACAAGAAACAGCGAAAATAATTTCTAAGCCGCAAATACTAGAGAAATATAGTCAACGAATTACAAACGAATTACATGTATTTATTGTTGCCGACATTGCCGTAATCATTGGTGCTGATTTCATGATTAGTAACAGCATAAAATTGCATATGGGGCAAAAAGTTATGATTTGGCGAAATGTGGAAATACCCCTTCACTTTGGATATGAGAACAGAACTCAAGTAAGAAAGCTAGTTACCGTCGAGCATCAGAAACTACCACAACAGTCAGAAACTTTATTATGGGCCCGTATGGACGGAGATAGTAAGGACAACAGTTTGTGGGTGGTAGAACCAGCAGAAATAAAAAGTGATCTTATAACAGCAAAAGCCCTCGTACCCTGTAACAAAAGAATAGTTCCTGTAAGAGTGCTTAACCTGTCCAGCTATGAAAAAGTCGTTAAGCCAAATTCCGAAATAGGTCAATTCTCTTCAGCAGAGTCAGTAACCACATGCTAGGAAAACCCGGAACCTGCCTGGAATATGTGGGGAAATGGGTAGAAGGATTAGCGCCGCCTGACAGAAATAAGGCTAAACAACTTCAAAGCAAAGGTAGAAAGACAATTGTAAAGCATCAAATAAATACTGGAGAAGCAGGTGCCCAGACGTATTCTTTTAGCAAAACGAAATGAAGTGAAGGATTTGGTCAACGAAATATAGCGAAACGGTATTATCGAACCATCTTCAAGTCCTTGGAGCTCGCCTGTTGTTTTAGTTAAGAAGAAAGACAGTAGCTCTAGATTTTGTGTCGATTATAGGAAGCTGAACGACGTCACCAAGAAAGACAGCTACTCGCTACCAAGAATGGACGACACCTTGGACACACTAGCTGGAACAAAATAGTTTTCCACATTAGACTTGCACAGTAGTTATTGGCAGGTAGAGACTTCAGACAAGGAGAAAACTGCCTTTAGCGCGAGTGATGGGTTATGGCAATTTAATGTGTTGCCATTTGAACTCCACAATGCTCCAGCCACATTCGATCGTTTAATGGACCGAGTGTTGAAAGGACTTCACTGGAAGACATGCTTGGTGTACCTCGATGACATAATTGTCATTGTTAAGTCTTTCGATGAACACCTGAAAAACCTTAAATAAGCCCTCAAACTTAATGCAAAGAAATGTACCTGTTCCAGAAAGAAGTTAAGTATTTAGGGCATCGTGTAACAGCAGACGGTATATCAACAGATGAAGATAAAATACGAGCTGTAAAGGACTAACATCGTCCGAAAAATCTTTATGAATTGCGCAGTTTTTTAGACCTTTGCACGTACTACCGACGATTTTTACCGAATTTTGCCAGTGTTGCCGCAAGCTTACATGAGCGGTTTGAAACACGGCAATGCGGACGCGCTGTCAAGACGGCCTTGCAACGTAGGATGTAAGCATTGCGCAAAAGCCGAGGAAAATAATGTGTCATCGACATTCGACTAATGCGTGTAGAGTCCAGTGAAGATTGGTCTGTAGCGCAGAGAAATGACCCTATATTGGCGAAAATAATATCGGCAAAAGAAGAAGGTAGAAGGCCAGCTCGCAATGAAATATCGGCCGAAAGTCCACTGATGAAATCATATTGGGCCCTATGGAATAGTCTACAGTTGTTAAATGGCTGCTTATACCGCATATGGAAAAGTGCTGACGGTAAAACGGTGACAAATCTAATTGCAGTACTATCCTCTAAAATAAACGAAGTAATGAAAGAGTTCCATGACGGTCCCAGTGATGGTCATCTTGGTGAGACAGAAACTTTAGAAAAGTTAAAACAACGTTTTTATTGGGTGGGTTGTCAGCAAGCAGTAGCCGATTGGGTAGCCAATTGCCCACAGCATAGCAGCAAAGGGCCCAGTAAGAAGAAGTCGTGGACAACTGGGTGTGCCGCTATGGTGTTCCACTGGAGTTGCAATCGGATCAGGGTAGAAATTTTAAATCTGCTGTATTCAAGGAAATGTGCGATTTATACGAAATAAGAAAAACCAGAACAACGCCACTGCATCCTCAATCTGATGGCATGGTCGAAAGATTCAATCGCACTCTGGAGGAATATTTAAGAAAAGTGGTCAGTGCACACCAAAAGGACTGGGGGGACCACATACCGAAATTTCTATTGGCATACAGATCAGCTTTCACGACTTTCACAAGTGTTACGGAATTGTACTTGAATTTAAATATAACTATTTTAACGGCTGGTTTAAAGTTCTATAATGCCTCTCAACAGCATTGCTTCTCAAACTATAACAAATCTGTGTGTAGAACATACAAAATTGAATAAAAGCTTTGAGTTGAGCATTGTTTGTAAGTATGGCAATACTAAATGATTAATGACTAACATTGGAAGCTCTAGAATTCGAATATTCTAGTTTTAACATCATCATAAGTTGGCCGTGAGAACACCACAAGAGTGAGTCTATTGTGAAGCATTATAAAGTGTGGGTGTGTATTTCTGCGAATTGATAAACGTGTGTAAAAACATTTAGTGACTATTTAAAGTGTTTTTGTTGTACATTTAAAATAAATAAAGAGTTGTTACAATTTTAAACTACTAAAACTGATTTTATTTTCAATCAAAAGTAATCCGGTTTATTTAAAGCCAGTAAACAAACGTTTTAAAAAGGTTAAAACTTTAAAATATAAAAAGATTTTTTTGTTGAGTTTTGTTTAACAAAAAATTCTGATTTATTTTGATTAACTTTAATATCAAGCTGCTCGGAGTTACATCTTATTTGAAATATTACTACATATACCAATTGCGACTAAATTTAGGTGAAAAATGGTAATTTCCACTTAATCCTTCCTTTTGGTTCACCTTGTAATGAAACAGGGTGTTTACAAATACAATATATTTAAAGGTTACTCTATTAGCTATAATCGCTTCATACATTTCTGACTCCTCAGATCAACACTTTTTCCCACTGTGCGCCATATCGAAAAAACTAAACTAAGATAAAACATTTAATATTTTTTGTGGACCTTCTCAAGGACTATTTTTATTTTAAATTTCAATTCATTCGGATCATAAATACATTTTTGACGATATTTTTAAAAAAATGTGAGATCCGAGGTGTCCGCCTACAAAGCTGGACAACACTAAGCCAATTTGAAAACACCTCAGCTCCAACCTTGTCAAACTTCGTTACGATACCGAATAGTTCCCGATACCGAATTATTTAAAACATGCGGCGGCGCACGTTGGGTTGAATCATGTTCAAAATTGCGCTTAATTGATTTTTTAGAATTAATATTTATTTATTATATTTGGAACAGGCTAAAAGTAGACAAAATTCAACAATCGTTATTATATGTTGCATACTTTTTCTGAAGTATATTGTCAAAGTGGATAAAAAATTTTGTATTTTTGGATAAAGTGATAAAAATTTAAATTAAACACAATTAAAACTAATTTTTTTTATTTAAAACTTTTAAAAGCTAACTTCTTATGATGAAACCATGAACTTCAGGTATTTGAGTGTATGAATAAGAAGCTTTTATTTAGATTTTGTTTGTAAAAGTATTTTAATTTTTTTTTTTTAATGTTCCTACTTTAGAATATTTTTAATTTTTGATGGATAATAACTAAAAATGTTTGTAGTTCTTTGTTTTTAAACTTTATAATAACAAAAGTACAACATTCAGGCTTATATTTTAACAAAAAAAAAAAAAAATTTTTGCGCATGTTCGCGTGCCTTCCTTTAAATTAAGATTTTATGAAAAGACTTGAGCTGCACTGTGGAAGAAATGAAAAAAAAAAAACATGGACATAAATCTGCAATTTCTAAACGTATAGTCCGATTTTAATAAAATTCCCCATGATATAGCTGAGTTTAAATTTGGAATTTAAACACTAAAAGGCACCAGAGCCTCAAGGTCTCACAGTTAGGTAACTCGGGTATATCAAACGTTTAAAATCATGCCAAATTTTTGTTATCGATCCAATTGCATAGATTTTTATATACGAAAAATCTACAAAAGACCTACAAAAAACAGTGCTATACCTACACATATAACTATTTGAAAAAGTAGTTTATTTTGGATTTACATTAATGTTTAGTTATACAAAAAACAATGTGTTTATATTTTTCTCAAAGGTATTATTTTGGGAAGTACTATAGAAGAAAAATAATTTAAAAAGTTGTATTATTGCGAGGTCCAGAGCCATCCGAATTAGACCCATTTTTTACGGAAATTTCAATTTAAAGACAATTTTTTTTAAAATCGCATAGCTCGATATGTTCTTAAATATTTCTCAAAAGCAATTTAAAGCTTTTTGATTTTGTTTTTTATTTCATTAGTTTTGTTGTACTATTGTAGAGGCTTTTAATGCAGTTATAATAGGAGGGTTTATTTTCTTTTAATTAGTCTGCATTAGGGTACACATAAATTGTGTTGTTTGCTTTGTTTTCCTCTCTTTGAGTGTGAGTTGTTTTAATGTAATTAAATATATTTTGGAAAATATTTGAGTGGAAATCATCACTTAAAAATATAAATACACTGTTCAAATATATAAATGTAATCATTCATTTTAAAAAGTGCACGAATATTAGCATTGCAAAAGTTACAAATGCCGAGATTATTGGGGCTTTTAATAAACTGAAGACAAAACCATATATATCTACTAAAGATTTACAGTCATCAAAACCACATAAGGTTTTATCATTGTTTCGTCATAGGACCAAATATGGAAACGTTGTAATTGCAGAACTTGAAGATGCATTTTTACACCTTCCAAAACAATACAACAATTTGAATGACAGCGTGCTTGAAGGATTTGCTAATGAAAAATTTATACTAACGAAGAAGTTGGAAAACAACAATAACGTTTTAGAATTTGAAGAGTCAATCCCCGCCGCTGAAAAGGGTAAGGATTTCGATGAAACCTTTTTCATTCCTAATTCTCAACCGTTTTTTAGTTGGGAATCATCAAAAGTATCTAGAATTAAGTAATAATTTACATTTATTTATATATCATAAAAAAATTTATATAAATATTCAAAAAAAAAATTTTAAAAATATTCTTATATTTTTAAATGATTTTGATGATTATATTTTTCCTGAACATAAAAAATTGGTAGATGACTTTTTAATTTTGGATAATAGACGGAATCACGATGAGATGATAAATTCAATGTATGATGTTCACTATACAAGTTGTCCATGGTCGAGGAATGATGCTACTGAGGGTCCGGATAATTGTAGTTGTATGATGTATAATAAACTAAAATGCAATGTAGAGAATATAATGAACAAATATTATTTGTTATCAAAACGTATATAAAACTTTATAGTTGTATTTATTATTAAAAAATTATGTAATAGTTTATGAATTTAAGTATATTTTTAAAAAATAAAATGATTTGAAAATAAATGTTGTATACAAATTATTAAACTTTGTTTTATTTTTATTACTAACTGATTAAAGCACACAATTTCTTAATTTTTTCTTTTAAATGTAAATATCAAACTATTGAAGGTTATTAACTTCTGCTTTTCATAATATTGTAACCTAATGCGACTCACATTACAACATGTGTTGTAATTGTTTAATCAAAAATACTTAAATATAAATTTAAAAAAAAAAAGTTGAATAAGCAAAATTTTATTATTGAAAAAATAATGATGGATTGACTTTTGATTTTAATTGAAGTCAAGCACTCAAATTGAACGTTTATTAATTTCACATAAATTATAGACTTTAAATTCACTGATAATTTTTTTTTTTTTTAAACCAAAAATAAAAAAATAACTGCAAAAATTAAAAACACAAAAAAAGTGTGAAAATTTACATAAACTATAATTATTTATATATTACCAACAAACATTTAAAAAGTTTCAAAACAACACTATTTAAAATGGCTGCTTCCTTTAAGTATTCCGAATGTCTAAAATCTTTCTCCAGCATAGAATTTCTCCCATTTCATGAAAGGACTCATGCATCAACTTCCAGGAGTAAAGTAAACCCATCACCATCGTTACCGTTGGAAAATTTTGAAAAGTCGCATAAAAAGGGGATTAATGAAGCAAAAGTCGCACAAAAAGGGGATTTTGGCAATAAAAAGGGGCAACACTTTTAAAGGAAAACAAAAGTAAACAAAATTAGATAAAATTCGATAAAAACTTTTTCATTTTTTAATTTTTCCAAATTTTTATAATAACGATTTGGCAAACAAATTATTTGTTGTGATTTGTAGCTTTTTTACAAATTTATAAATGTTGATCACAATTAAAAAAAAGCAAATGATAAAAAATTTGTGAACAGCGTATATTTAAAAATAAAATTAACTATTATTTAAATCACTTTTGGTATTTTCTTTTTTCCGTAACTTTGAAAATTAATAGCAAAAAAAAAAAAAAAAAGGAACACAACAATTATGAGTCCACTTTTAATCTGTTGGATAATTTATTTTTCATTAACGTAAGTTTTTCAGTAAGTTTTGAAAATACTCGCTCCGCCGATACACTACTATGTGACAGAGTAAGTACATATGTTACAAATTCATATAAATTATAATATAAATAATCATTAAACCTGTTTTTTAAACTACCAATTTGATGCCAAAATTCTTCTGGGTTTGTAATTTAAAACATAGTATCATATGTTTTGTCATAAATTTTTGATTATAACATTTTAATTCTTGTATAAATATATCTGGTTGAGTAATTACATCTTTGTATTCTGAAGCTATATCATAGTAATTAATCTCCTTATTTGAGCTTGGAAAGAATGGATCTATATATTCTAAAACTGAAAGTTTTTTATTATTTATATCAATTCTTGTTACTATTTCATTACAAAGCTTTTGGTAAAAATTTAAGATATTTGTTTTTATTTCAATGGTACAACTTTTTGATATTTTTCGATACATAAAACTGCCTCAGCCTCATGTCCAATATATATATATTCCTTTTTTAAAAAATTTTTAAAAATGTCTAATAAAATATCTTTTGTGCTTGATGTAAGATAAATTATTTGCGAAGATTCGCTTTGAAAATTTTTTATTAAATTTATTCATTCTGTTAAGAATATATACTAAAAATTTTAAATATATTTTGGTAGTAGGGGACAAACCTTGTTGAATTTCTAAAATTTTTTTCAAATTGGAAGCATTTTTCTCTTTGAATTGAGCTTGAATAAATTGGAATTGAAAGCATTTTTCTCTTAGAATTGAGCTTGAATAAAGAAGTGTTGTAAAACTTCCTACTGCTCCAAAATCCTTGCTACCACATGAAAAAGCAAAAAGCTTTTCTATATACATATATGAAATATTTTTATATACTTAAGTTGATTGTTCCAAAAATGTCATATTAAAGCAAAAAGTTTTTTTTTTGAAAAAGGGGAAAAAAGGGTCAAAAATATTAAAAAGTGTCAGATTTAGTTCATTTTAGTAAAGGGGCACAAAAAGTGTCAGCGGTGCTGAAAAAGGGTCAAATTGCGACTTTAGTCGCTCAACGGTAACACTGCCTGTTGTACCCCAATTTGGAGCAGCCGTACCCCTACGTTTTGAGATTCGAGAGATCGAAAAGGCTATTGTTGATTTAAACTCCAAGAAAGCACCTGGTATTGACAAAATCAGTAACAAGATGCTTATGGAGCTACCCCGGATAGCAATAAAAATAATTCTTTTTATTTTTAATGCTATATTACGCCTTGAATATTATCCTCCAGAATGGAAGGTTTCACTGGTTACCATGATACCTAAGCCGGGAAAAGATCACACAAAAGTAGAATCATATAGACCAATCAGCCTATTGTCTAATTATCAAAGCTATTTGAGAAGATACTCATGAGCAAGTTGTACCCGATGTTAATTGAAAACAATTGTATTCCGAATCAATAAATATTGTAAGAAATGCGTTTGAGGAAAAGAAATATTGTTCCGCTCTCTTTATCGACATTTCTCAAGCGTTTGATAACATATGGCATGATGGTTTAATATACAAACTGAGTCAAAATCTACCCGCAAACACATATAAGTTATTGAAAAGCTATTCAACTGGTCGAACATTTAAGGTTAAAGAAAGAGACTTTTTAAGTAGTCCCAAACCCATTGAATCTGGAGTGCCCCAAGGCAGTATCCTGGGACCATTTTTATATTTGATATATTCGTCTGATATGCATCTCGATCGTCGTCTTACATGGAAAAGCCATATAGATGCAAAGTTAACTCAAATGAAATCAATTCAAATTAATTGGCTCATTAGCAGAAACTCTACGCTTAGTTTAGATTGTAAACTTCTACTTAATAACATGATCATAAAACCGATATGGTATTATGGCATACAGCTATGGGGCACGGCCTCAGCGTCAAATGTAGAAAAAATCCAAAGACGCCAAAAAAAGTTTTTAAAAACGATCACAGTTGCCCCCTGGTATATCAAAAACGCGAATATACACAAAGATCTAAACGTGCTCCTTGTAAAAACTGAGATCACGAAAAATGTGGAAAAATATTTTAAAAAACTTGAAATTCACCCAAACCCACTGGCCCACAACATATTAGATAACCGTGGCCACACTCGATTAAGAAGGAGGGACACAGCAGACCTAATCCAAAGACTAGAAGGAAGATGAATAAACAATTTTGCTGACTGAACTAATTAAATTATAATTATTAGATATAAGATATAAGGCAAGTATTTCAATTTGTTGTTAGTTCATTAAATAATGAAGATACAATAAATAAAAATAAAAAATTAAAAAAAAAAAAATTTCTTACCTATTGTTCTTAACAAAATGTGTCCCAAATAATTTAGATAGCTATTTCTACAATCTTTTGGAAAAAAAATTTTTGTAATTTTTTTTCCAAAATCCTTTTTTTTTCTCTCAAAAGAAAGCTTAGATATTTTCCTTGAAGACCTATTTGGTCGCTTAGTGGGATGCGAGTGGGATATCTATCAAAATAAATGTTTTGTAACTCAAAACATACAATTTTTGACTTTTTGGCAAAATCATAAACTTTGTTGACTTTTTTCAAAATGGGCCCTTTTAAAAATTTTTCTTTTTTTGGTCCATTCCTTTAACAGGTTTTTGGTCGCTTAGTGGGATGCGAGTGGGATATCTATCAAAATAAATATTTTGTATCCCAATTCAATTTTTGATTTTTTTTTGTAAAAAAATAATTTTTTTTTTCCAAAATGGGCCCCTTTTTAATTTTTTTTTATTTTTTTTTTTTGCTCAAAAGAAAGCATAGTTCCATTGCTTTAAGAGGTTTTTGGTCACTAAGCGACCAATTTCGCTAACAGAACGTTTAGCGGTCACACTACGTTACTTGGCTACTCGCTAGAATTTCAGATCTCTGCAATATGTTTTTCGTTTTACAGCCCAACAATTTAAAAGTACTTATACATTTCATTATTTGTATAGCTTTTAATAATATAATTATAGGTACCATCATCCGAAGAAAAATTAAAATCCGTTTCCGAGAAATTTCTGCAGTTGTGGAATTTTCCTAATTGCATCGGCAATAGATTGTAAACATTGTTGCGATAATTATTTTATGAACGAAGTTCATACAAAAAAAATGTAATAAGAAATGTATATAAAACTTTAGTGTTATATAATATTAATAATTGCTAAATCTTTATAGGAAATAATTATATTATTTAATAATGTTAGACATAACAAGCTAAAACCTTTTTAAAATTAATTAAATACTGTTACAGTTTGAAAGTGATAGGAAAACAGAAATTATTTTGCCATTGTAGGGTTAATCTTACAGAACACTTCCTTACGATTTGACAGTAGGAATTTTTGACACTTTAATTTGTAATTTGTCGAAATTATTATCGCGAAAGAAATAAATAATCACTCAAAAACACGAAGAATAAATAACGTAGTTAATTTGTCAAGACGGTTGCTTTACTCTTATAATAATATTTTTAAGAGTAAGTTATTTCTTTTGCTCGATAATATTTTTATTAAGAGACTGGCGTGTTCTGTAAGTGCAATCGTTAACATAAATTTCTTAATTTATTGTTAATTCAGTGTGTTCTCTTCAGATACGACATAGACAAAGCCGTGGTGTTGTTTGTAAGGGAGTTCCATTGGGTAGTGCTTCACGTAAAAAAAAAACGTGGCCTACGTAGAGGAATCCCTGAGGGTACACACGAGATGTTGAGGTCCCAGTAGCCCGGCATGTAAATTAGATATGTAAAAAACCCTCCAGTAAACCCGCCTTTAACCAGACATGTAATTTCAACACCCCCACTTCAAATTATAATTCGCCGGCCCATGTAAAAGATGTACAACTAGAACAATAAAAACACACACTTCATAAGGGCATAGGCAAATGCAAAGACAACCAATGATCAGAGAGGAAAGGTAGAAGAAAACAAGAAACAAAAATTGAGCACAGTGAGTTGTTACGAACATAAATGTAAAATAACTAAAGGAAAAAACTAAATAACTAAAACAAGAAGAATGGTAGTGATCAAAACAAAAGAAATATTAGTTTAACCCGCAAATGGCTTATTAAATTTATTATTTTAGTATTATAATGCACAATAGAACTACATAAATTCACTTATATAAATATATGTATAATTTGTTATTGCATATAGAGTAACAAAACAAAAGAAATTGAAGTTAATTTGATGTAAACAAAACAGAAAGAAAAATGATTTAGAATATACAAATTTGAAAATGAATATGTAGTAATTAATATAAAACGAAACAAAAAAGAAAATTAAGAAAATGAAATGAATTACTAACAAAATTAACAAACTAATTTTAAGAAATGAACAGAAAATGTGAATAAAACAAAGGAATAATTTCCACTATGAATAATTAAATATCTTGTATGTGTGTATGTCGAGGGAACAAACCAGACCAAATAATCAGACGGACGAGGACGGTGTATGGGATGATAGTTTAGACTAAAACAGACGTCGACTTTAGGATAGGGGCTGTAAGAAAATTTTGATAATGAATAGGACCACTACAGCATGGACGGGGGGGAATTGGTCATGCCTGTCGCTAACACCTATGACAGTGCAGATGGTAAAGTGTGCTATAGAAAGTTGTATGTGAAGATATTGTTTTAGATAAACGGGTACGAATATTTTGTGTACCGCGACGGATTGCATATCATCAGATAACAAAGAATCCACCCATATCCGACGAGCTAGGTTGTGCTAGATGCAAGCGTACCCAAGTTATTTGATGGTTGCAGAACAAGAGCTATGTCCGCGCGTAACAACATGTTGTTATGACTGCGCCAACACATTCTGGTAGTGTTTACTATAATTATAAAGGTAACCAACTTTAGTTTCTTATGTTATATTTTTTTGTGTTCTGTATTTGCAGGTACACATAGTATTGTACTAATGGTCATTTCTGATGCATCCTACAAGTTTTTATATATAGATGTAGGATCCAACGGTAGAATATCTGATGGAGGAGTTTTTAGGAAATGCTCATTCAATAATGCTCTGGTTAACAAAAAACTTAATATTCCTCCCCCAAAGACACTACCAATGAGAACGTTGCTGGTACTTTATCTTCTGGTTGCTAATGACGTTTTTGCTTTGACACCCAATTTAATAAAACCTCGTAAGATAAACGCCATGCAAAGAGTTTTTAATTAGAGATTGTCAAGAGGAAGGAGAGTAATTGAAAACGTATTTGGAATTATGTCAGCACGTTTTCAGGTAATGCGTAGCCCAATAAAGTTAGAACCATCAAAAACAAGGCAAATAACCCTTGTCTGCTGTGTACTTCACAACTTTTTAATGAGTCAAAAAAGTTCCATATACTTTAATTTGAATCTGGTAGACCATTATTCAGAAGACGGTACTCTTATTCCAGGTGAATAGCGCAATGAACAAATTGGCAGTGGTCTATTGCTACTGAAGCTTCAAAAATAAGGGAGGAATTTTCTCAGTATTTCGTAGAGGAAGGAGAGGTGTCGTTTCAATATAAACACATAGAGTGTACAAATGTATATAGATTTTTATTTTTTATACTAAAATATACAACTCAATTTAAATTTGTTGTTTCTGTAGTATTAGTATGTATTTTTAATTTTTCATGTAATTTTCTTATGATTTTGACTTTTTCATGATTTTTACTTTTTTTTCTAAAAAAGTCCATATATTTTTTCTTTTACAGAAAAAATTTTCTTCGGGACTAAATGCAATTTTTATATGACCCGGAAGGTCATATAAAAATGAGTAAATAATTCTAAAAACACAAAGGACTGATCATAGAAAAAGCTCCATAATTGTATAGCACTGAAAAACATTCAAAGTGTTTTTACTAGCATATAGGAAATATCTTCACAATGCGCAATTTTATAAAAAAAAACTCAGTTTTTGGAACACATTTTCCCTGTTTTAGGAATTCCGGTATTTAAAAATAAAAAATGGCAAAAATTATAATGCCATTGATCTAAGAACATTTGAATCTATATTTTTTTCTGAATTTTGTTATGCTATCTTTATCCCTTAACATTTAAAACTAAGAATATTATATATGATTTTCCATGAAAGTAATTATAAATTTGGAAGTAATTTAGATCTAAATGTAACAATACATCTGACAATAAGAATTCTCTCAGACATTAACTTACAACATTTGTTTCATTTAGTATAATGCTCCCTTAGGTCAAAAAATTAAAACGTTGACCCACTTAGACCAGCTATAAGTTTATTCTACAAAAATTATCTACTCAACCTGCCTTTTCAAAATTATTAGATCGCTATTGTGTTCCAAAAAAGCTGTTGGACAGTGTAATTTTTGTTACTCAACTTAAATTTCGAAAGAGATAAATTGCCTATAGGTCATAAAAATAATTTTGCAATACTCACAAGCTCTTGCTTGTATTATTGCTTAGATGTATTAAACACGGAATAATTAAAACCGATATACTTACAGTCTTTTTGGTAGTGAAATTAAACATTAATGATAATGATAGCTTCGATTAATTTTGTTTTATTAAAAAATCAAAGAAAAACAAAGCAAATTACATATTACAGAAAAAATTAGATCTTCATATCATAAAAGAAAACTAACTTTTGAACAAAGAAGCAACAACTGCAAAATGGATAAAGGTAAAAATAACATTACATGACAAACAATTTTAAATTCTTAAATTAGAGTACAACTTAAATTTTATAAAAAAATCATAACTTTAAAAATATAGACGACACAAAAATTAATTTAGCAATTCATTATGTTTTTCTTCTCCACGCACTGAGAAAAGAACAACGTTACTCTTTTACGTACTATTGCTGCTGTTTCCTGGCTAAGCATATTAAGTTCACTTACTAAAAAAATCGAAAATGTGGTGTTTGGATTCAAAGCGATTTGATTGCGTTCTTTCATAGAATTTATAGCCTCACGCATAGTTTCAGCAATTTGTGATGCTACTGACTGACTATCTTTTTCATGTGGCGACATGTTGTTATTTTTTGCCTTTGTGTTAGCAATGGCGGGGTTGATGACATGGAATTATCGAGAGCTACAAGAAAATAAGTAAGTATATTAAACATTTTTAAGTTTTGTATATATATCCATATAGTATGTACTTACAATTACTACCTGTCTCTATATCTAGCACAATGTTTGATATGGTTTGTTGAGTCTGCTGATCCTCAGCACGTCCAATAAAGCTTAAGGCATTAAAAAATCTCCATTTTGGAGCTTCTATGGCTCCCTGTCCTGACTTGGTTTTTGCTCAGCTTGAATAGCCTCGAAATTGTATTCTTAAATTGGTCCATTTGTCGTTTAAATCACTTATCACATATTTTTCATTAAACTGTTCGCCAATGTTTCGCCAGGCGCAGTCGCGTAAGGTGTTGTTGTGATACACTTCATCACTTGCATCCCACAAACATTTCTCACTTTCCACTAATGTTATCAATTTTAAAACATCTTCTTCCTCCCATTCTTTATTAACTTTGGGTTTCACTCTTTGTTTTTTATTTATGGGGGCGTCACACGCTGTAGCGAAGGCGGCCAAAAATTAAAGAAAATAAGTTTTCAGTTAAATCGAACAAATTACTGTATTTTGTGCGCAATATTCTAATTAAGTAAAATCAAAAAGAATTTTTAAAAAAGGTTGATTTTTTAAAAAGATTTAATGATTCAAAGTAAATCGAACAAATTACTGTATTTTGTGCGCAATATTCTAATTAAGTAAAATCAAAAATAATTTTCAAAAAAAATTTGATTTTTAGGTAAGTATGCAACTATTTGAAAGTATGGTAAGAACGTATGCAATTTTTAACAGGTTAATTAAAAAAAGTGTTGATATTGCAGTACAACTTGCTATAAAATATCGGAAAATTATATTATGGAAACTATAAACGTTTGTAACTTATATTATGGATCCTTATAGATAGCGTAGTCGATTAAGCCATGTCCGTCTGTCTGTCTGTTGAAATCAATTATCTGAAGACCCCAGTAATCTTCGGGATCCAAATCTTCAATAATTCTGTCAGACATGCTTTCGAGAAGTTTTCTATTTAAAATCAGCAAAATCCGTCCATAAATAACGGAGATATGAGCAAAAATCCGAGACAACCTCTGAAAATTTCATAAAAAGACAATTTATTGCATGCTTTGACAAAAAAGTAACAAAGCGTATGTTTGGATGTCTTTTGGTTATAGCTTTGCGTGTTTTGTTTTTGTTTTTATACCCTTCACCATGAGTGGCAAGGGTATATACAAAGGGAGAGTTGTTTATAATAAGTTTTCATATGAGCAACTCTATCATACGTAAACACCACACACACCCAACAACAATATTCTACAACAATAGTGCGCAGCCCATAGCACAATTGTGCAAAATCAAATCACGCGTATTCTTATGCTCTTACAAATTAGTAGTCGTTGTCCACTCAACGAGACAACTACAACTATTCGGTTAGTTATCAGTGTGCACACAACGTGTGAATATGATTATCGGATGTTTTGCAATTGTATCTGATATATATTATTTTTCTTGTTGTTGTTGCTATATGAAGAGATTTGCATGGGTAACGGCAATTTACGTAAATATGTATACTTTGGTGAAGGGTATATAAGATTCGGCACAGCCGAATTTAGCTCTGTTACTTGTTTTTTTTTTTCAAAATCTAATTTTTTTTTGCAAAATGGGACCTCGATTTCAGAAGTTGGTTGATTTGACATAAAATGACCCATATACCTAAAGAAATCATGGTTACAGAAACATCCGTAATATTACCATTACAAACTAGTCTAAATATAACTAAAAAGCTATTTGGATATATCGTTCGTTACCATAATATAGAATGGCCCTAAAAATGATATGATGTGTGAAGTTAAGTGTAGATTTAATTGAATTTAAGATAATAATATTATTTCATATAGCTTCAAACATTACTTTAATATTATTACTATATAGTACATAAATTTAAATAAAAATTGTAAATTCAGACCTATTTTAAAAAGCATTTTTTTAGTTGTGGCAAAAAGTTGGCACTAATCTTTTCACGGCTCTTTTAACAACACTATATACTAAGAACAAAAAATAAAAAATGTCTGATTTTACGATTTTTTTTAAATAAACAACAAACTTTTGTAATTTTTGAATTTTTTTGAAAAAAAATATTTTTTTAACGATTAAAAAGAAGAACTCAAAAAATAAAAATTTTAACTCATTTTTAAAAAAATTAATTTTTGATAATTTTTTTCTTGCAACAAAAAGTAAATGAAAAGTGCCAAACCTGTGTAAAAGTTAAATAAGTGTGTTTTTTACTGATAATAATTTAATAATATAAAATGGATAGGTAAGATATTTTATTTTGTTATACATGTGTATGTAGATTCCTTATTAACATTGCTAAGTAGGCAAGTGAAAAAACAATG